>CM077217.1:19241503-20441503 GCA_039654625.1 Rhinogobio ventralis | reverse complement strand
CACAGGGTATGCTGAATGGTCTCAGTTTGAGCGGGAAACAGTTGTGCCCACCTTGTGACCGAAAACCAAACAAGCCCTAGATAAGTCGTTCTCTGGCCAGGAGAAAGAACACTTTTCTTGGTGTTGAGTCTCAACCCTAGAGAAATTAGATGAGTTAACACGCTGTCTCTGTGTTGAAGCGCCATCTCTCGCGATTGTGCTAGTAATAGCAATCGTCTATGTAATTCAAAATGTAAATGCCCCGGAATCCTAATGGAGGCAGGACTGCATCCATGCATTCTGTATATGTGCGGTTACAAGGCTAGCCAAATGGAAGAACCCGAAATTGGTAAGCTTTTGCCCCCCAAGAGCGAACCTCAGTAACTTCCTGTGTTGTGGCAATATTTATATGTGAACACATGCGTCCTTCAGATCGATCGTGCCGAACGCCTGGCAGAAGTTTTCACGCTGCCAGACTCTCTGAGAGTGATAATTTTGACACTTCCTGTTGAGGGGATGTTAGATGTTCTATGTCCTGGATGACAGCAGGATTTAAACACTGAACGTCTAACATTTCACTGGAAACCGCTGCCCCCCGAATCACCAGAGGCGGCGGGGATGGAGTGGTTTTGTGAGGGTAATGGGACAAGTCGTCACCGACCGAGGCTATAATACCTCCGGGTCAATTTCATTGATGTTAAACACACTTTTTCACAGCTGGTCGTGATAAGACACTTGGATATTTTTTTTTTTAAAGTTTGCTTCGCTTCATATATTCAGTTTAACAGCTGTGTAACTGCACTGCACACATATTGACGCTTAAATAAAGTATAAACTGCTGGTCAAACGTGTTTGCAAAACGTCCTGAATCCACTCACGTTAGTTTGGTCTGCTCTCTTACTGAATCATCTAAAGCGATTTCTCAGTTGGTAAAACAAACAGACATTATCGAGAGTACAACCTTTTTGGAGTTTTCAGATTTAAAACTGTTTAAAACGTCTAGGCTTTACTCGTTCTGCGGCACCGTTGCTCTCACTGATGGTCCGAAAGGTGCGCTATATATGCTTATTTAACTTTAAAGTGTTCAATAAAAAACCCTTTGTGCGTACCGTCAGATGAAATGCAGGCGTCCATGCTTGAAATAAATGCATGAATGACCGTGGATTTCTAGTGTATTTACTTGATCTTCTCAGGTAATATATATGGTTTGACCCATTCAGAGGCAGCCCAAATCAGAATGGACTGAATAAAGCTCTCTCTCGAGCTGACTGACTTGTATGCGCATGAATCACTGTCACACGCACACTCTCAGAGCAATATTGTAAGTTACTGCATAATAGGCTACATTTTTTAACAAGCAGAGGCCTTGGGGAAGCGCGAGGCCCTGTGTGGTTGCACACTTGGCACAGCCCTTGCGACGGTTCTGATCGTTTGTTTTACTTATGTTTCCCCTATTAACTCCAGTGATGCAGCGGGCTGTTTTGTGGCGGGAAAGTGATGTCAATGCATACCCTCTATACTCGCTTCATAACATCACGGCGGCTCACCATTGGCTAGCTCCTGTGTTAGCATCACGCATGCGTTGTGTTGCTTGCGTGAACAGCGTCGGCCAATGGTAAGCCGCCATTCCGTTCTACCCTAGAGCTTGAAATCGCTGCACTGCATGTACAACGTAAGTTGCGTAGGAGACTGGCACAGACAAGAAGAAATTGTTGAATAAAGTCATTATTTTTGTTAGTTTTTTGCGCAAAAAAAGTACTCATCGCTTCATAACATCAAGGTTGAAGATTCTATCATACACCCGGCGCAATGTGATGCCAGGTGCAACGCAAGTGTTTTTTGCTAGTTTCAGCCCAACGCAGTTATCATTTTCATGTCCAGCACCACATTGTTCAAATAGCAAATGCACTCGCGCCCATCTGTTCGGCCATGGGTGTGCTGGTCTAAAAACGAAGTGTGTTTAGGCGCATTGTTGACGCATTGCTATTTTGAGGTACTGAAAACAACTGCGCCATTGACCAACAAAAACCTGGTCTAAAGTGAATAGTATTTTTTGTGTTATTTAAAGGGCACGTTAGTAAAAGGCACCTATTGGCGGGTGCACAACATGCGTACACTCGGCTTATTACACACACAGTGACGCGCAGCAGCACACAAACATTTTTAAATATGAAAAATTAAAGGATTAAAATGTAAAAGTTTATTATTGTGTAAAAATGCCTACATGTCATATGGTCAGGGAGCTTGTCCCGTAGATGGTCTCGTAGATCCGTTTCCTCGCTAGAGAAGCGTTCAGTTTTTCCACTTGGAAATTCCTCCATGTAAACAGCAAATCCGCCATGGCGCGAGCACAACTGGCTTTTAGAGGGAATCGGAGATGAGACTCTGCATGGTTAATTGCCTGTTACGCCCAAAACACACCCATGCACTGACCATTTTTCCCTTCGTTAAACTAGCAAAAGTGGATTTGGACATGCCCTAAGTGCACCTGCGCTATGTGCTTCAGACCATGTGCTCAGATCGTTAAAATAGGGCCCTTTCTGGGCCTTGAAAATGTTAATTAAATTGCTGTCTCTGGAGGGTTCAGAGAGCTCTCGGATTTCATCAAAAATATCTTCATTTGTGTTCTGAAGATGAACGAAGGTCTTACGGGTTTGGAACAACATGAGGGTGAGGAATTAATGACAGAATTTTCATTTTTGGGTGAACTATCCCTTTAACAACTTTCCATTGCACAAAAGGTTTTTATAGTGAAATAAAGGTTCTTCAGATTATTAAAATGTTCTTCACACACAAAAAAAACAGGCTCACTAAAAGGTTCTTTGGCAACGCTGGGAAAACCCTTTCTTTTTAAGTGTATGGGGTGAGCTGAGAAGAACAGTCACCTTCATTCATATAGCGCTTTATACAATATTGATTGTTTCAAAGCAGCTTTACAGTGATAACAGGAAAATGATTTTTATAGTGCCTGAACTATATAAAAAAGCATCTTCCACAACTGCATTTTAAATGCATAAGCTATCTAATGACTTCCAGTGAAATGTAAACTATGAAATAAAGTAATAAAAAATAAAAATACAAACATACAAAAGCATAAAAAAATATTTTGGCCAAAAGTATTTTTCTATAATCTTTAACGGCATTGTCAGCAGCAAGGCTATCTTCATGATAAGTTGGTAACAAGTTAACAGCAGACAATGAGTATAAAATATATAATATTTCATTTAGCTAAAAACTGAATAACTGAATTGTTACTGTAGACTCCAGTGCATGTTTTTAAGTTCAAGATGATGGTTTAACTATAGTGCTAAAGGACATGTCTATTTCTCAAAAGCTGTGATGATCGCACTCTGAGCAGATCGTGCTAAGGAAAAACAAAGGAACAAACACATTGCAATACTGTAGACATAATACTCACATAATGAGCAGAATGGAAACAGAAAGAAAAGGTACTGAAAGTAAAATCTTCTCTGGTCTTGCTTGTGCTCCTTGGTTAATTTCTGCTGGACACAAAGACAATTGCATTAGGTCGAGTAAAAACAGATGAAAACATTTCATTGTGTTTTAAAAGAGGTCTCAAAAGATAATGTTAATCAATTTAATTCTCATTATATTAACATTATCCTAACAAACTGATATCATTAGCTTAAGTTCACCCAAAACTTAAAATTCTGTCATTAATTCCTCACCCTCATGTCGTTCCAAACCCGTAAGACCTTTGTTCATCTTAAGAACACAAATTAAGATATTTTTTGATGAAATCCGAGAGATTTCTGACCACAAAAAGTATTCTCGTCGCTTCATAACATTAAGGTTTTTAAACAAAAATATTTTAACAATGTCTTTCCTACCTTTCTGGGCCTTGGAAGTGTTAATTAAATTGCGGTCTATGTAGGATTTCATCAAAAACATCTTCATTTGTGCTCCGAAGATGAACGAAGGTCTTACAGGTTTGGAACGATATGAGGGTGAGGAATTAATGACAGAATTTTCATTCTTGGGTGAACTAACCCTTTACATGAATCAAACTTCTTTTTCACAAACCTAGTTTCACACTATAAATTAGTAATTCATTTGTGACGTAGCATGTGTATTTTCCCGTATCATTGCGCTGAAGGCTCTTGAGTTTGAGTGCGAAGTTTCCTTTCAGATACTCCTCAGGTAAGGTTTCAGTTCTGTTCTTGTTGTATGCCGAATCTTGTCCTTCCACTGAGACTTTACCCTTAATAATGTCAAACACATTAAGGGTCTTATTGTGTCTCCATTTGACTGTAATGTCTTCAGTTGTAAGCGGACGCTCTCTAGCAGAACAAGGTAAAACAGCAGCGCCTCCAATAGCACCCACAATTGTGTCCTGCCAAGGCACTGAAAACAGAGATTAGTAATATTCTTTATTAATGGTTTGTGGTTGATTAAAGCTTGCTCTTAGTCAGAGAATTCCAATTCAAGTTCTGAAACCCAACCCAAAACCACATTAAAAATGCATACATGCATACATTTATACATATTTTATACATAAAATAAATTGAATACACCTCTGCTGATGGTTTTACATTTCAGAAACAAAATTCTATTTTTTTTTAACAAGACTGTTTCTTTGCTTAATATTTTAAACACGTTTGTCCACCAAATGAATATCATGTGGTGAAACATGAAGGAATAAAACCTTTTTGACCTTTTTATAGCAAGGCAAGGTTAGTTTAGGTTGTAAAATGTCATGTTGTGTGATAACATGAAAAACCTACTGAATTAATCATTCATGATATGTGTGAAAAATATTTTTAACTTGAAAACATATCAAGCCTTTTAAAACAAAATTTTTATTCTGTCATGACAACACTCAAAGTGTTCGGCATGGTAATGGGCATGACAATGTTGATATATTTGATCTTGGTAGAATAGATCTGCTACGCTGCTGTTGCTTTAATTGCTGCTGCTACAGAGCAAGTACTGGACTTGCTACTGCCAATACATACACGACAGGCTGCTGTGAGCAAGTAAGACATGCTGCTGCTGTACAACAGAGCGTACATGAATTACCCGTAGCAGATCTATGCAGGTGGAGCTGGGGAAGGAGGAGGGTTTCTGAAAGCGTGCTGCACTGCTAAGGCAAATGCTACCCGAGTAAGGTTGAGCACACAAGCTCATTGGCCACTGAAACAGCAGGAACCCATCAGCTGTGCCCTAAAGATGACGATGTGATTACAAGCAGGTAGTAAAAGGACCTATTAGCCTGTGCCATCTAGAGTTTCATGACAGAACTTTGTATGACATTTTTGTATAATGGTATAAAATTCTACTGACTATAAATAACATTGCAACTACATATGGACTAGCAGTCATTAGAGTATAGTATTAGTATAGAGTATGTCTGCTTAATATCTGCTAGGGCTGCACGATTATGACAAAAATCATAATTGTCGATTATTCTCTTGAAATTTAAATTGCGATTATTAATTACGATTATCACAATTTACATTGAATGTTTTAAATAGCTTTATACCATTGTTTGAAGCAACTGCATGGCATATTTTTTATATAAAAATAAAAAACAAGCTGAAAACCTTTATTGCTTTTCTATAGCATCAAGCCTCATGTCAACTATACATTGGTTTGGTTTCTTCTTTAAATAATCATAATTAAAATAAAAAAAATATGCATGGTACAATAATAGGGGCTTTCGTTCTAGGAACTTAGTTATAGTAACTAGCCACCAGGGTGGTTCCAAAAGAACTAAATGTTCCCCTAGGGCCATTTTCCTGATTGCATTCGCACCGCCTGTAGAGTGACGTAAGCCGCGCTTGTTGTTGTGACTTTTATTTTGACGCCACTAATAACACCAGAACTCGCATTCTCCATCTTTATTACGATCTGTTTAACAGTCCTGTCTAATATGTTGTTAGGTAGAACTATTATACAAAGAAAGTAGACAGTATATGAAAAAGTATTAGCGTTTGCCGTGTGGCTGATGTCCAATGTTGCTAGCTGAGCAGAAATGCATAATCATGTTTGCTTGGTCCCCTCAAATGTGCGTTGGATTTTCTCCTTAGCATAAAGTTTGAGAGGTCCATCTATCACTGTTTTCCATGTTTGTAGAGTTAGTTTGTGGAGTAAATATATAGGCTGTGTACACAGCTTTTTAAAAAGTAGTCGTGATTCACCTCTCACAACGTAACATGCTCTAAAAACACCTTTTAAGCACGCAGAATAATGTAAGTGGAATTTTTTTATGTAATCACAGCAACTTTGAACGATTACATAATCGTGGCATCCATAATCGTAATGGCGATTAGAAATTTGATTAATTGTGCAGCCCTAATATCTGCTAACACTTTATTTAGATGGTCCTCCAACAGACATTCACTGACTATAAGTAACTGCAAATACATGTCAACTTATTCTACTAACCCTAACCCTAGCCTAACAGTCTACTAATAATCTAATGAGAGTTACTTAGATGAGATTATAAATACATTTAAATTACTTATAGTTATATAATGTCTAGAGTGGACCATTGAAATTGTGTCGATTTCCCCCCCCCCCACACAAACCTTCAATGAGTAGCTCCACAGTCCGAATGACTGATTCCTCTATGATGTAGCACTGGTACTTTCCTGTGTCATTGTATTGAAGATTGTTGAGTTTGAGTGAGAATACTCCTTTCACATACTCTTCAGGGAAGGTTTCAGCTCTGCTCTTGTATGCTGGTTCCTGTCCTTCTCCAGAGCCTTTACCCTTAATAATGTCATACACTTTCAGTCTGTCATGGTGTTTCCAATTCACTGTGATGTGTTGAAGTGTAAGCTGAGGTTCTTCAGACAAACACGGTAAAACAACAGAACCACCAATTAAACCCACAACGGTGACCTGTACAGACACTGATAGCGAGAAAAGAAGTTACAGTAATAAAGAAACATGATGTTAAAGCAGGGATGGGCAGACTCGGTCCTGGAGGGCCCACTGCCCTGCAGAGTTTAGTTCCAACCCTAATCAAACACACCTGAACCAGCTAATCAATGCCTTCAGGATCACTAGAAAGCTACAGGCAGGTGAGTTTTATCAGGGTTGGAGCTAAACTCTGCAGGGCAGTGGCCCTCCAGGACCGAGTTTGCCCATCCCTGTGTTAAAGGGATAGTTCACCCAAAAATGAAAATTATCCCATGATTTACTCACCCTCAAGTCATCCTAGGTGTATATGACATTCTTCTTTAAGACGAATACAATCTGAGTTATATTAAAAAATGTCCTGGCTCTTCCAAGCTTTATAATGGCAGTGAATGGCTGTTTCTGTTTTGAAGTCCATAAAAGTGCATCCATCCATCATAAAAGTACTCCACACAGCTCCGGGGGGTTAATAAAGACCTTCTGAAGCGAAGCCATGCGTTTGTGTAAAAATATCCATATTCAAAACTTTACAAACTGTAATCTCTAACTTCCGCTAACTGTCGTACACGCGTTCATGAGAGACTGGCATTCCAGCATATGACGTAAGGCGCTCCGGCGAGAATATGCTAGTTCTCGCGAGAACCAAGTTTTGTTTTGCTCTATCCTCTGCGCTTTTCAAATTTTGAGCTGCCATTCACTGCCATTATAAAGGTTGGACGAGCCAGGACATACAGTGGGGCAAAAAATTATTTAGTCAGCCACCAATTGTGCAAGTTCTCCCACTTAAAACGATGAGAGAGGCCTGTGATTTTCATCATAGGTACACTTCAACTATGAGAGACAGAATGAGAAAAAAAATCCAGAAAATCACATTGTCTGATTTTTAAAGAATTTATTTGCAAATTATGGTGGAAAATAAGTATTTGGTCACCTACAAAAAAGCAAGATTTCTGGCTCTCACAGACCTGTAACAACTTCTTTAAGAGGCTCCTCTGTCCTCCACTCGTTACCTGTATTAATGGCACCTGTTTGAACTCGTTATCAGTATAAAAGACACCTGTCCACAACCTCAAACAGTCAGACTCCAAACTCCACTATGGCCAAGACCAAAGAGCTGTCAAAGGACACCAGAAACAAAATTGTAGACCTGTACCAGGCTGGGAATCTGCAATAGGTAAGCAGCTTGGTGTGAAGAAATCAACTGTGGGAGCAATTATTAGAAAATGGAAGACATACAAGACCACTGATAATCTCCCTCGATCTGGGGCTCCACGCAAGAGTTCACCCCATGGGGTCAAAATGATCACAAGAACAGTGAGCAAAAATCCCAGAACCACACGGGGGGACCTAGTGAATGACCTGCAGAGAGCTGGGACCAAAGTAACAAAGGCTACCATCAGTAACACACTACGCCGCCAGGGACTCAAATCCTGCAGTGCCAGATGTGTCCCCCTGCTTAAGCCAGTACATGTCCAGGCCCGTCTGAAGTTTGCTAGAGAGCATTTGGATGATCCAGAAGAGGATTGGGAGAATGTAAATAGAACTTTTTGGTAAAAACTCAACTTGTCGTGTTTGGAGGAAAAAGAATGCTGAGTTGCATCCAAAGAACACCATACCTACTGTGAAGCATGGGGGTGGAAACATCATGCTTTGGGGCTGTTTTTCTGCAAAGGGACCAGGACGACTGATCCGTGTAAAGGAAAGAATGAATGGGGCCATGTATCGTGAGATTTTGAGTAAAAACCTCCTTCCATCAGCAAGGGCATTGAAGATGAAATGTGGCTAGGTCTTTCAGCATGACAATGATCCCAAACACACCGCCCGGGCAACGAAGGAGTGGCTTCGTAAGAAGCATTTCAAGGTCCTGGAGTGGCCTAGCCAGTCTCCAGATCTCAACCCCGTGTTGAGATGAAAATCCGTGTTGCCCAGCGACAGCCCCAAAACATCACTGCTCTAGAGGAGATCTGCATGGAGGAATGGGCCAAACTACCAGCAAAAGTGTGTAAAAACCTTGTGGAGACTTACAGAAAACGTTTGACCTCTGTCATTGCCAACAAAGGATATATAACAAAGTACTGAGATGAAATTTTGTTATTGACCAAATACTTATTTTCCACCATAATTTGCAAATAAATTCTTTAAAAATCAGACAATGTGATTTTGTGGATTTTTTTTTTTTTTTTCTCATTCTGTCTCTCATAGTTGAAGTGTACCTATGATGTAAATTACAGGCCTCTCTCATCTTTTTAAGTGGAAGAACTTGCACAATTGGTGGCTGACTAAATACTTTTTTGCCCCACTGTATTTAATATAACTCCGATTGTATTCGTCTGAAAGAAGAATGTTATATACACCTAGGATGACTTGAGGGTGAGTAAATCTTCATGGGCTAATTTTCATTTTTGGGTGAACTATCCCTTTAATGCACAAAAAAACATGAATTAACATGAACATGAATTAATTAGTTTTTTAAACTAGATTTTTTCTTTATCATGGACACTTGTATATGTCACTAATCCTGAGAAGATCCTTAGTGCTCACCTTCATTAATCACCATTAACAGATGAAGTGAAACAATACAGCGCCTGCAAACACAGAAAGAATTGAAATATTTACTTTTAGCAATGTAAAAATAAGATTCACATTCCTGCTGTTAAAGTGTTTAAGTCCATTGTTTGCTTAGTACATTATTGTAAACTGTATTAATCAATATTGTGCCCCAGATGATGTCAATAGAGTTTACCTCAAACTGAACCTGAAACATTACTTTAAGTCAAAGCACAGATAGAAGTCTTCCTACTCCAGCAAAGTTAAACATGTTACAAATCAAAGGCATTGCTATTAAATGTGCTTATAAGTTTCTGGATCCAAGTCTCTGGTCAGTTTCAAGTGAGCAGGCTTTTATGAGCATTAATCCCCTTTAAAGCGCCACATTATACTCCGTAGCGTACGGGGCACCCCCGCAGACCCCGTGGTGCATGGGGGCCCTGTCCCTTTGGTGGGCCCTGTTACGGGACATTCACACAGAAGGTTTTTTTTGCTTTGAAAAACCCAGGACGTGGGCAGTGGAATTTGGAAAAAAAAGCTTGAGACACGTTTTTAAAAACTTTTGAACTTTTAACTTATTTTTTATTTTGCAGCGAGATGCGAGTGGAATGGAAATACAATATAACTTTAGTCTACATCCACATAAATCAGAATAAATTGAATCTTTTTCTCAGCGAGCTTTTATGATGCTTAACATGTACGCAATAAGGTTATTTTTAGCATTTTCAGATGTTTCTGTGTGGAAAATGCTCAAAATAGCATTGTGCTAGTGTAGACGGAGAGCGTTTGAAACAAAATGTATTATCCATATTAGTGTGGACGTATAGTCTTATAGTTACAGTATGTCTGTATAGAAACAATTACACAGTTCAAGTTCAAACATGCTATTCGTGTTACTCTCCAACCCCTCCAGTAGTTCGGGTGGAGTTAAAAAGTATTCAAACATGTGAGAAACCGTATCATTATCCTATTATTTAACTTTATCCAGTATCAGGTGGTCTGCGTGCAACAATGGTTATACTAAAGCTTATATTAGCAGTTTGCATTTAGCCGTACAAGTACCATTTTATTTCAATTTCTATATATAATGCTGTGACGTGAAAATAATCAGATCACGTACCTGATTATCATGACTTAAAGGGTTAAATAAATATAGCTAGTGTTTCTTATATTAATTGTGGACGTCTTATTATTTAAAGAATGGCTCTGGAAGAAACTCGGTGCGATTGGGAAATGTTCAGCATCAGTGAGGAGATGTTCAACTCATGTAACGGTGTACCAGTTTCGGTTTTACGACGGCTAGCAACGTTTCAGATCCTATAGAAGTACATGTAGTGCCGTAAAGTAAACCTGTCGCAAAATAGTCCCGGACTTTTCGTTTTCAAAATACAGTTCACACTAAAGTTAATATTTAGTAGCAAATATGTAGCGGACAAGAATTCATTTTTTTACGTGACAACAGAAAAGTAGTTATTCAGCGTACTGAGGCGACTCCTCCATTTGCCTTTCATTCAAGCAGAGCAGATTCTTGTCGGGTACCACCACGCATTTTAAGCTATACTCGGAGGCTCCTCTTAAGAAGGGGCTCTGATCAACATCTCAAATGACTCCAGTAGGCCTACGGTGTACATTTGAGGACATCCTCAGACCTCAGTCATATGATGAAAAGGCGTCATGCCTCAGACTAAAAGGCTTCAGGTCTCAGGAAAAACAACCTCAGATGTCAGGTCTCGCACAATTAGGCATCGGACGAAAAACACTCAGACATAAACTCACGTGCTATGGGAAATGTCCAGCTGCAGAATTCGTGAATACGAGCATGTTGCATTCAAGTGCTTTGTTGTCTGAATGAACAGGAATCATGGAGGACTCGTGCATATTTTTGGGGAAAATCTTATTAAAGCCACATTTATATTTAATGTCCCATTCATTGCGCTAGATAGTCCGCTTGCTGCCGATTCTGGAATTTCGGTCAAATACAGTCAATCAAATCATAGGCCTACACTTGATTACAAATGATTATTCATAGGCTATATGTAAGTATGCACTACGTTAATGATAATACGACACAATCTAGCTGTTGTGGGAAAATAAACCAATAAATCATAGTCACTCACTTCTTCCCCCATGCAGCTTCACGTGTTTAAAGTTTATGTCCCGTCCAATCTCGGGAATTTGGGTATTACAAACTATCGGAGTGTCTGTTTACACCAAGTGCAAATAGCGTGCCTTGTTAAGAGATAATAAAAAAAAATAACGGATGTATTTCATTTGTCTTCAGTGGCGTAGTCAGTAAAGCTGCTGCGTTCACACCGACGCACTGAGCGTCAAATTCGCGTCTTGGACACTTGAACATTTTGAATCCACTCGCGCGTCCAAATCAAGCGAGCGTTTGAAGTAAAACAGACGCGCGTTCGAGGCGCGTGTATTTCTCTCTGTTTGCAGGTCATGGTCTATCCTTGATGCTGCTCGCTGCTCTACTTCTGCTGCCCCAGTTCCAGGCTGTCAGGTCCACCACAACATGCACATTTATTAAGTTTAGACCCTGAGTCACTAACTTTAAAATGTCAGGTTTTCCACGTTAGTAGCCTATATAAGGTAAACGTATAAAATCATACATTAGTAGTAGTCCTATTATTAATATAACATGGTAAACAATCCCATATTTGGAGTTTTTCTTCACCCCATTCAGAAATGTATGACTGCACGTGTTCAGTGTCACATTCATAGTTAACATAGCTGAACAATGTCATTCCTTCTTTGATGTCCTGAATAATTCTATAGGCCTGTGCCATTTCTTTGTTCAGGTTATTACTGTAAAATAATCTGTCATTTATTTTTGTTTTGATGATAAATGGAGCCAGCCTCCAAAAGTAATTAACCTGTCCTGTGATTTTTTTTCTCTCACACAACACTGTCCAGACACGATGTTCTTATACACTAAAGTATGTTGGTTGTCTTTACATTAGAATAATAATGTTTCATATAATCTAGATTTAGATATGGAATAAATAGCATTCAATACAAAATGAATATGTCTCAAATATTGAAATCAAGTTTTTATGTGATAAAAGATTTGCTTTGTTGTGCATTAGAACCACACCAGGCATTTAGTTACATTACAAAATAATTTATTGAGGCCAAACATATAAAATAGAAAAGAAAAAAAAATTATAGCTCCGTATGACTGCTCACTGCCAATATCAGTCGTTCCTCCATGTTGAATGAGTGACTTTTTCTTTTTTTTTCTATTTCAAAAAATATAGATTTAACATTTCAGAAGATACAAATGTTTCACATATAATTCTTTCAAATCAAACATCTGAAAAATGTATTATTGCATTTGCTATTTTTAATATCAACACCATTCAACAAGATCTGTTTTTTAAACGTATTTTTCTGAGGTTCACTGATGCCTGCAAAAGTCTCGGTAAACCACCTGGGTGGTATTGCATCGAATACAATACTATGTTCTCGTGGAGATATTGGAATACCAAATGTCTTTAAAAATTCAGTATATGTAAATAAATAGCCCTCTTCATTTATTAATTGTGAGACCATTAGAATATCATTTTTAACCCAATTGTCGTAGAAGATTGATTTATTCTTATATTTAACAATTTTATTATTCCATATTAACTGTTTGTGGGGTGGGGGTGGGGGGAGGTTATGTTTGTATATAAGAAGCCAACATAAAAGAGCCTGACTATGAAAATTGGATAACTGGATGGGGAGTTTGTTAACCTCAGAGTCACATTTTAAGAGGAACTCTATACCACCAGCTTTTTCAAAAATAAGATTTGGAATTATATACCATAGCTAATCTTTATGCTTAATATAATGTTTAATCCAGTTCAACTTGAAAATTGTATTAGAAGTAACAAAATCAAGTACATTCAAGCCTCCTTGGTTATAAGAATGACATCAAATATTTTTATTTAAATAGTGAGGCTTGTTTTTCCATATGAAATTGAATAATTTTGAATCAGTTTTTTTAAGAAAAGATTTTGGTACATGTAATACTGTCGCAGGATAGACTAAACGAGACAGTCCCTCTGTTTTGGACAAAATAACTCTTCCTTTGAGTGACAAATCCCTCATGAGCCACATATCAAATTTCTTTTTTAATTTTCACCATAAGGGGTTGGAAATTGGATTGCACTCTTTCTGACTAATTTTTACAGATATTGATACCAAGATAAGTTACTTCCTCTCTAACTGGGATACCTTCAAATTCGGTTAAAGGGATACTATTGTCTTTAAGTGGAAAAGGGGTGCATTTTTTAACATTTAAAGATAAACCTGAAGCTTCAGAAAATGTATTGAGACACTCTATAACTTTTTTAACCTGTGATATATCTTTCAAAAAAATGGCTGTATCATCAGCAAGCTGACAGCATTTAATTTCTTTTTCCCTAATTTTAATGCCTTGAAAAGCGTTATTATGAATGTGTAAAGCCCTCGTTTGCATGACCAAAAGAAATAGGAAAGGAGCTGCTGGATCGCCCTGTTTTATGGAGATGCTAAATCTACGAGTAGTTCCCCATGGAAGTTTAACTGAACTATTACAGTCACTATATAGAGTTTGTATTGCCCTTTTAAAGTACTAACCAAAACCAAAAAAATATAATAAATCAAATAAAAAATCTGCAAGGTTCTTAAAATCTACTTCTAGAAAACAAGGAGTGTCAGGTGTGTTTTGCTTCTTTTTATGTTTTTAATTCATTTATGAAGCCACTGTAAACTTTATTGTGTATTATATTTTTATATTCAGGGCTCGATTTGAAGGGGGTGATCAGTGTTTAAAGACATTCCCCAGACATAACATTAGGTATGTGTGTGTGTGTGTGTGTGTAGCCTATAGCCTATGTATGTGTGTGTGTGTGTGTGTGAGAGAGAGAGAGAGAGAAAGAGAGAGGGAGAGAGAGAGAGCATTCATTCATTTTCGTCTTTACCATCCATTGTTAGAGCTTTGGAGCTCTGAAAAAGTTCAAAGTAAAAAAAAAATGTCATTTTAATCTCATATATTACAGCAATAAGCCTCGAGACACCATAGTTTACAGTGTATTTAGAACAGGTAGCCTAGTTAGGCTGGACACGGAGTGGAAACTGGAGCGGAAACAACCCTGTTCTAACTGTAAACCTCCTCTTCACATGGCTTATTGCTTTAATAGAATGGTTATTAAAATATAAAAAAATTATAATATATACAAATATATTTATTTGAAAAAAAATGTAATGATATTGATAAAAACTACTAGGCTCGGAGCCGATCACCTCCTTGGCAGCGCCAAGACATGCATTGTGGTTCATATTCGGGAGATCCGAGTTCGAGACCCGAATCCGACTCGGGGGGCCTTTTCGGATCGATTGTGAACACTAGTGTGGTAAATTTAAAACACTGTTTCAAAAACCTCTTATTAAAAAGTTACTTTTTCAAAAAAAGTAATGCAAGTTACTTTTTCACATTTATTTGACTGACAGCTCTCCTGTCCCCATGTTGAGAAAAATCGAGAGTAAGTTCAGAAGCATTGAGGGTTATTGTAGTTCTAAATGTGAGCATTTACATGGTTTGAGGGTGCACCAGACACAAATGAATCTTCCAGATTATTCGTTCAAACATAATTCTACACAAAACTCATCTCAACAAATCAACAATTTTTGGCCTTAATTGAAGTGGGCGGCGGTCAGTCTGCACCAGGCTGACAAAACCCCCAGCTAAGTACTTTACAGCCTTGCAAACTTCGAGCAACACCAAGATAACAGCAGAGGTTGTTTGACCCCCAAGACAAAGAGCCAAAGCAGATTCCCCCTTCTCAACAACCTTTAAATTAACTATGATTGTATGTTCATAATTCAGAAGATGGCTTGATTGAAATCTGTGTAGAATGTATTGTGTTCTTATAATAGGAAATCATGTCTAACTGTATTCTGCTTAGAGAGGGAAGTTAAGAGACCACAGATAACAGATAATTTATGTGAGGGGTGGGGACACAGTCACCCCTAAACTAAATATGATACCTAATTGGTCAGAACCCATCCAGGAGGATTTGAGTTTAAAATCTCAGAACACGAACAAAGTTCAGAGACAAGACAAAAGAAAACAGAAATGACATGATGGATTAGATGATCGGACGAAGACGATCGAGACAGACCAAGATCAGAGAAAATGGGTTAATTTCATTCAAGCCATCTAAATACTCTCGTCTCACTTTCCTTTCTTTTACTTAATTTCTTTTCTTTCCGTTGAGTCTCGTGTTCTAAGTTACGTATTGCTGCCAAGTTTAAATCAACAATTATACAATAACGCACGCTTCAACTTCAAACAACATCCATGAGACTTTCCATCCATCCGCCAACACGCCAGGTGATTGGCTTCCCAAGACGTCGATCAAAGACACGACAAGGCCGTCAGCGAATCAAAGAACCTGGCAAACCCCTCTCCAGCCAGAACCAAGAAGGAGGGAATCCCCATTCAAAGACGATATGAGATACAAACACAAGTAATACCTCAGATTCTAACTGAACTGGTGCATTGATATCAAATTGAATAACCCCACCTAAGAAATGATAGGAGGGTTAAATTAATGATTAATGGTTCGTTCACCAAAACAAAAATATAAGTAACAATAATCACAAAATTTTTTGTGACGATTTCACCAAACCAAAGTTGTTGTTTTTTTACCCAACAATAATATTCTGAAAAAGTGTGTAAAAAGTGGCATTTAAAATAAATAAAAAACTAGGGCTGTCGATTTAACGTGTTAATTAGATTAATTAGGTAGGAAAAAAAATAACACACTAAAATTATTAACGCATTTAACACACTTGCCCCACCCCGGACTTATTTAGGTCATCTTACATTTCATACTGTTTTTTTTTTTATTGATTTTGAAACATTACCAACAGAGACAAACAATACACACAAAAATAAAATTATATAAAATGGTACATTAATATTATAACACCTGATGCATGTTAAGCCATGTTACACAGGAAACAGACTATTAGGATCGGTTTCCTTCAAAAATTCCATAAAAGGATTCCATACTTTGAAAAACTTTTCAGGTTTTCCCTTAACAATATATGTAAGTTTTTCCAAAGCCAAACAGTTAGACAATTCCTGTGACCAAATATATATATGGTGCATATTACTAGGATATTGGCTGTTTATTAGTACTTATAAAGCACATATTAATGCCTTATTCTGCATGACCTCATTCTACATCCCATAATCCTATCCCAAACCTAAACTACCTTACAAACCATTAATAAGTCAATTAGGAATTTACTGCAGGCTTATAAGCAACTAGTTAATAGTAAAAATTGGTCCCCAAACTAATGTGTTACCATATTTGTTCTTTAGTAAGATTTTTAAGTAAGTGTGTGTGTGTGTGTGTTTGAATTTTAAATACCACTTTTTTACACACATTTGAATATTATTGTTTGGTAACAGGGGCGTCGCACCCGTGAGGGATGTGGTTGTTTTAACACCCACACTTTTCCCGGTGAGAGGGTTCAACACCCGCACTTTTTTTGCAGTTTTTCCGCAGTTTTGCACAAACGCCTTACAGCAGTCGCTCCTCCGTTACTCTGGCCGTTCTGTGTCCATTCCTCCTCTCACCTCCCTCTCAAACATGACACCGGCTGATGATTGGCTGTTCTGCCTTAAGTCCCGCCTCTCTTGGTGTGTTAGATTTATCGGTCAGCTCGTGCTGAGGAGGCGGGAACTTATGGTTATGCCATCGAGGTTTTTAAATAAGCTTGATATGTGTTTGGGAAGATGTTCTGTTTATGTTTTGTTGACATGTCGAGTGTTTTTTGACATATTTTCTGTGTTCCGAGTGTGTTTTTATACTTTTCTAGTATCACTCATTTAAATGGGAAGCTTTTTATACCTTGTATGTTATACCTTTTGTACCCTTCTGTCATTGTATTCATCGTTTTTATTGTTAACAAACAAACCACATCCATCCCCCGCCCTTTTGAAAAGCTTGCTACTCCCCTGAACAGACACAACACACACACACACACACACACACACACAATGAGGGCATGATTTGAAAAGGCTAGACTAGACAGGTTACACCATGTACATGCATAGTGGTTCATTCTTTACTCTCACCAGATGGCACTAATCTGCCTTCAAAAATGTACCCTGTTTAGTAAATATGGCCCTTAGTCTCTATTTTAACCTGAAATACTGCATTAATTGAAAAATAATTACAAATATTATAAAAAAAATTACAAAAGAAAAAATATTATTGACCAAAATCTATTACATTGATTTTACTGGGGTTACATAGTTTCATTTCAGGGGTTCCGTCACTTTTGACCGCAAAGACCACACAAGTGTGACTCCCACATGAGGAGCACCAGAGTTAAAGGAAGTAAAAAGGGACTTTATGTCAGAGGAGAACATTCTAAAATTGGGATTACAGTGAAAGGTTCTGGCTTTGGGAAGATGAAATTTACCCAGAAGACAAATAATACAGTTTAATCAAGATTAACATCCTTAGAATGAAAATTGGACAAAAAAACAAACAAACATTGGATTCTGTCATTTTACCAATTTGTTACAGCAGGAGAATACTAACATGGTAACTTCTGACCAAAAGACTGGGCAGTGATACATTAATACAGGTGTAGATTTGATTCTTCTTCAATATTACGAAGATACATTCTCAGAAAATCTGCTCAAGAATAAGTTACAAGGGTAATATCTATGAACAATTTTGTAATGGAGTTCTTTAATTTTACTATGGATTTAAAGTTTGTGAGGAAATCCATAAGTTATTCAATTCAAAGTTCAGATAATAGATACTCCATTTAGATTGTGCTTTAGGGAGGTTTCTTGGAGTTGAAGAAAGAGTATTTCTATAAGAAGTTATTGCATTTCTTATCTAATACATGAACACCATTGAGTGTAGGGATACAATTGTTTAAACAGCCATATCTTAAATGTGCTTTGATCAAAGTTTTTAAACTAACAGGAATACTTTTAATCACCTTATTAAAATCTCTTACTGAAATTGTAGCATCATTCAAACAGAAAATCAGAAAAAGACAGAAGGTCCCCTTGAGCACTGAACAAATCAGAAATAAAAATAATATTTTGATTCACCCATTCCTCGAAAAAAAGTGATTTGTTACCAGACAGTAAATTTTTTATTATTCCAAATAATACACGTGTGTAGGTGGAAATATGTTTGAAAGCCTTCTTCCAGGATTCTAGAGCTTGTTTGTGATGAGAGTTTAATAGGTAATTTGCTGCATTTAAAATTACAAGGTAATAAGAATTTAAGGTCACCACGATGTTTAAAGACTAGTTTAGGAACCTAAAATCAGGGTAATCCATTATACACCAATCAGGCATAACATTATGAGGTGAAGTGAATAACACTGATTATCTCTTCATCACGCCACCTGTTCGTGGGTGGGATATATTAGACAGCAAGTGAACATTTTGTCCTCAAAGTTGATGTTAGAAGGAAAAATGGAAAAGAGTAAGGATTTGAGCGGGTTTGACAAGGGCCAAATTGTCAGAGCATCTCCAAAACTGCAGCTCTTGTGGGGTGTTCCCGGTCTGCAGTGGTCAGTATCTATCAAAAGTGCTCCAAGAAAGGAACAGTGGTGAACCGGCGACAGGGTCATGGGCGGCCAAGGCTCATTGATGCATGTGGGGAGCGAAGGCTGGATCAAACAGACGAGCTACTGTAGCTCAAATTGCTCAAGAAGTTAATGCTGGTTCTGGTGTCAGAATATAACATCATATAATGAACACAGTGCATCGCAGTTTGTTGCATATGGGGCTGCATAGCCGCAGACAAATTCAATTCAATTCACATTTATTTGTATAGCGCTTTTCACAATACATATTGTTTTAAAGCAGCTTTACAGAAAATGCATGCGTCTACATTACAATTTGAAGTGGTTTGTTTTCAGAGGAGACTGTGTCCAAGTTATGTATTTTAGAAATGTACATATACAAAGCACACAGTTAGCTAACAATGTATTATTAATCAATATAAAAATAAATGATAAATTAAGGCACAGACAATGGGCTATGTGAAATAATACATGTTGTTAACAATGATTAGGGTATATAGAAATTGAGCATGGGTGCGTGTTGATGCAGAGCTGCGGTTGGGTGGGTATCCCGAGATAAAACAGAACAGGAAAATAATTAGCGTAGCTGCTGTTCAAAGTATTAAGCAAAGACAATCATGTGCACTGGTATAACTGGAGTACAAGGTTATGAGATGCATTATGTGAATGCTTGGCTAAAGTCAGGGTGCCCATGCTGACCCCTGTCCACCACCGAAAGCGGCAACAGTGGGCACGTGAGCATCAGTGTGATGCTTTGGGCAATGTTCTGCTGGGAAACCTTGGGTCCTGCCATCCATGTGGAAGTTAGTTTGACACGTACCACCTACCTAAGCATTGTTGCAGACCATGTACACCCTTTAATGGAAACGGTATTCTCTGGTGGCTGTGGCCTCTTTCAGCAGGATAATGCGCCCTGCCACTGCCAACCAAGCAAAAATGGTTTAGGAATGGTTTGAGGAGCACAACAACGAGTTTGAGGTGTTGACTTGGCCTCTGAATTCCCCAGATCTCAATCCAATCGAGCATCTTTGGGATGTGCTGAACAAACAAGTCCGATCCATGGAGGCCCCACCTCACAACTTACAGGACTTAAAGGACCTGCTACTAACATCTTGGTGCCAGATAACACAACACACCTTCAGGGGTCTTGTGGAGTCCATGCATCAATGGGTCAGGGCTGTTTTGAATAACAAAAAGTTTTGTCACTCAAAATTAATCTTATTAAAATCCTTTTGAAAATGTTTCACATTTTACTGCACGATTTTAAAATCAAAACTATTTTCTAATTGTAACGGTTTGGTTGTGGTCAAAAAATGTTTTTAATGGCTTTTAATCATAAACAGGAGATTCAGGAGAAGGGCAACCAAACACTAGTACTCACGCTTACATACGAGGACAGACAGAGATTTGGTGAAAACAGAGGCCTTAAATTAACAGAGACAAACGAGCTAATGCACACAGGTGGAAACTAATGAACTAATCAGAGAAAACTAGGTCACAAAGGGCAGAACTAAAAACACAAAAGATCAGACATGTGACAGTTTGCTCCCTCCCGGGAAGGCGTTTCCTCACGCTGCAAAACAAAGTCCAACTGAGAAGGGAGGGGGCTCTGGAGGAGGACTTGAAGACGGCAAAAAGAAACAGTTCAAAGCATTCTTAGTCCATGGTGCCAAGGAGAAGCCAGAAACAGGAGGAGCCAAATGTTGGACCAGAGACCAGCCAGGACGAGGACCCAGGGCAGAGTCGAAGGTGGGAGGAGCCATGGTGTAGACGACTGGATGGAAGAGGACACCCTGGGGACGACCAACGAAGATGATGCCACAGATGATGGAGACTATGGTGGAGCTGACCAGCTGATGAGCCCACGCAAGACCGATGGCCCAGGAGATCGAGGAGGAGCCACAACGACGAGCATCCAAGGTGGAATCAGTGAACCAGAGGACAGAGGTGGAGCCGGAGGGGCCGAGGGCGAAGCCGAAGGAACGAGGGAGCCCAGAGAAGCCGTATGGCTGATGGTTTCCGGTGGAGCTGAGGAAGGGAGGAGCCAGGGTGGAGCCGATGTGTCGACAGGCCGAGGTTGAGCGATGGGCACAGAGGCTGGAGGCGAAGACAGGGGATCCTCTGTGCTGAGTGGAGCTGGTGGCCTGATGACACAATGCAGGTTCTTCCTACCAGTGGGATCTGCAGAGGGGCTGAAGGACAGCAGCGTAGGTGGGGCTGAGGAACTGGCTGGGAGAGGGAGGCTGGGAGGGTATTCTGGAGATACAGGGGGTGCAGGAGAGACAGGAAACACAGGAGCTACAGGAGGCACTGGGGATTCAGAGAATTCTGGAGATACAGGGAGTGCTGGAGATACAGGGGGACTTGGTATAACCTCCAAAAAAAAGTCAATAAGATCCACCTCAAAAATGTCCTTCAGTTCATTATAATTATCCAACACGATCCTATCCACTGCGGTGGGGTTATGGGCGGAGCTCTCCTCTCAGCCCTCGAGCTCAATGAGCAATCCTTCGCAATGAACAGTGTTGCCGGCTCATACACCTGGTCAGAGTCCAGTTGTGGGATGGGCTCCGGGGCAATGGTTCCTTCCGACCTCCTCCTCGATTTGGGCTCGTCCATTGTAGCAGGCTGGTCTCCACGCTCTGCAGTGGGCTCTAGCAAAAACCCCATAGGGTCGCTCACTGTTGGTGGACAGCTGGTCTCTGGTGGTGCTGGATTTGGAGTGGGATTGGTGAGTTTGTCCTTGGCAAGGCTGACGGTGTAAGGGGAATCACAACTAGCACCCACTTGATGAACTCTGCGAAATCCCCTCGAGGACCCACACCGGGCAGGTGTGCCTTCGCCTCCGCGTTGAGGCTTGTGTGGCAGAAAACACTCAGTGAACGGTCGGGGAAGTTGGTGAGGCACACCAGGTCGATGAACGCACAGGTGTGAGCCTCAAGGGAAAGCGTCTCCTGTTCAAGGCAGAGAAGCTGCACTGCTGGTAAGTCCATCTTAGTCACTATGGAGGGTCTGTCCTTCTGTAACGGTTTGGTTGTGGTCAAGAAGTGCACGATTACGAAGAAGATAAATTAAATCACTTTTAATCATAAACACAGGAGATTCAGGAGAAGGGCAACCAAACACTTGCACTCACACTTACATTTACAAGGACAGACAGAGATTGGGTGAAAACAGAGGCCTTAAAGGAACATAGACAAATGAGATAATTAGGGGAGCGCGGGGCACAACCTAACGCAGGGTTAGCTGTAACACGCATGGTTTAAAACACATGCTAGCATGATGAAACTTAGTGTATTTACTCATTGCCATATCAACATTATTTAGAGAAAAAATTGTGCCAAAATTAAAAAATCTTTGGAAGATATCACTGAACATTATTTAACCATAGCAAAAGTAAATTTCTTACTTAAGTTTATTTTTCATCTCTGTTTTTTGTGTTTATTTAAAATAAGACAAATCTGATATTATTTTAATCTTATATCTGTTATTTAACAGTTGAGATAGTTCTTTAATGCTGATCAAACCAGCAGAAGACACAAGCTGGGTTTAAATCCCAGTTGCGCAGGTGGGGTGTGTTCTAACAGTGCGTTACAATGAGCCCCATTAGAACTACGCTATTCTATTCTATACTTTTATGAATTCTATTGAGAAACCATGAGAAAAAGGTGAATAATGACTGAGAATCAATGTTCAGAAATGATTCATTATTATCATGTTTTTAACTATGCTGTATAACTGTGTTTTGAGATGTGTTTGTTGTCAAACTCAAAAATTTGTATATTTTTAATGATTAAAAAAATGCCATTATTTTATTTTAAAAAGTTAAATATAACTGACTTATAAAAAGTCAGATAACACTTTAAGCTGTCATTTGGTCATGTTACAATGTGCCCCTCACATGTTACAATGTACCCCACCTATGGGGCATGTTGTCACATTTCACTTTCATTCTTTCGGGGTAAATCAAGAAAAAAGTATACACTGTATTAATGAAACAAAACCACATAATTGTACTAGACGTGTGAAATTAATGTGGGAAAAAATAAATACTCTGAACCCCAAGTGGATTTACACAAACTGAGAAAGTCAAAAAGCGTGAGGTTGTGCCCCACTCTCCCCTAATGAACACAAGTGGAAACTAATGAACTAATCAACAGAGAAAACTAGGGCCACATCCACACGAAGCCAGAGCTTTCCCTATCCAATCTTTTTTTTCCCTAGTCTCAAGAAATATCTGCGTACACACAAAACCACTGAAACCGACTCAAAACAATGTAGTATATATGCCAGGTCAGTATGTGGCGCTGTAATTCTGCCACAGAAATACACTAAAAACGGAGAAGAAGAGTTGTGGCTAGAAGGGGTACAGCAACGGTCTGAAGTGAGGCAAAATCTCACGATAAAGTACCAATAAATAACTTTGCTACTTACCAGATTGTGTTTTACCACAACCCTAAACCTACCCTTACAATAATGCAAATACAGTAATTAAATGATGCAATATTGATGTGCGCATGCCCAGTGCCCATAGCTGTATTCCTTCTAGTCTTTACCGTGCGGGACGTGGTGTGATGACATCACCGTTTCACAAAATATATACGGATTGGCTGTACACACGAAAACCCAAGGGTGTCGGTTTCAGATTTATCCACTCTGGGACCCGGTTTCCAAAAATATCGGTTTAAGGCCCCTAAAACGCTGGATCCGTGTGGACGAAAAGCTGATACAATACAACATTTTTACGTATACAGCTAAACGCGTCTCCGTGTGGACGGGGCCTCAGTCGCAGAGGGTAGAACTAAAAACACAAAAGATCAGACATGTGACACTAATCTTGACAAAACTTATTTATTTATAACAGGAGATCGCATCAGATACCCCTTTTACACCAGAATGAACCGGGTGCTAGTTCATAGCCAGTGCTAGTGCCAGTTCGGAGTTGGTTCTACTCACGAGCCTTCTAAGAACCGGTTTGCCTTTCCACGGGCTATAGAGAGCCACCACAGAGCCAGGTCTTACGTCACTGTATACGTCTCATCTTTCTCAGCAACTCTAGCGAGGCAGCGAGAAACACAAACACACCAGGCTTGTTCGAGATGCATCGGCGCTGCGCAGACCGATCAGCGTATGATATCAAAATACTGCATGAGCGATTCAAAAGCATAAGGAGTCATATGCTCTCGTTGTACTTTGATGTCATATTTTAGATTGTCTTGGATATTTTTTGGATTATATCAGATAACATTTTAAGCTGTCATTTGGTCATGTTACATCGTGCTCCTCACATGTTACAGTGTACCCCACCTGTGGGGCATGTTGTCACATTTCACTTCCATTCTTTTCGGGTTTAATCAAGAAAAAAGTATACACTGTATTAATGAAACAAACCCACATAATTGTACTAGACGTGTGAAATTAATGTGGGAAAAATGAGTGATGAGTGATTCAAAAGCATAAGGAGTTGTATGCTCTCGTTGTACTTTGATGTCATACGGCGATCGGTCTGCACAGCACCAATGCATCTCGAACAAGCTTTCCATCAACAGAGATTACAATCGAGCAGCTATTGGCGGTCACAAGTTTCTGTTCGTCTTGTTGGTCACGGTAACCCCGCCCCCAGCCGCTGTTCTTACTTCTAGACCAGCAATGATTTGGTGCTACTTAAGAACCACTTTTCCTGGTTCGGAGCTGGTGCTTTGGGTGTTGAAAGACAAAGAACCGATTTGAAACTAGTCTCTGTCTCCGAACCAGCACTAGCATTGCCTTGGTGGAAAAGGGGTAAAGGTTAGTGTGGGTGTCAACCGGTGGCTATTTTTGGTATAGCGCCTAAACACAATCTCACAAGTGCTAAACACAACTTAGACATATGGCTTTAACTTTAAAGCTATTTTAGAGTCAAAATAATATGGTAAAATAAGAATGAGATATAAGAATAAAAAATGTTTAGTGCAGTACATTTACTTCACAGTAAACTTATACAACTTTTTACACTTTTATTTTTTTTAAAGCAATTCAACAATAATCTGCTGAGTGTCTTCTTTAAAAAGAGACCAACCTTAGTTCTGTTAATGCATCACAGGTTTGAACATCTGATCTTATGAAACCCATGGACTATACTAAGCAAGTAAAAGAATAAAAAACGACCTATACATTTACATGCAAGGTTTGTGCTGACCACAATGAGCTAGTGGTGTATCGGCTGCAGAGAGCAGTAAACCACCAACATTCAAGAGACGCTTAGAAACAAAAAACAAAACATTTCCCATTCAGCTTTTGTCATGGTAACAATTTTGTGGATCTATGCAGTTATAAGTACAAATTTTAAAGCTTGATTTTAGTTACTTTTGTATATACAATAAACTCTTTTGGTTCTGCGTTGGGTTGCCACTAGATCCAATATAAAATCTGGGTTCTGAAGTAAAACCAGTTGTGAATGATTGATGTAACTAACGTACAACAGTAGAATAGTTCCTTGCTCACTGAAAGCTAATTGAATTGCAAATATATATGAATAGTGTAAAATTTGGCTAATGCACAGTGGAATAATCTACAAAATGTGGTCAGTGCAAACATGACTTCAACTTCCTCTTGATGTGGCTGAAATTTCCTATTCAAAGTTCTAGGGTAACGTTTCATCTCAGTCACAGCAGAAATCAAGACTGCATCATGCTGAAGTGCTCTAACATCATGAAGATCAATCAGCTTCACCTTTGTGAGTTTATTGTACTTTATGAATGTTTTGTACGTGCTGTGTATCAACTAATGCCATGATTTATTTTCATGTTTGTTTTAATGACACAATCATGTTAAAGGTCTATGTGTGTGTTTATTTTACAGATCTGCTCATATGGTGTGAAGCTGCAGAGACTTTAACAGATCAACTAACAGATTTGGGTCAAAATGTGACTATAAACTGTGATTTTGATGTACAGGAGGTTTATTGGTTTTTACTGAAACTACCAAATTCTCCGGTTTTGATATTACTTTCTTCCACAACTTCAGCTACTTTTCACTACAGTAAAGAATTTAAGCAGAAATATTCAGTGAAAAGTAAACATCACCTGTTCATAAATAATGTCACTGTTGATGATTTAGGACTTTATTACTGTGTGACCAAAGATGCACCTCCAAAATACAACAATGGCGCCAAACTGCACAGCATTGGTGAGTTTGCATTCAGTGATCAAGTTAAACATTAAATCATTGTTAGACACAAAAGGTAAAAATATTAAACCCTTTCAATGATTGCACAGTACCAACTCCAACTCCAGAGATCCAGAATCATACAGCGGGGAAGTACATTGAGCAGAACCAGTCACATTGGCAGATTATTAGCCTCATATCTGCCCTGTTTAATGCTGTTCTGATCATTGTGGTCATAGGTGAGCTCTTTGATAGAATTGTGTTGTTCTGTCCATAAAAATGAGAAGACAATGTTTAATCTGAATTCACTGTCACTTTAAGGACTATTAAAGGTGTTTGTTCTTGGAAGCAAGAGAGACAACTTGAAACAATCTCAAGATACAAACCTACAACCACCTCAAGTTATGGATACTGAACAACCACAAGACTTTTGTCAAGTGCAGGTAAAACAATTATGATTTATACAATATGCTACCTTTAAAAGGATAGTTGCCCAATGTGAAAACTGTCCCTCATGCCATTCCAATCATGTTATTGTAGTCCATGAAGAACATTATAATAATCTAAAGAACCTTTTGTGTAATGGAAATATTTCATGAATGTTAATAATTCGTCATGGAACCATTGATGCCAATAAAGAACCTTTATTTTTAAGAATTAAAGCTACAATTCTTTCTGGCAGTATAGAGTTGTTTGGATTACATTTTAACCGAAAACATTTGCAATAATGGTATTATTGGTTGTTTCTTCAGTACGCTACGGCAGACTTTTCCACACCGTGTAAAAGGTTTCAGCCCAGAGAAATAAACAGCACATATGCGCTTCTAGAACTGCCACAACCAAGAACACACAATCAAATCTGACACCATTTAGTTTCCTTTCTCACTATATGTAGATCTCTTTTATCAGCACATTTAGCTTGCTATTTTTGACCCCAAGGCTTGTGGAAGGGACTGTTTCATTTAAAATAAGACAATATGCATTAATATGTGTTTTATAAACACTAATAAACAGCCAATATCCTAGTAATATGCATGCTGATAAGCAACTAGTTAATAATGAGAATTGAACCCTAAAATAAAGTGTTACCATATCTTGGATGTAATATAGTTAACAATATATTTAATTACTTGTAATTTTAGTCAGAATAAACAATTAGAAACACTGCTCAATGCTCACAATTTCGATTTGAATTGTGCTAAATAAAAAAGTTTGCTGACAGATGTTGAATATGAATGTATAGACTGGAAGTGAAAAAAACAGAAAAACCTCAAAGTGTACAGTTTGCTTTAAAAATGTTTTGTTTGATATGCTTATTTGTGATAACTTGCTAATTGAGGGCCATTGAGTGTTCAGATATCTTTGTATAATGACCGATAAACAGTAAACTGATTTCCGTTGCTAGTTTCATGTCTTTCTACTCTGGATTCCACCATACCTAAATAATAAACTCATTTTGTTCATGTATTTACTTGGTAAGGAGTTTTGTAATGAGTGGGATAATGAACAGCCAGTTTGACAGTCCATTATCCATTTCATAATATATTTCAATATACAGTATATGTGTTTGTGTGTGTGTTAGCATACAAAAGCATGTAGGCTATAGACGCAACTTACACATGCTGTTGTATTTGTTCAATAAAGCTGTTACAATACAAACGGTACAGTGTGTACTCATTGTTTACTTCTGAAATGAAATGTCAAAATGTCGTTCCAAACTCAAATGAATGATCTCAAACACAGATGATTTGCAAGCTTTAGATTTGAGAGCTATACACTCTCAAAAAAAAAAAAAAAAAAAGAGTACAAAATTGTACCTTTTAAGGTACAAGTGGCCGTCACTGGGGTGGTACCCTTAAGGGTAAATTTTTGTACCTCTAAGTCAGGGGTAGGCAAGTTCGGTCCTAGAGAGCTGATGTTCCTGCAGAGTTTAGCTCTAACCCTACTAAGCCACCACAGTATAAAACTCATGGCTCCCAGCATGCATTGCAGCATTAAGTAAGTCACTATTGTTGAGATTCATATGCTGATTTTTGATATCTGTGTGCGTCTAAACTTTATCCCCCTAGAATGTATTTAAAAATCAAAATTCATAATAAACCACAAACTCACATAAAAAGTCAAGAGTCAAACTGCCCAACTAAAGGAAACACTGATCACCATAATGGTGACCAAACATTTTCAATAAACATCAACATCTAAACCTCTGTTAATTCTCAATAAGAGCTTCTATAGATGTCTTTCAGGGTTGGAGCCAAACTCTACAGGACAGTAACTCACTAGGATCGAACTTGCATACCCCTGCTCTAAGTAGAGGAAAACAATGGTATAATTGTACCCTAAGAACCAATTGTGTACCTTTAAAGGTACAGTTATACATTTTGTTCCTCAAGGAGGGTAGCTTTAAATTCGGTCTGTTCATCACATAAAGATACGGCTTCAGAAGGCTAGAAATGTAGCCCACGTTACATTTACTGGAGGGAGAACAGTTTATGCAACTTCATTTGTGGTTTATCAGTGCAGCCGTGAATGAATGCCCGTGCAGCTGTGCTCATTTTACTTTCGGTTTAGAATTAGTGCCAGTTCGGGGGCGGGTTGCTTGAGTTGTGGGTTCATTAGCCTATTATTCTTAATGAAAAACACAACAACAACACAGTACAATGACAAACTCACTTAAATAGGCGCTTTTACATTTCGCGAATCTTCCGCGATCATCTTGTCTGTCAGCTCTTCGCTCTCGTGATGAATGAAATCTGACTCCTGCTGCATTTGTCCTGCGACTCTTGTTCGGCTCACGCTGTATTAAGACTGATTTTTTTACTTCTGCGTCTGACCTGCGCCGTAGCCTCATTTATACTTCTGCGTCCTTGTCCACGTTGATGTGCAGTTACACATGCAGAGGGAGCATGTGTATCCCTGAGGGAGGGGATCTGGCAGACCAATCACAGCGCTTGTGGTCCGTGTAGAATCGACGCGTTGTTACATTTTTGGAGAGGTGGATGTCAGGGTACGTCGTAGGCTACGCGTGCAACACACAGTCTACGACGTAGCAGCGATGTACACTCGATGCAGAAGTATAAATTGGGCTTCAGTCAGACACGTTTAGTTTTTAATTTTAGTGTCTGTTTTCTAACTGAAATAAATTATTTTATTACTATAAAAATCAAACGACGGTGGGGGCGGTACCGTGGTGGGCAAGTGATGTAACCGGTAGGTGTGGCTTGGAAGTGCATTCTGGGAGTTGTTGTCTTTCATCCACATGAGCCAAAAATACATTTTCTGACTTTTCTCAGTCTAGAAGGCACCGACTTCTAAAATAATTTCACATTTCTACTTCATAAATGACTCATCTTCATCTGACTTCATCTTTCCAGCGGTGAAATATCCCTTTAATAAATTTGCACAAATTTTAAACAAAATTCTTTCATGTTGTAATTATGGGGTATTGTTTGTAGAATTTTGAGGAAAATAATGAATTTAATCCATTTTGGAATAAGGCTGTAACATAACAAAATGAGGAAAAAGTGAAGAGCTGTGAATACTTTCCGTATGCACTGTATGCTACAATCATCTTTGTTTTACAATGTTACAATCATTGTGTTACAAACATCTTTGTGCTACAATGTGTTACAATGATCTCTTTAAATGAACAAAAATCATTGGGTAAACAACCTCAGATTTTTTTTTGCACTTTTGGTCACTCACTGCAGTTTTGCTCACCTGTGGCTTTAACGCCTCTTTGGAGTAGCTTACCTCATGTGGGGTACATCTGTAAGCTGTTTAGAAATGCTCTTGTAAAATGTTCCACTTGTCTTGCACCTTACAAGAAAAGAACCACGAAGTCTCACCTACTTTAAAAGAGGGGGTGTAAACCAAGATTTGTTCGATTTAAATCATTTGTGCATCATATTCTCAGAGATTTCTAATCCCACAAAGAAAAAGAGTGTTAAATTATTTTAAATGTTTTGTGCATTGAGAGAAAAAAGTTTTACATATATTCACATTTAACCTAAATATAACATAGCCTATGTTGGACTATGCCACACACACACACACACACACACACACACACAAAACATAAAATAGACCTATGACCTCAGAGTGTTTATATTAGAAGTATACAAACTATGTGGCTAGTTTTTGTCTGAAATGTAAGTTACGTAATTTGTTACAATAATTGCTTAATTAGTAACTATAAGCCTCAACAATTTAAATAGTAATCACCAATGGTTGAAACACATCTCCAGCCTCCATCATGTAAGAGCACAATATATTTTGTGAGAATGGCATAAACCCTAGTGCATGGGTATAAGAGATATTTAATATTTAGATTCTGAATAATCCATCTATTTTAACATTTATCTCTGATATTTTTCGGGCACATGTAACGGGTAAACGGCGTTACCATGTGTTACCCGTTACTTTTCCCAGCGCTAGCCAGAGTGGACCAATCACAGACGTTTGTGATTACTGGATAAGGATTTTTAAAAAGTGTTTTTTGGAGATGTTGGTTGAGCGAATTTCCATGTATATGTCAGCTAGCAGTAGTTAGCACAAATACATGTAAAAGGTTATAGTAGTTAATCGACACACTTCTCACATAATACACAAACTGTGGTAAGATTTGAATGCGACTCAAAGGCGGACTCGGTTTTCTGAGCCTTCACGCGCCCTCTGGAGGAACACGTTGGTTTAACAGGAAACACTTACATTTCCCCGCCATTGATTTTGGGAGACAAACGAAAAGCATTTTGGGTAACTTTGAAAAATGGCGGACGACGCTGAGCAGGTATGCTGTTTTGTTGCATTTACAAGAGTATGTGTTTTAATTGTTTTGATAATCGTGGAGCGCAAACGTGTTGTCTCGCTAAACACACGAGTATGTCGAGGCAGTTTATATTCAGCAGATCTCACACGGTTGCTTATATGGTCATTCATTACAATAATATATATATATATATATTACTGAAACTTAATTTGCAGCAACAAACCACCAACACTGTCGAAGAGCCTCTGGATCTGATCCGGTTGAGTCTGGATGAGAGAATCTACGTGAAGATGAGGAATGACAGAGAGCTGCGCGGCAGACTGCACGTGAGAACAACACACACACACACACACACACACACACACACACACACACACACACACACACACACACACACACACACACACACACACACACACACACACTCTCTCTCACACACTCACTCACTCACTCACTCACTAGTTTTCCTTCCTTTTAATATCGGTGTAATACCACAATGCACAACAACACAATATTAAACGACTTGAAACCGTTTTAACTTTGTCTTGCCAGTGGCGTTAGTAAACAACTCTGGCTCAAAGTTCTCAAAAAGGATGTAGACAACAAACTACATGTATTATGATATTATATTATATAATGTATTGTGTGTGTCTGTACAGTCATGGTCAAAACTTTACATACACCTTGCAAAATCTGCAAAATGAATTTTAAAGGGGTCCTGAATTGAGATCAACTTTCCCTTGAGCTTTTGATATATAAAAGGTCATGGTAATATAAGAATATCCTGTAAGTTTCAGAGTTAAAAACTTCCTTGTTAGTCAAAGAAAAGCTGTTATCAACACCAGGCCCAGTAAACGATCGATCTGGGAATGTGCCGAGCTGTGACGTCAGCGTGTAGTGAAACCGAAGAAGAAGAACGCCTGATTCTGTAGCCGCACCCACCGATTTGTGCATGGCATGTTATAGATAAAAGGCCTACGTGGAGCTAAACCGGATCGAACTTCAAGCAATAAACATGCTGCATAAGCTTCATTTGGATTCCAGTATTATGAATGCATGCATGAACTTTATTTTTAATGAATATCCAGCTCACGTGGGGAAGACATTGCGCGTTTGTTCCTTCATTTCACCACGGATTTGTTTGTAAACAAGAGACTGGATTTGCAGACAGGATGAGATTACATGAATGAATGAAGCGACACTTATGTGAGTAAAAAATGTTTTTTATATGTGATAGTATTGCATTGTTACAGATGGTTTGATATCTATTGATTATGTGTACGTGTCTAACTGAACATAACTTAGCATGCTGTCACAGGCTGGAGAATCCTTTATTTGAGGTGTTGTTGGATCAATGTGCTGCAATTTGGGATCAGACTAGGACATGTATGGGCCAGGGCTCACAAAGCCCAACGTCCCGGGACTGTGTTTTTTCAAGACGGGCTACCAAAAAAACCTTCTTAAATAGTGAAATAACATTACTTTCTTGATGTGCGTTGTTCACTCTCTTGACTTGATATTTGAAGGAAAAATATAACTGCGAAGTTTTAATCATGCTGTTTTGTCTGATTCTGCAGTGAGGCGTGTGTGCATGCGTGTGTGTGTGTTAGTGATGCACAGTTCATGGTTATATCCACCGATTGGGGCGGGTTAAGTAATAAAAAATAACATTCCAATCAATTGCAGGTGGATGAGAGATATATCATTGTGTTTGTTTGTTAAAGACATTTTGCGAGCCCTGTGAGCGAATCAATCTGGTTGTTGTTTTCCCACACGCTTTCAAAACAATTCCCACATGTACTGACAGGGGAGCCGAAGCTCATTATAATATGCAAAGCTTATCCAATCCTAGCCGTGGGTGTTTACTTCCAAGTCTTCAGTGCAGCACGCCCATAAAAACCAAGCGTTCCATGAGCTAGGCTCAACCAGGGTAGAAAATAGCCTATTACTTATTCATTATGATGTTTTTGAATGTAAAAACCACGCGAACCTAGTAAGTTGACCTCAAAATGCATGTCATTTTTTTATTTTATTTAGTACTGTCCTGAATGAGATATTTTACACGAAAGATGTTTACATATAGTCCACAAGAAAAAAAAACATTTTAAAAGTTTACATAGCCTTGATTTTTTAATACTGCGCGTCGTTACCTGGATGATGGCTGTTGAATTTTTTAATTTGAAGGTAAATTGTACTTAATTTTCTGGGAAACATGTAAGTATCTTCTGAAGCTTCTGAAGGGCAGTACTAAAAAAATTACACATCTTAATCCTGTTCAAAAGTTTTCACCCCCAGGCTCTTAATGTATTGTTTCCTTCTGGAGCATCGGTGAATGTTTCATCTTTATACATTCAGATTTTATTTTTTTTTGTCTTGTGGACTATATGTAAACATCTTTCATGTAGAATATCTCATTCAGGACAGTACTAAATAAAATACAAAAACATGCATTTTGTATGATCCCTCTTATTATGTTACAATAATTAACGTTTTGCAGATTTTGCAAGGTGTATGTAAACTTATAAATTATGCATATATACACACACCATGCTGTACAAAAATGTTTTAAACATAAATGCCAATGTTTTAATTTGAAATGATATATTTTATCAATATTATGTGGTATCAAACGTGTATATAATATTTTACATTAGGCCTATGACCAGCACTTAAACATGATCCTCGGAGATGTTGAAGAGACCGTGACGACTGTGGAAATCGACGAGGAGACGTATGAGGAGATTTATAAGGTAACTATGTTATAATTGCATCAGAATGCAAAAAGCTAATTTATAATAAACCTTATATTGGTGATAAATAGAAAGTAAAACAAATATTGATATAACGAAGTATGGCCCTGTTTACACCTGGTACCAAGATGCGTTTTGGTTGATTGGATCACAAGTAGAGGAGGGAGACACATTCCTGTTTACACCTGGTGTTTTAATTTGTCTCTTTTGTCCACTTTTCAACCACTTCTGTCCTGATTTCTTTGAGTGGAGGGTCTATGGGCGGGTAAGTGTGTGTATATATAAATATAAATAAATAAATAAATATATATATATATATATATTTATTTATTTATTTTTCTTCAGATCTTTTGATCTAATGGACAAAATAAACTTTTAATATGAACATATGAACACCAGTGTTTCCCATAGGATTTTGTGAAACTGTGGTTTCAGTTAGGGATGTCAATTTAGACAAATTCCCATGATCGATCGTTGTTTAAATTAACGATCTTCGATTAATCGTTAACATCCCTAGTTTCAATATAATTAATCCTTTGACAGTAATAGCCATATATTGTAAAACAAAATAAATGAAACTTTCGTAACTAGTTTTGTCCTAATTTTTATACTTGAAAGAGAGAAACACGTGAGCTTTTATTTTAATGTAGGCCTAAACTGCAGTCAAGCTTTTATTTTGGTGAAAAACTGGTTTAAAAAACGCTCATTACAAATCTAGTAAAATGCAGATGTGAAAATAATGCGTAACTGGTGCCCGCTACGGTCCCAAATGCGCACTAGATGTTGCACATGCACAGATGGAGTTCACCATGAACTGAGACGTGGAGCTGATCGAGTGAGCGAAGCGCGCACTTCTCTGTGCGCAGCGCAAACTGACAGTCTTTGTGATTTGATAGACACAAAGCCTTATCAAGCTTTTGGTTTTAGTTTTTTTTGATAGCAATGGTGCAAAACATGACATTAAAGACCTTTTATGTTATTATGAGAAGTTTAAATATATTTTCGGTCTAATGTTAATGCAGCTATGGGAAGCATTGAAATCTATTTGTGGCGGTCAATGTTGATATTGTGTTGGGCTGCCACAAATAAATAAATGTATGTGAACTAGGGCTGAACGATTAATTGCATTTGCGATAATATCGCGATATCATAAAACCTGATTTTCTAACCGCAAAGGCTACGATTACACTCTGGTCACCTGACACGCGAGAGTAAAGCAGTCTGCAGAAAAAGCATCAACTTGGCACGTTACACCTACAGGCCTGGCCTAAAGAAAAGAACATTTTGTGTTGGTCATACTATACAATAGTGGAGGGAAAAAATGATTCTGGATCAATTCTAAGCTTAGATTTTAACTGCAGGTGCGCAATGGCGCTGCGTGTGTTTTAGAAACACCCATATTCTGCTTGCTTCCATTTCCTCTCTTACACATACACCACTCGAACCATAAAATATTATTTCATAATGTTCGGAAAGGTTGAAGCGAATTACAATGACATTTGCAGGCTTTATTGCACAGGATATGCGCTGTGAGAAACGTGCGCTTCACTTGATGTTATGCTTACAGTGTGTTCTCGCCCACCGGTATTTTCCTTACAAATACTCTTCGAAGGCTTCATTTGTCATTTGCAGTGTGCTTGTATATTAAAAATAGGAAACTCACTGACAGAAGGCTTTCAGTCAAATGCTCGCGCCGCGCTTTGTTTAGAGTGCTCGCGCATGCGGCTGTGTGCGTCTCACAATGCTTTTATGACGCAAAATGAATGTAAACACAGTTAGTAATGTCTTAAGGAATTAAACAGACAGGACAAACCACATCTTATAATTCAAAAGAGATCTGTGCAGTAGTGTGAGTGCAGATCTCCCGCTGTCTATGATGTCATTATTAATAATCAAGCAACAGTAAAATCACTTTCAGTTCAGATACTCTTAAATACTGAAACACTCTTTGTTCATTGCTTGTAATATGTTTTTTCTTCCTCTTTATTACTTACTAGCTTTTATGTTTTTAAGCAATATTAGTTTATATATTTAAAATTCTTAAGCAATTTTTAATATAACTTTTTTAATGTGTAATTATTTTAAAAAGTACTTATTACATATATAATAAAAAAATAGATTTTAAGTTTTATTAATAAGATTAATTAATAAGAAAATAGATCAAGGAATCGGATCGTGACTCCCAGAATCGGAATCAGATCGTAAGGTACCTAAAGATTCCCACCATTACTATACAATTTATTGCTCGTCTTTGTTGAATAATACAGAAGATAAAGAGCTGAAAAAATAATCGCAATTAGATTTTCCAAAATCGTTCAGCCCTACACTGAACACACCCAGAGACCACAGAGAAACACATGGAGAGCATCAGCTTTCGTTTCTGCTCTGACAGCCACAAGACGCCGCTGAACGTTTAGTGTGTGTTAGAAATCAGCAATGGTGAGAGGACTTTGTGCTTGGTGCCGAATATGACCCCTCCCCCTTTCAAGATATACCCTTTTGAAGACCAAATCTTGTCTTTTAAAGAAAATACTTAGAATAATTTTAATATTGCGTAATTTTTGTATTTAATGTATGGTAAATACTGGTAAAATGTACCAACAATCAGAAATAAACCTAAAAATACCATAAAAATAACCTGAAGTGCTCATTTAGTAGATTTCACTATGACTGATTTCTCACCTTTTTATGTACAGTGACAGATGCTGGCATATCAAAAAACACAGGTGTTTGATCGGCATTACCTATCTGATCCAGCGGGGATGTGAATGTTTTTTCCTTCGGCCAATCACATAGTGCTGAAAAGACAGCCCTTTCTCCCTGAAGTCGGCGGGCAAGCGATAATCGCATTAAAGCGTCCGCTTCGGGATATTGACAGGCAAGTGCGTCAGTATGTAGCCGAAATAAGAAATGAGTTGCCTCACTGGTGGTGGGTAAGTTCAGCTTCTTTGGGCGATATCCAGTACCTATAGCTGGATGACGGCTCTGGTTATGGCATTTCTTTTTTCAGCTACGTACTGACCCACTTGCCTGTCACTTTCTTCGAAGCTGCCGCTTTTAGGACCGTGGTAAGCTTTTCTTTGACTGTTAGCATTTTTAAGACTGTCTTTTAGAGCTTGCGATCTTCTAACATTACACTCTGACACACCGTATTTCTTGGCTGCTCAATGAGAGTTATTTGATGACTTCGCTGCGTTTATCAGTCCTGGGGCGCACGCTCGTTTTACGTGTATTTGTCGCTACCTATTGTTGCGGGTGTATTATTGACATGTAAAAGTTTAGACCCTGAATATAAGATGATTTTTTTCAGATGCATTTCCCAGAAAAAAAAGAAAAAAAAACATTCTTATATTCGGAACTATACAGTATTAAAATGCACACAAAGGAATATATAACTAATTTTTAATAACAAATACACTGTAAACCCAAATAAGTCGGCAAAACTAAAAAAATGTGAGGCAATCAGTTGAAATTCAAAGTTTAAGTAAACAGAACTGGCAGATTTTTATTTTGTACGTATACATTTTAATTGTTCTTAATTGAAATGTTTATTATTGTGGATTATTTTGTGGATAATGTTATTATAAACTTAACTAGCTATAACAAGTTAATTCAGAGAATTCTAATTTGTTAATACACTCGCCTAAAGGATTATTAGGAACACCTGTTCAATTTCTCATTAATGCAATTATCTAATCAACCAATCACATGGCAGTTGCTTCAATGCATTTAGGGGTGTGGTCCTGGTCATGACAATCTCCTGAACTCCAAACTGAATGTCAAAATAGGAAAGAAAGGTGATTTAAGCAATTTTGAGCGTGGCATGGTTGTTGGTGCCAGACGGGCCGGTCTGAGTATTTCACAATTTGCTCAGTTACTGGGATTTTCACGCACAACCATTTCTAGAGTTTACAAAGAATGGTGTGAAAAGGGAAAAACATCCAGTATGCGGCAGTCCTGTGGGCGAGAATGCCTTGTTGATGCTAGAGGTCAGAGGAGAATGGGCAGACTGATTCAAGCTGATAGAAGAGCAACTTTGACTGAAATAACCACTCGTTACAACCGAGGTATGCAGCAAAGCATTTGTAAAGCCACAACACGCACAACCTTGAGGCGGATGGGCTACAACAGCAGAAGACCCCACCGGGTACCACTCATCTCCACTACAAATAGGAAAAAGAGGCTACAATTTGCACGAGCTCACCAAAATTGGACAGTTGAAGACTGGAAAAATGTTGCCTGGTCTGATGAGTCTCGATTTCTGTTGAGACATTCAGATAGTAGAGTCAGAATTTGGCGTAAACAGAATGAGAACATGGATCCATCATGCCTTGTTACCACTGTGCAGGCTGGTGGTGGTGGTGGTGTAATGGTGTAGGGGATGTTTTCTTGGCACACTTTAGGCCCCTTAGTGCCAATTGGGCATCGTTTAAATGCCACGGCCTACCTGAGCATTGTTTCTGACCATGTCCATCCCTTTATGACCACCATGTACCCATCCTCTGATGGCTACTTCCAGCAGGATAATGCACCATGTCACAAAGCTCGAATCATTTCAAATTGGTTTCTTGAACATGACAATGAGTTCACTGTACTAAAATGGTCACCAGATCTCAACCCAATAGAGCATCTTTGGGATGTGGTGGAACGGGAGCTTCGTGCCCTGGATGTGCATCCCACAAATCTCCATCAACTGCAAGATGCTATCCTATCAATATGGGCCAACATTTCTAAAGAATGCTTTCAGCACCTTGTTGAATCAATGCCACGTAGAATTAAGGCAGTTCTGAAGGCGAAAGGGGGTCAAACACAGTATTAGTATGGTGTTCCTAATAATCCTTTAGGTGAGTTTAACAATAGCATGGTTTAGCACTTACTGAATGAGTACAGCAACTTAAAACCTGTAACTTACCTGCTCTCAAACCAAGCTGCGTGCACCCCTCCAAAAACCCACATTAACAAAAACTCTTCTACATTACAATAAAAAAAAAAAAAATCTACTAATTCTACTACTCTCCCACTTAACATGAATCTTGCACAAAATGTTAAAATAAAATATGAATCTCTCACACAATAATATTAAATTTTATTTTAAATGACAAATGTGTTTAAATTAAGATATACATCATTAAATGCAAAAGGTCTGGCTGTGCTTAATGGGTACATGTTTGTTTAAGCACACCCCGTTGCCATTAAGCTCACAACATGTTTTTTTGGAGAAATTCTTGTTTATTTTTAACAACATTTTTAAAGAATAATTTTCTAAAGATTAACTTGAAGTGACAACCATCAGTTAATATTTAAAGTCTGTTTATGAAGTATTTACAAAGACGTTCATTGTGGATGAGCTTAAAGCTGAGCTTTATTTTAATTAATAAATATTATTAAATTAAATTAAATAATCTAGGTCATGTATTAAGTTCATACATATTTTAATATGAACAGCTATTATTGGAAATATCTATGAAATTATACTTTTTCTTATTGATGTCACACTGAAGCTGTGATTTTCATAGTAGTGCACCCTTTAAGCTCACCTTACAATAATATGAAGTCTTTAAAAATTACAGCAGTCTAAAACCACAGAACATCAATAAACTGTAAATTTATAATATAATGGATTTAAAAGTACAAGCCAGTAATGCCTGTGAAGTAATATATTAGTGTAGCACACAGTCTTATACAGCTAGTAAGCTAACAGTGTTCTGTAGCATCTGTGCTATGTTGCTAAAACAATCTTTTGGATCTAACTATAATTATTTCCCACATCCAGGTTCCAGGTTATAATATGCAAAAGTCTAAACATTAATCTCTTAATTTTGCAGTAAGAAGTTATACTTAACCAAAATAAAGGCTTAAACATCTAAAAAATGCACATTTAAGGGGCTACTCTTCTGGTGAAAGTTTTCAGACAGCTTTCAAAATGGCCGCCAGACAGTGTGAACACACAGATACCCATATCTCAGTGTGCAATGGTCTGATAAGCTTGAAATTACAGGAGGTATATAGTAACAAACACATCAATTGGTTAATACATCAAGTATGATGATAAATTATTTTTTTCTTTTTATAATCTGAGCTCAAAGATAGTAGTGTGCTTAATGGGTACTTGAGCTTAATAGGTACGTTTACCCTATGCCTTACAAAAACAGACATTTGATGCAATTTCACTCACCACCTGTGGTTTCCACTCATGACCGTGAACAAACACACTTGCAGAATCGTTGCTGCTCCGGGAAAACAAACTGCATCCACTGTTTCCTTAAAGCTGGGTTATTTGGGAAGCTGAACAAGGTTATCTTTCCCTCACAAGCAGAAACACACTTCTTTAGTGACATTGTTGATTTTGTGGTCTAAAAACAAATGCCAGCGCTGCCGATGGCTCCCGTAACCCGAACGAAGCTCGTTGATGGGCGGCTCTTGCTCTCGCTCTGGTTGATGTGCGCACGGTCATCTGGGAGAATTGCACATAAAAGCAATTACGCCCTTTATGATGTCATACAGGGCCATACTTAAACTTGTCCAAAACTTCTCTGAATTCTGAAGGAGTGTATTTGGCACAGAAATACTCCATTATACGTCCAGTAAAATTCTGGTCATGTTTAGCATGAGAATCCAACTCTTTAACAGTGTAAATAAGTCAGAATGCATGAAATGGCATTATTAATATAAGCTACATAAAATTATAATGAGAACAGGACTGTAAAAGAGCGTTGTGTTTCAGCTCGTTTGTTGAGGGAAGAGCGCGTCCACGGAGTTACACCTTCATGACAAGCACAGTTAAGTTCGCTTGTGCATTCGCAGCCTTTTGTGCCATTGTAAGTTGTAATATATTTATTCTGTATAGATAATCATATATGCATTTGGTTGAGTTAATGACGCAGTAAAGCTTTTAGCCCCAGCGCGAGCATTTCAAACAGAAATGCACAGCATTAATAACTACTGGGACTGTCATATACATAACACTGTAATGAGAAAATGTTTGTAATAAAACGTTGTGAATTCTCTGGGTTTACTTGTTGTGGGAAGAGCGCGTCCACAACGCATTCTGACCAGCACAGTCAAGTTCCCTTGTGCATTCGTGTCATTTTAAGCATATATAAGTAGCAATATTAAGTTTATGTAGTATAAACATCTGATTAATCTCATATAGGATGCGTTTGGTTGAGTTAACCCGCAGCGCTTCATTTGTACCGGTGATCATCTTCAGTTTCTGCGCGTGCTCTCAAACAGGAAGAGTGCATCCACAGGAGTTATAGGCCTTCTGACTACGTGACTTAGTTCACCTGTGCGTGATTTTGTGCAAATATAAGTTGTAAAATGTATTTTGTATAAATATCTGATTGTTCTCATATATGATGTGTTTAGTTGTTAATTAACCTTCTAAGCGCTTCAGTTCACGGTTGTTCATTCTCTTAAGCTTCAGCGCACGCTCTCAAGCAATGTTATTTGATAGACTAATATTAAAGAAGTTTACTATTACTGTAAAACATTTTTTTTTTTCAAAAACACCGAAGCGTTATTATTAATAAGTAGCACTTTTATTGTTCTCGTATAATTTTCATCAACAATATGATTTGATTAAAACCATTTCCTTATTGTCCGTGCAGAGGCTATTTCATGCATGGCACATGCATTTTGATTCTTTTTATGCGGCCTAAGTAATGCTGTCCAATGACTTGTTTGCATTATTTATTTATTTTTTTATTTTTTTTGGCAATATAATTGTTGGTAACATTTTACATATAAGGTCTCATTTGTTAATGCACTAACGAATAAAACATTTGTTTATTAACAGTCCATTCACAGTGCATTACCTAATGTTAACACACAACTTCTGAAAATGTTGAGATTAACATGAACTAAGATTAATAAATCCTGTAGAAGTATTGTTCATTCATTGTTGGTTAACTAATGCTAACAAAAATTAAACCTTATTGTAAAGTGTTTTTTTTAATAAAGTAAGTTGGCCATAGGAGTGTAAAATTAATTTGAAAAGTTAAGGAATCTTACACTGGTTCAAATAGGCTACTGTACTGTATAGGTTTGATTCATGTTGAAGTGTTTGGGACATGGCTTTTAATTGTGAGCCTTTTGTTTTTGTAATCAGGCTCTCAAAGTTTATTAAAAGTTTTATTTTGATTTATCGGCCAATATATCGGTTATCGGCTTTCATATATAAAGAATTATCGGTTATCGGTATCGGCCAAAATTTTCATATCGGTGCATCCCTAATTTAAATTTGTCCTACTCAAACCAATTAATTATTTTGAGCGTTAGGGTTTACATTGTATCCGATTCTTGACCTCAATTATTCGATTCCAGAATTGGAATTGATTTTCGATTCCTAACCCTACACTGTAAAAAAAAGAGTTGCAGCCTGAAATAATTAATATCAATGTGGATGTTTAAGTAATTTCAACTTAAATTACGTTAAACTGACTTTAAAAAAAATTGTTGTCTTGTATAACTCAAAAGTTGAAAATTGCTTAACTTATTTTGATGAGTTAAAACAATGTTAAAACATATGTTGTCATAACTTCTTGAACATATCATTTTTTACAGTGTAGTCTTCAGCCGATAAAGTTTAAATCCCGTCTGGCTAGCACGCTCTCATAATGTTTACGCGTTAGGTCAGTAGGGGGAGAGTAGAGGGTCTTTTGTGGCTGTTCGATCACATTTGACCACTTGAGAGCTTACACTATCAAAGCAATCCGGTAAAATGAGTGTATTTAACACTGTATTTAAAGTCGTCCACTTGTGATCCGATCAACCAAAAATACCAGGTGTAAACAGGGTCTAAGAAAAGGAGTAAAAAAATAAATGCCAATCTTGATGCACGATTGGGACACAAATCTTTATTACTGAAAAAGAAAAAAAAGACCAAAAAAAACTTCACCCTGGCTGTGTCCGAAAACTTAAAAATGCTGCCTTCGGAGGACTCAATCCATGTCCGAATCCAGTGTAGATACATGGATGTTCAATACATTCAAGATATTCCACATCTGATGTAATTTCTAGCTAAATAGATGTAGATCATTAAACCGTTATGCTTCCTCAGAAGTCTGTCTGAAATCTGTTTCATGAGCTACATTCGTGCTGCAAACGTCTACATAGTCATTGCCTGATAGGGCAGTGAGGCAACAAGTCACTGCCTACGTTTTCGGACGCAGCCCTTGTTTTCCCCCCAAAATAATGACACTTAATTTTGTTTTTTAATTAATTTAAGCCATCAGTCATTATGTTGACATGCATAACCCGTTTGTCTTGCAGTCAACGAAGCGGAACATTCCCATGCTGTTTGTCCGAGGGGATGGAGTCGTGTTAGTGGCGCCGCCGCTGAGGGTCGGATAAATAACTTCCTTGTGTTGCACTCAATTTACCTACAGAATTATGCTTTGGACTCTAAATTCTTCAAGTGGGTGGACTTTTTAAGTGGATGATGTTTTCGTTTTGAACCACAGAGTTGTGAATCTGTTTATTTTGTAAGTCGACCTTTCGTTTTACGTTTGGAAACCCGTATTGGCTGTTCATTTGTGCCATATGTTTTTTGACACTCATTAAAATTCTCGAAGTTCTATCTTTTTTGAATGACTGCTGTTTTCACTAATGTAATAAAATTCTTGTTTTGTCATGCAGAAACATTTCTACCAAACATCTGCTGTGTTGGCCTAGTATTATGCACAATAAGCTCATCATTAACTCAAAAGGAGTTAGAATGGGATTTTTTTTATGGGAGTAGTAGTTTTTTTTATATATATATATATATATATATATATACATACACTCACCTAAAGGATTATTAGGAACACCTGTTAAATTTCTCATTAATGCAATTATCTAATCAACCAATCACATGGCAGTTGCTTCAATGCATTTATGGGTGTGGTCCTGGTCAAGACAATCTCCTGAACTCCAAACTGAATGTCAGAATGGGAAAGAAAGGTGATTTAAGCAATTTTGAGCGTGGCATGGTTGTTGGTGCCAGACGGGCCGGTCTGAGTATTTCACAATCTGCTCAGTTACTGGGATTTTCACGCACAACCATTTCTAGAGTTTACAAAGAATGGTGTGAAAAGGGAAAAACATCCAGTATGCGGCAGTCCTGTGGGCGAAAATGCCTTGCTGATGCTAGAGGTCAGAGGAGAATGGGCCGACTGATTCAAGCTGATAGAAGAGCAACTTTGACTGAAATAACCACTCGTTACAACCGAGGTATGCAGCAAAGCATTTGTGAAGCCACAACACGCACAACCTTGAGGCGGATGGGCTACAACAGCTGAAGACCCCACCGGGTACCACTCATCTCCACTACAAATAGGAAAAAGAGGCTACAATTTGCACGAGCTCACCAAAATTGGACAGTTGAAGACTGGAAAAATGTTGCCTGGTCTGATGAGTCTCGATTTCTGTTGAGACATTCAGATGGTAGAGTCAGAATTTGGTGTAAACAGAATGAGAACATGGATCCATCATGCCTTGTTACCACTGTGCAGGCTGGTGGTGGTGGTGTAATGGTGTGGGGGATGTTTTCTTGGCACACTTTAGGCCCCTTAGTGCCAATTGGGCATCGTTTAAATGCCACGGCCTACCTGAGCATTGTTTCTGACCATGTCCATCCCTTTATGATCACCATGTACCCATCCTCTGATGGCTACTTCCAGCAGGATAATGCACCATGTCACAAAGCTCGAATCATTTCAAATTGGTTTCTTGAACATGACAATGAGTTCACTGTACTAAAATGGCCCCCACAGTCACCAGATCTCAACCCAATAGAGCATCTTTGGGATGTGGTGGAACGGGAGCTTCGTGCCCTGGATGTGCATCCCACAAATCTCCATCAACTGCAAGATGCTATCCTATCAATATGGGCCAACATTTCTAAAGAATGCTTTCAGCACCTTGTTGAATCAATGCCACGTAGAATTAAGGCAGTTTTGAAGGCGAAAGGGGGTCAAACACAGTATTAGTATGGTGTTCCTAATAATCCTTTAGGTGAGTGTGTATATATATAATATATACACTCACCTAAAGGATTATTAGGAACACCATACTAATACTCTGTTTGACCCCCTTTCGCCTTCAGAACTGCCTTAATTCTACGTGGCATTGATTCAACAAGGTGCTGAAAGCATTCTTTAGAAATGTTGGCCCATATTGATGCCCAATTGGCACTAAGGGGCCTAAAGTGTGCCAAGAAAACATCCCCCACACCATTACACCACCACCACCACCAGCCTGCACAGTGGCAACAAGGCATGATGGATCCATGTTCTCATTTTGTTTACGCCAAATTCTGACTCTACCATCTGAATGTCTCAACAGAAATCGAGACTCATCAGACCAGGCAACATTTTTCCAGTCTTCAACTGTCCAATTTTGGTGAGCTCGTGCAAATTGTAGCCTCTTTTTCCTATTTGTAGTGGAGATGAGTGGTACCCGGTGGGGTCTTCTGCTGTTGTAGCCCATCCGCCTCAAGGTTGTGCGTGTTGTGGCTTCACAAATGCTTTGCTGCGTACCTCGGTTGTAACGAGTGGGTATTTCAGTCAAAGTTGCTCTTCTATCAGCTTGAATCAGTCGGCCCATTCTCCTCTGACCTCTAGCATCAACAAGGCATTTTCGCCCACAGGACTGCCGCATACTGGATGTTTTTCCCTTTTCACACCATTCTTTGTAAACTCTAGAAATGGTTGTGCGTGAAAATCCCAGTAACTGAGCAGATTGTGAAATACTCAGACCGGCCCATCTGGCACCAACAACCATGCCACGCTCAAAATTGCTTAAATCACCTTTCTTTCCCATTCTGACATTCAGTTTGGAGTTCAGGAGATTGTCTTGACCAGGACCACACCCCTAAATGCATTGAAGCAACTGCCATGTGATTGGTTGATTAGATAATTGCATTAATGAGAAATTGAACAGGTGTTCCTAATAATCCTTTAGGTGAGTGTGTATATATATATATATATATATATATATATTATACAGGCATAACATTATGGCCTAATATTGTGTTGGTCCCCCTTCTGCTGCCAAAACAGCCTTGACCCGTCGAGACATGGACTCCACTAGACCCCTGAAGATGTGCTGTAGTATCTGGCACCAAGATGTTAGCAGCAGATCCTTTAAGTCCTGTAAGTTGCGAGGTGGGGCCTCCATGGATCAGACTTGTTTGTTCAGCACATCCCACAGATGCTCGATTGGATTGAGACACCTCAAACTCGTTGTGCCCCTCAAACCATTCCTGAACCATTTTTGCTTTGTGGCAGGGTTCATTATCCTGCTAAAAGAGGCCACAGCCACCAGGGAATACTGTTTCTATGAAAGGGTGTAGATGGTCTGCAACAATGCTTAGATAGGAGTAACATCCACATGGATGGCAGGACCCAATGTTTCCCAGCAGAACATTGCCCAGAGCATCACACTGCCTCCGCCGGCTTGCCTTCTTCTAGTGAATCTTGGTGCCATGTGTTCTCCAGGTAAGCGACGCACACGCACCTGCACCTGACCATTCACTTGCTCCGTGGTCCAGGTCTGATGCTCACGTGCCCACTGTTGGCGCTTTTGGAGGTGGATGGGTCAGCATGGGCACACTGACTGGTCCCCCATCTGCAACAAACTGCAATGCACTGTGTATTCTGACACATTTCTATGAGAACCAGCATTATTTTTGAGCAATATGAGCTACAGTAGCTCGTCTGTTTGATCGGACCAGCTTTCATGACCCTGTCGCTGGTTAAGTGGTTTAGCCATCACAATTTGTTCCTTGTCAGACTTGCTCAAATCCTTACGCTTGCCCATTTTTCCTGCTTCTAACACATCAACTTTGAGGACAAAATGTTCACTTGCTGCCTAATATATCCCACCCACTAACAGGTGCTGTGATGAAGAGATAATCAGTGTTATTCACTTCACCGGTCATAATGTTATGCCTGATCAGTGTATATATACAGTACTGGTCAAAAGTTTGTAAACGTTACTATTTTTAGTGTTTTTGAAAGAAGTCTCTTCTGCACATCAAGGCTGCAATATTGTGAAATATTACAATTTAAAATGTTTTTCTATTTTAATAGTTTAAAATATAATTTATTCCTGTGATGCAAAGCTGAATTTTCAGCATCATTACTCCAGTCTTCAGTGTCACATGATCCTTCATTCTAATATGCTAGTTTATTATCAATGTTGGAAATAGTTGTGCTGAATAAGTAAAAAAACGGCATTTATTTAAAATAGAAATATTTTGTAATACACACTACCATTAAAAAGTTTAGGTCAGATTTGTATCTTTCTTTTTTGAAAGAAATTAATACTTTTATTCAGTAAGGATGTGTTAAATTGATATGTGATGGTAAAGATTTATATTGTTAGAAACTTTTTCTATTTTGAATAAATGCTGTACAACTCTTTCCAACATTGATAATAACAGTATCAAATCATCATGTTAGAATGATTTCTTCATGTGACACTGAAGACTGGAGTAATGATGCTGAAAATTCAGTTTTGATCACAAGAATATATTAATGTATATTAAAATAGAATACCATTATTGTTATTAAATTGTAGTAATATTTCACAATTTTTATGTATTTTTTTATCAAATAAATGCAGGCTTGATGAGCATGAGACTTTTCAAAAACATGAAAAATATTTTTATTTATACTTTTGACCTGTACGATTCATTTTATCTTATCACATAATGCTTGGAAAAGTCAAAATAATGAATTGTTCATAAGGTGGAAGGGCCCTGTTATAAGCAGAATAATTTAATTGTTTGTATTTATATTTATTTTAGAATTTACAGAGCTGCTAACAAGGCATGGTGCTGGAAAAAAATATGAAGTGGTAGGAAAATGTTTTATATTTAATACCTTTGCGTTCTCTCACAGAAGTATTGAGAAACTTTGAGTTTGCTCAACAAAAAAATTGCATTCTTTCGCAATACTGATGCAGAATCTGCGTTTACTCGCAAAATCACTGAAATATAGTTTTTCCTCCTACCTCATATTTCCGTTTTTTTGCAAGTGAACATAATTTTTATCAGGAAAAAGCATTGAAATTGAAAATTTTCTTTTAGAACGTGTTATAATTAAAAATACAAGGGGGGAAAAGTGTAATTACCAGTTCTATGTCACCGGGATGCTGGAGCCCGTTTCAGCATCTTGGGCCACAGGAGGAGAAATGCCTTCTATCCGTCACAGCTGATGGAAATGTCATGGTACTGAAGTTCATGTGTTTGGTATTTAGCCTACATGGTGCATCATGGTGATTTATATTACAATGCTTGTTATTTACTTCAAGGTGCATACATGGTATTGCTTTGGTGCTTCTTGGTACTTTGTTGATTGTGGCATGTATAATTTGATTGTGTAGGTGAGTCTGTAAACGTAATAAGTTTGATTATGGTCTAGGGCGCCCCCTGCTCCCCCCCCCCCTCCTGCCATGCAGGTGGCACCCTACTTGCTCTCTAATACTCAGCCCTCCGATTCTCCCCTAATCTAAAGTATATGGTTCCCTGTAACCCCAGTGAGTGCACATGAAACCAGGTACTCATGTAAGCAACTCTCATGAAGAGAAGAGGCTCTGTATTCATAGTCTCGCTTTTAGTGACGTCTCACTGACATCCTAAATATCTGTGACGCAGCTGCAGTTTCATATAGCGCTGGAATTCGCTCTCAAGCTGCGTTTACACTGGCACAAACATTTTTTTTACTCGCATCTGACACCGATCAGAATTTGTTGCACGCATGTAAACGCACAAATCTGCACGAGATCCGGGCCAAAAGAATAACATATGGTCAAAAGATCGGATCTGTGCATTGCAGTGTAAAAGCAGACAGTAACTGCAGGACAGAAAGGTGAGGATTCTTTGTGAAGCTCGTTCGGCGAGTCTCTCGCTGGTTCTAAACAAGTTGCGTACGCTAAACGCAACTCTCATGAAGGACTTTATGGGCAAATTCCAGTCGGAATTGATCATCCCTATGCCATACTCACTCATGACCATGACCATATACACTCACCTAAAGGATTATTTGGAACACCATACTAATACTGTGTTTGACCCCCTTTCGCCTTCAGAACTGCCTTAATTCTACGTGGCATTGATTCAACAAGGTGCTGAAAACATTTTTTAGAAATGTTGGCCCATATTGATAGGATAGCATCTTGCAGTTGATGGAGATTTGTGGGATGCACATCCAGGGCACGAAGCTCCCGTTCCACCACATCCCAAAGATGCTCTATTGGGTTGAGATCTGGTGACTGTGGGGGCCATTTTAGTACAGTGAACTCATTGTCATGTTCAAGAAACCAATTTGAAATGATTCGAGCTTTGTGACATGGTGCATTATCCTGCTGGAAGTAGCCATCAGAGGATGGGTACATGGTGGTCATAAAGGGATGGACATGGTCAGAAACAATGCTCAGGTAGGCCGTGGCATTTAAACGATGCCCAATTGGCACTAAGGGGCCTAAAGTGTGCCAAGAAAACATCCCCCACACCATTACACCACCACCACCACCAGCCTGCACAGTGGTAACAAGGCATGATGGATCCATGTTCTCATTCTGTTTACGCCAAATTCTGACTCTACCATCTGAATGTCTCAACAGAAATCGAGACTCATCAGACCAGGCAACATTTTTCCAGTCTTCAACTGTCCAATTTTGGTGAGCTCGTGCAAATTGTAGCCTCTTTTTCCTATTTGTAGTGGAGATGAGTGGTACCCGGTGGGGTCTTCTGCTGTTGTAGCCCATCCGCCTCAAGGTTGTGCGTGTTGTGGCTTCACAAATGCTTTGCTGCATACCTCGGTTGTAACGAGTGGTTATTTCAGTCAAGAAGTTGCTCTTCTATCAGCTTGAATCAGTCGGCCCATTCTCCTCTGACCTCTAGCATCAACAAGGCATTTTCGCCCACAGTACTGCCGCATACTGGATGTTTTTCCCTTTTCACACCATTCTTTGTAAACTGTAGAAATGGTTGTGCGTGAAAATCCCAGTAACTAAGCAGATTGTGAAATACTCAGACCGGCCCGTCTGGCACCAACAACCATGCCACGCTCAAAATTGCTTAAATCACCTTTCTTTCCCATTCTGACATTCAGTTTGGAGTTCAGGAGACTGTCTTGACCAGGACCACACCCCTAAATGCATTGAAGCAACTGCCATGTGATTGGTTGATTAGATAATTGCATTAATGAGAAATTGAACAGGTGTTCCTAATAATCCTTTAGGTGAGTGTACGAATAAATTACAAATGACCATTGCATGCTCCCTTCGCTAACAAACCTGTCAAAGGATTCAGTTGTTCATTTGTTTGGAACGCACATACAAATGGCGTGCCCTTCAAGGGTGCAAAATGCCATTTTGTCTGCTGCTTAGTGGTCTGGATGGTGTTATGATAAATCGGGTCCCTATTAACCATCAGTTAATAATTTTACTAAGTGCATACTAATGATATTATTTTAAAATATGTATGTCTTACTGCAGGACTGACACCTACGCATGCACACCTGGGGTGAACAGCTTACGAATGCTTGGATTGGGTGTAACAGTGCTGATGACCCCCAGGGAAACGTGATGCCGATGTTGTGCCAAATAGTGTTCGAATTTTCGCAACCTGATTGCCTAATTCTAACCCTTCCCCCACACCTACTCCTAAACCTACCAATACTAGGGGGTAATAATCTAGCAGGGTTCAGAATTCGGCACAACACTGGCGAATTCCGCCGCTCAGCTAAAGAGCGGGGGCTGGTGTTACCATCCCAGAGAGGCATGAAATCCCTCTCCAGAACTTTTTCATTCACTGTTCCCAGCTGGTGGAACGATCTTCCCACCTCCATCCGGATGGCAGAATCACTAACATCATTCAAAAAACAGCTAAAAACCCATCTCTTCCGCGAGCACTTAATCTCATCATAAAAATAAAAAAAAATCTTTTTTTCCTCTACCTTTCTCTACACCCTCCCTATTCTAGCTTACGCTACTCTGAGCAATGCCCGAAACGTAGTATTTAAGGCACTTCTTGCGTTTCTACGCCTCTTCATAACGGATCGCTTCCTGTACTCCTCAGTTGTAAGTCGCTTTGGATAAAAGCGTCTGCTAAATGCATAAATGTAAATGTAAATGTACTAAGTAGGCCTTCTTGGCAGGGTGTGCTGGGTGAAGGGGGGGCCAAAGAGGGTCGCAACTCCGTGTGGCGTGGATCAGGGGCTGTGACAGCGATTGACAAAAGGGGTGGTTATTATCTCAAATCAAATTTGTTTTTTAATTTAGATTTGTAGTTGTTAATCACTGTTAACAACTGCTATAAATCCTATGAGTAGATCTATGTGATAATCAAACACAACTCCAAACTGAAGTTGCATTTCCTTGAGTTTTTCTCTTGATTCAAACACGTATAGTGATTAGTTATCAGCTAATAACAAAATGCTAGTAAAACTTTTTACTTTTCTTTTTAAAATGTTTTTAAATGGTGCGAATCTCCGATATGACCAGCAGAGGGAGCCAGCGTTACATTCAACCCAAACATCTTTTGTACCAGTGGGAGGCGCTGTTGTTCTCCGTCCCAGCAGCCGCTCGCCTGATGATGCCTGTTATCATAATCTCGTGTAATTATGTCGAGTGTACTCTGAACTTGCCCAACAATTAACATTAAATTCACATTCAATCACACGTTAAACGGTCTCTTGGGTCGAAACTAAGAGCGCTATTCTTCAGTTACTTCTAAATAGAGCAGTTGTTTGTAGAAGAACACCAAAATAACACATTCCCATGATATGGGTCTTTCCCATTAGCGAGACAGTGACGCAGAGTTCTCAATGAAGATGGCCTAACTTTTCCCACAGCCTAAAATAGCCCTCTGGAGCATGGGGGACAACCAAATATAGCCAGTTTTGGGACTGGACCAGAGGGAACACAGAACTGAGCAGCTGACAAATGCACAAAAACCAGCTGAAACTCTAAATAGTGTTATTGTAACATCAGACTGGTGAGAAATGAAGGGGTTAGTGATTAATATGAAGAAAACATTAAATATTAGTCTATATATTATCAATACAAGTATGTTTTTTGAATATATATTAGACAAAAAAATATGACTTAACTGACGAGCTCATTTGAGATTCCTGTGGATGAATTGAACACTGTGTTGCTCCACCAAATACTGGACAAGATGTTTTTTTCTAAGTTCTACCAAATGCATCTTAAATTGGTAACGCTTTAGATTACAGCCCGGAAAGTACTGTGTAAGTAAAACGAATTTACAGCGTAACTTTCAGTAATTATAGTGTAACTATAAAATACGTACGTGTAGGTATAAGGGAACAATATGTAATATTTGGGGAATAAAAGGGTAAATATCAGGAAAATTAACAAATGATTTACTGAAAGTATTTTTTAATTAAGGGGTAAATATCCATGTAGTTACAGAATCTGCGGGAAACATTTATTTGAAACAACTTTCAAAACAGATTTACGACACTTCTTATTCATTTATTATTTTTTTTTTAAAATTAATAAACGGGACGGGGTGTTTCGGTGGCGTGCTCCACCGAGAAAATTTTGATTTCTATGATCTACATATGTGCATTTTAAGATCTTCTGAAGGCCAAAAAAATGTGATAACAATATAGCTTGAAAACCATGTTTGTGGGCAGTAGATCATTTGTCTGTCTGTCTTATCCCCACATCTCTCTTTTTCTCTTTGTTTTTATCTTGACCTGTCTTGTCCCCTAAAGCTGAGCTTTGACTTATATATTTATTTATTTATTTATTTAATTAATTTAATTTATTTTTTCACTTTCATCAGTGAAGAAAGTAAACCTATGGTTAACTGATATTTATACGTTTTATGAATCATTTTCGTAGACACGTTAATTTATTGAAGGCTACCAGAAAAAGGTAGGTTTTTAAAATGTATTCACAATATGCACGCATTCATTACTAATCTTATGCCCAATAAAGGCTGAAAAAAGCTGAGCTTTTTTAATTTAATGAAGGCTACAAATGGAATTATATTAATTTACAATATGTACATATTCATTATTAATCTTATGCCTAATCTGATAAAAACAGCTTTGTTAATATTTCTTGTTCGTTAATTAGGCTACATTATGAATCACATTAGATAGGCCTATTTTCAAATAAAAATGGGTAAATTAGACAAAAGTTTAATTTGCCTCAATATTTTTGTCATTTGTTTAACATTTCTGACTTGAAGCAGCTGTCAAATATGAAATGTTTAGCTACTTGCATATCTCTCATTTGACGTCGAGTCGCGCTGCTAAAATTCACGCTCAGCCTCATCAGTTTGTGTGAACATAAAGCCCGCCTACTCTGATTTGATTGGTTTTCTCAAATATTTTGACATTGACGAGCGGTGACCGACCAGTGAGGCTTAGGGTGCTTCTTAATATCCCTCCTCATTTCCTCGCTCCTCTGTCCTCCATACTATTACCCGGAAATCAACCGAGCTCAGCCATTTTGTAGGACATCTCAACTCTCTAACTGCACCGTGAGGAGGCTTCCTGAGGAGTCTTGAGCGAGGATACACAGGTGTATCCTTTGCGGAAGTGTTTTATCGACTAAACGTGACGCACGTATTAGTTCTCCTCCCCCTTCACATCTTGCCACCGTTTATTCATTATTATGTTTACATGTACAAGATACAAATGTATGTCAAATAACAACAACTGTAGGACAGTTGCAGAATATCAAAGCACAAGAAAATTAAACAAACTCTAATAGCCTACTATACAACAAATAAAAAACAGTTAATAACTGGGAATAATTCATTGTTAATAATAACTGGTAATATTAAATAAAATATGGACAAATGTGGTATTTTGTGGATGTTGAAACTATTACAATATAAATGATTATCTGTAATGTTTAAGAATTCCAACGTGCAAGCTAAATCCAGCGGTGGGGAGTCATCATCAATTGACGAGGCTTTGAAGTGACACTAAAGGGAGCGAGAACATATCATTTCACTTGATTCAATTCCTCCGTCCTCGCATCTTTTCCTTGTGTCCTTCCCTCGCATCCTTAAGGGGTGGAGATAAGACACGAGGAAAGGAAGCTAGGAAAGGAAACAAGGATGCACAAATAAGAATTGAGAAGCACCCTTAGATGAACACACACACACACACACAACTCTGCTTCTGACGTGCGCTCTGCTGAAGCCCCCCTAAAAAGGGCCTAGTGACGCCCATGGGTGAGGACATTTCTGGGTGTACTGTATTGTCTTTTAATAATAGCTAGAGACATGGGATTCCTGCTTAAGATTCTTCTGTAGCAAGAACGAAAAAGAAGAGGAACAAGATGAGAATGAAGCCAAGCAAGAGAAATGGATAAGAAGTGTTGTAAATTTGTTTTGAAAGTTGTTTTTCAAATAAAGATTTCCAAGTGATATCAGATTGTGTACGTGCACTCAAAAAATAGCTTGTTGGTCTAACTTAATAAAATTATGACTCCTATTTCCACACAGTTGAACTGATTTATTTGAACTTAAACTGGGTTAATTGCACTGAGTAAAATTCATCCAAAGTGAATGAGCTCACACCAGTTTCATTTGATGTATTCGGTGAATGTTTCCTGAACATAATTCACTCTTGTTGAGCCAACCAGTGCTGTTGCTGTTCATACTGGTGCCCTTGTGCAGACTTGTGCGTGTTTTCTGTGTTTTTAAGAAAATGGAAAGACCTGTTTAATATTTAGTTACTTTGAACATTTAAAAGAGTTTGTAGAATATAGCAGGTCCTCAACCCAAGCACATGCTCTACACTTCACCACAATGGTAACCCCCCAAAAACCACTAACATAACAGAACATTAAACATTAAAAAGTCTCTCCATTTTCTCATATTGTTAAAAATGCATAAAATAGCACTAAACATTTGCTCTCCGAATTCAGCCTCTTTGCAAAGCATGATGGGAAGTGAAAGTCCTGTTTGTTTGGGTTACTTGATTGAAACATGTTATTTCAAAATAAAAACATCAAGTTAAGTCAAACTGTTTCAAGTCAATTTAACATGAAGCAATCTGAACCAGAAACCTGATATAATTGTGTTAAATCAAGATGAATTGCTTAAAGTGAACAGCATCATAAAATAATTTTTGAGTGTTGTATTTTACCCTGTAATTACATGAAACAAGAGGGGAACAAACACCACTTTAATTTACAGCCCGCAGATTCACACTTACCCTGTAACTACATGAAACAAGAGGGTAACAAACACCACTTTAAATTACAGCCCGCAGATTCACACTTACCCTGTAACTACATGAAACAAGAGGGTAACAAACACCACTTTAATTTACAGCCTGCAGATTCATACTTACCCTGTAACTACATGAAACAAGAGGGTAACAAACACCACTTTAATTTACAGCCTGCAGATTCACACTTACCCTGTAACTACATGAAACAAGAGGGTAACAAACACCACTTTAATTTACAGCCTGCAGATTCACACTTACTCTGTAACTACATGAAACAAGAGGGTAACAAACCGCTTTAATTTACAGCCCGTAGATTCACACTTACCCTGTAACTACATGAAACAAGAGGGGAACAAACACCACTTTAATTTACAGCCCGCAGATTCACACTTACCCTGTAACTACATGAAACAAGAGGGGAACAAACACCGCTTTAATTTACAGCCCGTAGATTCACACTTACCCTGTAACTACATGAAACAAGAGGGGAACAAACACCGCTTTAATTTACAGCCCGTAGATTCACACTTACCCTGTAACTACATGAAACAAGAGGGGAACAAACACCACTTTAATTTACAGCCCGTAGATTCACACTTACCCTGTAACTATATGGATAATTACCCCTTAATTAACAAATACTTACAGTATAAATAATTACATTTTCCTGATAGTTACCCCTTTATTCCCCAAATATTACATATTGTTCCCTTATACCTACACATACATACTTTATAGTTACACTATAATTACAGAAAATTACACAGTAAATACGCTTTACTTACGCAGTACTTTCCGGGCTGTAATCTAAAGCGTTACCCTTAAATGTATTGTGCTGAAATATACATTGAACACCCAGGATACTTTTTGAGGATCCTAAACATGAAAAACTGTCAGTGTCTCATTTTATAGAAGGACAACTTAATTTTCTATTATAAATCAGCTTTCCAGTATGTTCATGTTTTCACTCGCGGACGTCTGACCTCGACCGACTGAACAGAAGAAATGAAGTGGAAAAAATGTCCACTTGAAAAAAGACGGAGCCTCTGCGCACACCTACCTATTACGTAATCGCAACGGACCAATGGTAGTACAACGGTGTTTATCAGCCGTAGCGAACATTTCCGGAAAGTTCACTTTGGCAAGCTGTTTGGAACTCCCAAAAGAAATCCAAAAGACAATTTTTTGGTCTGATTTTGTTCATAATGACTTCACATCAGTTAGTGCTTCGATTTAGCTTAAAGTATATCAGTTAGTTCACCCATAAATTAACATTTTGTCATCATTTATTCACCCTCAAGTTGTTCCAAACCTGTATGAGTTTCTTCTTCTGTTGAACACAAAATAAGAGATTTTGAAGAGTGTTGATAATCAAACATTTGAGTAGCCATTGACTTCCATAGTAGGAAAAAATACCATGGAAGTCAATGGCTACCATAAACTTTCTGGTTACAAACATTTTTCAAAATATCTTCTTGTGTTCAACGGAAGAAAGAAATCATACAGGTCAGATGGTCTGCAATGGTTAGGTGGTACACAGCGTGAATGCACCTCTACTATGCTGGCTTACAGTTTTTCGTATACTATATAGTAGGGAAGTATTTGATTTCGGATGCAGCAAGAGTGTTTAATGTTTAGAAAATGGTCCCATTCACTGCTATTGTAAGTGTCTCACTGTAACCCGAAATTAATTTTTGTTGTACTCAACAACCTGGAATACTCCTTCAGCTTTCTCTTCGGCTGAGAACTGCTGGGCTTTGAATCCGCTCTCTTTTTACACCCTTCAGGATCAGTTTTTCCTACTAACTAATGTGAAGAGCATGTCTCGGGCTGTTGAGAATGGCTTACGGACGTGAGGGACATGACATCAAAGACCTGCGACTCTAATCTTAGACTGGCTGGAGTGTCCAGCAATCCTCCTAAACTGGAAATAGCAGTGCTAAACACAGACACACAGACTGTAAGATGTTATACTAATGTGCAAATAAAGATGTTGGCGAGTCCAATATAATGATCTAAAAAAACATATTTGCACATGTGTCAATTTACATTATTCATCTCTCCATGAACAGAGTAAAATTAAGTGCCTTTATTACTGGTAAATGGATATTGGTGGTTATTTATTTGTGTTCTAGTGTATCCATATCTTATTATTGACAAATGATTATTTGAAAACATAGTTATATTATTTGATGTACAAACCCGATTCCAAAATAGTTGGGACACTGTACAAATTGTGAATAAAAACAGAATGCAATGATGTGGAAGTTTCAAATTTCAATATTTTATTCAGAATACAACATAGATGACATATCAAATGTTTAAACTGAGAAAATGTATAATTTTAAGGGAAAATAAGTTAAGTTTTAAATTTCATGGCATCAACACATCTCAAAAAAAGTTGGGACAAGGCCATGTTTACCACTGTGTGGCATCCCCTCTTCTTTTTATAACAGTCTGCAAACGTCTGGGGACTGAGGAGACAAGTTGCTCAAGTTTAGGAATAGGAATGTTGTCCCATTCTTGTCTAATACAGGCTTCTAGTTGCTCAAGTGTCTTAGGTATTCTTTGTCGCATCTTTCTCTTTATGATGCGCCAAATGTTTTCTATGGGTGAAAGATCTGGACTGCAGGCTGGCCATTTTAGTACCCAGATCCTTCTTCTACGCAGCCATGATGTTGTAATTGATGCAGTATGTGGTCTGGCATTGTCATGTTGTAAAATGCAAGGTCTTCCCTGAAAGAGACGACATCTGGATGGGAGCATATGTTGTTCTAGAACTTAGATATACCTTTCAGCATTGATGGTGCCTTTCCAAACCCCATACCATCAGAAATGCAGGCTTCTGAACTGAGCGCTGATAACAACTTGGGTTGTCCTTGTCCTCTTTAGTCCGGATGACATGGCGTCCCAGTTTTCCAAAAAGAGCTTCAAATTTTGATTTGTCTGACCACAGAACAGTTTTCCACTTTGCCACAGTCCATTTTAAATGAGCCTTGGCCCAGAGAAAACGCCTGCGCTTCTGGATCATGTTTAGATATGGCTTCTTTTTTGACCTATAGAGTTTTAGTCGGCAACGGCGAATGGCACGGTGGATTGTGTTCTCCGACAATGTTTTCTGGAAGTATTCCTGAGCCCATGTTGTGATTTCCATTACAGTAGCATTCCTGTATGTGATGCAGTGCCGTCTAAGGGCCCGAAGATCACGGGCATCCAGTATGGTTTTCCGGCCTTGACCCTTACGCACAGAGATTGTTCCAGATTCTCTGAATCTTTGGATGATATTATGCACTGTAGATGATGATAAATTCAAACTCTTTGCAACTTTTCTCGGAGAAACTCCTTTCTGATATTGCTCCACTATTTTTCGCCGCAGCATTGGGGGAATTGGTGATCCTCTGCCCATCTTGACTTCTGAGAGACACTGCCACTCTGAGAGGCTCTTTTTATACCCAATCATGTTGCCAAATTGGTCCTCCAGCTGTTCCTTATATGTACATTTAACGTTTCTGGCCTCTTATTGCTACCTGTCCCAACTTTTTTGGAATGTGTAGCTCTCATGAAATCCAAAATGAGCCAATACTTGGCATGACATTTCAAAATGTCTCACTTTTAATATTTGATATGTTATCTATATTCTATTATGAATAAAATATGTTTATGAGATTTGTAAATTATTGCATTCCTTTTTTATTCACAATTTGTACAGTGTCCTAACTTTTTTGGAATCGGGTTTGTATTTAAATGAAAAATATGTAAGATTTTTGGATTAAAATATCCAAAAACCACCAGAACAATGTTATATTTTGTGTACTTACATTATCCCAAATGTTTCCATGAATGTTTAAATCCAGAGAAATACGCCATTTTAACCAGGACACGGACCATGTCCATGCATTGCCTATCAATGACATCATATCCGCGTTACCCTCGATTTCCATGGAAACACCAAAGTTTTATTAGAACACACTGTTCTAATTTACAAAAGTTTTGGGACGCCTGCCTTTACATGCACACAAACTTTACTGACATCCCATTCTTTATCCGTAGGGTTTAATATGGAGTTGGCCCACCCTTTGCAGCTATAACAGCTTCAACTCTTCTGGGAAGGCTTTCCACAAGGTTTAGGAGTGTGTTTATGGGAATTTTTTACAAATTATAATTATAATAAATTATAATAAATATATAAATTATAAACGCAACACTTTTGTTTTTGCCCCCATTTTTCATGAGCTGAACTCAAAGATCTAAGACTTTTTCTATGTACACCAAAGGCCTATTTCTCTCAAATATTGTTCACAAATCTGTCTAAATCTGTGTTAGTGAGCACTTCTCCTTTGCCGAGATAATCCATCCACCTCACAGGTGTGGCATATCAAGATGCTGATTAGATAGCATGATTATTGAACAGGTGTGCCTTAGGCTGGCCACAATAAAAGGCCACTCTAAACAGGGTATATACAGAAATCCTGGAGGTAAATTCAATACCTTTTAATATATTTTGTAATACCTTTTTAATAGTTCAGGGCTCAACGCTAAGGATTTTTTCTACTGGTCCGGTTGGGCCAGTGGTTCAAATTTTTACTTGCCCTGACACATTTTTTACTGGCCCCACCACAAAAAAGTAATAAAATAAAATAAAATAGGCCTAATTATTGTTTTTGTCGTTTTTGATCCATGTAACCTTAATAAATAAGGTTGACTCCAAAAAGCCTATCTCGTATACATGTTAAAGACAGTCTGTAATGAAATAAGAAAAAATAATAGAATTACGAAATAAGTCTGTAATGAAATAAGAAAAAATAATAGAATTACGAGCAACAGCACAAATAAATACAACCGAACAAACATACAAATGAAAAACGTCTCGGTTACGCCTAAAGAGGAAACGAGATGCTGCTTCACTGCTTTGGGAATGCCTCTGCGTGATTGCGTCGTGAAGCACATATGTAATCAGTCAAAAGGAGTGACGGAACATCATAGGCGGGTGACGTCATCTACCAGGAAGCTATAAAGCACACCGGCAAACAAACACCAACAGCTTCTGATAAGGCTGAAGCAAGTCGCTTGCGGGCATGCAGGGAGTATGGCAGGGTGATGCAGCGGCTCGTTCCCTCTTCAGGGAACTAAGGTTACATGCGTAACCGAGACATTCCGTTTCAAGGGAACTCGCGCTGCATCACCACTTTGGGAACGAGAATACCCACGTCCCCATAGGAGCCAGATGCCTGCCCATGTGATGTTGTCTTACGAGACAAGCCCCCGAGCCCCCGGAGTAGTGTTAATGTCAAGCTCATAAAACCTGACGAATGTGTCCGGTGAGGACCATCCCGCTAGATCGGCTGACGACCGGAGCTCTTTAATGACATCAGCTCCGATCTCTTGGCTCTCACTTAGGCCTTTCAGCAGGTCAGCCTGGTATGCCTGCACGATTGCCATTGTGTGCAGACATGCGGCGGCCTGACCTGCTGCAGAGTACACTTTGCCCACTAAAGCTGATGTAGCTCTGAGTGGCTTAGTGGGCATTGCTCAGGAGAGAGATGGCTCGCGAGCATCTCTTCCACCCTCGGCATTGGTCCATAACCATGCTTCTTCAGACCCACAATATTACTGTAGACGAATGTGTGGAGACTGAAAACTCTTGAAGACATGGGCCGCTTCTACGATCTCGACACTTCAGAATAATTTTGCTTTAACAGACAAACACACAGGCCTACAATCAGATTTATCATCTTGGCCAGTGTTCAGACAAGATCCTGATGAAAAACAGCTTTGAGTTGAGTGAGATAAGTGTCATTACAAAAAAGAAACAGGCCAGTAGAAGAACTGCACATTTCACTCACAAATGCACTTTATGAATACATGACGTGTGATTTAAAGCCTAAAGAAATATATGCACATCCCAACTTTTAAAAGATTGCACTAAGCAACACCCTAGCAACAACAACAACAACAAAACTGAAAAATATTTATGTTAACTGAAATAATAATAACATTAGCTGAAATAAAAAAATAAATATAAAAAACAAACCTATTTTAATGGACTTTCTTTAATGGTCTCTTCCCTTAAGCATCCAAAAACTGCACCAGCTATTCCTGATCCTTTGATCATCTGTGGATTTCCATTTACTAACACCATTACTTCATCACATTTAATCTACAACTTACTACTCGTGCACCTCCAGTCCCTCTACCAGTTACTTTCAGACGAAACCTGAAACCTGCGCTCTCTTTCTCCCTCTCATCTCTCCTCTGTTGTGTCATCCTCCCTTCCCTCACCCACACAATTCTCATCTATGGATGTCAACACTGCAACAGACACCTTATGTTCTACCTTAACTTCCTGTCTCGATAGTATCTGCCCTCTATCTTCTAGGCCAGCACGCCCTACTCCCTCTAACCCTTGGTTATCTGACGTTCTTCACGAACACTGGACCAAACTCATGGCCGCAGAGAGAAAATGGCGATAATCAAAACACCCATCTGACCTGGGTAAGTACCAGTCTCTGCTCTCATCCTTCTCAGATGATGTCCATGCAGCTAAATCCTCATTTTTAAGCAACAAAATCAATAGCACCTCAAACACACGCACACTTTTCAGAACATTCAACTCTCTCCTCTGTCCCTCTCCACCACCTCCCACCACCTCTTTATCTGCTGACGTTTTTGCCCATTTCTTTACTGATAAAACAACAATTATCAGTAGTCAGTTCTCACCTCCACACACACAGGATCTTAGATCAGCCACATCCACAGACAAACATCTTCTCTCCTTCTCTACACTCACTGAGACGGAAGTATCAAAACTTCTCCTTTCCAGCCATCCTACTACTTGCCCCCTAGATCCCATCCCCTCACACCTCCTACAAGCCATCTCTCCTGTACTCCTACCAGCACTCACACACATCATCAACACATCTCTCTGCACCGGTATCTTCCCTACCACATTCAAGCAGGCTCGAGTAACTCCACTGCTTAAAAAACCCACACTCAACACATAACTTGCAGATAACTACAGACCTGTTTCTCTCCTACCATACATAGCGAAAACACTTGAACGAGTTCTTTTCAACCATGTTTCATCTTTTCTCTTACAGTTTAATCAGCTGGACGTAAACCAATCAGGTTTCAAAAAGGGCCACTCAACAGAGAATGCATTACTGTCGGTCACTGAAGCCCTGTGGATTGCAAAAGCTGCTTCCAAATCATCAGTCCTCATCCTCCTCGAACTATTTGCTGCATTTGACACTGTGAATCATCAGATTCTTCTATCCACCCTCTTATCACTGGGCATCACAGGGATTCCACTCCACTGGTTTGAGTCCTATCTCACAGGTAGGTCTTTCAAGGTTGCCTGGAGAGGGGAGGTATCCAAAGCACATCAACTAACCACGGGGGTTCCCCAGGGCTCAGTGCTTGGACCTCTCCTCTTCTCCATTTACACTACATCACTGGGACCCATCATACAGTCACATGGCTTCTCATACCATTGCTATGCTGATGACACACAGCTCTACCTCTCATTTCAACCAGATGATCCCACAGTAGCTGCATGAATCTCACAGTGTCTAGCAGACATCTCGTCATGGATGAAACAACATCACCTGCAGCTCAACCTGGCAAAGACTTAGCTTCTCGTCTTCCCTGCTAACCCAACTCTACAACACAATTTCACCATCAAACTAGGTTCATCTTTTGATTAGACTATGAGTCAGTCAGAAATCTCGGAGTAATCTTTGATGACCAGCTGTCCTTCAAAGACCACATTTCAAAGACAGCTCGGTCTTGCAGGTTTGCCCTGCACAACATCAGAAAGATCAGACCGTTCCTTACAGAGCATGCAACACAGCTTCTTGTCCAAGCCCTGGTCATTTCTAGGCTTGACTACTGCAATGCGCTTCTGGCTGGACTTCCATCGTGTGCAATCAAAACACTTCAATTGATTCAGAACGCAGCGGCACGTATTGTCTTCAATGAGCCCAAAAGGGCCCATGTCACACCTCTCTTCATCTCTCTGCACTGGCTACCACTCGCTGCCCGCATTAAGTTCAAGGCTTCGACGCTTGCTTATGGATCCACCACAAGCTCAGCACCCGCATACTTTGACTCGATCCTACGAGTCTACACCCCTACCAAAAGCCTCCGCTCAGCTAAAGAGCGGCGGCTGGTGTTACCATCCCAGAGAGGCATGAAATCCCTCTCTAGAACTTTTTCATTCACTGTTCCCAGCTGGTGGAACGATCTTCTCACCTCCATCCGGATGGCAGAATCACTAACATCATTCAAAAAACAGCTAAAAACCCATCTCTTCCGCGAGCACTTAATCTCATCATAAAAAAAAAAAAAAAAAAAAAAAAATGATTTTTTCCTCTACCTTTCTCTACACCCTCCCTATTTTAGCTTACGCTACTCTGAGCAATGCCCGAAACGTAGTATTTAAGGCACTTCTTGCGTCTCTACGCCTCTTCATAACAGATCGCTTCCTGTGCTCCTCAGTTGTAAGTCGCTTTGGATAAAAGCGTCTGCTAAATGCTCTCTATCTGGCCTTCATACATTTGCAACTGTAATTATATAACTGTAGACTTGGTTGAGGTTCTGGTATTGTGATAACACTATCTCAGTCATCCTCTACTGGTGGTTAAGTACAAATGATCTAATTTGCATTTTGAAAGACTGTCATTGCCTCTCTATAAGTTTCACCCTGAGACTTTTTCAGGTATTTTCTCCCAGGCTTTTACCCAGTGATCCCCCAGGTATATGCCTGTATTAAGACACTGCTGGATTTTCTCTGGGCTTTTTTCCCTGCCATAGTAGAGCATCCTCTACTCTAATTCCCTCTGGATTAATATTATCAATTATAATATTATTAATATTAATGGATTAATCTTTTCCTGATTGGTCTATGTGGGTCTTACAGGTAGCTTTTTAACTGGTGTGATGGCCTTGATTTTTTTCTTATCAGTGCCAAAGAGACTCAAATAACTCTATCGATTTTTGTCATACAGACAAGTGTTATATAACATTTAAATGGATAGTTCACCCAAAACGGTGAATGCCACTTTATTTCTGTGCAACTAATGTGTAATCTCAATAAATTCATTTATTATGATCAATGAATCACTTATTATTGTAAAACTGTGGTAAAACAGATGCTTGGGTTTAATCTTTAAGTAAACAACAAAAATGGCAACAAACGGCCACTTTTATCATGTTCGTTTTGCGATCTCGCTAGTTTCCAGTGAATAGTTTTCTGATAAAACATACATTCTACTATGGCGGCGAGGATGGAGCCCACCGTGCAGCCAATGAGCCGAGGTGGTGGAGAGATGACGAAGATCTTGGCGAGACCTCCCAAGACCGAGGAGGGGATCCGGAGGTCTGAGTGCGAGTTGGAGTGACCGAGGGTGGAGGCAGAGCCTGAGTTAGGGCGGAGCAAGGGGTGGAGGACCAGAGAGCAGCGGACGGTCCGCAAGTCCGCAGCGGAGACGAAGCAATGCCTGACCCGGGTGGAGCCGACTTGCGGAGGGAGTCTGGCAAGGCCGAATGGCCGATGGCCCACACTGACGGGCGACGGGTCGGGGCAGATCGTAGCACACTGAGGCTGGAGTGCCACACTACTGAGAGGAGGCAGGATCGAGGGACTGATGGGAGATGGAGATGACTGGGTGGCACTGATGGCTGAAGACTAGGGAAGAGACTGAAGGCCCATGACTGCCTTCATGGGGTGGGCGGGGCAAATGAGATAGACAGAAGACAGACTGGTTCGGGCAACAGTACTGGGGCTAGAAAATATCCTCTCCAAACTTCAAATCAAAAAGTGTCTCAGCCAACAACTCACTGTCAGTAGCAGGGGGTGGGCGGGGCTCACTTCTGAACCCTCGAAGTCCACCAACACTCCCTTGCCTATGGATGGCTCGGTCGGCTCACACACCTGGTCAGGCGCGCGCTGCTCGGGCTCCATGATGATGTGATCCCCGGTCGCTCTTGTGGGCGCGGGCTTGTACATTGTGGCGGTCCCCTTCGCGCTACTTGCGGTGGGCTCAGGGTGGGTGATTCTAGCTGGGCACTAGATCGGGAGTGAGGCTGGCGGCTTCCGCAACGGTGAACACTGATCCGCATGACGCCAGCACCCACTCCGCAAATCCAAAAATTCTTCTACATTTTTCTCGAGGGAGCTTTCTCCCTGCTCAAGGCACATGAGTTTTACAGCTGGAAAGTCTATTGTGCACGCTGGGGTGAAAACGGAAAACAAAACACTGAACACAAAAACAGAAAATAAAAGAAATGAAAAGAAAAAAATCTTATACACGACACTATGCGTTGGAGGTCCGGTGTTCTGTCAGGGTACGGTTGTATAAACACACGCAAAGATGAAGTTCACACGATGATCAACAAGAACAGAGCAACACAACACTTCCATATAAGATGACACTGGACAATGAACTACTACTACTACTTCTACTGCTGCTGCTGCTACTACTACTACTACTACTACTTCTGCTGCTGCTGCTGCTACTACTACTACCACTACTTCTGCTGCTGCTGCTGCTACTACTACTACTACTACTACTTCTTTTTGTTTATCCAGACAATGAACTGAAACAGAACCAAACATATATAAAGCTGATAATGATGGTGATTGATGAGTGCACAGCTAAACATAATTAGTGTCCGTAACAACAAATGAGTGATGAAGGCAGGCGATGACGAAACATAACAAGTCCAAACTAACGTGACTGTGAGTATTAAGAACTACAGAACAGTTTTAAGTTCTTAAGCAGATGACATCACAGTATTTGTTAATAATACACAAGATGTTAATGTTTGTGATATATTTAAAATTCTCTCTCTCTCTCTCTCTCTCTCTCTCTATCTCTAACACACACACACACACACACACACACACACACACACACACTTTGAACATAGTGGTAATCATCTAAGATAAATTACTTGTGTAAAAATTCATTACATTTGCTTATCCATATCGGAAAAAAACTGCTAACAAGTTCTATAGAATCTATGTCTATAGAACTCTATCTCTAGAGATCTATAGGTGTACCAAATGATTCATTGATTAACCATTAAGTTCAGTTGGATTAAATAACAGACAAGGCTTGCTGAGTTTCTCAAATTTAAGGACACGGGCGAGGTTTCAGATTCGACACTATGGGAAAGCCTAAAGGCTGTCCTGAGAGGACATATTATTTCATACAAGTCCAGTCTAAAAAAGCAACGAGTTAAATGCCTTCTAGAAATTGATAATTGTTTCACTCGGCTGGAGGATGCTTAGAGATTCTTTTTGTTATTCTCTCGAATCAAGTTAATAATATGCTGTTAAAAGTCAAGCAAAAGCAGTTTGAACTTGGGGATAAACCAGACAAATTGCTTTCTCGCCAGCTGAGGGGGCAACAAGCCACATGAGCAATTCATAAAATCAAGAACAAGAATGGTGTTATTCTAACAAATCCCAGTGAAATTAATGATACATTTAAAGAATTTTATGAAAAACTATACAAATCAAAGGGCTGTTCTGACCCCTCAGCATTATTAATTTTCTCCATTCATTATGTCTTCCAAAGTTGGGGTGCATAGAACAGACAGCGCTGAATGCGTCTATAACTGTAGAGGAAATACTAGATGCTATTAAATCTTCCCCCAGTGGCAAGTTGCCTGGCCCAGATGGTTTTGGGATTGAATTTTATAAAAGATTTGCGCATGTGCTCTCTCCTTTATTGTTGAGGATGTTTAATCATTTGGTGAACACAAACTCCCCCAGTCCCTGTATGATGCAAATATTTCCCTAATTCTTAAAAAAGGTAAAGAAGAAACTGACCCTTCATCATATAGGACCCATAGCTCTTTTGAACTCTGACCTTAAAATTTTTACTAAGATTTTGGCTACTAGTTTAAATAACTGCATTGGGAAATTATTCACCCTGACCAATCTGGTTTTATTCCCGGCCATTTCTCCTTTTCCAAAGTCAGGCGTTTAATGAATATTTTATATACCAGATTTGAATCTAAAGCTAACGTTGCATCTTGCCCTAGACGCAGAAAAGGCGTTTGACCAAATTGAATGGGATTATATTTTAGCTGTGATTAGAGAATTTGATATGGGTGACACCTTTGCCTCTTGGGTGAAGATGTCCCAGCAGGCACAGGACATCAGTATGACATCAGATTGACGTTGGACCCCAACGTCGGACAGATGTTGTATTTTGGTTACTTTACAACACAACCTAAAACTAACAAAAGATCAACGTCTAATGATGTTAGAATTTGACGTCGTATGAACGTTACCATTATGACGTTGTGTGGACGTTGTGTTTTGGTCATCATACCTCATGACTAAATGTCAGTATTTGAAGTCAATATGACATTGGCTTGAGAAATTGGCTCAACGTTGTATTTTGGTTACTTTACAACACAACCTAAAACTAACAAAAGATCATTGCTAATGATGTTAGAATTTGACGTTGTATAAACGTTACCATTATGACGTTGTGTTGACGGTGGGTTTTGGTCATCATACCTCATGACTAAATGTCAGTATTTGACATCAATATGACGTTGGCTTGAGACTTTGGCTCAACATTGGTTTTGGTTAGTTAATACCACAACCTAAAACTAACAAAATATCAACGTCTAATGATGTTAGAATTTGACGTTGTGTGGACGTTACCATTATGACGTTGGCTCAACGTTGGATTTTGGTTACTTTACAACACAACCTAAAAACAACTAAATATCAACGTCAGCTGATGTTGGTATTGGACGTCAAATTAACGTTGGCATTAGACATTGAGTTGACGTTGAATTTTGATCACTTGACGTCGCTACCAAAATTTAACTAAATATCAACATCTTATGACATTGTGTGCCTGCTGGGGTTATACGCTCATCCCACATCTTCAGTTCTTACTAATTTCAACAAGTCACCACAATTCCAATTACGCAGAGGCACTCTTCGGGGCTGTCCTATCTCGCCCTTGCAATCGCATTTGAACCCTTTCGTCCTCGCAATTAAAAAGAGCCTTTTAATTTCGCCCTTGGATTTAGGTGGAATTAATCACCAAATTTCCCACTACGCAGATGATATTATTCTTTATCTCAGCAACCCAGAACAGTCTGTCCCACCCTTACTAAATCTATTGGAAACATTCTGTAAACTTTCCGGTTACTCTGTAAATTGGCAAAAAGGAGAATTTTTGGCTGTGATGAACAATATCGATCCAAATTTTATGCATACTCTACCTTTTAAAATAGCCATAAATAGTTTAAAATAACTTGGAGTTAACATACCTAAAAACCCTAAGGATATATATAAGCTTAATTATTTAACAATGCTTGAAAATCTAAAGAACAATATAAAATGGACCCTACCACTGTCAATGATGGGGCGTGTGAATGCTATTAAGATGGTAACGCTACCTAGATTCCTGTATCTTTTCCAGAATCTTCCAATTTATTTGCCCAAAAAGTTGGGGCTTCTAAGCACATAGAATATCTAAAATACACGTGTGCAAGCCTAGGATGCTGGGGGGTTTGGGTTGACCAAATTTCCAACATTACTATTGGGCTGCCAATTGTAGAGCCTTAGCTTACTGGCAGGACCCACGCCCGGACAGGCCTTCAGCTGATATAACCTTCATGGCTTATGATTGAGCGGGACACTTCAAAATGGTCTCTGTCTTCATTACTTTTTGCTGCCCCTGAGACATTTAAAGCTTCAGCAGGATCCCACTTTATGATTAATAATTCTCTTCGGATTTGGCTTCAGATTGTGAAGACATTTAAATAGCCAAATACCTTCTTTTTTGCTCCTGTCTGTCATAACCATGCCTTTAAACATTCACTATTAAATCCAGTGTTCACAGGTTGGGCTAGAAAAGGAATCCTTACCTGAGAGATTTATATATTGACAATAATTTCGCCACATTCACTCAACTAAAAGAGAAATATGACCTTCCCGCATCACACTTCTTCAGACACTTACAAATTAGAAATTATGTTCGTTCCACTCTGCCAAATTTTGAAATACTATCAGCTGATAATGAATTACATAAACTGCTTACTTGCATCCCAACACCCCAAAGTTAGTGACAAAATGTTTAGTTTTTTTTGCATTAAAGGTTAAACTCAATACTTTCTATCCTACTATCTCTCCTCTCTGCAATAAGTGTGAATCTGCAGCTTCTCAGCTTCTCTGCAGCGCCTTAATCATGCTACTTGATTGCCTATACAGTATGGTATGATTATTGCCAAAAAAGCTATACTTTGTGTGTGGAAGAAAATTCGAAGCCACTATTCAAGATCTGGTTTCTCCACTCTGCATGTGGAAAGACTCAGATACAGTATCTCTGGTAAAATAGATACATTTGAAGCAGGGCTTATCTTACCAACCCATCCAAAACTAACTTCAGCTATTCTGGTACAGACTTTTGGCAATGGGCAATGACCGTTTAATTTCAAACACTTGATTTACATGGATTGTAGATACAGCATGCAAATATGCAAATATATGCAACGTGCAAAGATACCTTTGGGCAATAATGAAAAACCTGAAGATGGGAGCAGTGCTTATGGGACACCCTGACCTATATAAAAAAAAATCCAACATTCCTGCAGGAAAACAGTTCTCTTACAGGTGCTGTCATTCCATAGTGGAAGCCTCATCAGGTATGGTTCTCCAGTGTCTATTTTATTTTGAAATGTTGTAACATTGAATTAGTTATTAGCGTAAAAGCAGTCTTCAGATTGATCCAGTGACTGATCATTGCTGTATGAGTACTTCTTTACATATGTGGTATTAAAATAATGATAATAAAGTTAAACATAATTATTTAGTTTATTAAATTATTTGGAAGTTGCTTGTTATTTTTGGTAATGTTTTCAACTTTTTGAAATCTGTTTAAAATCTTTAAAAAAATCTGCAATTTACTATTCTGACTTTAATGATAATGCTACATGATATCCAGTATAATTAAGTAAAATATATATAATTAAACTGGTATTGATAGACCACATTTGTGAGTTATTGACCACAGCAAAAATTTATTTGGCTAAAACATTATCTTTTAAAATTGTTTTTCTGAAAAATGGTACTTTCACCCCTGCTCTCCCCTACTAGTTATAAAGCTTTTTTTTCCCGTATTTTTTTCAGTATTCAAAATTGTATAAAAAGTGCAAACATCATTAAATATTTGTTAAGACACACATGTACGTACACACACTTTTGAAATCTGAATAAGCTGGGTAAAAAAAAATAAAAAATAACATTTTATTTTCTATTTAATTTAATAGTTCACCAAAAATAAAAATTCCAAATTCTGTTATCACTCACCCTCAAGTTGTTCCAAAACATATAATGACTTTTGTTCATCTTTCATTCATGCTTCAAACAAAAGCAGATATTTTAACAAATGTTATTGAAAATATCTTACTTTTAGAAAGCAGTCTGAAGCACGTTCATTACATAAATGTTTAAAATATATTGCAGAAGGCCTACACATGGTTATAAAATTTGTATACTTTAAACCCACTAAAAGCTGAATCATTTTGCTATGTTCTTACACAAAGTATACAAAAAATATACTTTGAGTAAGAGTAAAATAACTGTGTTTTCTGTAAATACACTAAAACGTCATATATTTTTCTTAAAAGCTTAATTAATAATATTTTTATTACAATCTATAGTACCCAGTAGCCAATAGTACATCTAGTTTACTTTTTAGAAATATATTAAAATGCAATTAAATATATTTTGAATGCACTTCAAATAAGCATGTTGGGAATACAAAAATGTACTATAAACATACTACTTAAATTTCAAGTATGTTTTCAATACATTTAATAGTATGTCTTTTTCACCTGGGTCTCCAGGGTTAGCCCTATCCCTTCCATCCCATTGGTATGGAGGACTATTTTTCCTTGGGCTTACATGGGGTACTGGGTAAGTTATGACTGTGTGAGGGCAGTTGCCAAAAAGGCACGCTACAGCTTGCCAGCATCTGTGTCTCCAAAACTCATAACACAGATCAGTGGCTGTGGTGCTTTCCATAGGGATCCCAATGCATCAGTATTGGCGTAACATCAAACGTGACTGACTGAATGGGAACCTCTCGGTTACTCATGTAACGCCTCGGTTACGTATGTAACCGAGACGTAACATCAGTGTATGAATGGGGGTTTCGCCTAGAAGCCTATCATCTTCGAGATCTAGAAAACGCCCAATGGCAGGCCAATGCCATGGGCATGCGGAATTTGCATAGCGTAACTCCGCCCCACAGTGTGGGTATATAAGGAAGTACGCTGGCAACATCGCATTATGTTTACCTACTGAGGAGCCAAGACTGAAGTCCCGACCGTTCCAGCGGTACAGCGGAAGTGGCAGGGGGACGTTACGTCTCCGTTCCCTCCTCAGGGAACGAGGGTTACATATACGTAACCGAGACGTTCCCTTTCGTTCAGTCACTCCGAGTAACGTCAGTGACTGACGAATGGGGGTCCCAATGTAATCACGCCACTCGGCTGTCATCCAGTGCCCTGCGTAAGCGTGAGCTCCCTGTCGTAAGCTAGTACGGACGAAGGACTCCCACTTAACACAGGAATACCAAGGTACACTGGGAAGCATATTCCAGGTGGAAGTATGTGCCAAAGTGCCTACCCGTAGGGAGGACTTAAGGATGCACATATGACCCGCGAGGGGCTGCATATGGAAGAACTCTGGGGTAACCAGCCGAAGGTGGAAAATTTTACCCCCAGGGGAGGCAAGGGCTTGCCGAGGGAAATACACATGCTCAGAGAGGCTTACAGTGGAAATACACATGTGGGGTCGCCCATAGGGGAAACATGCACACGGTGGCACCTAGCCTGACACAAGGGCCTGAGCGAGTGGCAGACGCACTGGTGTCGGCATCGACAGTGCTGGAGGAACTCAGGGTTTCAGGGAAACTACGTATCCCATCCGTGGAGAGGAATGGCGAGCAAGCGAAGACACCTGAGCCTAGTCCATTACCGGCCACTAATAGAGGCGAATACATGAGAGGACACTGGCGACACTCGGAGATTATAGAATCTGGCGAATGTGTCTGATGTCTGAATGTAACAGATGTCTGTTAGTGAGGTGCCATGCGCTAAAGCCCAAGAGGAGGCCACACTCCTAGTGGAGTGTGCCCTGACCCCAAGGGGGCATGGACACCCCTGCATCTGGTAAGCCAAGACAATGGCGTCCACTATCCAGTGAGACAACCTTTGTTTGGAGAGAGCCTTTCCCTTCAGCTTCCCACCATAACAGACAAAGAGCTGGTCTGAGGTCCTGAAACACTGCATTCTGTCTACATAGGCATGGAGGGCGCGTACTGGACAGAGCAGTGCCAAGGCTGGGTCTGCCTCCTCCAAAGGCAGCGCTTGCAGGTTCACCACCTGGTCCCTGAATGGAGTGTTGGAAACCTTGGGCACATATCCAGGCCGGGGTCTCAGGATCACGTGAGAGTTGGCCGGCCCGAATTCCAGGCATGCTTCATCAACCGAAAATACCTGCAGGTCCCCTACCCTCTTGATGGAGGCCAAAGTGATCAGGAGCGCTGTCTTCATTGACAAGAACTTAAGCCCGACTGATCGCAATGGCTCGAAGGGAGCCCTCTGCAGAGCATCTAAGACTACTGAGAGGTTCCAAGAGGGTATGAGAGGAGAGCGAGGAGGATTCAGTCTCCTCGCTCCCCTCAGGAACCTGATGATCAGGTCGTGCTGACTTACCTGTTTCGTCTCCACAAGGTCATGGTAGGCGGATATCGCGGCCACATACACCTTGAGGGTGGAAGGAGACAGCCTTCGTTCCAACCCTTCTTGGAGGAAAGAGAGCACGGACCCGATCGGGCATTTCCAGGGGTCTTCTTGGCAAGAAGAACACCAGGTGACGAAGAGGTTCCACTTCAACGCATAGGTGTGTCTGGTAGACAATGCCCTAGCGGAAGTGAGAGTAGCCACCACCTGAGGTGGTAGGGTACTCAAACCTGCCGCATCCCGTCCAGGAGCCACACGTGGAGGTTCCAAAGATCGGGACATGGGTGCCAAAGGGTGCCCCGTCTCTGAGAAAGGAAGTCCTTCCTCAGAGGTATTGACCAGGGAGGGGCTGTTGCAAGGAGTATGAGTTTGGAGAACCAGGTCTGGCCGGGCCAGTACGGGGTGACCAAAAGGACCTGCTCCTTGTCCTCCCTAATCTTGCACAGAACCTGTGCGAGAAGGCTCACTGGGGGGAACGCATACTTGCGGAGGCCCCGCGGCCAGCTGTGCGCCAGCGCATCCGTGCCGAGGGGGCCCTCGGTCAGGGAATAAAACAGGCGGCAATGGGAAGAGTCGTGGGAGGCAAACAGATCTACCTGTGCGTCGCCGAACTGTTCCCAAATCAGCTGAACCATCTGGGGATGGAGTCTCCATTCTCCCGGAAGTGGCTGAAGCCGTGAGAGCTCGTTGGCTACACGGTTCAGGACCCCTGGGACATGGATGGCACTAAGCGACCTCAGATGCTTCTGACTCCATAAAACGAGATGGCGGGCGAATTGAGACATACAGCGGGAACGTAGACCACCCTGGTGATTGATGTACTGAGGCCGTGTTGTCTGACCGGACTAGCATGTGTTGACCCTTGAGCAACACTCGGAAGCAGTGCAGGGCGAACCGTACTGCCAGCAACTCGAGGCAATTGACATGCAGAAGGCGCTGGGGTCCTGTCCAGGAGCCCCCGGCAGCATGTCCATTGCACATGGCACCTCAGCCCGTGGTGGAGGCATCTGTTGATACAACAATATGCCTGGAAACTCGTTCTAAGGACACACCGGCCCGTAGAAAGCTGAGGTTCGACCACGGGGTGAGGGTCTGCAGGCAGACCCGAGTCACTGGGACCTGGAGCGTGCCCGACCGCCATGCCCATCTCGGGACTCGATCGCAAAGCCAGTGCTGAAGCGGCCTCATATGAAGCAATCCGAGCGCCGTTACCGCGGCTGCAGATGCCATATGCCCCAGGATATATTCAATTTCCATACCGAGAAAAGAGATCCTCTGCACGGGGCAGAGTTTGCTTTTCTCCCAGTTGACCCTTACGGGCTAAGTGCCGAAGCACTAGGTCTCTGTGTTCGCACACCTGCTCTCAAGAGTGACTCAGGATGAGCCAGTCGCCGAGGTAGATCAGGATGCGAACCCCGTGTTGCCTGAGTGGCACAAGGGCTGCCTCGACAATCTTCGTAAAGACACGAGGGGACAGAGCTAGCCCGAATGGGAGGACCACTTCCTGATATAGAAGCAGGCGTCCTTCAGGTCGATCGCTGCAAACCAATTTGATGACCGAACGCATTCGAAAAGGTGTTTCGCTGCCAACATCCTGAACGGAAGCCTGTGAAGGGATCGGTTCAGGATGCGCAGGTCCAGGATCGGTCGTAACCCACCGGTTTTCTTGGGTACAATGAAGTAGGGGCTGTAGAAGCCGGACTTTATTTCGGCTGGAGGGACAGGCTCCAAGGCCTGTAACACCTCGCCACCAAAGTAGACGAGAACCTACAGGCCTTGGGTGCTTAGGATCACCGCGCCACATTGAAGCACTCTGTGCAAGAGGGGGGTGTGGCCCGAGGAATAATCGTCGGGGTTTATGCCACACCGCAGCCCTCAGGTCACCTTGGCCACCAGCCAAGCATCCCATCACGTGGAGAGGAAAATTGGGGTGTGGCAGAGGGTACTCTACCTCCATACGGGGGTCATTGAGTCTCGACCGTGATTGCAACTGAGCGTCAACAGGGGGGACCCCAGTGTACCCTTGGCTGCGGCCCCATCGAAGGCAGAGAAGGCGGAGAAGGCCCACGAACGGTCACGGGAAGACAACGGGGACTTCCAGGACCGCGTGACCTCCTCATGCACCCCGGGAGAGAAAAGTAATTGGGGGCCGGGCCCGACAGCTGTCAGGACACGCCACACCCAAAGACCAATCATCCCCCGAGATGACATGGCTGTCAACTCCGGGTCGGACTCGGGCAATGCTGACACGCCCGAAGGCGGCAGTATAGCCGAATCTTCATCCCCAGAGGACTCCAGCCCACCTTGAGATGTGGCGATTGACGTCTTGTCGTCATCTGGAGCGCCGAACGATGAGTCTCGACCGCAACATCGCGATGGTCATGTTCCCGCAGTGAGAACATGACTCATCCACAAACACTGCTTGAGCATGCTGAAGCCTTAAACACGTCAAGCAGTGATTGCGCCCATCAGATGGCAACAGAAATCGACCGCACCCAGAAGTGCACGGGCAAACCGTCTTTAAAAAGACGTGCCACATGCATGCTCTTTTTGTGAGAGAAAGCTCTGCAGAGTGCTGAAGCGCCCAGGGAAACACACACACAGCTGTTGCAGATCACTGCACAGATCAACAGGCAGGCAATGTGAGATCGCTGGAATGCGCCGTAACAGCAACACCGACTGGAAAGCTGCTCGTCTCGAAGAAGCTGACGATAACTCAGAAGGCTTGAGGTGTGAAGAGATAGATATTCTTGGCTCCGAAGCAGAAACATAATGCGATGTTGCCAGCGTACTTCCTTATATACCCACACTGTAGGGCGGAGTTACGCTATGCAAATTCCGCATGCCCATGGCATTGGCCTACCATTGGGTGTTTTCTAGATCTCGAAGATGATAGGCTTCTAGGCGAAACCCCCATTCGTCAGTCACTGACGTTACTCGGAGTGACTGAACGAAAGGGAACCCTCGTTCCCTGAAGGAGGGAACAGAGACGTTACGTCCCTCCTGCCACAACCCTGAACCACCGCTGAATGGCTCAGAGGTCAGAGGTCAGAGGTCACTTCATGGTGCAGAGAACACCAGTTGGACTCAGATACAGTTTTTTTTTTATTGCTTTGGTGCAATTTTCACAAGCAATTAGTACATTTTCAAAACTTTTAGTATTAATATCACAACAGATCATCAAAAGTGCACTTTTTTCAAAAAAAATTTTTTTTTGCTCTGCAACTTTTGACAACAAATTTTTCACTTTGGTCTCGTCCCCACGTCGAAACAATGCTACATGGTGAAATGCAAAGAACAAGTCTGCAGATGCTTTCAAGAGAAAGCAGTTAGACCGGGAAATATTACTTGTGTCTTGTATCCTTGTCAAGGACAAAGGTTTATTTTGTGTCTCTCTTATAGGTCTGTACGGAGATGATGTTCTGTTGGTGTGCTCTAGTGCTGTTGACTCTGGTCCCAGTGGTTACAGGTAACCATGCTGGAGTTAAAGTCAAACTAACTCGGAATGGACTTAATTATGGTAAGTATGAGCAAAATATAACTGTACCCTATGATATTTCAAATACATTTGAAAGTATGATTATGGCAGAGGGCTATGTCACTGTAATGGCATTGCAACAATGTCACATAATTTCAAGCTGCTCTCGTAGTGATATGCTGTGAGTTAGCAGTGAGTTATCACATATATGCACAGTCACATCACCAATTAATTTCTTTTTGTTACTGTCACATGGCGAATTCAGAGATGAGGGAGGGTTGGATACAAATCCATGTTTTCACTGTTATAAGATAAGGGGGCACTATTACGTATCTTATGAAATAGTACCGAATCCAAGCAAAGAAGAATTAGAAGCAAGCGAAAGCAGCATTGCTTACACACATGTAAGCTAATGTGATAATCAAATATTTAAACGGCATTCAAATCAAAACTGCCTAATGAAATGGACTTGAGCTACTCAATCTATGTTTTGATCATCTTTTGAATCCGGTCCAGATGTTGTCTTTGACAAAAATGCAATTTTCTTTTTTTTAAATGTAAATGTTTCAAAATGTTGCTTTTTTTAAAATTCAATTTGAAAATATCTATTATAGAAATGGTGTTATGTTAGTACTTTAGTATTTTAATACTATTATAGTTCCCTTTCGATACGGTTCACTCATACTGTGTTGCTAGGCACAATAGGAAAAATCCCTTTTCTCTGATTACTGAAGCTTATCGAATAACGTAGTGAAACTGCGAGCCTACGGTCATGCAGTGGAGCTGAGTGAACCAATGGCAGAGCAGCGAAGCTGCATGAATCTATTGCGAAAAAGCCCACCAAAGCCCGCTGATGGGTGGTGCTATCCCCTATATAAGTGGCCATTCTGCCATAGGGAATTAGCAACGATTATCTTCTCTTTGCTGGAACTCCGAGACTGAAGAAGCCTTTCTCGCAAGCTAACTCAGCGGCACCCTAACTCAGCTATGCGGCAATTACTATAAAGGCGAATTTCGCGTTTTCACAAAGTCTCGCTGCGCTGCGCTCGTGTTCCGTGGCTCAGCAGCATCCCTGGAAGTCAAGTGCCTCCGCCCGGCCAAATGTTACAGTGCTGTAACAGGGACTGTTCTCCCGCCTCAGCGTGAGACGCAGCCTGTAATACTTCAACCATTTGCAACTCGACTCAGGGCATACAGGCCACCCCAGGAGTGTTGAGCTGGATTTTGGGGACAATCAAATTAGGTTACTCCTTTAATTTGCTCGCAGCACATGGTCAGCACACCGGTGCTCACATCCTTCCTATATATACGCTTTCCTTCCAGTCGCGCTACTCCCTCAGGTCATCAGACAGATCAGGGAGGACAATTGCACATTCCTTCTGGTGGCCTCCCTCCGGCGGAACCAGCCATGGTTCCCAGAGTTGACACAGCTGCTCTCAGCAATTCCCCTAAGGAAGGATCTCCTTTCCCAAGTGAAAGAAACAATCTGGCACCCCCAACCAGAGTTGTGGGCTCTTCACCTTTGGCCCCTCGACGGGAGCCGATGGACCTCCCAGGGAGGGTCCTGAACACTGTTTTTGAGAATAGAGCCCTGTCCACCAGATGCATCTACACCCTTAAATGGTCTGTCTTCTCCAACTGGTGCACAGTTTGGAGTGAAGACCCAACGTCCTGTGACATTTCACTGGTACTGCGGTTCCTTCAGGAGCTCTAAGACACTCCGCAAGTCTATGTGACGGCCATAGCAGCATTCCACGCTCCTGTGGCCGGCCAGTCTGTAGGTAAGAACAACCTGGTTGTTCGCTTTCTGAAGGGGTCCAGGAGGCTAAAACTGGCTAAAACTGGCCCTCCTTTGGAGTCACTCCAGTTGGCCGAATTACAGCCCCTTTCGCTAAAGACCGCCCTCCTGCTAGCCTTAGCTTCGGTCAAGCGAGCGGGTGACTTGCAAGCGCTCTCTGTGAGTTCTTCTTGCCTTGAGTTTTGACCTAATGACTGTAAGGTCATCCTCAAACCAAGACACGGCTATGTGCCCAAGGTGCTCTCTACTCCGTTCAGAGCACAGGTTATTACTATCTTCTTTCTGCCCATCTGAGGATGAGCAGGAGTCTCATTTACTCTGCCCTGTTTGTATAGGTGTGTATATTGAGCGCTCTGCCCCGTTCAGGCTCTCAGAGCAGCTCTTCATGTGCTTCAGTGACCGCACCAAAGGGCATCTGGTCACAAAGCAAAGACTGTCCCCCTGGATAGTGGACGCAATTGCTTTGATGGGCCAACAGTGCCCCATCAGGGTTAATGCGCACTCCACCAGAGGCATGGCCTCACTCTGGGCATGGTCCAGCGGAGTGTCCATTGCCGACATTTGTGCGGCAGCCGGTTGGTCCTCGCTGTCCACATTCGCCAGATTCTATAACTTGGATGTTCCTGCGCTACAAGCACAGGTCCTGTCTGTGTAAGCTGGGCTTTGACCTCTATGTGAGCTCAACCCGCAAGAACCCTCCATGCGGCTCTGACGTGTAGTCCAAGTTCCTTTTTTGTGGGCTATTATATTGCCCTACCTTAGCCTTGGCACCCTTGGGCTCTTATTCATGCATGCTCTGGCAGGCTTTCTCGCCATAGGTTTGTGCAGCTTTGCTAATATTTTGAATTTGAGTTTTTATTTTTATATGTTATACATTATATTTTCAATTTTCACTTTAATGTTAGTCAAAATTTTAGTAATTTTGTTGTTTTTTTATAATAAAGTTTTATTATTTTTTATTTCAGTTTTTATTATTTTAGTACTAAACTAAATAAAATGAGAAATGTTGCCTTGGCAAATAGGTGCTCTCCATTGTTTTTCATAAGCAACTAGTCAAAGCTCTAACCCACATGTTGTGTTTGGGTTATTTTGAGCCGGAGAGGATTTTTTTTCTCAAAAATGCTAGTTAATGTTATTGCATTGGATTAAAACTTACTAACCTTACTTGCCCAGGGTATAACTGCTTCCCCAAAAATTTGTGTTAACTGTTCCTGGTCAAAAATGACCAGCCTACAAAAAATTTATAATTTCCTTTTCCGAAAGGTTTGAAAGGCATGCTACAACTGCTTATTTTTTCTTCTAAATTTTTCTTCAGCTCCCTTTTTGCTTCATTTATGGTTCTCCTTGCTTGCAATCTACTTTATTTCTTTAATTAGATTTATAGTAATCTGGGGCCATATTCGCAAAACATCTTATGGCTAAAAGTGGCTCCTAACTTGCCGATTTAAGAGAAACTCTTAAAAATAATGGGCGTGTCAGTCCTAATTTTAAACAAAATTTTTGCTCTAAGAGTATCTCTAAAGTTGCTCTAAAACAAAGCATTTTAGCACTAAAACATACAGTATATGGTTCTTTAATGTATTTCCATTGTACTAAAATGCGTTCATTTTCAATGGGCATATATGAGGCTGAAACGGTAACCTAGTGCATCCCAAATTTTTCAACATTAACATTTTAATATAACATTATAGTCATTATGGCCTTTAGAAAAAAATTATTTTGAGAAGTGCACTATAGGCCCCTGTGGCGCGGCCTAAGCTTTTGTCCTTAATGGTATTTTTTTTCCCTTACATTACTTTTACTTTTATACTTTAAGTAGTTTTGAAACCAGTACTTTTACACTTTTACTTGAGTAAAAAGCTTGAGTTGATACTTCAACTTCTACAGAAGTCTTTTTAAACCCTAGTATCTATAGATCTTTTGGTATGCTTGATTCTTCTCTACTTTTAATGGTTATAATAATTGGAAAATGGTAATTTCCACTGCAGTAATGCCATGAGAGGTCTAAGAATATCTAAGGTTGACAGAGGATACTACCCCATATGATGAATATTAAATGACTATTATGACTATTAAAATCTCCCATGAGTTTAAATGTGACAGAAGGGAGTTGCTCTGCCATATTATTCAGGTCCATATTACTTTTTAATTTTGTAAATAAACACTTTTGCACTTATATTCTATTTTGTGACTGACCAACATTTACTGACTTTTGACCTGTGACTAACATGTGACTAAAAATCTGTATAATACTGGTTCAATAATCTGATTCAAACACTACATGGACACGGAGATCACATGTAGGCTACACATTTTCACTGAATAAAAATATAGCTCCCTGATAGGTTTGTATCTTTCATATCATAAAAAAGAAAGGGACAGATTCAAAATCCTCATCTTTAAGTATATACAGTATAAACGTTTGTTTGTTTGTTTTGACAGTTGCAGACAATGCTATTAAGAAGATGATCAAACTATACAAATTTTCAGACCAAAACATTTTGTGCAATAAATTTACAGGGGGAGACCAGTGTTCCTACAATGTTCTACAGCTAAATAAAATTTATATTTTATATTAATTTATACAAATTTTATATACATGTATATTTTGTGTTAAAATGTTTATATTTTCTTGACAGAATGCAGATTCAAGGATGGGATAACCTTGATTCAGTGCTGACGTTTGATCCTGCAACTGGAGTCATTATAACAATTAATAGTGCCAATTTACACGTGACAGGAAACTGGGCATTTAGGTTAGTATAATGTTGGTAAAAACTGGTAAAAATTCTTCACACAATTGTATTTTAATAATAACACACAATAAACAGACAAAAGAAAGGGATACAAATTAATTTTGGAGGATGCAAACCTAATGGGGAAAAAATAAATTGTTTGCTTAATTTAACAGATGGAAAAAATGTAATGGTAAATGAGGCAGGTGCAAAAGTTTTTGAATGTCTTTCTCACGTTATTTTCAGGGTATCAGCACTTCTAATTTAATCATTTTTAATAACTGCATGTCACTTTGGTTACGTCAATGATACATCAACTACAAACAATACTAATATTAAACCTATGGTCTGTACAACTTATTTGCATGGCACTGATCTTTACAATGAAAAAGTGGCTTTAATGTGAATATGCCTTTTCAAAGTATCTGGAGCCAACACAGTTCCTGTTCAGAGCAGCCTCAACTAGCCTGTGGAAAGACACATATAGAGAGGTTAATACATAGTGAGTTAAATCAGGCTTCTGAAGAGGAAATAATGCCCTGAACTCTATTCCACAGACGAACCAGTCCGTTTGAGCTGACTTTGAGTACACTGGACATTAGTGCCACTGTTGCAGTCACAACTAATGAAACTGGCCACCTAACACTCAGCATAGAAACATGTGAAGTAAGAATGGGAGAGTTCGGCGGTAACGGGTAATTTTTTTCAAATCACCACATCACAAATAGCTGCTGGCTAATAACTGGCTAAATCAGTCAATAATAAAAATATATGTATATCCACTGGGTTGTATGCTCTGCAAATATTACATAACATTTAAAAAGAGACCAATTTATTCTGGTTTATGTTCCCAGGGGGTATGTCATAGAAATTTAAACAAATAAGTTTACAGCTCATGAGAACTAACACTTTAAAATATTGTATTTACAGTGGGTGGGATACAGCATTACAAACCTGTTTAAATCTGTATCCTCGCAGAACTGCTGGGGAAATGGTGAGACACTCACTGAACATTCACTGTTCACAACAAACCAAGAGTTTTGTTCCATGTCAATATTAACTATCTGCTGTTTCAGATGTGCTCCTTAATGAAAAAAACCACTGCTGCTTATAACACCCAGCTGGCAACATTAAAGGGTGATATGAATAAACACTATTAACCACTGACTGCGATGATTATGGAAATAATTTCATGACAGCGTTCATGACATCCAAAACAATTGTTCTTTCTGTTGTGACCCTTTAATTTTAGCCAACGTGAGTGAATATTCTGGGATTAGCTTCTCGATGGGGCCTACTGTCATCTTTAATGACAGCATTGAGTTCAGTTTAAAGGTGATATTTAGTTGTCTAAATTGTAATACAGAAATCAACACATCATGGGCCAGATTTACTAAACAGGGCAAATTAGCATGAGAGCGCAATTCCATAACAGCGCAGATGGAAGTGGACAGTTCTGCTTGTGATCTATTGATGATGTGCAAATAATGAACACAGGCGCAGCTTTTTTAATGCGGTAAATAATGGTGAAAACATCAGTAAATTGACTAGCGCACACCTTAGTAAATCACCTTGCATGGTTCATTTAAATACTCTCCTCCCATAAATTTTGCGTCTGAAAGGGAAACTCCTACAAATGCATATGCAATAAGATCAGCCACAAAAATAACCGTTTACGCCTTTTCAGTGCTAATTTTCACTGCGTGTCTTTAGTAAATCCTTACAGTATTTTTTTAACGCCAAAAGAGGGTTTGTGTTGGCGCAAGCTGTTAGTAAATCTGGCCCCACGTCATGTGACATTACTCTGAAACGCATTACAAATTCTTTGTGGAAAATGTACATTTTTATATCTGAATTTGGATGTTTGTCACAATTTTAGGACATATTCCGCATGGGACAACCAAACGAAACCCACCTCTCCCCCACAAATTTCACATTGCCTTCCGAGAATACACAAATGTTCTACATTGGAATATCTGCTTTCACCATCAAATCATTTGTCGCGGCGTACCAGGAATCTGGTTCCTTAAGCAACATAATCCCTGATGACATGGTGAGCTACAAATGTCACAAGCTGTCACTCCTTAAGATAGTATGGAAAATTGGTTGGGCTGTTTTTGATGCACACAAAATAAGATTTTAGATTACAAATGTAAATGAATATATATTTAGCCCATGGGCTTACATAAGACTTTGGCAATTATCATCATTTTGCTGAGTGATCTTCTGTCAATTTTTTTTTTTTCATCTTCTGAATAACTTAAGGGCTATTCTATTGTGATGTGTCTTGAGTGTCATATACATCTCATTTAGAGAGACCCTGTAACCTAATGTTTTCTTTCACAGGATTACTTGTTGATTGGAACCAATGTTCAATTCCGAGAAAACACCTCACCTGGACATAGCTGAGGACAAATATGTTTGTAAAGGTGATTTAAAGGTGAAATAAAACACATTTGTCTCTTCAATAATCATGTTTTAAAATTTGCATAAATAAAGAAATACATGTTGCATTCTCCCCCAGATAACTGCATTTATTTCTTTCCTATGTAATATAAATTAATTTCTGCATGCAAACAGTGAACTCTAGCAATGGTTAGGGAATCTGTTGGTCAGCATGATGCTGTTTGTCTCAGAAGGTGCTCAGGGCCCGTATTCAAGAAAAATCTTACTGCAAAGAGATGCTCCTAGTGAAAAAATTCAACAAACATTCTTAGAAATGTGGGCATTTCCTCTTGAAATTAAATGAAAGTCCTAGTAAAGATAAAAGTAATTCAGAAAGCATCTGAACCCTTAAAAGAGGTTTTAAGGTCCAAAATTCTTGGGAGTACGGACGAGGGCTAAGAGGCTTAAGAGGCTTAAGAGTTTCTTTAGCAGCGGAGAAAATGGACGGAACGCAAAGAGGGAGAAGAAATGTGTTGCACACAATGCATGACAGTGAGTTAATAAGACACTACACATTAGATCGTGCAGGGATCATGTTTGTGATTGATCTTATTAGAGACACAGCGCAGAAATGCCATAGGGCCAGAAATTATGTAATCACTACATTAACATATTTGGCAACTGGAAAAATGCAACTGCTGCAGTGATGAATTGGGTCTGTCACAACATTCTATAAGCAAAGTGATCACACAAACAATTACAGCACTTTCAGAACCTCTTATTGGGTCGCTGTTAATTTCCTATCAAATATGTTAAGTACGACATTAGCAGCATGGTAAATAAAAATTAAAGAATATATATACACATATAATGTGTGTGTGTAAGTGTGGTAAAACAGGAAAAAAGTATGCCTGTGAAGGCTTATAATAAACTCTATACTTAAAAGCGCTCTTATTTTCCTCCTTGGACAACTAACCAATCACAGTCTTTAAAATAATGTGTCATACATAGCAACGAAGTCAGCCCCGCCTCCTCACTAAGATGAAACTTTTTGTATTTTCTTTGCTCAGAGTTGCTCTCAGATCGGCCCTGAATCGCTCTCGAGCTAAGACTCCTACGTAGAAATTTGTAAGCTTAATTAGAAGCTCTCTAAGAGGATTCTTAGAAGCTTTAAGTATACGGACCCAGATGCTTTGTGGTGCTCAGGGAGGAGTGGATCAAGTATAGAAGAAGCTGACATTTTTATATGATTAGAAGTTTTTTATTATATCTCTTTTAAATCTACAACCCTTTCTCAAACAGCCTACTTAAGTCTTTGTCTACATCAGGGTGTCCAATCCTACTCCTGGAGGGCCACTGTCCAGCAACCTCAATTAAACACACATGAACCAGCTAATCAAGGTCTTACTAGGCATACTAGAAACTTCCATGCAGGTTTGTTGAGGCAAGTTGGAGCTAAACTCTTCAGGAGCAGGTTTGGACACCAGGGGCTGTATTCACAAAAATGTTATCTTACCACTAAGAGTTCTCCTAAATAGCATATGCTATCTCACAACCAATTCATACATATTTTACGAGGTGGCTAATTTGTACGAATTCGTACGACCTCACTCTAGACCTCATTGTCGAAACCCCAGTGACGGGTAGGTTTAGGGGCGTGGTTAGGGGGAGGTTATTCGTACGAATTTATGCTAATTTGGCAACTCGTCAAATATGACAGGACTGTTCCTCTGGGCCGTAGTCCTCCCAGTTAACGAGGTACTCAATGCGGGAACCCCGTTGTTGGAAGTCGAGAATCACCCGCACCCGGTAGATGGCTTCATCCTCTACAACGTCTGGAGGAGGAGGTACGTCATCGTCACCGAGATCTGTGGAAGGAGAGGACAAGGGTTCAGTGTGGGGTTTAAGTAATGAAAGGAAGGTGATATACGATACTGTGCAGGGAGGTTGAGACGGTAGGTGACTTCATTGAGCTGCCTCTGTATAGTGAATGGACCAATGTACCGGGGACTCCGCTTACGGCAGGGCAGTCGGAGATGGATGTCCCGGTTCGAGAGCCAAACCTTCTGGCCAGGTTGATAACGTGGAGTGGGACCTCTTGTGTCTCCTGACTGACTGCTGGAGATGGACATGAGCTGAGTCTCACACGCTCTCGCTCTGCTGGAACCAGTGTTTGACAGCTGGAACTTCTGATGGCTCACCCGACCAGGGGAAGAGGGGTTGAGATCCCAGGATGCATTGGAACGGGGTGAGCCCTGTGGTGGTCTGCCGGAGGGAATTCTGCACATACTTGGCCCAGGGTAGGAACTGATTCCAGCTGTCCTGGTTCTGGTGGCAATATGACCTCAGGTATCTCCTGATCTCCTGTATCTTCTGCTCAGTTTGGCTGTTAGTCTGCAGGTGGTATCCAGAGGACAGGCTGACACTCCTAGGAGCTTGAAGGTTCCAGACTCTGGAGATTAACTGTGGTCCACAATCGGACACGATATCCTCCGGGATACCGAACTGACGGAACACATTGTTGAGGAGTGCTTCGGCAGCTTCAAACGCCGTAGGTAGGCCTTTGAGAGGAACAAGTTTACAGGCCTTTAAGAAGCGATCCACGATAACCAGGACACAGGTGTAACCATTTGAAGGTGGCAAGTCCGTCATGAAGTCTATCCCCAGGTGTGTCCATGGTCGCTGTGGACCAGTTTACCTTCGGGGAGCCTCCTAGGAGTGTTAGCCACGGCACAAACTGAGCAACCTCTGACGTAGCGGGAGACATCCGGAGGCATGGAGGGCCACCAATAGTGTTGTTGTAAGAGCGAGAATCATAGAAGATTTTGTGATAGGAGTTATACATTTAAGGATACATTTGTCGCTCCATTTAAGGATCTCACCAGTGTTCCATTGGATGGATGGTTGGTGTTGTACGAGCCAGGTGCGTCCCAGGATGATGTCCGCGTTGGAGCCTTCCAGCACCATGAACGTGATCTCCTCTGAGTGAAGACAACCGATGCGGAGCGTCAATGTGGGGGGAGTAATGACGGATGTGACCACGACCCAGCGGTTTTATTTGGATGGTATGAACTCTGAGATCCTGATTGCAGTGTTTGCGACGAACATTCATCTCTTGGAGAACTTGTGGGCTGATGAAATTCCCTGCGGAACCGGAGTCGATGAGGGCTTGGGCTTCAACACAAACATGAGAATTATAGAGGTACACCGTAGTTCTAGTGAGGGGTGCTACTCGAGCAGGTAGTTATAGTACTGGATAGTACGGATAGTAGCGGAAAGTACTCACCGCAGGGCGGAGTGGTCGGATGGGACACTTGGCGATGATATGATCCTCTCCCCCACAATCGGACACAGGTGATGCAAGATTCTTCTCTGACGCTCCGCACGGGACAAGGGATTAGTGTCCACTTGCATAGGTTCAGGTGCTGGAAGGGCGACAGATGGTGTGGCGGGCAGAGGATTTACAGTGGGTGATGAAACAGTGGAAGCTGAATCTCGCTGAGCAACGCGAATAGTCTTCTGAATCAGGCTTTCCGAAACCCATGTTGTCATCGTATACTACCATTAATTGCCAAATGTGTGCGTTGAGACCGTGTCTAAAAGCAGTGTTGAGAGCGGATTCATTCCAACCACTAGCGGCCGTCAGGGTGCAAAACTGAAGGGCGTACATGCTCACAGTCTCTTCTCCTTGACAAATGTTGTACAACTGGTCGTGTATAGCTAGATCGGCGGTGTTTTGGCCGAACACTTCCCAGAAGTGTCTGAACAGGGCAGCAATGGATGACGTCACTGGAGCTCGCACCTCCAGTCAAGGAGGATCGCACCGCTTCAACCAAGGTGGCGAATGGGTCAGGCGGAGCGATCTCCACCTGTGTTTGTGGAGCTCTGCATGGGTTCTGGTCTTCTGTCAGGCAAGTAAAGTTGTTTACGAATGTGTCCGCTGCAGCTCGGTATACGCAACAATTGAAGATATTAGAAAACATGATTGTCGTAAGAGTTTTATAGTAAAAATATAGCACAACAACAGTGATCAGCAATAATGATAAGCCTAACTCACAATAAAAATAAGGTCAAAAAAAATAAAAAAAACAGTTTCCACAAATCCCTTCACTCGATTGGGATGTTCTCTTTTATTCTGGACGGCAAGGGCAGTGACTGTAACATCGAACATATTTTGCAGTATTGAACATGTATTTATTCAGATTTCATCAGGCTCCGAAAATTCTTCAAAAAGAACACAAAGAATGGCCTTCTCAGCTGCCATAGTTGCAAATCATGCTTCATCAGAACAGGGTGTTCAACACACCGTTTCCGTTTAAAAAAAGTTTTACAACGTTTTGTCTGGGCTGAACGCAGCCCTGGTGACGATGCATGTGTGATAATAGGGTTTTATATTTAATATTGAGTGACAAAGTTTCAGATAAACCCAGAATATGAACGCAAGGCGCAGTTTCACGTTATGTGTTTTATGGATTTCCATGGGAAAACACTTAAAGTGAAACTTTACACATTGCGTTAATATTCTGGGGTTCATCTGCTTGCAATCTGAGCAAACATGCTTAGTTTCATGAATTGTATTAATTTAAAATGCGTGGGGTTTAACAAATCAGAAAGTCATTTACAGCACTTTTACAAAAGCAAATGTATACTATATCGAACATTGCTCCTCTAAGAAACTGTTAAAGCACTGAGCCCTTAATATACAGGAAATAATGACACCAAGACTTACTGAAACTTCCTACATCCTACACTTCCTATATATTGTGGACTGGACATGGCCAATGAGCAAATGAGTGGTCCTCTGCTGCCATCTACTGATTATAGTAGTCATTTCATGCCTCTTTTATATTCACATAAAAGTGTTATTTTTCCACCGTCTTAGATCATCTTGAAATTTTAAAAATGGGGACAATCTTTGAGGGATGAATATATCTACAAGGAAAATATGTCTAGATATGTTTAAAATAACATTTAGATAAAATTTAGAGCTTTGAATAAAAAAATGTTAAGCTTAAAATTTGTGAAGTACTTGAAAGTCCTTAAAAAGTTCTTGCATCTCACTTTCAAAAGGTTGTTTGATCCCTGTATTTGACACAGTTATAGACATGGGGTGTCAGCAAAGCACATTTTGGATTAAAAATGACTGGCTTCATTATTACAGCAAGAGTTTTATTTCCCAAAACTATGGGACGAACAAAAACATTGAGACTCATTGAATGGGTTACATTTATGACTGAAACATCTTTCTTTGAATATCTAGAGCAATACAAATATATTTTTCAAGTTAAGTGTTTTTACTGTGTCTTCTAAATAACATTGTCAGTTGATTGATTGGCTAATATGTTGCGGTGTAATTTTTCTCGTCAAATTTTCGTCAACATATTATGACCATTTAAACAAGATTAGGAAATGGAGAAATATTCAGCGATGTGAGTGTGCTAAAATGTTACAAGTTACAACATACTGGTTTATTTCTTTTCAAAATACAGTAATTTAGAGCACTTAAGACATTTTACAAAATCACATGGAACTGGCAAAAGTTACTGCAGAAGACACGGCGCAGACCTCACATAGTTTCATCCCTGGCTTCTCACACAAGAAGGGGGATGACGAGAGTGTCTTACGTCATTGGCCTTGTCCCAAATGGCACCCTAAACCCTCACGGTCTTCCTCCGAGTCCGCACTTTCGTGACGTAATACTGCTTTGAGTGTCGGGAATAAGTCTGCTGTGGAGTTCGCTTCACTGTGGGCTCTACAAAAGTGGGGCACTCGCAAGCACCCTTCTGAATCCTAAAATGACAAATGGTACTTCATATACACAGGCATTTGGCGCATGCGCAGTTTTGAGCAATATCTCGTCACGAGTTACAACCCATATAAATACTGCAACAAAAAAAAAAAGCGTACTTTGTACACGCAGGTCGCATAAGCGTATTTAAATTTTCTTCTTCTGACCCTGACCTTCTGAAAAGTGAAGTATACTTTGGCCTTTAACGGACATGTGCACACGACAGCCATTTTAAGTCCACAAGACCATTTGTGCATATGAAGCCATTTGGGACAGGGCCATTGATCACGGCCTCTGTTCATGACAAAGTAAGTGACGATCGACACGTTTGGCTGCTTAGTTAGCTAAGCAGTGGCAGAAAATACACCCGATAGATGATCCCCAGGGAAACACGTACTAAGTAGGCCTACTTGGCCTCCGTTTCCAGGGTGTGGTGGGTGGGTGCAGCGGGGGCCAAGAGGGTCCCGACTCCATGTGGTGTGAGTCAGGGGCTATGTGTCACATGTTTGTCTTGTCCTGTGTAAGCACATGTGGTGTGTTTGTCACGTTTTGGTATGATGTCATGTCTCTGGTCTCTGGTCAACCCCGCCCATCTTGTTATATGGTTATTGGTTTATTTGCCCCACCTGTTCTTCCCCATTACCTGCCTTGTTTGTCCTCTATTTGATCTCCTTGTGTCTTCAGTCTTGTGCTGGTTCGTTGTCTTTGGTATGTCTCCTGTTTTCATGCTCCTTGTTCCCGACTCTGGTAGTTTGTCTATGTTATGCTATGTTATGCTATGTTATGCTATGTTATGCTATGTTATGCTATGTTATGCTATGTTATGCTATGTTATGCTATGTTATGCTATGCTAGTTACATTTTTTTTTTGCACTTGTGTCCTCGCTCCCTCTTCATTTGTACTACACCCTGACACTGTGACCCAGTGATTGTCAAAAGGGGTGGTTTATTTTCTCAACTCAAATTAGTTTTATTGGTTTATAATTTAGATTTGTAGTTGTTAATCACTGTTAACACCTGCTATAAACCCTATGAATAGATCATCATCAAATAATCAAAGACTAAATAAACTCAAAACTGCAGCTGCATTTCCTCGTGTTGTTCTCTTGATTCAAACCTGTATAATTAGTTATCAGCTAATAACAAAATGCTAGTAAAAATGCTTAGAACTTACATTTTCTTTTTAAAATGTTTTTAAATGGTGCGAATCTCGGATATGACCAGCAGAGGGAGCCAATGTTACATTCAAACCAAACATCTTTTGTTCCAGCGGGAGGTGCTGTTGTTCTCCGTCCCAGCAGCCGCTCGCCTGATGATGCCTGTTATCATAATCTCGTGTAATTATGTCGAGTGTACTCTGAACTTGCCCAACAATTACCATCAAATTCACATTCAATCACACGTTAAACGGTCTCTTGGGTCGAAACTAAGAGCGCTATTCTTCAGTTACATATAAATAGAGCAGTTGTTTGTAGAAGAACACCAAAATAACACATTCCCATGATATGGGTCTTTCCCATTAGCGAGACAGTGACGCAGAGTTCTCAATGAAGATGGCCTAACTTTTCCCACAGCCTAAAATAGCCCTCTGGAGCATGGGGGACAACCAAATATAGCCAGTTTTGGGACTGGACCAGAGGGAACACAGAACTGAGCAGCTGACAAATGCACAAAAACCAGCTGAAACTCTAAATAGTGTTATTGTAACATCAGACTGGTGAGAAATGAAGGGGTTAGTGATTAATAAGAAGAAAACATGAAATATTAGCCTACATGTTATCAAAACAATGCTATTTGTATGTCTTTTTAAATATATTATTAGACAAAAGTATGACTTTACCTATGAGCTCATTTGAGATTTGAGGAATGCTGTGTTGCTCCACCAAATACTGGATCAAATATTTTATCCAAATATTTGGATAAAAATATAACCATGGTCTCAAGATGGTTCCAAATGAGTCTTAAATGTATTGTGCTGAAATATACACTGGAAACCCAGAATAATTTTTGAGATTACATTTTTTGCATGTAGAGAATATTTTATACCTACTAATTCACTCACTTTGGCCACCGGTCAGTAACTTTATCCTGTAACTAAACTCAGATTTCTGTGAGAAAGAAAGTCCGGCAGTTTGCATGAATGTTTTCTGCCTCTTTGCTTGTGTGTTTCATATTGCAAACATGTTCCTGGGCTTTGCACTGATTACATAAGAGAAACACTGGAGCCATGTGATCGTTCCCTGCTCATTCAGTTAGCTGAACCTGAAACAATTCAACAAGAATGGCCTCCAGGTGAATGCTTATAAATGACTAAATACATCCCATATAAAAATGATGGAGGCTAAATATATATTATCGACCAGATACTACACTATTGACATACAGTGACATACAGTCGTGCTCAAAAGTTTACATACAACTTGCAGAATCTGCAAAATGTTAATTATAAAAAAAAAAATAAGAGGGATCATTCAAAATGCATGTTATTTTACATGAAAGATGTTTACATATAGTCCACAAGACTCTTGATTCTTAATACTGTGTCGTTACCTGGATGATCCACAGCTGTTTTTGTTTTGTTTTGTGATGGTTGTTCTTGAGTTCCTTGTTTGTTCTGAGCAGTTAAACTGCCCAACATTCTTCAGAAAAATCCCCCAGGTCCTGCAAAATCTTCAGTTTTCCACCATCTTTTGCATATTTGAACCCTTTCCAGCAGTGACTGTATGATTTTGAGATCAATCTTTTCACACTGAGGACAATTGAAGGACTCAAACACAACTATTAAAAAGCTTAAAACAGTCACTGATGCTCCAGAAGGAAACACGATCCAATAAGAGCCGGGGGTGAAAACTTTTGAACAGGATGAAGATGTCCAAATGTTTCTTATTTTGTTTAAATATACAATTTTTCCATTTAGTACTGCCCTTCGGTAGCAACAGAAGATAATTACATGTTTCCCGGAAGACAAATTTAGTACAATTTACTTCAAATTCAAAAAGTTTTCACCCCCGGCTCAATTCACCAGTGTGAGTGCCCCTGATCACCACCAGAGGGCATTCCAACCCGGACTATCATTCCATCATAGACTACATCACCCACAATCCTTTGCCCGGACTCATCAGCGCTCACTGTTTACACCTGTGTGTAAACCTGCCGGACCTGAGACTCAAAAAGTCCGACTCTCCCCTTTTACAAACACGTGGAGGCTTTTTACAGTTCAGAATCGCTATGGTAATTACGACATGGCTTGAATGCACCTATACTACTCTGCTGGCAAGTTTTTCGCATACTATATATTAGGGGTGTGATGACACACTTAACTCACAAGACACGAGATTGGGTTCACGAGAACGAGACTTTTTTTTTTTTGCACAGTATTTTTAAGAAATGTAAAAGGTTTTGCCACAAACTCACCTGACTGGCTTCTCTCCTGTATGATTTTACATGAGTCTCTTCAAACCTTACTATACATGAATTATGAGCTTCCAGAACTTCTGATTGAGGCTGTGTGTGACCTCCTAAAAGAACTTTGAAATAAATTGAACATAGAAATATGTTCCTGACAAATACATGCATACCATTTAAGCTATTCTTTCTTGACGGTATATAACAAATAAATGCATAATACATTAAGTATAGGTACCAATACATGCTGTAAACACTTATTTATCAAGCTTTTATGTCCACCCTGTTACTGTGCAAAACAGTAACAGGGTGGACAGTAACAGGAGGGACATTTATGCTAAAGTTAGCGATTGCTATTCATGTGTTGAACAACAAGCAAGTGCACAGTTATCACTGAGGAAGATTTTTAACTATATTTTTCAAAATGACAAAAAATGATCAGTTTCCACTATAAATAAGCATAACAGGGTGGACATGTTATGCTTTACCACGTCAGTGAATCATTCTGAAACATTGAAACATTAAGTATAGGAATGATACTTGTAGATAGTTTGCTGCCAAAAAGTATTCTACTTCCTGAGAGTTATGTAATTAGAGGAACAGTAAAGGTGCATATTCAGAGGGACTTTCCATCAGAGTAACAGGGGGGACATTCAATTCAGGGACACAACATATTTTAAAGACTTTAAGCATTAAAAACTTATTAATAACAAAAAATATATTTTGGTGAGGAATATTATAAATAAGAATATACAACAATATTGAACATTTTGGAATTTGTTTGATTTTTATTACTTATATTTGTGGCTGAAGTTGCAAGCTTAGTTGGGGGACATAGCAGTTTAGCATACTTGCACTAAAATGTGCACTAATGCACTAATTATTTTTAATTATTTAATCCCGGGTACATATTATTGTGTTCTATGGTAGAGTGAGGTATTAAATATGTAAGATGAGCATTTAGAAACAAGTATTAGCCAATTTTTACACAAAATACCACATTATGTCATGCGGACTTAAATGGCACCGAATGCTAGAAATGACTCTTAAATAACAACAGTAAATAACTGTTTTTTTCTTAGTCTTATTAAGTGCAAACAATAAGTGCAACCATAATCAAATTACTCTCTCAATATTCAAAGTGCAAACAAAGACCAGAGCTAAGAGGTGGTTACAACTACACAGCCCAGCCTAAGATAGCTTTGATATTGGGAGACAGGCATATATTGTATGTAGCCAAATTTGCGCACTTGCGTTTTACTTTCACTTACGAATTTGCAAATATTCTGTGTATAGGGAGCGGCGGTGCTGAGCGTGCATTCTACAAGATAAGACATTTATCAGACGCTTAGGCTCTGTTGCGCAAAGAATCCTCCGCCATGGTCTTGTCAGTCATCTCACCTTACTCTCGTCACGTGATCAGTGAGCTGTGATTCCTGCTGCACTGTGTGCGACTCGTGCTGAATGTGCAGAGCAGACGTTTACAATAGTTTACCATTGAAGCTACCGCTATCCAACTGAATTAAATGGCTTTTATTTCTATAAAAAAAGCAAAACGACAGTGGAGCCAATGTAAATGCAGCAGTGGCATATTCTATGGTAATTTAACCCTCACGCTCCATCACGCCGATATCGCGAGACAGCTTTTCACCTTGACGAGAAATCTTGTCACATTTTAATATTGTGAGATCTCGTCACACAACTATATGCACTCACCTAAAGGATTATTAGGAACACCATACTAATACTGTGTTTGACCCCCTTTCGCCTTCAGAACTGCCTTAATTCTACGTGGCATTGATTCAACAAGGTGCTGAAAGCATTCTTTAGAAATGTTGGCCCATATTGATAGGATAGCATCTTGCAGTTGATGGAGATTTGTGGGATGCACATCCAGGGCACGAAGCTCCCGTTCCACCACATCCCAAAGATGCTCTATTGGGTTGAGATCTGGTGACTGTGGGGGCCATTTTAGTACAGTGAACTCATTGTCATGTTCAAGAAACCAATTTGAAATGATTCGAGCTTTGTGACATGGTGCATTATCCTGCTGGAAGTAGCCATCAGAGGATGGGTACATGGTGGTCATAAAGGGATGGACATGGTCAGAAACAATGCTCAGGTAGGCCGTGGCATTTAAATGATGCCCAATTGGCACTAAGGGGCCTAAAGTGTGCCAAGAAAACATCCCCCACACCATTACACCACCACCACCAGCCTGCACAGTGGTAACAAGGCATGGTGGATCCATGTTCTCATTCTGTTTACGCCAAATTCTGACTCGACCATCTGAATGTCTCAACAGAAATCGAGACTCATCGGACCAGGCAACATTTTTCCAATCTTCAACTGTCCGATTTTGGTGAGCTTGTGCAAATTGTAGCCTCTTTTTCCTATTTGTAGTGGAGATGAGTGGTACCCGCTGGGGTCTTCTGCTGTTGTAGCCCATCCGCCTCAAGGTTGTGCGTGTTGTGGCTTCACAAATGCTTTGCTGCATACCTCGGTTGTAACGAGTGGTTATTTCAGTCAAAGTTGCTCTTCTATCAGCTTGAATCAGTCGGCCCATTCTCCTCTGACCTCTAGCATCAACAAGGCATTTTCGCCCACAGGACTGCCGCATACTGGATGTTTTTCCCTTTTCACACCATTCTTTGTAAACTCTAGAAATGGTTGTGCGTGAAAATCCCAGTAACTGAGCAGATTGTGAAATACTCAGACCGGCCCGTCTGGCACCAACAACCATGCCACGCTCAAAATTGCTTAAATCACCTTTCTTTCCCATTCTGACATTCAGTTCAGAAGATTGTCTTGACCAGGACCACACCCCTAAAAGCATTGAAGCAACTGCCATGTGATTGGTTGATCAGATAATTGCATTAATGAGAAATTGAACAGGTGTTCCTAATAATCCTTTAGGTGAGTGTATAGTAGGGAAGTATTCGATTTCGGATGCAGAATGAGTGTTTAACGTTTACAAAATGTTCCCATTCACTGCTATTGTAAGTTTCTCACTGTAACCCGAAATAAATTTTTGTTGTTCTCAACAACCTGGAATACTCCTTCAGCTTTCTCTTCGGCTGAGAACTGCTGGGCTTTGAATCCACACTCTTTTTACACCCTTCAGGATCAGTTTTTCCTACTAACTAATGTGAAGAGCATGTCTCGGGCTGTTGAGAATGGCTTACGGACGTGAGGGACATGACATCAAAGACCTGCGACTCTAATCTTAGACTGGCTGGAGTGTCCAGCAATCCTCCTAAACTGGAAATAGCAGTGCTAAACACAGACACACAGACTGTAAGATGTTATACTAATGTGCAAATAAAGATGTTGGCGAGTCAGTGCAAAGTCCATTTCTGTCCTAGGCCAGTATAATGATCTCAGAAACATATTTGCACAGGTGTGTCAATTTACACTCATCTCTGCAAGAACAGAGTGAAATTAAGTGTCTTTATTACTGGTAAATGGATATTGGTGGTTATTCATTTGTGTTCTAGTGTGTCCATATCTTATTATTGACAAATTATTCTAAACCTAGTTATATTATTTTATGTATTTAATGCTGTTAAGTATGTAATGCAAAATAACGCTTTTAAAGAAACAAATCTCAGTGTTTTTGGGATAGATGGGATACACTGTAAAAAAAAAAAAGATCAATAAGTTATGACAACATGTTTTTACATTCAAATTAAGTCAAGCATTTTTCATTTTCACTTTAATAAATTATACAAGATACAACTAATTGTTTAAGTCAGTTAAAGTGGAAATGACTTAAACTTCCAGGTTGATTGTACTTAAAAATTTAAGGCAGCAACTTTTTTACAGTGTAAAATTTAGTTTTATTCTTTAAAATATCTTCTTTTGTGTTCGAGGCAAAGCAGCCAAACATACTGTATATTCAGACCTTTTTTATATGATATAGTAAAACCTTCTAAAAGGAGTAATTATTGATTTCAGCTTTTGTTTAAGATTATTTTAAGCTGAGTAAACGTACTTTTATCTTATTAACTAAGGGCACAGCCTAATCTTTTTTTTTTTTTTTGTATTTCTTCAGCTCTTTGTTCAGTATGACTTTGTTTTTATACATTTTTAGATATTTTCTTTGGAGTGGCACTTGATTGATTATTAATATGCATATGCATTGCACATGTAGTTTACCACACATTTCTGATTGCTGTGCTGCTTCCATGTGTTTTTCATTCGTACAATCTGTTGAATATGAATATGTCCATAAAATGTCAGCGTGGAACCGTTAAAGCATCCAGACAGTGTTTGTATCAGTATCGCATCCAAAGAAATGTAGTAAACAAATTATTTTCTCATAAAGTCAGAGATTTACATCTCTGCAGTGTCAAACAACAGTAGCTTCTGTGGTCTCCTTGTTTTTTACTCACAAAAAAGGCCATAAAAACTAATTCAAATAGATTCCTCGACATACAGTCGGTTTGAGTTTCCTTGCTGTTTTTTCTTCTTAAATAGCAGACATAAAATGAGAATTGTGCTATTATTGAAAACAGTTGTCAGGCAAACTGATAAACAATGGCATGATGTTGTTTTAATGATTCTTTTGCTGCTCTGTATCTTCAAACTCTGATTTAATTTTGCTTAAACAGACAAACACACAGGCCTACAATCAGATTTATCATCTTGGCCGATGTTCAGACAAGATCCTGATGAAAAACAGCTTTGAGTTGAGTGAGATGAGTGCCATTACAAACAAGAAACAGGCCAATAGAGGAACTGCACATTTCACTCACAAATGCACTTTATGAATACATGACGTGTGATTTAAAGCCTAAAGAAAACATGTGCACATCCCAACTTTTATGAGATTGTTCTAAGCAACACCCTAGCAACAATATATATAAATCCTTAAACCTATTTTAATTTAGTTAGTTGCGATCAGTTTAATTACTAAAGCTGAAATAAAAAGTTAATAAAAAAGTTATAAATGCATAAAAAAATAATAAAATTAACACAGCAAAATTGCTAAAACTTAAAATAAAATTAAAACAGAACAGAAAAATGTATATGAATAAATAAGTATATCAATGATATCAATTAGAACATGCTAATTGTATAGCAACACTGTGTGTCACACAGAACTCCATAGCAACACCCTGGCAACCAGCCACAACACCCTATAGCATCACGGTGGTGAGTTAATGAGAAAGCATCAGTTACATTAAAAATCAACTGAATTTTTTGTACTATTTTTGTACAGTCTAATGGTGAAGAAATTACTTACAGTAGTTTTAAGGCTGATACCCCGATGACCTACTTCTTCCGGCGAGATTCTGAAGTGTGCATACGATGGACACTTTAGTATCCCATGAGGCCATGGGAGAGGATTTATGAATGGAGGTGAAGTGACGCTGGTAGATCACATGATAATGACAACATGGTGAATGTAGTTTCATTCATACTACACACATTCATACTATATAGAACTTACTTGTTTGGCGGTTGTGAAGTAATTACTTATTCAAAATACACTATATTACCAAAAGTATTGGGACACCCTTCCAAATCGTTGAATTCAGGTGTTCCAATCACTTCCATGGCCACAGGTGTATAAAATCAAGCACCTAGGCATGCAGACGCTTCTACAAACATTTGTGAAAGAATGGCTCGCTCTCAGGAGCTCAGTGAATTCAAGCGTGGTACCGTGATAGGTTGCCACCTGTGCAATAAGTCCATTTGTGAAATTTCCTCACTACTAAATATTCCACGCTCAACTGTTAGTGGTATTACAACAAAGTGGAAGCAATTAGGAACAACAGCAACTCAGCCACGAAGTGTTAGTCCACGTAAAATCACAGAGTGGAGTCAGCGCATGCTGAGGCGCACAGTGTGCAAAAGTCGCCAACTTTTTGCAGTCAATAGCTACAGACCTCCAAACTTCGTGTGGCCTTCAGATTAGCTCAAGAACAGTGCATAGAGCGCTTCATGGAATGGGTTTCCATGGCCGAGCAGCTGCATCCAAGCCTTACATCACCAAGTGCAATGCAAAGCGTGGGATGCAGTGGTGTAAAGCACACCGCCACTGGACTCTAGAGACGTGTTCTCTGGAGTGACCAATCACGCTTATCTTTCTGGCAATCTGATGGACGAGTCTGGGTTTGGCGGTTGCCAGGAGAACGGTACTTGCCTGACTGCATTGTGCGAAGTGTAAAGTTTGGTGGAGGGGGGATTTTAGTGTGGGGTTGTTTTTCAGGGGTTGGGCTTGGCCCCTTAGTTCCAGTGAAAGGAACTCTTAATGCTTCAGCATATCAAGACATTTTGGACAATTTCATGCTCCCAACATTGTGGGAACAGTTTGGGGATGGTCCCTTCCTGTTCCAACATGACTGCACACCAGTGCACAAAGCAAGGTCCATAAAGACATGGATGAGTGAGTTTGGTGTGGAGGAACTTGACTGGCCTGCACAGAGTCCTGACCTCAACCCGATAGAACACCTTTGGGGTGAATTAGAGCGGAAACTGTGAGCCAGGCCTTCTCGTCCAACATCAGTGCCTGACCTCACAAATGTGCTTCTAGAAGAATGGTCAAAAATTCCCATAAACACACTCTTAAACCTTGTGGAAAGCCTTCCCAGAAGAGTTAAAGCTGTTATAGCTGCAAAGAGTGGGCCAACTCCATAATAAACCCTATGGATTAAGAACGGGATGTCATTAAAGTTCATGTGCATGTAAAGGCAGGTGTCCCAAAACGTTTGGCAATATAGTGTAGGTACCTACTCAAGAGACTATGCAATTTCAGACACAGCCTGGCTCTCTTTATGAGTGGGCCATTGAATCATTGGTTCACCCGATTGATTCATTCAAAACGCAGATTCATTCAAAAACGAAATACTGCTGTGTGTTGCTTGTAGACGCACAACAGTCGTGCTCTGGCCTTCTAGGTAATGTTTTCATTGGCAAAACTGAGACAGACAATATTGTCTCTAAAATGTAACACAATATTACCTTCTTTTGAACTGTTGTATAAAATCAATATCACATTTGCACTCGTGCTATTCAGAACAAAAACAGCCTTTGTGTGATATTGAGCTTGTTACTCAAGTGATATTGCTTAACTATATCATATGATATACACTCACCTAAAGGATTATTAGGAACACCTGTTCAATTTCCCATTAATGCAATTATCTAATCAACCAATCACATGGCAGTTGCTTCAATGCATTTAGGGGTGTGGTCCTGGTCAAGACAATCTCCTGAACTCCAAACTGAATGTCAGAATGGGAAAGAAAGGTGATTTAAGCAATTTTGAGCGTGGCATGGTTGTTGGTGCCAGACGGGCCGGTCTGAGTATTTCACAATCTGCTCAGTTACTGGGATTTTCACGCACAACCATTTCTAGAGTTTACAAAGAATGGTGTGAAAAGGGAAAAACATCCAGTATGCGGCAGTCCTGTGGGCGAAAATGCCTTGTTGATGCTAGAGGTCAGAGGAGAATGGGCCGACTGATTCAAGCTGATAGAAGAGCAACTTTGACTGAAATAACCACTCGTTACAACCGAGGTATGCAGCAAAGCATTTGTGAAGCCACAACACGCACAACCTTGAGGCGGATGGGCTACAACAGCAGAAGACCCCAGCGGGTACCACTCATCTCCACTACAAATAGGAAAAAGAGGCTACAATTTGCACGAGCTCACCAAAATTGGACAGTTGAAGACTGGAAAAATGTTGCCTGGTCTGATGAGTCTCGATTTCTGTTGAGACATTCAGATGGTCGAGTCAGAATTTGGCGTAAACAGAATGAGAACATGGATCCATCATGCCTTGTTACCACTGTGCAGGCTGGTGGTGGTGGTGTAATGGTGTGGGGGATGTTTTCTTGGCACACTTTAGGCCCCTTAGTGCCAATTGGGCATCATTTAAATGCCACGGCCTACCTGAGCATTGTTTCTGACCATGTCCATCCCTTTATGACCACCATGTACCCATCCTATGATGGCTACTTCCAGCAGGATAATGCACCATGTCACAAAGCTCGAATCATTTCAAATTGGTTTCTTGAACATGACAATGAGTTCACTGTACTAAAATGGCCCCCACAGTCACCAGATCTCAACCCAATAGAGCATCTTTGGGATGTGGTGGAACGGGAGCTTCGTGCCCTGGATGTGCATCCCACAAATCTCCATCAACTGCAAGATGCTATCCTATCAATATGGGCCAACATTTCTAAAGAATGCTTTCAGCACCTTGTTGAATCAATGCCACGTAGAATTAAGGCAGTTCTGAAGGCGAAAGGGGGTCAAACACAGTATTAGTATGGTGTTCCTAATAATCCTTTAGGTGAGTGTATATACGAGACAAAAACTCATACAGGGGCATTTTTGCCCTGATATCTTGAATTTTAGGGTAATTCTAAATGCATCTTATAGGCTTTACCACGCTGTGAGCTGTTGCCCTGCTTCATGTTCCTCACTAAACAACTTTATGAAATGTAAGTCTAGGCTGGGCCGGGTGCCTTAAATGCATTAAATAATTTTATTTGTGTTATTTTTCCATAGCTTATTAAATGAATGCGTTAAATCGACAGCCTTAACCCGGTCACAATAGTGACCGTAAAGACCGTTTTCTTTTAAAAAGCTCTAAAAAATTTTACTGACTGGTGTTTTAGTGTATTTCCTGCAAATATGGAAAAAATAAAGGGTCTCAATTAAAATATGTGCAGTGTCACATGGTTAGTGCAGTTTACTTCCTTTTTGCACCATTAGAAGATGATGGCTGTATCAAAGCTCCAAAACAAAAGGTTAGTAAAGTATGTTAACATAAAGATATGACAAAGATTTTTGGTACACATTATCTTTAAGGTGTCTAGTATTAATATATGAATTCACAATTATTCAGTTTTGATGAGTGTGGTCATAGAATGAGTAAACATAGAGAAGGTTGCACTAAAATGTCGCAATGCCAAAATTACAGTGAATAATGCACTAAAATAAAAAATCAAATGTTACAAATAAGTTACACTATTGATGTTTTAATACTGGTTGCACTAATATAACAATGTTATGATATATGTTACAATAAAGTAACAATTTTGAAATGCATTGTATTTTTTTATCTCAGTATTCATATCAGTGTTGTGTAAAGGTTTTTATGTATAATAGAAACCCTAGAATGTGATGAGTTTAAAATGTGTTAATAACTGGGCTGAGATATATTCAGTATACACATTATCCCACTGGTCACAATTGTGACCGACCATAAAACACAATTCTTCACATAAAAATTTCAAAAAATAATAATTGATTACTTCAAGGGGTTACTAATGACATATAATTTGGATATTTTCATGTCTGGGAAAAATTTGGGATTAAATGGGTTAATATTCATTAATTTGTAATCTTTTATTTTTTCACGTCTTTGAAAACAACAACAATAAAGCATTTCTTATTTTTGTGTGTAAAAAAGAGAAAGAATTGTTTATATATAATTCCGATCATCCCATGTGTGCTCAAAAATTCACCAGCAGCATATTTGTTGACCCACAAATGGGCATATTTGAGCTAATACCCGAAAGGAATTTACAATTTGAAAACAGCTCCTTTCCACAACTTTATTACACACAACTGCCAGAAGGGTCTGGAGAGACTGCGGACGTTTGCCAGGGATTTCTTATTTAATGACTTTCCTAGACATGCTGAGAGTTTTAGGTTCAACAGTGTCGTTTGGAGGCCACGTTCGGCGTAAACAGAGCAATTTACATTGCTCAGAGAATATTACGGTAAATTTTTTGTTTTCAACGCCTTTAAATGGGTGACTTTGAAGTGTCCTGCCTACATATAAAATGACCACAATTAACAGAAGCCTCCTTTGTGTTGTTTTTTTCCACTGTATGCTGTTTTGATGCCTGCATGGGGAGCGTTCTATTCTGGAAACTGACTAACTCTGACCACGAAAAATGTGAAAGTCATATAATTTCCTATTTCGGTCGCAGGTGGCACGTTGAAATGCGCTCCAAAGCCCATAACAAATACATCAGATACTTTCACACTCTACCGATCTGTCATGACAGTTTATAAACCGATTGTCTATTTAGTGACGACACAATGGAAGAAATAGGCCCACGTCCAGAGAGCTTGACATACAGGCACCTGTGAATTCTCGCCTGACTCAGTGGACAGCTGCGCTTCCCTTTAAAAGTCACAGTGACGGACTGCAGAAGCTGCGCACTTGCAGCCAAGGGAAAATAAATGGCCTCTGTGACCTTGAATGGAGGCATGCGTCAGAGATCCCATTCAAAACGACGAAACACGACACGGCTAGATTTCTGTTACATTTAGCAATGAAAATCATCAACACTGCATGGCCTATTTACTCTTAGAAAAAAAAGGTACAAAAGCTGTCACTGGGGCAGGACCCTTTTGAAAGGTACCAATATGCGCAAATACAAAGATATACCTTTTGAAAGGGTACCTCCACAGTGACAGCTTTTGTACCTTTTTTTCTGAGAGTGTTGACAGCAGCGCTGGACTAATTCCCTGAATGTATTTCTGGTGCCTTTGTCCAAATCATTAGAATGTGAATGGCAGTGAACAGCACCTTTTGTGCTTAGTTAATCTAGTGAAAGCATTGTTTGCATAATATTAATCGTTCCCTGTAGGATGTTTTTCGCATCTGGCAGTGGACCCATATTGTATCTGTGAACAATGGGTATATTATTACTGGTGTACAAACTGTTGCACCTGTACAAATGATTTCCAATGGGCTTTTGTTGGTTGAAGTGTATTGTGCTGAAGTGTTAGACTTCTGATCTGAATTACCCACTCAGGTGTTGTTTGTCCATGCTTATTTCCTTAACCCTATGTGCATATGTAACATGCTCCATCAGTTTGATTTTCACCCAGTATTTTTATTTTTTTCAGACTTTTTGTTTTTGGTAGAATTACAGGAGATTTTATTTAAACATAGGCTGCACTAGGTGTGGGCCGGTGAGATTTTAATACTTTTATTGGTGAGAAAGGGGAGACATCCCTAATCATCTGAACGAATGTGCATTAAAAAAAGACATAAGACTAAGTCAAAATATAATGCATTTCTAATATAGTGCATATATTTAAGATTTAACCAAAATTCTCAAGAGTTCTTTTCTTATAGCTAACTAACAAGCTTGATAACAAGCTTAAACATTCATTTAGAGGAGACCGGGTATGGTTGTAACACTTTTTGCTTCAGCACCTAAAACTACTCTTTTTTTTTTTAGCTACACATCTGAAACTTTTAGGCAAAGTACACACATTTGTCTACTACAAATGGCAACAATTAAAATTTCTTCAACTATATCACAGACTTTGCGAGACGATGACAAATACAAATTGGTCCTTTGTTACAACCTACCCCACTACTGGGCAACTGATTTGGCCTGCTGCCCTCTTTCTTTCTTTTTTTTATTTTTTATAAATTATATAAATTATAATAATATTATAATACTTTTTAATTATATATAATTGCCCCAATACACTAAAGTGATAATTCCCGAATTCGGCATTAGAAAATAAACGTTCTTGACTGGCAATGCTATGTGTGTTCAAATCTGCGCGCGTGTAGAAAAGAACTCTCGCGTGTAAAAAAAAGAGCTCGCGTGTGGGATTTGAGTGTTCTGCATGTTTATATTTTACTTGTGAGCTTTGTCATGGTGCTCACACTGTTGTAATTCACTTGCGCGCTGTTTTGTCCACCATTTGACGCCATAATTTCACAAATGATTACGGCGTGCAGAGCGTAGTGATTCAGGATAAGACAAAAACACGGTTTGGAAAATGGATTCATGATGTACTCGCTCAATATATACATTTTTTAATTTTTGAATACAAAAAAAAAACAGTTTATATTAAGTGTTTATATTCGGACTATTTTAGACTGGTCAGCACCGCTGCGGAGTAGCACAGTACCTGCGTGACTCGTCATAGACATAAACAGAGAGAAGTAGCTCCGGCTATAATGTTCTTCCGCAAGATGCATGCAGTTCTGTTTATTAACCGCTAGAGTGCCAAAAGGACTGCAGCTTTAAACTAAAGTAGAATTTGTATTTATAAATTACGTCTTTTGCTTCCATCCAAAATGCTGCCGAAAAAGGCTAAATTAAACCGGGCTACATCCGCATATTTGACCAATCACCAGTGAGGGGTGACCATTCAGCCAATCAGCTTTCTCTATCACAAGTGCGTCATCAAATCCGCTTGTTGTTAAGACAAAAGGTAAAACTTCAAAATTTGCCAAATTATCGATAAAATACAAGGTAATGAAGGACTGGAGGAGTTTCTTTACGCAGGTGAGTAGATGTTAGATGGAATGGGCCTCTCCATTCATGCACAGATGCTTATGTGGCGCTGTCCGTTTTTTCCATTTTTTTTTTCGTTTGGAGATATTACAATTCGTCATTATTTATATAGACTCCTTTTAGTATATGCATCATTTGGGTAAAATTGGATACAATGAGCACAATCTTTCATTGTTCGGATCAATATTAATTTACATATCAGCACATATCAGTTAAAAATGAATTCCCTCACGGACCGCCACGAACACCATAGCAACCGCACAGCAACGTCCACTACATTTGTGTTGTGGCGGCAAGTTGTGCATGTTTAAGCACCACCTAGTTTGGTTATTGCACATTATAATTACAAATCTTGTAAAATTATATACTACTTTGGATAACCACTATTTGCCCTTGTACTGAGGTAAAGAAATGCCAAAACGCAAACATTCCAGTCGCTCCTGCGATCAACAACAACTCTATTAAAACAACAGCTCAATTGCTCATGCAACAATAAAGCAGTCAGACCACAAAACTATTATAAGTATTATACCGACGGGAGAAACCAGTAAAAGTGTTATTAGTTTTCTGTTCGTGTTATGCCTCCTGAAGTACCGCTTAGTATTAGTTTGTTCCCAAGGCGATCCTCATTCCTTGGATATTTTGTCCTTTTGTTGCTCATTAACAGCTTTGTTATTTTGCTTATAAAATACATATTTTATATACTTAAATGCATCCAGGCAATATTATAATCTACTTTAAAAAAATAACTATGATCTTTAAATAGCTTTCACTGATGTTTGTGTTGATGAAGGTCAAGTGCTCTCCATCTTGATTTGTCCCTGAGTAGTACCCTCAATGTATTATCCTAACTAAAACATTTAGTCTATGCAAAACCAGAGCACCTTGGATCAGCTTTGTTATTTAGAAAGCTGCCTTGCTTTTTACATGGGCTGCTACCTTCTAAAAGGCAGCATAACTGAAATTCAGTGTTTGGTTTGAAATGCTTGGCCTAAAAGAGCTTTGTCCCAATACCCACATTTGTGGTCTAGGCTAGTTGACACCACATGTGTTACACCAAGTGAGTGCGCTGACTGTCCTAGGTCTGAAGCTCAGTGCTCTTAAAGGATTAGTTCACTTCAAAATGAACATTTCCTGATAATTTACTCATCCCCATCTCATCCAAGATGTTCATGTCTTTCTTTAGTCGAAAATAAATTAAAGGGGTCATATGATGCTATTTCTTGTTTTCCTTTATCTTTACTGTGTTATGTAGCTCTTTATGCATGTATAAGATCTGCAGAGTTACAAAGCCTCAAACCCAAAGAGATATTCTTTGTAAAAGTTAAGGCTCAGCCACACCTTCCTAAAACACTTCGTTCAAACACAACAGTTTCATAACACCGCCCAAATGTATACGCAAAGAAAGAAGGTGTAACTTTTATTCTCGCTGTAATATTGTTGATGCCAGCGCCGCCATGTCGTGGAGATGCTGTGTTTTTCGTTGCGAAAGCCAAACTACTTTGTTTGGCCTTAGAAAGGAGGGGACAATTAGAAAACAGTGACTAAGCTTTAGTTACAACACTGTTCCAGAACAGTACAACCCAAATATTCGACTGTGTGTCTTTGTCATTTCTACGATAACAAATGAAAACTTACTTCAAATCTTTTTTTTTATTGGTTTTCAGTGACAGTACAGAATAGTACATCATAAAAACAGTAAACAGTAAGACATTATTATTATTAATTGTTGTTGTTATTATTATTATTATTATTATTATTATTATACCATTATTAATCCCTTACATGATCCCCCCTCCCCAAAATCCAATAACAAAATTAAAATAAAAAATAAAATAAAAAGGAAAATCATTTCTTAAAGTTCCTTCTAAAAGATCCTTCTAATAGGTGAAAATTATGTATCATTGCAAGTTACAGGTGCGCAAGGTAAACCCTTAATGTAATTTAAGAAGGGGTCTTTTCCCAGGTCTTGTGAAAGGCTCTAAGTGAACCCGAGAGTAAGCATCTTAACTTTTCAAGCCCAATACAGTAGAAAATGTCCTGTAACCACCTGTCATGTGTTGGAGGGAAAGCATGCTTCCACTTAAGAAGGATAACCTGTCTAGCCAAGATTGTAGAAAAAGCAATGACTTTACGTTTTCGGGCCTAGGGGAGACCCCAAAAAGGGCTATAAAAGGGTCAGGGTCAATATTGGTGTTGAGAGCTTTTTTAAGTGTCAAATACGTTGGACCAAAAGGTTACCAGCTGCGGACATGTCCAAAACATATGCAGATGGATGGCAGGTGAATGCTTGCAACGGTTGCAGGCAGCACTCTTGTCTGGGAAAATTTGCGCTAATTTGCCATTGGTTAAGTGAGCTACTTTACATTGTATTAAGCCATGCCTGGCACATATGGAAGAGGAGTGTACCTGGTTCAAGATGTTATGCCATAGATCATCTGTAATAGCAACGCCAAGGTCTTGCTCCCAGGTATCTTTAAGGGTGTCATTAAGGTCCAAAATAATAGAATTTATCAAATTATAAATGACTGAGATTAAATGCCTATGGCTGGCATTTAAAACGAGAAACTGATCAATTTGTGTTTCAGGAGGACGATTAGGAAAGTGAGGGAACTGCTTCTGTATGAAATGTCTGATTTGAAAGAACCGAAATAAGTGATGACTGGGTAGGTTATACTTTTTAGATAAGAAGGAGAAAGACAAATACTCCCTCCTCGTAGAGGTCGCTAATTTTAAGAAGACCAAAGGGGCAAAATGCAGGATCTGAGCTAGGGAAAAAAAGTAATTGTTGAGGATGAGCATGTGAGTAGAGCCTCTATGAAAACCGTGATGTTTCCTAAATTGGACCCAAATTTTAAGGGAACTAGTAACTATTGGATTATCTGAGACTCTTTACAACTCAGGACAGCTGAGAACAGACAACAGAATAGAGATTGCTTTTCATTGATGAAGTTTCAGAATGCACCCAAGGAGGACAACTGTCAGAGTAGATATCCCTGTTCCAAAAGAGAAGCTTTTTGATGTTACAAGCCCAGTAATACGGCTGAAATTTGGGAAACGCAAGGCCTCCCTTAGCTTTAGGAAGTTGTAAAATTGATTTCTTGAGGCGAGCAGGTTTATTCCCCCATAGAAAAGAACGTAAAAGACTGTCGAAGCCATTAAAGAAAGATTTACCAATGCAAATAGGTAGCTATGTGTTGAAAGAAGTACAGAAATTTAGGCAGAATAGACATTTTGACCAAGTTAATGCGACCTACAAGGGATAAAGGGAGAGAGGCCCACCTACCATATCCAGTTTGTATTTATCCACGAGCGGTTGAAAATTTTTCGCAAATAGATGAACTTCTAAAAAAAGACCCCCAGGTATCTAAAACCATCAGAAGCAATCTTAAAGGGTAAGAGTGATCGTGGAAGTTTTTTTGCTTCAGCGTTAACAAAAAAAAGTTCACTTTTTGTAAATTTATCTTGTAGCCAGATAGTTGGCTAAATTTGTCTAGGATATCCAAAACTGGGGGTAGCGAGGCAGCAGAGTTTGAAACATATAACAAAAGGTCATCAGCATAAAGTGAGAGCTTGTGAATTAAACCATGACGAGAAATTCCCTCAACCATCGTGGCTACGAAGCCAGATAGCTAAAGGTTCTATGGCTAGATTAAAAATGAAAGGAGAGAGGGGGCATCCCTGTCGTGTCCCACGCTGAAGAGAGAAAGGGGGTGATCGTATGTCATTAGTATGTACAGATGCCATAGGGGAGGAGTAAAGAAGTCGAAACCAGGAGATAAAATTAGAGTTTTATCAAAGTAACTTTTAAAAAAAGTAACCCAAACTTTTCCAAAGTAAAAAACAAATAACCCCATTCCACCCTGTCGAAGGCCTTCTCAGCATCTAGAGACACAATCATTTTGGGTGAATCAGATGGGCGGGAAAAGAGAATGTTGAGAAGCCTCCTAGTGTTAAAAAATGAGTGTCTTCCTGGGGTGAAGCCTGTCTGGTCATGAGAAATTAAAGATGGTAATACACATTCAAGGCGTCAACATAAAACTTTAGTCAGAATTTTAAAATCTACATTCAAAAGTAGGAACTATAACTACCGCAGGAAGTAGGATCTTTATCCTTTTTAAGGAGCAAAGAAATTGAAGCCTCAGATAAAGTAGGAGGAAGGCAGCCCCCCATTAAAGGAGTCATTGAAAAGCTTTGCTAAAGTAGGAACTATAAGGGGAGCAAAAGCTTTATAAAACTCAACAGTAAAGCCATCAGGGCAAGGAGATTTCCCCGACTTCATGGAATTAATCGCTACCTGTATCTCTGATTCTGTAATTGGGCCGCCTAGATTCTTTGCGGTGTTTTCCTCAATTGTGGGATATTCAAGCGAGTTGAGGAGATCTAAATTTGTAGTATTATTTGGAGGGCTTTCTGAAGTGTACAGTCTAGCATAATAGTTTGAGAAGACCAAATTAATTCCTGCCGGATCCATAACTAATTCACCTGTTGGGGATCTGATACTCGAAATCCATCTTGAGGAGCTAGCCAATCGAGCCTGGTAAGCCAAGAGCTTCCCAGCCTTGTCTCCATGCTCCAAAAAGTTGTCTCTCTGTTAGATCTGTCAACAGAAAGTTGTGTTCTGAATGTAACTGAACTCTTTTAGCATAGAGAACAGGCGAAGGGGAAGAGGCATAAGAGACATCTAATTTAGACAGTTTGTCAGCTATTGTAGACAGTCTAAGTCTTACGGCTTTCCTCACTTGTGAGGAATATGAAATTACCTGGCCACGAATGAATGCTTTGAAAGCCTCCCATAAGGTGTGGCTACTAATGTCTGGAGTCTGATTGAGTTCGAAGTAAAAATTAATCTGCGAGGAAATTAAATCTTTGAATGCAGTCTGACAGTCTGGAGGAGTTGAATCTCCAGGGTGTGGGTGGCAGTCTGTTAGGAGGCAAAGTTACATCAATAGATACTGGGGCATAATCAGAGACCACTAATGTGTGATAAGTGCAGTGTAACAATTTATTATCTACCAAAAAGAAATCAATTCTAGAAAATGTATGATGAACAAGAGAAAAGAATGAAAAAGCCTTTTAAGAATTTTTAAATCTCCAGGGATCAGAGAGTCCCAGTTGAGAGGCGTGGTTCAGCACCACATTGGCTGATTTGGTTAGAGTAGACTGGTTAGAGGAAGACCTTTCAAGGGATACATCTTGAACCAAAGTAAAATCCCCTCCAATAATTATAAGATGTTCATCTACTTTTGGTAAACTTGAAAAAAAAAAAGACAAAAAACTCATTGTCCCAGTTGGGTGCATATATGGAAGCTAAGATTACTGGTATGTTGTGGAGCTTGCCCGAGACCATGACAAAACGGCCATTTGGGTCTATAATAGTCTCAGTGAGTTCAAACATAACTCTTTTATGAATGACAATAGCAGCCCCGCGAGCTCTCTGAGAGAATTTAGAATGAAACCGGTGACTCATCCATGCCCTCTTAATACGCAGTATATCTGCCGTTCCCAGGTGAGTTTCTTGTAGAAACATAATATCTGCCTTAACCCTCTGGAGTCTGAGCTGTTTTGGGGCCCTTTAGAAGTTTTGACATGCTCTGACATTTATGCTTTTTTCAGTTGCTTATAAACACATTAATGGCAAAAGTGTAATTACACTGTGTTCAGCACAAACTGGGCTACCATAATATGTGAGCAACATGTATGTACATGCTTGTATTTTTGAGAGAATAATGTTTATGCGTGGTTTTTGAAAAAACAAAAAAAAGATATGTGTCCACAAGACTTTTGACTAATGGGTGATGTTGCCTAGAGTTTTTGCTTCAAACTGATATGAGAATCATTGTGCCTACTTATTCACATAACACAATATATTGATTTACATTTTGTAAGACACTTTTTCTTTACAAAGGCCATATGCGAAGAGGCGTGAACGATTATGAATAATGCTGGGTATCACACCTGAGAGAACAAAAGACCCGCATAATGAGCTGCATAATGAATGAGCCTCAGGTATGTGACTGAGAGCTAAGCAACAGGACAAAGGAAATATATTTTGTTGTAGTTTATTTAGAATGTAGTCAACAAAGGCACATTACAAAGGCCTATTATATTTTAAATGAGCAAAAGATTTGACTACACTGCAAAAAATGCTCTTATTTTATATTTTTTCTTGTTTCCAGTCCAAATATCTAAAAATTCTTAAATCAAGATTCATTTACTAGATAAATAAAAATGAAGTGAGTTTTTGCTTAAAACAAGCAAAATTATCTGCCAATGGGGTAAGAAAAATAAATGCCGTATAGATAGATCCCGTAGATCCGTAATAGATCCCGTAAATGCGTTAAAATCTTACTAGCTTTGATGGCACTGTTCATTCCCTTGGTGTTCTAGGACACTATTCGCAGGCTATACCGCCCGTCCACTGACATAGTGGTATTAACCATTCTGAGAGGTTAATGAAACAGGAAAGCATTGAACTGGCAAAAAGCATTCTGGACCCAAAAATAGGCAAGAAACAAGGAACAGAACAAAAACAAAGGTAAGAAAGAAAAAGGGGGAAAAAATGGAGGGGAGACCAAATTCACCAACGCCACCCAACCCACAACGAACCACCCCCACCCACCTTTAACAACTAACTTGCCTGAGCACTTAGGCTCGACTTTCACTACCAAGTCCATCCTTCTGGATCTCATTTCCCTGTTCCAAAAGTAAGCCCTGTAGAACTTGAACAAGAACACAAGTTCAAAACTTTGAGGAATTTTTGAGGAATTTTTGTCAATTTCTCATTTCGATCATCGATAGTCTCAAAAAACGAGTACTCGAGTACTCTGGGGTGGGGCTTGTGCGGGGGGCAGGGCGTCACCGTCATGAAGATATGAAACTATTTTAAGACTATTATGAAAATTAATGTTGACAAATACAAACATGACATGTCTATGAAAACATGAACCCATGACTAGAAAAAATAACTGCTAGATTATGATGCATAAATGTTTTTGAAAAAGAAACATCTAAAAACAAAATAACCGTCTCAAATAACCCAGTCAATAATATCAGGCATTGTATTTGAGCTGAAACTGTGAATAAACACCACCCTGCAGAGCTTTGCTAGCGGGTTAATAAACTCAACCAAACGCATCCTATATGAGATTAAGCAGATATGTACCTATTACAACTTCGGTACATCAGCACAAAAGGACGCAAATGCGCACGTGAACTTGGCCGTGCTAGTTTTTACAGGCTATGGTTTAAAAGGGAAACTCACATTTTAAATGCGGTCTTCCCTTAACAACAACGCCGATACACGGACAACGAAAGCACAGAGAATTTACAACACTATTACACGTGTTCTCATTATAAGGCTATATGACAGATTGGCTCTGCATATCTTGCACTTAATTTTATTTTTCATGATCAAAGTGATTACAGACATCACTGCGCGTTTTCGAATCCATAATGAGAAACAACTTTAAATTAAACATAGGTCTACTGTTAAAAAAACATACAATACCACTGCTGCATTATAAATATATTCAATGATTTTGAAAAAGAAAAAGCCTATCTAAAAAGAATACAACAGTCTCAAATAACCCAGAGTCGATAATGCTAGCTGGTTAATAAACTGAACCAAACGCGTCCTATATGACATTAATCAGATATAGACAACATAAAAGTAATCTTACAACTTGCATCTGCATAAAAAGTCTGATGTAACTCTCGTGGATTTCCTTTAACAGCGCGCTGATACACAGGGAACTAAAGCACAGAGAATTTACAACAATCTATCACAATCTTGTTTTCATTATAATGCTATGTATATGACAGATTGGCGCTGCACATCTTGCACTTAATGATCACAATGATTCCAGGAATCACTGCAGCACACACTTCAGTTTCACTTTATTTTCGCCGGTCTGGAAGGCGTGCTGTCTAACTAACCAATCAGACCTCAATTACCGTGCAAAATGTCGAAATAACCAATCAGAAAAATAGACAAATATATTTTTTAAAGTCAGGGCGATCATCGTTTTCATGATCGATCGTCGCTGTCACTGTTGCCCATCCCTATTCAAAACATAACTTTTATAGCATAAAAGTGCAAAAGGGAAGAACCTTGAAGAAACTTTTTTTAAAAGAGGCTCATTTTCCAACTCCCCTAGAGTTAAGCATTTAAGTTTTACCGTTTTCGAATCCATTCAGCCGATCTCCGGATCTGGCGGTAGAACTTTTAGCATAGCTTAGCATAGATCATTGAATCTGATTAGACTGTTAGCATCTCGCTCAAAAATGACCAAAGACTTTAAATATTTTTCCTATTCAAAACTTGACTCTTCTGTAGGTACATTGTGTACTAAGACCGACGGAAAATGAAAAGTTGCGATTTTCTAGACGATATGGCTAGGAACTATACTCTCATTCCTGCGTAATAATCCAGGAACTATGCTGCCGTACCATGGGTGCAGCGGCGCAATGATATTACGCAGCGCCTGAAAATAGGCTAACTTCCGTCAACATAACCAACGTGACAACCTGCTTGCACATGTGGCGTACCTTGTAACCATGGAGACATTTATGAGAGACAATTCATAAGATATTTACTTTGGTGCAGATCCTTAACCGTATATATTTGAACCAGAATACACTGAAGATGAGCTTTTGGAACGTCAAAGGCAAGAAAGTGTGGTTGAACAGACTGGGGCAGAAGGGAGGAGGAGAGCAGATTCGAGCTGGTGGTGCAAGTGTGGGGCTTGCCAACCTATGCCGACCGAAAGTGAGTGCCTGTGTTGAGCTACCTGATGAGGAAGTGGCATGTGTCGCAACATCGAAGGATTTCTTAGTGATGCTGCATCCTGCAGTGGTCAAATTATTATTATTTTTTCGGTTTGACAAAATAAACTGGAAAGAACGTCCTATGCCGAGTGGACCTGACGGCCAGCTATCGCTAGAGTAAGTGATTCCTGCAATCATTACAATGCATGACTCAAAGATTTAGAATGCATACTGTCAGCATGCATTTTTAAGCTTATATTTATCAGCAGCCAACCATTGATTATTTCGTTCCTTGTTTTTCATTGGTACTCTGTGAAACATGATGGTTCTGTGAACATGCTCCCACCTATGACTTACTATCACAGCCCTTTACAACATTCACTACCTAATTTGCCGGCTGCAACTCTGCAACTACACAAACTTAGTGCAAGTCACGTTGGAATTTACCTAGCTGGGGACTTTTTCAGGCGCTGCGTAATATCATTGCACCTACTGCACCCATGGTACGGCAGCAAAGTTCCTTGATTATTACGCAGGAATGATTCCTAGCCATATCGGTCTAGAAAATGGCAAGTTTTCATTTTCATGGCCCTCAACCCATGCCAGAGAATGGATGTATGTAAAATTATAGTATATAGTCTAGCCTAAAAAAAAAACATCACGAAACAGAACAATGTCTAAAATAATTAACTATATAAAAACAATGAATAATAATGCATCTACATATTCAGGCATATAGCTTATTGAAATGTAGGCTATACATACATACGGTAAATCAACGGAAAAAAATTTACGCAATAAGCATGTCTTCAGCCAAAATTCCAGTCAGCCAGATACCATTAATTTGCCGTATTGAACGGTTAGAGGAACTATCGTGGTTTCCGACTCTTTAGTATGGCAAAATTAAAAAAAAATAGTTCCTGCTGCTTGTATTAATTTCACCACCCGAAAGCGGAGAATAGCAATACTAACACCCCCGGCAGGTTGACTATCAGGCAGTTGCAGCAAAGTCCATGGCCTCCGTCACCAAAGCGAACATCATCTTACCTCCGTCTTTCGTTCAGATGGAGAGCTGTGCAGGGAAAAACAAAGTTGGTTTGTATCTCAGGTTGTATAGTTCTGCCATCACGGACAGGTTTTTTGCGCATTGGGTCGCCACTTCGGGCGCGTAATACTCGTAGATGGTGACTGGGCTGCCTTGATAAACCAGTTTGCTTCTTTTGGCTCGGGCCTCACGAATGATCAACTTTTTTTGATGGTAACGGTGGAGCCGGATGATGGCTGACCTCGGTTTCTTCCTGGTCGCTGGTTTACTAATGAGAGTTCTGTGTGCCCGGTCAATCTCCGCAAGTACTTGTAGAGATTTGTCTACAAGTACTTGTGTGAAGAAAACTGAAGGACGCGGCACTTCAAGCAATTCCAGTAAGCCCACGATCCGAATATTGTTATGGCGGCTGCGTGATTCAAGGTCCACGACTTTATCATGTAGCTTGCCGTTACTTTCAGCCAGTGTGGTGCAGGTCGCTTCTAACGCTCGTACCTGCTCATCTAAATCATTGGCACTCAATTCGAGCCTGGCGATGTTGTTCTAGGAGCTTGGCCATCGCTGCCATGTTAAGCTCGCTAGCAGCGTCATCTACAGAGTCCGTTTTAGTTTCTTTTTTGCTCTGCTTAGCCGATTTTAAAGTCATGTTTAGACTGAATTATACCATTTGTGGTATATTGTTTGTTTTGAACCTAAAAAACAATTAAATGTGCTTAAAATGTTAGATTGGACAAGAAGATAAGGGAGCGAGAAACAAACACATCTACTCCATTAACCCTCTTAACCAGATGTCTCTCAACAAATGCAAACTTACCAATCTGATACTTTCTGGGCCAGTCGCTCTGCCAACGTTGATCAATCAGCTTGGTCATCTGCATCATCCGGATCAGATTCGGGCTTGAATTGATAAGGTAGGACCGACATTATCATCTGTCAATATTGCTTTGCTTTGGGAGCTGATGTTCCAAGTATGGTAAGAAGCGTGACATTTCCGTCACATTCTTAAGGTATTCGGGCCAATCACAATGCATTGGATCGCTGGCCAATCAGAGCACACCGTGCTTTTCAGAACGATGAGCTTTGTAAAAATCGACGCGTTTCAGAAAGGAGGGGCATAGAGGAGCAACAATAATGTACAGTATGTGCAAAATAAGAACTTTTTTTTTAACCTAAAACCGCGTAAACGCATAGCATTAAACCTAAAATACACAAAATAATGTTCTTTTTAAAACCATCATATGACCCCTTTAAGTTTTTTGAGGAAAACATTCCAGGATTTTTCTCCATATAGTAGACTTCAACGGCAACCAGTGGGTTGAAGGTCCAAATCAATGCAGTTTCAAAGGGCTTCAGAGGGCTCTGCACGATCCCAGACGAGGAATAGGGTCTTATCTAGCGAAACCATCGGCCATTTTCTAAAAAAAATAAACATTTATATAGGCTACTTTTTAACCTCAAATGCGCAAATTCTCTGTTGTTCTTCATCACCTCGGAAAGGTCACATCCGTGGTCTAGGTGGAAGTACCGACCCAGTGCCGAAAAACTATGTGAAGAAAAAGGAATGTTTTGGAATGTTTTTCTCAAAAAACTTGATTTCTTTTCGACTGAAAAAAGAAAGACATGAACATCTTTTAATTTTGAAGTGAACTAATCCTTTAATGCACACTAAATCCGCACTCTGTAGTACCTCTTTACAGATGAATCACTTTATGGGATCTGCCTGTGGAAAATGGGTAACATGACTTCTAAAGAGTAGCCAGGAACAAATGAATATGTCATCATTTAGCCCGGGGATACCTCACCACAACTGCTTAATAAAAGGAAGATTTCCTGTCAGCCATTCAGTTAACTAGACCAGGGGTTTTCAAACTGGGGTCCGGAGACCCCCAGGGGTCCTCCAGAAGGTTCTAAGGGGTCCCCAAAACATTTCAAAGAATAAAAAGACAAAGCAAAAATGGATAAAGTCTACCGAACATTCTAACGGTTTAATTTCTAAATGTTTCTTGCCGTATACATACTTTCCAGAACTGTAGTATATGTTTGCTTTGTACCTTTTTTAGTGAGTTTTTCTCACTATAGCCCCCTTTATCTTGCTCACTGGAGTTGTAAGGCAGTATTCTTAACACAGTATGTAAGCTGCTTACAAACATTTATTGTGAAAGTTGCTTATACAAATCATTTTTAATTGAAAAATGTTCTTCGGGTTTATACATCCAACATTAAGTATAACCAATTTAAGTTTGGAAACAATATGTTGTATTTATAATGTCACACTTACTACTTATCTAACAGTTTAAATGTTTTTTCATACATAAAAAAATATAAAGATGGATTTTAGGAAGGGGGTCCCTCATAAAAAGTTCATCATATTTGGGGGTCCTTGGCATTCTAAAATTTTTAAAACCCCTGAACTAGACTAATGTAGGGGGTTGTCTTCAAAATGCATTCAATATAAACACATTTTTAATGTATCTCTCTTTTTTTTTTCTTTACATATTATTATTATTATTATTATTATTTGTAAGAATGTATACTGCACATGTGCAGGGCACTTTTGGTCCTGCAGACCAGGGGTCTCCTTATTAGGTAGAACATTTTCCAAGGACCCGCTCATAGTTATAACAGTGATTAAACCCAAAGTTAATGTGGGTGAGAGTAATGAACATAATATGTCTGATTTACTGGTGCAAACGGTCCCCGTTGTAAATGTACTTTTTAATAATAGGCTACAGCTTTTATTATTTACCATATTTTCCAGAAAATAAATTGCATCAGTGTAAGTCACATTTTATTATTAGATTCAGAAATAATGTAAATAAATAAAACGAAACGTTAACAAACTCTAAACACTGCAAACATATATTTTCCTTTAAATTGAATGCCTATTCAGAACAGAACAAGATTAAAAATATGTACAAAATAAAAATTAATTATAGTGTGGGTGGGTCCTCTCCCAGAAACATTTTACTGGAGTAGATGCCATTTACAGTAAGTACAGAAATATATCGCCTTGTTTACTAAACGTCTGGTTGGGCCAGACAAAGTTACGGAAACCACAGAATCAGTTATAGTAACAGTAGTGTAGGGGTAAGGTGTGTGACATTAAGTTTTAACGCAAATCGACCCGAGGTTCGAATCCGCCTTTTGCCAAACTCGCTCTACTCCCTTTTCCCATCACATATCAGATCGGAAAGGCATTTATTTTCAATAAAGAAAATATTAGAAAAGTGAAAATAAAGCGTCTAACGTGTTTAATAATAAGTGTTTATCAGTTAGGGGTAGGTAAACAGACATATGCGCTGAATTAGAGATGATAAAAGTGAGTGGGTCCAATATCATTGGTCTTAAAAAGTGGGTGGGTCTTGTCCCAACCACAATGGTTCTGACGCCCATGCATGCAACATTTATTTTAAATGCCAAGACTATAACAAACTTATCAGCAAAACTGAAACTGCTTGCATACATCTCATTCGGCATGAATCACTTCAATGAATAAGTCGTTAGTCACGGTGTAACATTTGGTTGCTAAACTATTATTATGTAAAGAAGAATTTGTACTTCTCTTGTGCACCAATATCCACTCAAAATAGCGTGACCTTCAAAATAACAGCAAAATGTTGTACTATTGTAAAATAAAGAAAACGAACACTATTCGTTTCGGTCTCCGTGAACTTCTTCCTGAAGCACGTAACAAAACATGAACCAAAACTCAGCGGAGATTACTGCCTACTTGTCGCACAGACATGAAAAATATAGAAACCTTGAAGTGTCTACTTTTAAGTTTTGCTTATTTGACATTATGCATTATAGTATGTCACTTCGGAATATAAATCGTAGCATGTTTCAGATGATAAAAAATCCAGAAATACGGTATAGCAAATGATTTCACGGACCCCCTGGCAGTGGGTCAGGGTCCGCAGACCCCACTTTGAAAACCCCTGATGTAGACTTAATAAACTAAATAAAATAAACTCTCATTTATTATTAACTTATTTATCTTGTGTATTTATTTGGTCTGCAGAACAGTGTTAATTTTTAATTGTCGTGTTCGTCACAATTTTCGTCAACAAGCTTTTTTCACCGACGAAAACGAGACGATAACTAAATAAAAACCAGTTGTGGATGACAAAAACTATGACGACAATCAACTGTCATTTTCGACGTCAACGAATAAAAACGAGATGAAAATGTTAGGGAGGGACGATTAGGGTAGAGATCCAGTCAGAACTGACGTCCTGTGTAATAGATGTGCGCATTTGAGTTGTAACGCAGGGCTGCCAACTCTCACGCATTTGACGTGAGACACACGCTTTCAGGCGCTGTCTCGCGCTCTCACTCTGCCCAAGTAAATCTCACGGCAAATTGCCAAACCTGATTTTGATATGAAACAAAGTCTACGTTTTTTAATTTTTTTAAAGTTTTAATACGAAATTCAAACAATAAATACCATTTTGGCGTACTTAATGTGGCATTAAAGCCAGAGCCGTTGAAAAACAGTTGCGACATGCTTTCATCTCCCGGCGGCGCGCGCGGTCACGTGACTCATGGAGCGCTCAATAGTTCCAAACAAACCAGCGCTGTCAATACATTTGAATAGACAACAGCTTCACTATACAGGTATTTGCAACGATTTTTGGTAAACAGTACAGCATAGTGCATTGATTATTACGTCAACCACATTTACAGTATCATTTTATTATGGAGAGTGATGGAGATGCAACACTGTTACAACATTAATGTTAATGTTTTTCTTGTATTTAGATACCCTAATTGGTCACACACATACTCATTGGTGGTCAAATGTGACCATACACCTTAACTATTTTTCAATTAAATAAATGTTCTATATTTTAGTTAAATAATATTTATTAAATATTTTGAGGAGATCTTTTGGTACTAAATACTATTTGGGCAACAATTATGGTCCGTTAATGACCACTTAAAATATTTTTCTTCTAATATTTGTATTATTTATATTACAATTAGTGTGGTAATTTAAATGTTAAAATAGAGAATTGCAATGCAAAGAGGAAAATTAGAGTCATTTTGTGTCTGGAAAAATATAAATTTTCATTTGTAACGCCATTACCCACTAGGTGCCTGTATGGCTCTTTAATAAATATACATACAGTTTAGTTGCTCAAAAAAGTACTGCAGATCATAACAAATTGCAATGATCAAACACTAGATTTCTTTAAATGTGAAATTTTAAAACGTTAATAACTTCCATCCTAACATCTTTAATTATACTTGTATAAGCACACACAAGCAAATATTAATGAATGCGAGCAAATATAATTTAACCCAAGAAAAGTTAAATAGTGCTAAAAAGGCAAACTTATTTTTCCTTTTATGTACAGTAGGCTATATACTGAATACTGGATCACGATCGAAATCGATATTCGTGCTGTTTTAGACGGTTGTACCAATGCATATTTTATCTCCCTCATCTGAACTTAAATGAGCAGCTGCAACTGCAATAGTAAGGCACAGACATTTTAAAATAAGAGTCACGGAGTATTTCAAGCTTGTTTATTATTAAAAGTCACGCATTATATATACGTTTTTGGTTACACAATAAATTGTATTTAATTTAATTCCTATTTAATTCATAGTCAGGAGGAAAGACTAAGAACAGCATTTGACACAGCATTCAATAAAGTATCAGGGTTATAATAGTTAACTTAAGCTATTAAAAAAATCTTCATTACTTGAAATTTTAACTGAAAAAAAAAAAAAGAAACGTAAACTTATTTGAAGCTTTAGCTTAACCAGATAGGCTATGCTAACTATAAAAACTATATAGATGTTTTTCAAAAACAAACAAAAATAGTGAATTGAGCTCTCTTTTGTGTATTTTTGCACTTGAACGGTCAAAACACACACAATTACGTCGATGTCAGTTTTGACATGTATTCAAGTAACAGTCGGTTATGTAATGCTTAAATGCTCAATTAATGCATTGCAGTTTAACTAAACTCATTAGAATATAGTCGATTAGTCGACTAAATCTATTGTGAATTTAGTCAACTAAAATCTTATGATATTTAGTCGACTAAAACTAGGCAATTCAGGTGACTAAAATATGACTAAAACTAAATGGCATTTTAGTCAAAAGACTATGACTAAAACGAAATCAAAATTTGCTGTCAAAATTAACACTGCTGCAGAACAATGACCAGCAGTGTGTATGCAGTTCATGGGAGAACGGTCATTTTTTTTATTTTTCACCATTTAATTTCCACAACATTTTCAGTTAGTGATGGAAGGCTGTTGTGGAAATGGCAGTTTTGTATATTGAAAAGATGGGCCGAGCACTGAACCCTGAGGCACCCCAGTAATTAGCTAATGTGACATGAGCCCTGTCCCAAATAGCAAAGTTGATGTGGACTTGGAGTCTTGTGGCCTTCACTTGCAGACGTCCATAAAGACCACATAACAGTAAATTGTCCCATTTATCATTTTAATTTTGTCATTTTCAAGTTTCAGAATTGTGCTTACAGTGGAAAAAGAAAATTTGTATTTAAGGTGTAGATACTAGCATTCATTCATTCTCATCCTGTTTTTCTGGCAGTGCCTGAGCCGAACCCTTTACGGTAACCATAAACACAATAACAGGGCCTGGTCACAGTCTGTCATTTAAGTCAAACCACAAACTGGCACCAACAAACGTGTAACCCGCCTGGTGCCATGGCACGTTAACGGTTTTACCCAGATATTGGGACGACACAATGCTCTAAACACAAAAATGCAATGAGGTTGCTATAATAATGTCATTACTATCTGCAGACCATATGGAACTCATCTAGTGGAAAGGTTTAGGAGAAGGTCTGCGTGCCCAGTGAGTGTCATTTCCCGTACTTGCTAAGAAGTTTATGCCAGTGGCTTGAAAGATGTCTGCAATAGTGTTTGCATGCCATACTCCTAGAGACATGTTTTTCCTCATGCACACCAGTGGCAGTTCTGGGCCCATTAGGAGTTCTCATCCGCTTGTTGTTGACATGCATTGAAAGTACTTCCTGTCCCCTTAAGTGTGCCTTCTCTTAGTTTCTCTCTGTGGACAGCATTTGCTCTCTCAAGGCCCTAATTCAATACAAGAAAGCTTGTTGTCCTCTATTGGTGGTCACAGCAACTATATTGTTTGCTCTTTTCTTAAGCTCAAATTTATTGGTTTTGGGTTTGGGCCAGTGGATTTCTAAAGGAGGGAAATTTGGGTGGCTCAGGTTGTGTCCTTAGTAACCCGTTTTAGTTATTGTGGGAAATGCCACTGAGAAAATGTTGCATACACAGTTGGCTTTACATTTTGTTTATATGGAGCCTAAATAGATCCAGGGAGGAATGACAATTGGGTTTTCTCTTATAAGAGGATATATAGGCTTATAAATATTTCTGTGCCAAATGGGTAAATGATCTTCCTACAAGATTCTTCACATAAAGTTCAAAAGAAAAAGTATAAAGAAACTATTGCAGCTAGGGATGTAACGGTGAGCAAATTTTCCCACCGGTTAATCGACGTGTGACAACACCGATAAAACCAGTATCACCGGCGGAAGCTTTTCAAATCACTAATTTTAAATCGAAAGTAAAATGCACACAGCCGATCTGGCATTCATAACGGAGCGGTGCGGAGCAAAGAGAGTGTTTTCAATGAATTCCTATGAAAGTTAAGCTTCCATAGGCATGAACTGAAAATGTGCCAGACTGGACATGCACCGTGAATGACTGTGCAGCCGTGCTCATTTTACTTTCGGTTTAGAATTAGCGCCAATTCGGGGGCGGGTTGCTTGAATTGTGGGTTCATTAGCCTATTATTCTTAATGAAAAACACAACAACAACACAGTACAATGACAAACTCACTTAAATAGGCACTTTTACATTTCACTTTGAAACCATATCTTCTGATGAATGAAATCTGACTCCTGCTGCGTTTGTGCTGTGACTCCCGTTTGGTTCACACTTTTTAATTTTAAATTTTTTAATTGTAGTGTCTGTTCTCTAACTGAACTAAATGATTTTATTACTATAAAAGTCAAAACGACGATGGGGGCGGTGCCGCGGTGGGCAAGTGATGTAACCGGTGTTAGGCCTGAACACCGGTAACACCGGCAACGCCGACTATCGCAGCAAGCCCAGTGGCAGCCTATCACGGTACACGCTTGAATTCACTGAGCTCCTGAGAGCGGCCCATTCTTTCACAAATGTTTGTAGAAGCGTCTGCATGCCTAGGTGCTTGATTTTATACACCTGTGGCCATGGAAGTGATTAAAACACCTGAATTCAGTGATTTGGAGGAGTGTCCCAATACTTTTGGCAATATAGTGTAAGACATTTGGCATTATCAGGACCCACAAATATTCCCCTACTGCATTATTATACATTATATTCAAAATTATTTATAGTAGTTATGTAGTACTGACACTAAAACTCTGCAAACTTGATTTTTTTCGATAACATATATTGTCACTATCCACGATAGGCTACATATTGTTGCTTTTTTTTTTTATTGCGATATATTGTTACACCCCTAAATATTAATAAACACTAATAAATGAATATTTCTCATTGTTAGTTAATGTTAGCTAATGCAATAACTAATGTTAACAAATGAGACCCAAAGTGTTTATACATTTTATATTTAGGCTGTATTATTTTAATCACCATAAATTGAAGGCATGTAAATACCATTATATAAATATATCATATTTATTCATAATTTTGGTGGCGTTTACAATCATGAAGGTAATGTCAAATTAAATAGTTATTTTTCTTTTTTTTCATCGACACCAGTGGAAAAGTGTCACTTGATTAAACCTAATAGAATGACTCATATTTACTCTAATGCACCTGATTGTGAGCAATAACAGAATGTTCCTCTTCTAAGGTCTGTGATGCAGTGTTAAAAATATGTTCTTGTTCAACACAAGCCCTCAATGTTTGCTCAACACAGAACAGTCAACTCGCAAGTGTGTCCTATTAGGCCACAGTTCTCTGAAATACAATGCAGACTGTACAACACAAATTGCAATATTGCAACACAGACAGCAAGAATCATAAAATGCATTAGCAAAACAGAAACAACAGGTAAATGAACAAGTATCGTGATTGATTGCTTTGTAAACATTAGGAGACAAATAAATGTATTAGTGCTGTCAAATCGATTCATCATGATTAATCACGTCCAAAATAAAAGTTTGTGTTTACTGTAATTATTATGTATACACACTCATTCAAGAAATATTTGCATGTATATACTATATTTTTATATAATTTATATTATATATAAATTTTTTCTTATACATGCATGTGTGTGTATTTATAATAATTATACACAGTATACACACATATATTATGTAAACGCAAACTTTTATTTTGGATGTGATTAATAGCGATTTAATTGATTTGACCCCTAAATTGTATATTATATTAATATCACTTGTTATAGAGTCCTGTAACTATTTTTTAGATAGTATTAAATTTCATACAAGATTAAAACACCCACTTTGGCCCACTATGTGGAAAAAAAAGGTAAGTGAAAAAGGTGTGTCTAACTGTATTGAAAGGTCTAATCACATTGAAATGATATCAGTTGTTTTAATATATTTTCCTTTTTGGAAAGTGGTAGCATCACACACACACACACACACACACACACACAAGCTTTACCGTCATGAATCTACCAAAAATTGTCCAACTTCTGTAGTTTACCCAAAACATTTCAGGCTTTATTCTTATGCAGAAGATGTCGTTTTAAATGTCTTATATTAGAATTCAGTAAGAGGCCATCAATGTAGGCATTTTTACCAGTAAATGATAAATCTACAGTGACACTGGTGTGAATGTGCTTTATTTGCCTTCATCTAACAGATACTGTGCAAACTCACTCCTAGAGAATGTTTGCCAGCGTGCGAGTTAATATTTGAATAAATCTGTCACCTACCAGCGAGCTTCCCTCTAGGATCTGGGATTTATACCAGTATCCTGAAAACAACCCTGTCTGAGCCAAATAAAAGGCATTTCACTGGGTGTCGGCCGATGCTTGCATTTGTTTCCAAGTGGTACAGTTTGCATTGTGCATATAGAAAACAACAAGCCGCAGACGGTTAGCGTGGTTCAAAGTTTTCGTGATTTACCCAAGTGTGCCATGTTAACTGCTGCGCTGGATTGTTTTGAACTGGAGCTTTGCATGTTAAATGAATGTGGTCTGTGGTTTTAAGGCAACATTTGGGGACTTTCCCAATTGTCTCCTTTTGCTTAAAGCCACAGTCAAGTGTCGCACGACTCTCGCAGCATGCGGAGCTCAGCGGCAACTGGTGCTTGAAATGGATGTTTACTGTACATATAAAAGACCAATTGTCAGGAAACTTTAGTCCTGAAAATGAAGGTGAAATGTATAATTTCTGCACCACTAACTGCACCAAACACAAATAAGCTTCAAACACTCCTGTCTTCTATTGTTTGAAAAACAGGTAGACTTTCCCCAAACTAATGCTTGTTATTTCAAGCCCAGTTATTCTGTTTTGGTGCTGCAGTGACACTGAAATTAAACACTTCACCTTTAAATACTGAAAAATCACAGATTGTGAATTTTGTCATGTAATTTCTTGTGTAATGTAAAGATTTTAAAACAACCCAATTTTAAATGGTTTTCTAACTTGCAATTCAATGGGTTTAATTAAAGAGCAAATAAATAATTCAAATAAACTGTATATAAATTAAGGCCGATATATCGGTTGATATTTGGCATTTTTAAAATAACGACATCGGCCGATACGTTTTTCTGATTGGACGATGTGTTAGAAGCGGGACTTTTATTTTGACGGGTGGTGCTGAAAACGCCTTTTACCGTCAACATTCAGCTAATACACATCTATATCGTTAAAACAAATCTCTGAATATCCCATAAGCATTTCATTTCACAATCCTTTCAGATTTAATCGAATCCAGCCGTGAGATCTTCTGAAGTGCGCATTTGTAGCCTGCATTAATGTGTTTCTGTGCGTGGCGGTTTTTTAATCATATTTAAATGTTATTTTTATTGTGATGACCAAAACATTATTTGATCATCCTTCAAAGATTGTCTCCATTTATAAACCTAAAAATTTCAAGATGTAGGAAAACTCACACTTTAGCGTTTCCCCAGGAACTAGGGACTTTGGGGTGGCACTCGGTAAGATTTGACTGCAGGAACCGGCGTCTAAACAAAATTCTGGGTAAAAATGTCCCCCGCAAAACGGCCCTGCTCGCAAGGTAGTACTTTTTCAAAGTTCAGGAACGAAATCCAGTGGGCTCTGGAAAGTCGCACGCAGTCCTACGTCACCGGACAAAAAAAAAAAAGACATTACCATACAGTAACAGTAGGTGGCCGCAGAGCAGCGCTTATTAGCTATTTCCAGTCCCTAATATATCTATATTTTTTCACTCGTTTTGCTTTTGAATTAATATCAAAGGGATCCCTTTAAGACATTATATATGATAATAATTAAAGTTAATGTTATCTACACAACTCAAGCTTAGTGCTTTATCGTCAGCTCCCCAGTGCTACCAAATACTTTCTGTAGAACTTGGCACCGGTGCGGCTGCCCTCAAATGTTAGTCTGGAGCCCTGTGAACGTAAAATAAAACTGCACATTGTAATTTCTGTACGCTAAGTCTATTTATTACCCAGGCATTTGTCAATAATACAGTCTGAAAGGGGTAAATGTAGCCTGTTGCAGGTTGATTTAAGGTGTGCCCCTAAATTTTCTGCTTGTGCTCCTTAAAATTCTTAGTAAGGGGCTACAGGCTCCTAGTAAAAAAAAAGTTTGCCTGGAGCCCTTGGTTGAAATTATGTCTCTGTTATTTTTAGGCCGTTAAAATTGAAATTTATTTCTTTACTGATGACTTTGTTCCGTATTAACCTTATCAAATGTAATGATGACTTGACAGGTGATGCAGGTGCATGATAATCTGCAGAAGAATTGTCCGCGAGCCTGACCTGTGGGGGGGCTTATATTAATTCCCTGCTTAACACAGTTATGAATGACTCATGGTTTAGAGCTTCTCATGAAATGACGCAATCCACTCACTCCACTTTCAGCACTGTCAAGTGAGGATTTGCGGCCAATAAAACCAGTCAATGCTCCTTTGTCCCACATATGAAGCAGCACAACTGGCTCTCGTTGTTTGCATTTCCCACCTTGTGGAAACTCTGTTCTAGTCGCAATGTTCTTGATAGCTGACTGTCTCATGAGTGAGGAATCTTGGGAAAGTGTGGTGTAACAGGTGGAAATGTTACAGTCTTTGAGATGTGAATAGTGTCAGGTTGAATCTAAATGATGTGACGAAGAGTGAAAATAAAAAGTGAACTTGCAAAGTTTTAGAAGAATTTGATAGTCGGCAGTTGGTGCTTTTATTCATTCAAGTGAATTTGAACACAAATTTCTAGTATTCCAAAGTATTTTGATCAAAGTCCATATTCTACATTTTTGTATATAAAAAAAGATTATGTATCATAAAAAAATGATTAGGATAAATACAGGATTTTTCCATTTTGTTTTTGGATCATTGCAGAAATTTGCAGTAATCTTACATGTTTGGTTCATCATGATAGTCTTCACAAATTAACTCAAATTTATATATTCAGATTTATAAAATGCCTAAATACAATAACCAGCAGTAAAAAAATAAACGTAGGAAAACGAACCATAAACCATGGCCGCATGACTTCAGCGTCCTCTCCATAAAGCTTCCGACAGCTCTTTCAGTCTTTATTTAAAAAACATTTTCCCTTAAAATGTGAGTTTTTAACTGAGCTCTTGCAAACTATTCTAAACACAAGACTGTGAAGGTGGACTAGTGGGTAGATAAGTTTATTTGTTCAGTGTGATGATGTTTAATGTCCCGACAACCTCTGTAGTCCCATTTACCCACTTGTTAACAACCGCCTTTTTTTTAAGTAAAAGTTAAAAAAACATGACTGATGTATTTTATGTTGTAGAATACCGTGTGAAGATATACTGTATAGAGCACTGAACTTTAATTTAGGCATTTAATCAAAAAACATTACAAAAACCTACTGACTTCAAAAATGATGCAACTAGAAGTGCTAAAATGCTCGTTTGTTTCGAAGTTTTTTTTTTTTTTGGGCCGATGACTAAGCCGTGATCAATCAAACCGAACATCTATTCTTTCTTAATGCTTTTAGAATAGAATGTTCCATCTGACAACACCTGTATTTCTCTGTCAGTGCACATTGATTTGTTTATGAACTGAACTCACATGAACTCACATGTTGGCCTCAGCAGGCACACCACAGGCATCTCCAGGATTTCCAGGAAGAGAGGTGGGTGAAATTAGTTATGGCTAGTTTGTGACACCCTGACAAACAAGGTTAACTTGATCTCGGCACTTGTGTTTAATTGAACCATTTCTTGGAAACGACAAAACAGTGGTTTTGGTCTTTCACTGCTCTTCTAAATGATTGTGCTATCATTGAAGGTGTCAGATATTGGCTTGACAAGTTGGGACAGGAGGGCAAAGTAGTCATTCAGAAATCCCAACCAAACCAAAAAAAAACTCAATGGAAACATCAGCATGTGAGACCGGTTCAAAAGCCTTGACCTTGCGTACATGAATTGCTCCTCGCAGCAGATTTTCTTCTATAACACAATGGATCAGCTGTGGATTGTGGACCGCACGCCTTGGGGAGCAGCGGAGAGGTTATGGTATCTCTCCCACCAGACATTGATAGTCACTAAGGACCTCTTGAATCACTCCTCTGGCTGTCCTCCAGTGCAGGATCATGTGGAAAAAAGCACTTAACTTGGCACCGTTACCCTGCGGGAAGCATGCCTTTCATTCTTCGCAAAGTTTGATTTGCCTCTCCCGGTTCCATTGCGTCAAAATAAGAGTCTGACAGCAGAATTGAGGTGTTGCTGGATGGCTACATAGCCCAACTTGAGTCTGCGGATCTGCTATTGAGGGGAATATTTAAAGGCTATTTTCTGATCTTGTTGGTGGACAACTTTGAAGATGATGGGAAATAAAAACACCCAAGATAGTGATAGAATCTGTTTTCATCAACCTGAAGTTGAATAAGACTGCATTATAAAAGTGCATACATTTTGCTAATTTTTTTAAATAATGTTTGAAATAAGTCTGATTTCAATTCAAATATATAATTCTGAACTCTTGCCAAATGCATTCATGCAGGTGTACTGTGTACAAATGTTCAGATAGATGCACAATCCATAAACACAGCCCATAAAGTCTTTTATTGGAAAAGCTGAAATTGGATAAGCCTGGGAACCCCGTTGTGGCCAGTCCTAAGATTGTTTGTATTGTATTGTTTTGATTTTTTTTTTTCTTTCATTTGAGCTTGATGAATGTCTTACCAAAAACACCTGGGAACAAATTTGCTTTGCCATTAATCTCACATGTTTAGTCTCACATGTTTATATGTTGGGATTTATCCTATTCTTGCCAATTGGATTGTTGTGTAGCCTAATTATGCTTACTGCAGGAGTTTGACTGGATTTCATCATGACTCAATCCGTCATACTTGCATAACATTTTAATTAATATTTATGTACACAAAAAAAGAAGACTTGAAGAGTTTTCACACTGCTCTTACTTTTTAGAAGATGCTGCTGTGACTTGGTTGGTTGCCAGGGTGTTGTTAGGTGGTTTCTAGTGTGTTGTAGGTGGTTGCTTAGGTGTTGATTTGGTGTGTTTTTTTATACCATTACTACTGTTCAGAGTGTTTTAAGTGTGTTGCTATGGTATTCAGGGGTGGTTGACAAGATGTTGGGAAGGAGGTTGCACAGTGCATTACTGTGTGGTTGCTAGGCTCTTCCGGTTAGTTGTCAGGTTATTCTGTTGATAAGGTGTTTTGTATGCTTGCTAGACCATTGCTAGGGGGTTACTAGGGTGTTGCTATGGTGTAGTGAGTGTTTTAGTGCATTGCTATGTTTTTTTAATGTGGTTGCTAGGCTGTTTGGGGTGGTAACCAGGGTGTTCTGATTGTATTTTATCACATTTGTATGCAGGCAATTTGGGGAACTTTCACACTGCTTTTTTCCATAGAAGAAGCTCAGAAAAATTGTATTTGGAACTGAGAATGACAGAAACTAGACACATAATTTTTGGGAAGTATTTTTTTTAAATATCTCCACTTAATAGAGGAGCACAAGTGTTTAAAACAGGGTCTTTTTTTAGGCCCTCCAAGGGTACACCCAGTTTCTTAGTGTTGGTACTAATATCATGGCTCTGTGGCTTAACAGCTGCACTGAAGCAAATAAATAATTGTTGTGGTTCAGCACATGACATTGTTATTTTTCCGTCGGCTTTAGAGAACATGTTCCTTGTATTGCTTTTGGTGCAGGAGATACTAATGCTGGACTGGGGCATTTAGCTGTTACATCCACTCCAGCACATGAAAACAACCCAAGTTCAAGCGCAGGACTTGAGTTGTTTTCATGTGCTGGAGTCACTGGGTTCAGAGGGATGGAAATAGTCTATCCCCTCAGGATCGTAATCATAAAATATGGTCCAAATTTGGAAACTCAAAACTCATTCTCATGGAGTTTGTGTTGGTTATTTGGCATTTAGCAGATGCTCTTTATCCAACATGCAGCGCAGTAATCATAGAGACAGTCCCCCGGGGCTCAGTGACTTTCTCAAGAGAACAATGGTGACGGACAACCTTTGTGTGACCAGCTCAAGTCCTTTTTCTAGACCTCTACTGCCCTTAAAAATCTGAGCTGAACAAGCCAAATTAATATTCGCTGATCTGCGACTAGATACAACTTTTTGTATTATGTCTAATTATTTTATAAATAAGAAGTTATTACATTGTTAGAAGAAGATGTGATTGGTGCTTGCTTGTGCCAAACTTACCAACATTAAGCTAGGTTGCTCTCTGCTGTGAGCTAAGAGGTGGACATTTCAACAAATAATTACATTAACTGCAAAGTAAGGTAGAATTACAAATTGGTTGCCAACAGAAGCTATCAAATGCACTGTTCTTTTGTTGACTTATTTATGCACTTTAAGTCCAGGTTTGGTCTAGTGTTGCAGTATTATATCATAGCCTCCTGGGTTCAGGAATGCAAACACTGGACAGATCTTTATTACTGACCTTGAGTAATAAACTTATCATAGCATTCAAAATCGGAGTCATGCTGATATACATGTCTCACGTTTATCAATTTCACTGTCCTCGTTTCAACAAAGAGTCTGCATAAAGTTTTTTTTGAAATAACCCTGTTTTTATTTCTCCCATAAATGTAGCAGGCAAAGACTTGAACTGCTACAAATATTTTATGACTAAAAAACCTACTTTTTCAAAATCATCCTAGACGGTTTGTCCGATTTTCACCAAAATCAGGTCACCTCCAGACCATGCTGGCAAAAAGTTATTTAAAGCTTTTTTGATAAACGCAACCATTCTCGAAAAACGTGAATTTGACGAAGAGCATGCCAAACTGGATGCAAGGCTATGGGCCAGATACTAACAGCTTGCGTCAGCTCCAACCCTCTTTTGGCATTAAAAAAACTACTGTCAGGATTTACTAAAGACACGCAGTGAAAAATTTGCACATGAAAAGGCATGGACAGGGTTATTTTTGCGCCTGACTGCATTTGTAGGATTTTCCCTTTTAGACACAAAATGTATGGGTAGAGAGTATTTCAATGAATCATGCAAGGTGATTTACTAAGGTTTGCGCTAGTCAATTTACTGGTATTTGTGTCATTATTTACCTCCCAAAAAAGAATGCCTTAAACCAGATGCTAATTTGCGCTGCTTTTGGTAGATTACATAGGTCTTTATGGAAATGATCTGGCTGTATTTGTGTTCTTTAATTTGCGGGTCAGTAGATCACGGGCAGAACTTTCCACTCACTCCCATCGGCACTTTTTTTTTTTGTTGCCCTGTTTAGTAAATCTGGCCCTATATTTCCGCAACACTTTAGTGTATTTAGACCAAACTTAGCACGTCATCACAAGTAGAAGCTCGATTATGGCAAAAATCATAATCACGATTATTTTGGTCACTATTAAAATCACGATTATTTGTGGGTGATATGATCAAAGTCCTATTTCATGATATGAGTCATTTTAAATGGCAGTGAAATTTCACAATTATTGATACTTCAGCAAAAACAAAAAAAACAAGGAAACTAATTACATAAAAAAAGACACAAATTCAACAGAACAAAAATACAAATGAAATAAACAGTGTTTTAGGTTTTTCAGGAAGATGTACTAATGCCGGTTTCACACCACACATGCAAGCAGTGCTGCGGCAGCACAGAAGCTTTGCGTATGGAAAGCAGGAGCAGCTGAACCGCGGCTTGTGTACTGCGAATACAGATGAGTATCGTCCATTCTGTCACCTTCTCCGGCTTCTCCTCTGACCCGTCAGTCTCGTGCTTTGATTTATGATGGGCAGCATCTGCTGCAAATGCAACCGTGTTCCCCTCGGTCCCAAACACATAGGCTATGCACATAACATGCTGTATATAGGTAGTTTACATGATAAAAGTAACCTTAAAGGGGGGGTATCACACACAGTTTCTGTCAATCTTGAGTACCTATAGAGTAGTATTGCATCTTTCATATCTCTGAAAAGTCTTTAGTTTTATCATATTTTTAAAAGACAGATACGCTGTACCGAGTCTTTCCGAATAAAACCGAGCGGCTGGAGGAGTGTGGGCGGAGCTAAAGAGTCACGTTCATGTTGTTTACTTGATGTGCATTTACGCGCCGATAGCCAACAACACACAGACATTTTAAAGCAGTTTTACTCACCGCCTGCGGTTCCAACGCACGACCGTGAACCTTTATCGTTGGGACCGCTCTATCTTTCAGCATTAGATGATCTGCAAATCCGGAGTTGAACCGGGCCTTGTTTATAAAACAATCATCGACGAAATGCAGGGAACAAACAAAAACACTTGCGCAACTCTGTTGCTGCTCCGGAAAAACAAACTCCATCCACTGTCCCCTTAACGCTGGGTTCTTTGGGAAGTCCTGTGACCTGTGCAGCGCAGCCGACGACTTCCCTAAAGCCGAGCAAAGCGCGTTGATGTGCGTGCTTTTGCTCTGGTCGACGTGTGCGTGCACGCCCTTCCAGGAGAAGTGCTCGTACAAGGAAATTCCGCCCTTGTTGATGTCACATAGGCCCATACTTGGAAAAAACTTTCCGAAACTTGCGAGAAACCGGAAGGAGCATTTTTAGCACAGAAATACTCCATCAAACGTCCAACTTATTTTTTGAAACTTTGGCCATGTTTAGCATGGGAATCCAAGTCTTTAACAGTGTAAAAAACTCAGAATGCATGAAATGGCATTAGACCCCCCCCTTTAGAGTTAAGATATGCCTCTAGTTTTAATAATTTAAACAGGCCTTTAAAAGTTTGGGCAAAAATTTCTGACATTGTTGTGGTTAATATTTTTCACAGCGCTGAATGGAAACACGGAACACTTCACTAAATGATTTTGTGGTGAAAAATGTAATTTTTCATGTTAATCAGGTCAATTTTGATCAAGAATAATGCACTGTGGCTTTAATTCAGCGTGAGCAGCGCAGCAAAAATAGACTCGGTGCCGAAACTATCGCGGCACTGCCGCTTCTGCTCAGCTCCTGCGACGCACTGCCGTGCCGGTGTGAATGCTCTAATCTGTAAACATGGCCGCCGAAAAAATTACACGCTGCTTACGCTCTGCTAACGCGTGCAGTGTGAAACCGGCGTAACAGTGGGATTCAGATAAGTAATAGCCTGCAGATAAGTAATCAAATGTAAAATAACACTGCTGTATATTAAATATAAACTAATTCTTATTTAAGTTATTCATTCAAGAGCAGTGAGTGTGTCTTTTCTTGTTTGATTAACATTTAATGACTGTAGCAGTCACTAATGTTGGCTGCACGGACCCAATATACTGTTACACACGTGCTCTTTCTCAGTGTTTACATTCACTTAAGACATAACCGACTGTGTTTACAAGGATATTTACCAAAACGGCATGTCGACATATTTTGTGTGTAGGCTTTTTAACCGTTTAGGCGCGTATCTGAAGCCCACAGTATACTTCGTTTATGCACGTTATGCCCTGTCTCGGAGCGTGCGCACAGGTGGCCGCATAGGGAACAACATCTCTTTCGCGGCTTAATGCCTTTTTAATAACGCAGTTTAGCAACTGTAGACTGCATTTTACATTGCTCACTTATTCAGCTGATTTGGCTTAGGGAGGAACGAAAGCACGCCGCTGTGAAGGAAAGGAAAGTGCGCTGGACTGAATTTGGCAGAGGCACAATAATCGTTTTAACCTTGATTATCCTGTTTTCATAATCGTTGGAAGCCAAAATTGAAATTGAACACAGCTATAATCACAAGCATGACCAGAACCTACATGCAGCGTTTCAGCACAGCACAACCTATTGGTCAGGAGATAAATTTATCATGGCATTCAGACCCTGAGTAATGCTGATACACGGGTCAACGGGTTGTTTCAACAAAGAGTCTGCATAAAGTTATAGTTTGATATAAACCTGTTTTTATTTCTCCCTTAAATGTAGCAGACAAATACTGCTACAAATATTTTATGACTAGTGTAAACGAACACTGTAGTAGATGAAAGCCATTCTTGTTTCTCTTCTGATGAGCTGGAGATATTTTTAAAATCAAAAGTGAATTTATTTGTTATTTTTTTATTAAAACACAGATGTTTGGCTGTGCTTTAATTTTGATGTTGTCTATTTGCTGTTGTCCAAATACACTTTTACCAGATATACAATTTCCTGTGGAAAAAAGACAACTATAGATGGACTATAGATTTTTTTTGTATTCTTCTATGTGTTATTTTTTTATGGAAAAATTGTTATTTAAGCTGTAAAGTTGACTACATCGTCCTTTTAGTAATGACACTTCTTTGTGTTATGAACAAAATGCTGACCACAATGTATGTGTTTCATCATATTTTATTATTTTATATTTTGTTTGTATTGGCTGCCTATGTATTTGGTACCGTGGTAATATTGATGTTAATGTCAAGTTTTTTTAGGACATTTTTGCATTCATGCCAATGTTACAGTAGTATCTTTAATAGCCTATTTTATCACTACTATCTTATGCTCGCAAACGTTTTGCTGAAATAGGCTTGTGAGTGGAAATTTACCAAGTTCAGCAACTTGTTTTTTTCCATCTTATCTGTAGCACTGACTCACTCTTTTTATACACAACAAAAAAAAAGAAGGAAAGAAAAGAGCTTATGATTGCCCAATTCAGACATGTAACAGAGCATGAGTCACCTCATTGTATAATACAGCATGAGATGAATCAGATAACCTGTACAACATAATGTCTCAAATATGATTGCTTGTGCCAAAGCTATTATAAAGGCTGTTACACGTTTGCCTACCATGGAAACCACTGGTTTTACATCCATATATAATGTGTAATACGGCAACATCGACATCTAAGCTGCATTTAAACAGCTAACCTTGATCTAACCATGAAAAACTGGGAACTTAAGTCCTAAACATCAGTTAATAGCTTGGGGGGGGGGAAGCACTGAGTCAGAGACATATGCAATAAATATATTCTGACTTCACACAGTGCACATGGGTTCATTTGCCAGTGTGCAATTTAAAGGGATAGTTCACCAACAATAAATCAGAAAATTCTGATTCGAACTTGCATTGCCTGTATGAGTACCTTGCAATGTGCACTATATAGGCTATGATTCAAACTTTATCAAATATTGTACAGTTTTGTACGAATGGAGTGGTTTTAGAACCTAAATCTGACCTAACAATAAGATTTACAAAAAAAAATCCACTACTTGGTTTCTTTGATTCTTGATAAGCAATCATCTGACTTGATCATGGGATTGTTATAAAAATCTGTTTCCAAAATAACAGCTTTCCGAGAGGCAAAAATCTACTCGTGATATCTTGTTAAGTGTTTGAAGAGAACTTTGATTTTGGTTTTATTTAACATTGAAACTGTTATTATGAGAGCTTGGTACATTTCAGTCAATGAACTTTTGTCCAAATCGTCCGTTATGAACAATCTCAGTTTTTGGAGTTGTTTAGAAAGTACTTTTGTTATCTGTTGCTGAGATACACCAGATTTATATTGCCCTGTAAGCAAATTCACATCCTGTTTGGCAGGACTAGGTTACTATTTAACAGGTTAGTTTTTTCTACCACAAAAACTTTTTATGAGTGTTTATTTGTTCATCTGTGTAGGTCTGTAACTGTCCTTGACCCTTAGGGACCACCATTCAATATTAGAAAAACCACAAACATTCCCAATATTTAGATTTTCTTTCAATGGCAGATATTTAAACTATTACCCTAAATACTAAATATGTAGTCATAGTCTTGCAATGTATGTAAATATTTATCTTTACTAAACCTAATGCTAAACTATTGTTGCTATAGTACACTCTAAAAAAAAGATGTACATTTTACATATTTACATATAACAGTTCTATTTAGAATCGTATTTTCTTGAGGAACCCTTTATATGCTGAAATGGTTCTTTGTGTTAGAGTTTAGGTTTTTCCCGCCTTTTTCTTTTTCAAATCTGTAACTGTCAAAGCCTCATTACTGATGTTCTGGAGCTCAGCAATACAAATACACAGACTGTCAACACGCTCTCAACAGGTAAAAGATTTCCTTCTTAAAATATCTATACATTTTAAGTTTCAAATTGTCTGGTTTCCTACCAACCATATATTTTTCTCTTTTTAGTTTAACAGAACATGAGCAGCTCTGTTCATGTATTTTCTCTTCTCCACTAAGTAACAGAGGTATTGAAATTATGATCCATATTGTTAGTTTTTACTTTATGCATAAACATACCGTCAAAAGAAAAAAGCTATCTCATGACTTTATATCACTTTTTCCTTTTAACATTGTATAGGGCATCCATTATTGCTAATTAATGGAAGAGACACTGTAACTCTAAACTCAGTTGTGTATTTGTTGGTATTTCAGATGCAGTCACGTACCACAATCTCATCATCTGCAGAGAGAATCTACCAGAATACACACACAATGATGGACGTAAAGACATCATAGAGGATTGTGAAACTATTTCTCTGGAACTTGGTCTTCATTACATCTATATCATGTTCAATGTCAATTGTTATTTGTGTATTTAGTTAAAGGTGCACTATGTAACTTTTCCGTCCGCTAGAGGTTGCCTATTCAAAACAAAGGCGTAGTTTGATGACGCCTAGTTTGAGCGTAGAATCTTGGGACATGTGGTCTTCACCTCACAGCCAGTGGAAAAGAATCGGGATAGGACTCGGGCAGAAATCATGTTCATGGATGCGATTTATTAACATTACTGTAGTATGAAGCAGAGCAGGACCGAGTGTTGAGGGAGCTGAGCAAGGCCGCTGGAGCGATTGTTAATAAGATGAACGCAACACACGCCTCACAAGCGGCGGGACTTTTATTATGCCACAGTGAGTATGAGGTAACGCAGCTCTGTTTATCATATTAGATACATTTGAGTGTGTTGAAAATGATGTTACTCTGTGTGCTCACTCGGTGGCTGCTATGACACTTGTTGCACACTGCAGTGAGACTAAAGCATTTCTGCTAAATAAAACCGGAAACCGAGGGTAACGCAGATATGACGCAATTGACAGGCGACTTCCTCACACGTCCCGGTTCCTTGGTTAAAATAGCAATTTTCTCATGATTTACAAATAGTTGGAAACATTTGGGATATTGTAAGTACTCAACTGAACAAAATATATAACATTGGCCTAGTGGTTTTTGGATATTTTACTGAAAAAATGTTACATAGTGCACCTTTAACAACTGTTGTTAGAGCACTATCATTTTTGCCATGTCAATAACAAATAACAATAAAAAATAGTAATTATTTGATACAACATGCTGTTTTTTAATGTAAAAAACAAATAAAGGCCACAATATATAAGACCAGGCAGATAGAGATGTAAAACAATATTAATAAATAATATATAAAAATAATATGAATAATGATAATATTAATAAAATAAAAAATGCTAATATACTAATATTAATGAAAATATTACATACAAATATTATTACAAAATATCCCTTGTTGCATGTTCATACAGTAGTGATAATAGTAAATTATGCATAGTTAGGATTATATTATTAAAAGTATATATTTTAAAAAAGTCCTGGCTAATCCAAGCTTTATAATGGCAGTGAATTGTTGTCTTGTTTATGAAGTCCATAAAAGTGCATCTATCCATCATATAACTGCTCCACACGGCTCTGCGGGGTTAATAAAGGCCTTCTGAAGCGAAGTGGCGCGTTTGTGTAAGAAAAATATCCATATTTAAAACTTTGTAGACTAAAATAACTAACTTCTGGCGGGAAGGCGTACGCATCGATTCACGGCGAAAGAGTAACCCTTGACCCTTTACCCTTGAACCCTTGACACATGCGTATTGACGAACGCAGAAGCGCAGAGGATAGAGCAAAACAAAACACCGGTCATGAGTTTGTTGTCCAGCACTATCCGCGAGAGGCATCCAAGCTTGCGATGCTTCTATACATCGCGTCAGGGGTTACTCTTGCCGTAAGTCAAATTGCGTACGGCAGCACAACAGGGTTGAATGAAACACAAGACATTTAAAAAAAAAAAAAATTTCTTAGAAAATGCATAAAGCATTGTAGAAAAAAACTGCACAGAGAATGAAATCATATTTAAATGTTAATAAAAGCAAAATGTGTATATAATTCTATTTTTTACTCAATACATTTTTGTAACATTTAATGCCAATTGGCTCATTTTACAATAAAAAGTAAACATTTTAAAAGTAATTTTTTATTACACTCAAATGTTTAGTCTACAAAATGTGATACAATTCTGTATCATATTAGTAGTAAGTAAAACAGATCCTTTTTTTGCAGAGTAGAACTTTTCATGTCCTGCTATGAACTGCTGTATCAGCAAATGTGAGTAGCATCTATTGTGACGCTAATGAAATATTACACCTGTTTACGTAAACTCACAAACTATGCTGTCGACTTCATTACAGACCCTTGAGGAATAAAGCTAGAAAACCTGGTATTACTATTTCAATGCTTTTGCATCCCTTTGCTTTGTAGACTGTACACCAATCCAGTCCTCTTTGTTGTTCTCCGAAAAGTGAAAAATGGGAAAATTATTGAGTGGAATGAATCTCAAGCAGCTGCTGAGGGAGGTTTCGGTTACGTTGCAGGGTGATATGTCTTTTGTAAACGTTGCAGCCATCCATGAAAGACGAGTTGTTTTGTGGGATGTTATTGGTGGATTGTATAGTGTAGTTTTTGGTGTTACACCTAGTGTTTCTTGCTTTGGCTGTTTAGATGAATATGCAAGCCTGCAACAACAAGTTCTCAAAGGAAAAATGTACATTAGAGCCTTAGTAGATGTTCTCAGTGCCTACCTGAGGCTATATGTGTTTCCCAACCCTGTTTCTGAAAGTCCTTCAACAGTTCACAATTTGGGTGTATCTAACACACCTGTTTTATGAGAGCATGGCTTAAATCAAGTGTGATTGATTAGGAATACATCCAAAATGTGCTGTTGGAAAGGAGGGAACTGGCTTAGAGGTAAAATGCATGAGAGCATAGGATCAATTCATTAGGCTATAAGGTCATTCTGCGTCAACTCAACCAGAGGCCCCCAACTAAAATGAAGAAAGCCGAAATATTAAATATCATGGCTGTATATTTACTGAGTAATCCACTATTTTGTAGAAGCACTAAGACAAGTATGTTCTGCGCAGTTGTGTTGATAGAAAAAAATGAGATACATTTCTAATTTCAGTATTATTTGTTGTTCATATATTTCTCTTTAAAAGAAAAAGTATCAGCTGTATGCAAAGTGACCCACATTTGTTTTTTGACCACTGAAAATGCGTACAATTTACCCATGGAACTGCATTAAGATCTTCATATCTCTGGACATTAACAATACTTCTTGAGTTATAGGCATGCAAACTTAGGGCAAAAAAGTGCTTTTTCCGATTTTTGAACTGTTACTGTTGGCATATAATGAAACAAAGATTGCTAAAGTCAACAGATTTAACTAATAGACCTACCAATCTCTGTGTAAAAATAAAATATGATGCTGCCATCTTTCTGAAGTAATTTTTACCACCCCCCTCCAAATCTCAGGTGAAAATGGTCATTTTTTGACCCGCTTCTACAAAACATTGGATTACTCAGTAAATATATACATCTGGAGTGAGGTTAGTTGTTTAGGGAAAAAGGAGGCGGGAACCGGCGAATGAACACTTCACTTTAATTATCACAAAATAAACAAACACAAGGACACAACACAATGGTAAGGACAGACGAGGCGAGAGAAAAGAGATGGAAGCATGAGGAGGCTCTGACTAGCGGTGACATGCGACGGTACTGGACACTCTTTGGTGGACGGCTCGATCCTCCTCCACCTCCTGGCGGATGGCAATTGCTCCTCCGGTTGAGGGCAGGGAGTTCCCTGTTCTCTGCGAGTCCCCCATCATGGCGGATGGCAGCATACAGGAGAGAATCCTCTGCTCCCTCTCGGATGGCAGCCACCCCACCTCGACCCAGAAGCATGGCAGCGAGCTCTCCGTCCCACCTGGTCTTCCATCGCTCCAGCACAACCGCCTCAGGTAGCCACTGGCGGTCACCGCTCCTTTGTGCTGCCCGATCTCCTCAGCACCACAATCCCCCTCAGCAGCGAGTCCCTCCTTCCTCCCAGGTTTCAGCACCAATGTAACTACCGAAGGAGGAGGCAGGAACCAGCGAACGTTCAAACACTTCACTTTAATAATCACAAAATAAACAAACACAAACCAAAGTAAAGCCGGAGCCCCTCATGGACGACTGCTCCACACACATAAACAAAACATAAAGTAAAGTCCAGGCCTAGTCCTCTCTTGTACTTAACTGGCTCCTGTAGCCCCTCTGTGAGATACGAGGCTGGTGTGGTGCGGTGAGTTGACGCTCATTATCAATCACACCACAGCCCGCTCCGTTCTTACGGCCCTCAGCCTCGTCCTGCTTGACATCCATGACATTTAATATTTTGGCTTTCTTCTTCATTTGTTTGTCTTTCTTCAGAAAAAATATGAACAATATCAATATATTTTAGCTGGGAAGTTTCAGAAATTTGGTTGATTTGACACGGAATGTTACAAATATGTCCATGGGCAACATTTAACTCTTGAGTGGGAGGGGGCAAGAAAAAAATCAAGGGTCTTTTTGTTTCTGCATCAGCAAATTATTTGCATAAATTAAGCAAACGAGTTTAAGTATCAAAACAATGGCATACCTTAAAGGGCTAAACAGCGTCCACCAGGCACGGTTTTATTATTACGAGAAGATCCACCAACATGTTCTTTCTGTCTAAACTCTTTATCACAAAACATCATATTTTGTATTGTGTATATGTTGTATTATATTGAATGTGTGTGTGTTTTTGTATGTTAAATGTAGTAAGGTACTTTCTGGCTGACTTTTATATTTAATATATAAAAATGTAATTAATTTGATACAGTATGCCTCTGTTAGTGTTAATACAGCCCTGTGAATATGCAACATGGTTATTGACTTATGTTTTTATCCCCAATTGTCTCCATTGACTGCTGCTTTAATTCAGCAGACTGCTGTTTAATTCAAATAAATATTTTTAAAGTTTATTTTAATTCTGCACTCTTGCAATGAGGCACGCTGCCAGATGAGATATTGCTAGCCATGTCCCCATCCCTCCACCAAGCTCTGCTGTTGAGCTAGTGGCACCAAGCTGTAACACACCTGTGTGAAGACACTGCTTAAAATGAAAATTAAGACTTAAAAGTGAAGAGTGCACCATACAGAATTGCTAAAATTATTGTTTCAAAGTCACACCTGCAATTGAGAAACAGATATTCCCATCCCCAAACTAATGCCATTGGTTGAACCAATATTTATGTTATGCAGTTCAGCTTGGTGTCCCTAGTGGTAGAAAAATGACACACTCCACTTTTAATTTTAGGTCTAACTTACTATTCAGTGACATTTAATATTCCTAAGAGAATTTCTTAGTCTTTAACATGAGACTAACTTTAGACTGTTATATTTTTACTCTAACAAAGGGTTGTTAGTTTACATTAAATGCTAATCTGAGACTAGACTAACTTTACACTATAGCTTCACTTTATCTTGATTCTTTATTAACTTCATTCATTTAAGACTACATTACCATTAGATCTTAAATTTTCATTCATAAAGATAATTGTTGTGGTTGATTTTAAAAGTTTATCTTCTACATAATCTTTAGACTAGACTAACTTTAGGCTAGATTAACTTTACACTTATATCATTTGGTTATTTGGTGTCATTTTGGAGTCTCTCTTTTTTTTTTGTCACTTTGTATGTTTGGGGTTTTTGGTGTACACACTGTATCTTCACACCATCACTCATGGACTTTTGTATCTTTAGTGCTCAATGATGGACTTAAGTGGTACTTAAGTAAATTAGTTATTTATTATTATTATTTCTTTATTTTGAGAAACTTTTACTTTACTACATTCCACAGCATAATATACTTTTTACTCCACTACATTTCATAAAAACATATAGTTACCAACGCTATCTCACAACCAATTCGTATGTATTTTACGAGGTGGCTAATTCGTATGAATTTGTACGTTTTGTCTAAACCCCAGTGATGGGTAGGTTTGGGGCGGGGTTTGAGGTAGGTCATTCATACGAATTAATACGAATTTGGCAACTCGTCACATACATACGATTTAGCAAAAATCATACGAGTGAGGTCGTACAAATTCGTACAAATTAGCTACTTCATAAAATATGTACGAATTGCCATGAGATCGGGTTGATCGTTACTCATTATTTTGAACTGAAGAAATCGTCAAGTGCTCCGAGACGCAATAGCAGTGTCTGATTATTTTCAATGAACCTGTTAAAACAGTTGGTAAATCGCACCGAACGATTCATTTGCGAATTGGACTCTTCTCGATTCAACAACTCACTGATTCAATGATCCGTTCAGAGTGAGTCTCCAGAGTCTGACTCAAAATGAGCCAAGAACCTCGAGATCCTCGGAGCCGATGGGATGAAAGGTAAGTTACAAATGACGAATTTTAGGATTGATTATTATAAATGAAAATCATATTTAGGTCTCGACTTTAAGTTGTTTGTGAACTAAAAAAAAACACACAACATAACATTAAAATAACGCAAATTATTGCACTTGCATTCTTCCCTGCCGTTTCAAATTATATAAAACTAGTATGTTTGCATAGCGTTTATTTTCAAATGTTATGCATTGAGCACTGTGACGTCTGTTTTATTGTTTGTCAACACACATTAAGCATATTATGTATCTGCATCCACTAATCTTCCTTACTGATTAGTGCTGGCTACTGACAACCCAGCAATTCCCCCTTCTCTATAGGTATTTTGAGCAGTAGGATTATATAAAATGTATAATATAAAATGATTGTAATAAAATTATAAAATAAACATTCATTGATCAGTACTTTTTACTTTTTAATACTTAAGTATTAAGTACTTTTGTACTTCTACTCGAGTAAAATTGGAAAGGAGTACTTAACTTTTACCGGAGTAATATTTTATTAGGGTATCTGTACTTTTACTCAAGTACTTGATTTGTGTACTTCAGCCACCACTGTCGGTGCTGTAAGAGCCATCCTTTTTTTCTTTTTTTTTTCTCACGAACAAACCCTCACACTATCCAAAACGGATCTCCAGGGGTCGCTTTGTGACAGGTTGATTTTACTACTTTATCTAGATAGTAGAGCATTGAACTACAGTAGCAACGCCAAGGTCCCTGGATTAATTCCCAGGGAGTGCATATACTGCCAAAATGTATACCTTGAACAAACCTTGTATACCTTTGTAAGTTTCCTTGCATAAGAATGTGTCCCAAATACAAAAATGCAACTATACATTTAGTTTGATATCAAAAATACATGTTACACTTTTAAAAAATTCACTCTGTTCTCATTCCAAATAGAAAAATACTGGTGTTATTATCAGCACACATTTCCTTATTGTCATGAATCAAGAATGAAACGAGCACATATGTGAACTCGTGAGATGCCCATGATTTACCCAGCATGCTCAGGTTTGTTTTGACACCCGTTACAAATGAGGCTAGCTTTTTTCGCTTTGTTTGTTGGGCAACAGGCATGCTAAGGGTAAATTTCCACACTGATAAGGCACGTTGCACGTGTTTGACTGCGCTTCTGCCGGGTGTCGCCAGAGCGACCTTGTCTTACCTAATGAGGAGATCCTCTCAGGGAGATTACAGGACGCTAGACATGATTCACCACTCCTGTCACTGCCAATATTCTAATTCACCTTTAAAACGGGCTTATTCAAGTGTTGTGTGTGTGTGTGAGAAGAATGGAATGCAAGCTCAAATGAATCATGCAAACCAAAATACGTCAATGTAAAAGTTACATAGATGGTGGTCATAACTTCTTTCTTCAGTCAATCGTTCTGACAGCTGTTTATGGCTTTGTAGCACAATTTCTGATACTAGCATGTCTTTCTGAAGTATAGCCTAATAAAATAATTCCAGCAATTTTTTCTTCCACTGATGACCTAATATTGAGTTAGTACAGACTTTGACCACCTATATTGGCCCACTGACACATAAATGTCAGCTTAGCAGATATGATCCATTAAGACTCTTTGAACCTTATGAATGACAAGCTGGAATACTAAGGTGGAGGCTGGGTGGGGGGAAGGGCTGTGGCCTACTAACACAAAGGTTGCAGGTCCAATTCCAAGCAAGGGAGAAACTATAGAATTACATAGATAGCAATCCTGCCGTCACCTATGTGACCTTGAGCAAGGTCACTTGAAACCGGGTTGATACAAGATGGCTGTTGCAGTATGTCCAACACATCAAGCTTCATTTACACACAGGCTCCTACAGATTTTTTTATTTGCATGACTTTCGGGCACTTGATTATATTGAATGTGCACCTCAAATTTTAAAAGTATAATTAATTTAAAAAAAAACTTAAATGATTTAAATCAACTAGTTTTGGTTACTGTAATATATTACTATAATATAATACTAATTTATTTCTATAATAGCAAATGTCACATGATATTTCAGAATTCGTTCTAAGATCATTTTTTATTATTATCAATGTTGAAAAACATTTTTTTATTTTTTTATTTAAATAATGATGCACTGCCATTCAAAGTTCACACGCGATCTCATATATATATATATATATATATATATATATATATATATATGTATATATATATATATATATATATATATATATATACAGTGCATCTGGAAAGTATTCATAGCGCTTCACTTTTTCCACATTTTGTTATGTTACAGCCTTATTCCAAAATTTATAAAATGTATGATTTTCCTCAAAATTCTACAAGCAATACCCCATAATGACAACGTGAAAGAAGTTTGACTGAAATCTTTGCAAATTTATTAAAATAAAAAAAACGAGAAAAAAATCACATGTACTTACATGTATTTACAGCCTTTGCTTAATACTTTGTTGAAGCACCTTTGGCACCAATGACAGCCTCAAGTCTTTTTGAGTATGATGCTACAAGCTTGGCACACCTATTGTTGGGCAGTTTCTCCCATTCTTCTTTGCAGGACCTCTCAAGCTCCATCAGGTTGGATGGGGAGCGTCGGTGCACAGCCATTTTCAGATCTCTCCAGAGATGTTCAGTCGGGTTCAAGTCTGGGCTCTGGCTGGGCCACTCAAAGACATTCACAGAGTTGTCCCGTTGCCACTCCTTTGTTATCTTGGCTGTGTACTTAGGGTCATTGTCCTGTTGGAAGATGAACCTTCGCCCCAGTCTGAGGTCTGGAAAATTATTAGGCACGTTGATTTTCTGATCATGTTTTTTTCCCAGGCACATTTTACCAATTCCAAACCACATTAATCTTAATAACTACTATTAATTTTGTATTTAATAATTGATAAGTGATATATAATTGTTCATGAAGGCTGGAAATGAAAAATGCCTTATATTCAGGTGTGCAGAATTATTAGGCACGTTGGAAGAGTCCTGGTGGTTTTAAACTTCTTCCATTTATGGATGATGGAGGCCACTGTGCTCATTGGGACCTTCAGTGCTGCAGAAATCTTTCTGTACCCTTCCCAAGATCTGTGCCTCGATACAATCCTGTCTCGGAGGTCTACAGACAATTCCTTGGACTTCCTGGCTTGGTCTGTGCTCTGATATGTACTGTTACAGTGTCTTTCCAAATCATGTCCAATCAACTGAATTTACCACAGGTGGACTCCAATCAAGTTGTAGAAACATGAATGAACATGTAGAATCAGTGGAAACAGGATGCACCTGAGCTCAATTTTGAGTGTCATGGCAAAGGCTGTGAATACTTATGTACATGTGATGTTTTTGATTTGTAAAAAATTGCAAAGATTTCAAACAAACTTCTTTCACGTTGTCATTATGGGGTATTGTTTGTAGAATTTTTAGGAAAATAATTTAATCTGTGTGTGTGTGTGTGTATATATATATATATGGAATAACATGGGTAAATCAAGACATTTTTGGGTGTTCTTTTAGGATCAATCTAATCAAATTCAAGGCAGTGTGATGACCGTATTAGTGCGAACGTTGCTGGAATACTTTATGGTTTCAAGCACTGATAGTTCTGAAGTTTGAGTCAAACATTCCTTCCTGTTTTGGCCGTACCGACTGGCTAAACTCTTTGACTTTAGGCCCAGAGCTCTCCTACTCTTGCACAATACAAAACCAAAACTCTGCCTGCCAAAACCAATAGCTTGCCTCCCGCTGAAAAGACAATTAGCGCGTCTCTCGCTGCAGACTCCACAAGAGTTTTTTTTAGGAAACCTGATGGAGATATTCAAGACCTCTCTTGTTTAAATGTGTCGGCTTGGTTGCTTTCACTTCTCTTGTTCATAACATGTTTTTAAAGTCCATCACTTTGAATTACAAGGAAAAATAGTTAAATATATGGTTCCTGGAATTTTAATCATTATTATTGTACTCTGCTTAAATAATAACCATGTCTTTCTTTTCTGTACAAAGCGGAAGGAGACGGCTCAAATGACCCATCCAAACCTCTGGGGAGGGTTTTCTTCATTCCCAAGGATTAAGAGCAGACAGGCCCAAACAGCTTGTTTTTGAAGTACCCATACCTAAACTGTTCCCTTTAATATGTCCTAGGAGAAGCTGGGAAAAAAATATCCTATTAGCCGCAATCTTGCACACATTCAGATGAGCGGCGGTAAGCTACTGCAGTCATTATGTCCAAGAGACTGAACAAGAACAGCATAACACCATCAAAGGCCCTTAATGAACAGGGGGAAATGCCACATGCACACTCGGCAAATTAAAGCACATTTGCTCTTAATATCAACTGGAAATAAAGAAATGGTTCATGTGTTTAATTTATTAATTACTTTCATTTTATGCATTTCTTGATTGTCAGCTATGATAAATAAATATTATTGCAGTTACACAAGACATTCTTCATATAAAAAGATCTTGTTCTGGTTCTGATTAAAAAAACAACTAAAATATTATTTTGGTTTACAAAAATAACTCCATAATGGTTTACTGAAAAAAAGGTTGTCAGCCAATTTAAATAAATTAATTGCATGATATCCCAATTTATCACTATTAACCACATTTAATTGTGATTGCATTAGGGGCCTTTCACACGTTTTTCCAGCATTGAAAATATTCTGGCGGCTTTTTACATATAAATTTACAGATTTTTAAATATAAAATAGTTCTAGTCCTGCCAGTGATTATTATTTTTTATTTATTTCATGAATAAGATATGTTAGTATTACAAACTGCATCTTTGCATTTATTTAATTTATTGTCAATACTGGACTTGTAGTTCACATGGGTAGACCATTTTTGACCCAAGAAAAACCCTGATTGATGAACTCATCTGACAAATCAGAGCAGAGTAGACCAATCACAACAGACTGGGCCGTCTGACCAATCAGAGCAGAGTAGACCAATCACAACAGACTGGGCCATTGACCAATCAGAGCAGAGTAGACCAATCACAACAGACTGGCTCATTGACCAATCAGAGCAGAGTAGACCAATCACAACAGACTGGGCCGTCTGACCAATCAGAGCAGAGTAGACCAATCACAACAGACTGGGCCATCTGACCAATCACAAAAGACTGGGCCATTGACCAATCAGAGCAGAGTAGACCAATCACAGCAGACTGGGTCATTGACCAATCAGAGCAGAGTAGACCAATCACAACAGACTGGGCCATTGACCAATCAGAGCAGAGTAGACCAATCACAACAGACTGGGCCGTCTGACCAATCAGAGCAGAGTAGACCAATCACAACAGACTGGGCCATTGACCAATCAGAGCAGAGTAGACCAATCACAACAGACTGGGCTGTCTGACCAATCAGAGCAGAGTAGACCAATCACAACAGACTGGGCCATTGACCAATCAGAGCAGACTAGACCAATCACAACAGACTGGGCCATCTGACCAATCAGAGGAGAGTAGACCAATCACAACAGACTGGGCCATTGACCAATCAGAGCAGACTAGACCAATCACAACAGACTGGGCCATCTGACCAATCAGAGCAGAGTAGACCAATCACAACAGACTGGGCTGTCTGACCAATCAGAGCAGAGTAGACCAATCACAACAGACTGGGCCGTCTGACCAATCAGAGCAGACTAGACCAATCACAACAGACTGGGCCATCTGACCAATCAGAGGAGAGTAGACCAATCACAACAGACTGGGCCATTGACCAATCAGAGCAGACTAGACCAATCACAACAGACTGGGCCATTGACCAATCAGAGCAGACTAGACCAATCACAACAGATTGTTCTGTTTGACCAATCAGAGCAGAGTAGACTCAAGGAAAGGAGGGGTTTAGAGAGACATAATCTTCGAATAAACTGCTTTCAGTTGAGAAATTAGGTGATGCTGCAATGTATATAATGGAACAAAAAGGAAATCTATTGTAGGAAACCTCCAAAGCAAAATTAGAAACCTTTACAATATCATAATAGGGGCACTTTAACATCTTGTCTAATATCACCATCAAGTTGCAGGCAAAATGTCCTTGTTTTGACAGGAATTTTTATCATACACTTTCTCCCTTGTGTTCTATGGTTGGCTTGCAACATCCATTTTTTGATGGCTCATTGTTGTTTTTTCTCTTCGTTCCTATTCCAGAGAAAATGTCGACATTTCTGCCAGTAGAGGATGGTCAACTGATTTTTGAATTGGAATGGAAAGTTGAAGTGGGAGCCAGAGGGGGATATGGTGACTCCCAGCAGCTGATAAGAAAGAACAATATGAGGTTGGGCAGCCTTTCAGAAACGTGATATATTTCCAGGCTTAATCTGTTCAAGCAGCATTATCTTCAGAGGAACATTTTATTGCTCAGACATTGCTCTTGAGTTCTCTTTAAAAGTATCGACTTCATCTCAGAGGTTTTCCAAAAATTCCTTAGGAGAAATAAAAATAGAATCAAATCATTCCAATTCAACTGAAGTATAAAACATGGACCACACAGTTACCTGGTGAGAGCAGAACTGTCATGTGATGCCTCATGCTGTCGCGCTTCCCCCAGAAGACAAACAGATGCTTGTGTTTTGTTGTCAGTGAGGTGAAGTGATTGTCTAAACAAGTGTGCTGGGAAAGAGCCTGTGCTCATAATAAATGCACAGATAAAGGAGTGTCTTGGCTTGTAAACACACAACTGATTATGTAAGAGAGCTGAATTCAAGCAGGTGCCATTAATCATAGCCAATTTAATATACGGAAGAAAAAAAAGGTTTGTAGCCATGAAATAACCAGGAAATTATTTGTGGCATTGTTTTAAATAGCTGTTGTATCTAAAACAAACATTTATTAAGGTATAGTACACATTCCTTATAAAATGTATTATTATTATTATTATGTTGTTGTTTTTATTGTTTTATTTTATTTTATTATTATGATTTTGCTCTTAGATTATTTAATTATTTATAATTTAATTGATTAAATATATTTAATATATATATATATATATATATATATATATATATATATATATATATATATATATATATATCATGTATATCATGTATTAAAATGATTTTCATAAGGAATGTTTTTAAAATGATTATTTTTATGATGTTGTTTCTGTTACATTCTTTTTTAATTATTTATAATTTAATAATTAATTCAATCTTTTTCTTTTTAAACATGTAATAAAATAAAAATAATTTCATAAGAACATTTTTACTATTATGATGTTGTTACATTACTTCATAGGAACGTTTATTATTATTGTTGTTGTTGTTATTACATTATTTTTACATTTATTTATAATTTAATTATTTACAATTTAATAAATTATTAACTATTTTTACTTAATTATTATGTATTAAAATAATAATAATTTCATAAGGAACATTTTACTATTATTATTATTATTATTATTATGTTGTTGCTGAACTGGTGTATTTTATTAGTTATAAATTAAATAAATTATGAAATATTTTTACTATTTAAAGTGATCATGTATTAAAATAATAGGAACCTTTTTACTATTATTATTGTGGTTGTTGTTAAATGATTACTCTTTTTAAATAAAAACTATATTTATAATTTAATAAAATGTATTTATAAATGACGATTCATGGCTGTGTTGAATATTTTAATTTTTTTATTTATTAACATTATTAGGATAGTATAAAATATATAATATTAATAACATTATATATTATATAAAATTTTATCAAATTGTATAAGTATTAAAATGTTAAGTATTGAAAATGTTTAATACATTATACTGTATGCACACACACACACACACACCCACACACACAATAGTTTAAGTGTAATGTATATCTGCGGCTGTGGAGTAGGTTGGTAATGTGAACTAGCAAAGGGATTTTCCACAAGTTTTGTGGTAGTGTCCAAATGAAATAAGCGTAAAACTGTTCATACATTTCTGTAAATTCTCTCATGTCTGCCCTATTAATCTCTCTTTTTTTTTTTTTTTTACAAATTCATTCCTTTAGTTCGCTTCCTAACAGCCAGTATAAATCACTACCCTACTTCAGTACAGAAACCAACAGCATGGTAACATTAGCCACCACATAATCTCACCTTATAAGGGTCCGGTGGCATGACTCGAGGTCACAGCTCTTTGACCAGAGATATGTGACAACTATGAGCTCACCAGGGGCTTGTGAAGAGGTCACACAATGAGCTTTACAGGTTAGCACTGTAAAAGGCAATGTAGAACACCAGCAGATAAAAACACACTTGGATAACTCAGCAAGGGCCCTTATCTGAGGGAAGTGCGCACAAAATAGGTCACATTATAGCAATGGTGTAAAAGTAGAAAGGTTTTTGCAGATTCTACTTTCACAAATGATGCTAATCATCAGTGGTTTCTGTGTTTTTTTTAAAGATCCTAAACTCAAATTACATAAACTTCAAGTTTGGCAATATCAAGTGAAACAATGGAAGGGGGTCAATAAGGCAGCTTGAACTGTATCAAAACATTACAGAAGCTTTCTAATAGCATTTATCAGTGCATAGCAGATTACAGATGTGGGTCAATAGTTCCTTGACTAGAGCATGTAATCTTGAGGTAAAAGTGGGATCTCTTTGAAACCAAATGAGCGAGACTGACTGGTGATGGTTGGAATCCTAAGACTTGGTACAAAGTACTACACTAGGACAAGCTTTGCATTGTGCATTGAAGTAAGGAGACCTTTCAATGTCTGGTTTTCAGGTTTCTTGCATGGTTTAGTTGAATTGTTTGCATATCGTCCCAACTCTTATTTGGGTCATGCAAACTCTTAAACCAAACCACAGGCTAAATGGTTGGTTCACTTGGAAATGAAAATAATTCTGCCGTCATTTAGACTGACCCTCATGTTGTTACAAACCTGCATGACTTTCGTGGAATGCAAAGGATTTTTTTTTAACTTGACAGTCATTGGTCAGCAGGTCATCTCTATGATGTAATTTCCTGGCTTTGTTGTTGTTTTGCATGTTTCTGCATGTTGGTTGCACCACATGACTTTGTTTTGATCAACAAAAGTGATATCAGTGCCACCTAGATATTTTTGACATTATTAAAGGGATAATTCACTAACTCTCAAGTTGTTCCAAGAGTTTCTTTCTTCTGTTGAACACAAAAGATGATATTTTGAAGAATATCGGTAACCAAAAAGTTGACGTAGCGATTGACTTCCATAGTACTTTTTGGTAACGCTTTAGATTACAGCCCGGAAATTACTGCGTAAGTAAAGTGAATTTTCAGTGTAACTTTTGGTAATTATAATGTAACTATGAAGTAAGTATGTGTAGGTATAAGGGACCAATATGTAATTTGGGGAATAAAGGGGTAACTATCAGGAAAATTAACAAATAATGTATACTGTAAGTATTTTTTAATTAAGGGGTAATTATCTATGTAGTTACAGGGTAAGTGTGAATCTATGGGCTGTAAATTAAAGTGGTGTTTGTTCCCCTCTTGTTTCATGTAGTTACAGGGTAAGTGTGAATCTGCGGGCTGTAAATTAAAGTGGTGCTTGTTACCCTCTTGTTTCATGTAATTACAAGGTAAGTGTGAATCTACGGGCTGTAAATTAAAGTGGTGTTTGTTTCCCTCTTGTTTCATGTAGTTACAGGGTAAGTGTGAATCTACGGGCTGTAAATTAAAGTGGTGTTTGTTCCCCTCTTGTTTCATGTAGTTACATGGTAAGTGTGAATCTGCGGGCTGTAAATTAAAGTGGTGTTTGTTCCCCTCTTGTTTCATGTAGTTACAGGGTAAGTGTGAATATACGGGCTGTAAATTAAAGTGGTGTTTGTTACCCTCTTGTTGCATGTAGTTACAGGGTAAGTACAATAAAAACATGTACACAATCTGATATCACTCATAAATCTTTATTTAAAAAACAACTTTCAAAACAGATTTACAACACTTATTCGTTTCACTTGCTTGGCTTCATCCTCCTCTTGTTCCTCTTCTTTTTTGTTATTGCCACAGATGAAACTTAAGGAATCCTATGTCTCTAGCTATTCTGTATTATGTATTTAAAGAAAATACAATACACCCAGAAATGTCCTCACTATTTACTCGTCTTTTACCCTCATGCCATCCGAGATGTATACGACTTTCTCTCTTCAGATGAACACAGAAAAATAAATAATGTCTGCTAATGAAAACACATTTGGGTTCCTAAAAGTTGAAGCATCAAACATCACATACACACTGTAAAATCTAATTAGTTAGACTTACTTGAAAAAAAGCATGCAAACAGTAAAACCAAGTAAAGTGAAATAGGAATAGTATGTTGTGCTAACAAATGCTTAGTTAGTATAGTTCACTTACACAAGAGTTCTAGTAACTAAAAAAGAACTGTAGAGAGTACTTGATCTTTTACTTTAGGTTTACTCTTGACTTAGTAGAGCTACCATAAATGTTACCATTGTTGTGTTTTGCATGCTGAATGTTGAAGTCTGTGTGTGACTCAAGCAAGATATTGTTACACATATAGAGGGATTATATCAACCCAATTAAAAGTTTCACAGGTGTTTATGATGTAAGTGTTAGTAATAACATTGTAAACATTATATGACATACAGGGAAATATTACATAGGTTATTTTAAAAGATTATCTTAATTTCAGACTAAATCATTAACTAGTTAATTATTCAGCCAGAAGCTAGGTCAACTTTTAAAAGCAACCCATTTATTACTTCTCTTCCTCTGAAATCAAATAATTGTGATTTCTTGTTGCATAGCTGCATCAGAAAGAGAATTACAGTAATATAAATGTTCCAAGTGCCCAACCAAAGTGAACACTTATCACCATAATGGTGAGTTTTTTTGTTTTTTTTTGCTTGACAAAATGGCACTCAAACCAATCAAGTAACCTTAACTTGGTTTTTCTGAGTAAACAAGGAATAGTATGTGAAGAGTACAGATTACTAGATTTTTACAATTAAGTTAAGACACGTAAAGTTAACTAATACCAATATTTTAAATTTTTTTACCAATAGACTATCGCTTCCGACCAGCAGTCATCTATGAGAGCATGAGAGATTTAAGTTCACGCTCGTAAATTGAAGCGTGATGAGCACGCAGAGAAACTCTGGTCACGCGGATGTCAGATGCCGTCCGTTTTTATCTTATTTTATTTTTTAAATTAATGCTCACAACAGTATACAAACAATAGCATAATATATGATAATAGCAATGAGAAACAAACAAGACAGGAAGACAGAGATGCCAGTTCGCGCGTGAGTTTCATCTGAAAGTCATGAAAGCTTGAAGCTTCTTTACTCACGCACGCGCTGGTAACAGCTGGTCGGATACGAAAAGATTAGTAAATTATGAAAGCATTTCATAATAAATAAATAATAATACAGAATATCAAAAGACATGGTATTCCTCTTAAGATCCATTAGTGGAAATAACAAAAAAGAAGAAGAGGAACAAGAAGAGGAAGACAAGCAAGAGAAACAAAAAATGGACAAAATGTGCCTCTTTCTGTCAGGAAGTTATATGAAATGAAAAGTTTATTTAAAAAAATTAATAAGAAGTGTCATAAATCTGTTTTGAATTAAGTTGCTTTTCAAATAAATGTTTCCCAGTGATATCGGATTTTGTATGTGTTGTTTATTGTACTTACCCTGTAACTACATGAAACAAGAGTGGAACAAACACCACTTTAATTTACAGCCCGCAGATTCATACTTACCATGTAACTAAATGAAACAAGAGGGGAACAAACACCACTTTAATTTACAGCCCGTAGATTCACACTTACCCTGTAACTACATGAAACAAGAGGGGAACAAACACCACTTTAATTTACAGCCCGCAGATTCACACTTACCCTGTAACTACATGAAACAAGAGGGGAACAAACACCACTTTAATTTACAGCCCGCAGATTCATACTTACCATGTAACTAAATGAAACAAGAGGGGAACAAACACCACTTTAATTTACAGCCGTAGATTCACACTTACCCTGTAACTACATGAAACAAGAGGGGAACAAACACCACTTTAATTTACAGCCCGCAGATTCATACTTACCCTGTAACTACATGAAACAAGAGGGTAACAAACACCACTTTAATTTACAGCCCATAGATTCACACTTACCCTGTAACTACATGAAACAAGAGGGTAACAAACACCACTTTAATTTACAGTCCATAGATTCACACTTACCCTGTAACTACATGAAACAAGAGGGGAACAAACACCACTTTAATTTACAGCCCGCAGATTCATACTTACCATGTAACTACATGAAACAAGAGGGGAACAAACACCACTTTAATTTACAGCCCGCAGATTCATACTTACCATGTAAATACATGAAACAAGAGGGGAACAAACACCACTTTAATTTACAGCCCGCGGATTCACACTTACCCTGTAACTACATGAAACAAGAGGGTAACAAACACCACTTTAATTTACAGCCCATAGATTCACACTTACCCTGTAACTACATGAAACAAGAGGGGAACAAACACCACTTTAATTTACAGCCCGCAGATTCATACTTACCATGTAACTACATGAAACAAGAGGGGAACAAACACCACTTTAATTTACAGCCCGCAGATTCATACTTACCATGTAAATACATGAAACAAGAGGGGAACAAACACCACTTTAATTTACAGCCCGCGGATTCACACTTACCCTGTAACTACATGAAACAAGAGGGTAACAAACACCACTTTAATTTACAGCCCATAGATTCACACTTACCCTGTAACTACATGAAACAAGAGGGGAACAAACACCACTTTAATTTACAGCCCGCAGAAATTAACTTGCACAGTAATTTCCAGGCTGTAATCTAAAGTGTTGCGTAAAAACACACAGTGCTCTGAAACCACCACCACAAGCTATTCAATTAGATCACTTCACACTAAGCTATATCACAACTTTGTTTTCTGTTAGATTGAAAGATGCTTTGCCAAAGCAATGGCGAAACATTAGTGAACTTTTAGGTTCATTACAAAACTACGGCAGGTCATCATTGTAATAGACATTTGATATAGAGTGCAATAAAGCAGGATAATCAATTTAAAAAGGCTATTATTCACCTGTAGGTGCTTGAGGTCTTCGACGCAGACAGCGTTTTAACCTTAGGTTTGCATAAATTAAGTACAAAAATGTAACCTTTACTAGTTGACCCAAAAATGAAAATTATCCCATAATTTACTCACCCTCAAGCCATCCTAGGTGTATATGACATGTATATATCTTATGGTGGATGCTTAGGCTACGCCCAACGTCATCATCGCGCCAGTTATGTCCGTAAGTTGAATACAGAAGGTAGTCTGGTGGAAGCTAGATATTTTACTTTATAACGTATTAAATATGGATATTTTTCTTACGCTGCCTCAGAAGTTTTGTGAGGTTCCTTCAAGGCAACAAGTCAGCTGCCCAAGTTTTCAAAAGCATTTTTCAAAAAGCGTCACCAGGAAGGACCACCCCTAACCCCGCCCCTAAACCTACCCATCACTGGGGTCTAGACAAATCATACGAAAAAACGAGGTTGTACAAATTAGCTAACTTGTAAAAACTCAAACAGCTCATAAACATACTTTAATCACTAGAACATTTTGAAATAACCTGTTAAACATGAAAGTATTATGCAATTATTTAAGACATTTCTCCAGGAACTTTTGGCATAAAGGGTTATTGAACTGAATCAACTCTGAGCTGAATAATGAAACTATTGTCTTTTTAGAGCTGCTTTAGTGCAGAATTTGAATTCAAGTTATTAATGTGAAACTGTAAAAAAGTAAAGTATGTTGTTAAATGTTAATAAGCTAATTGTATTGGTTACTTTTTTTTTTTGATTTTGGCATCAGATGATGCAGAAGAAACTACGAGGAGACATAAATTTAGTAAGGATTGTTAAGGTCACAAGGAAACCTTCACTTGACAGAAATGCAAGAAAGCCATGGTTGTTCTTACAAAAACAGGCCTCTAGATCTCCTGGTCTATAGAGCGGAGAAGAACAAGAGCAAGTTTTATTTCTCGAATACCCTCCCACAGGGACAAAAAGCTGCGCCAAGTCTAATAATTCCATTTTATGGTAGGCATGCATGCAAAGTTAAATTTCACGCTGAGGAGAAATAAAAGAACAAACAGGGCTATTTTGGACCCACACATTTATTGGCCCTAAATTATGGCCCGTCCACAAGGTAGTTTTACCAAGAAGAACATTTAAATTTAGCTTCAAAGGAAAATCAACAACCTGGAAATTCCTTTCAGCTATCAACAGGTTCTGAATGTGAGGCCGCTTGCCAATGGAGTTGGACTGTGGTACGAGGCTACGGAGCCAGCGTCTGTCAGCAGAAGTGTTAGCCTTCTCCAGTTCATCCACAATAATGCGTGGAATGTATTGTGCGAAAACCACTAGCGCTGCCCTTCCAAAAAAACAACTATTTGATTGTATAAATGTTGACTCAAGGGCAAGGCAGTAGTCCATCTAATAATGGACATACCAAGAGGAATTGATGCAAATTGCTCCTTTTTTGTATGAAAGAACCGGCCTTTAGCTTGTGATAGATAGGCTTGCGATTAGCAGCAAATGAAAACAGCCTATGAACGTTTTCCCTTTCCACTTTTTCTGTCAAAATAAGTCTTAATTGTGTTCCTCAAATCTATAATGATCTTTTATAGTGTTGTTGCTCTAAAAATAGTGCACTAAAAATAGCAAACTGTTTCTAAAGAGTGGTGTAAACTGAACCCATGAAAATTTCACACAGTGACAACTGCTTAGTTTGTTAGGTGCTGTTATCTAAAGTGACTTTACTGCTATGCATAAAAGTACAATACAATTCTTGAAGTTAAAGATGATATATTTACATACAGTTAAACATGATGGAATGTAATTACTTTAACTGTTGAAGTAATATTGAAATGTTTGTCACAATGATGAGTTTGCATTAGGATACATTTTGGGGTTATCAAGGAATAAAGTTTGTAACCAAGTTTTAGGGCTATACATGGTCCTGCATTTAACAAAAATCCTTTCTGTGCTTATTAATTTTGAAGAGGAAAATTACTTGCAACAATAAGCTGAACACTTTATTAAACCTTCCAGTGACCTGTTTAGGACTAATTTGAGCAGATACCGCATAATTGCCTTATTGGACAGACAGCTGGGACAAGTGCCCAGTCTCTTTTTTGATTAGGCCCAGAATGTTCCAGAATAAGAGGTTCTTTAAAGTCAATTAGGCCTCTGATGAGGCACAAGAGAAATTTTGATTCATTAAACTGATTAAGTTATGGCCTTTTACCTAATTAGATTCATTTTACGTTCACATTGAACAGACACTTGGGGAACTTTACTCCCCAACGGTATTACAATAATAAAGTAATTTGTCATTTTCATATATATATATATATATATATATATATATATATATATATATATATATATATATATATATATATATATATATATATATATATTGGTTACTTATAGTTGCCTTTGCATCATAGAGTGCAGTAGGGGTGACCTTTTTTGTAGGCCAAAACCCAGAAACGAGTTGCATTTTAGCACTTCCGGTTCCATTGTCCTGAAGTCAAGGTTTTTTTTATTTTTCTGATTAAAACCCTGACACAAGGTCTGTTGTGAACACAAACTCTAGATGTTTTCATATTTTACTCTACAACATAAAGTACATTAGGAATGATTTTTTTTAAAGATTTATTTGTATTGAAAAAAGCGGTTGCTAACAAGTGACTAAATGGGACTACTACGGAGCCCCTGAAGAAACATGGTGGGAAAAAAAACATTAGATAAGAGGAAAAAAAAAGTCAATGCTTTTGCGTTCTTTCGCAAATGTTTTGCGTTCCTCCGAGAAACTTTGTGTTTGCTCAAAAAACCTTTGCATTACTTTGATAAATTTTGCGTTCACTCGCAAAACTTTTGTGTATCCCTGAGAAACTTTGCGCTCCCTCGCAAAACCTTTGTGTTCCCCCGAGAAACTTTACATTTGCTCACAAAACCTTTGCTTCCCCGAGAAACATTTAACTCGCTCGCAAAACCTTTGCGTTCCCCCGAGAAACTTTGCTTTCATTCGCAAAACCTTTGCATTCCCCTGAGGAACTTTGTGTTTGCATCCAAAACCTTTGCATTCCTCTGAAAAACTTTGCATTCGCTTGCAAAACTTTTGCATTCCCCAGAGAAACTTTGCGTTCGCTCGCAAAACCTTTGCATTCCCCCGAGAAACTTTGCATTCGCTCGCAAAACCTTTGCATTCCCCCGAGAAACTTTGCATTCGCTCGCAAAACCTTTGCATTCCCCCGAGAAACTTTGCATTCATTCGCAAAACCTTTGCATTCCCCAGAGAAACTTTGCGTTCCCCAGAGAAACTTTGCGTTCATTTGCAAAACCTTTGCATTCCCCCGAGAAACTTTGCGTTCATTTGCAAAACCTTTGCATTCCCCCGAGAAACTTTGCGTTCACTCGCAAAACTTTTGCGTTCCCCAGAGAAACTGCGTTCATTTGAAAAACCTTTTGCGTTCCCCAGAGAAACTTTGCGTTCATTTGCAAAACCTTTGTATTCCCCCGAGAAACTTTGCTTTAATTCGCAAAACCTTTGTATTCCCCCGAGAAACTTTGCGTTCATTCGCAAAACCTTTGCATTCCCCAGAGAAACTTTGCGTTCATTTGCAAAACCTTTTGCGTTCCCCCGAGAAACTTTGCGTTCATTCGCAAATCCTTTGCGTTCCCCAGAAAAACTTTGCGTTCATTTGCAAAACCTTTGTATTCCCCCGAGAAACTTTGCGTTCATTCGCAAAACCTTTGCATTCCCCCGAGAAATTTTGCGTTCACTCGCAAAACTTTTGCGTTCCCCAGAGAAACTTTGCGTTCATTTGCAAAACCTTTGTATTCCCCCGAGAAACTTTGCTTTCATTCGCAAAACCTTTGCATTCCCCCGAGAAACTTTGCTTTCATTCGCAAAACCTTTGCATTCCCCTGAGGAACTTTGTGTTTGCATCCAAAACCTTTGCATTCCTCTGAAAAACTTTGCATTCGCTTGCAAAACTTTTGCGTTCCCCAGAGAAACTTTGCGTTCATTTGCAAAACCTTTGCGTTCCCCAGAGGAACTTTGTGTTTGCATCCAAAACCTTTGCATTCCTCTGAAAAACTTTGCATTCGCTTGCAAAACTTTTGCGTTCCCCAGAGAAACTTTGCGTTCATTTGCAAAACCTTTGCGTTCCCCAGAGAAACTTTGTGTTCGCTCGTAAAACCTTTGTGTTCCCCAGAAAAACGTTGCATTCGCTCTCGCAAAACCTTTGCATTCCTCCGAGAAACTTTGCATTCGCTCGCAAAACCTTTGCGTTCCCCAAGAAACTCTTCATTCACTCGCAAAACCTTTGCGTTCCCGAGAAACTCTTCATTCACTCGCAAAACCTTTGCGTTCCCCAGAGAAACTTTGCGTCCATTTGCGAAACCTTTGCGTTCCCCCAAGACACTTTGCATTCGCTCGAGAAACTTTGCGTTCGCTCTTTATTCACTCACAAAACCTTACGTTTCCCCCAAAAAACTTGCAAACGCAAGCTTTTTTTTACTTCTGGAGATTGTATTTGGGTTGTGTTAATTTGTGTAGATTATCAGGAGGAACAAAACGTGTAATGCTGGATTCAGACTACATGATATTTTTGTGTTACCATAGTCACTGTGTCAGATTATGCGATTTCGACTAAATTCTTGTCGTGTCGCGGACAAGAAACATGTAGGCTACACGTTGCTTCCTGACAAATCATTGCCTGCCATCTTTAATGACTAACTAGCGACTGATTTCCGGAAACAAGAACATAAACAAACAATGGCTACCGAAGTGGCGTGTTAGCTTAATGCTAATGCAAGTACTCACCGTGTTGATGAAGTGCTTCCGCTATTGTTCGTCGTGGTCGTCCCTTGAGGAAACATCATAAAGGCTAGAGGACTATTGCCATAGCTCTACAAACCTTTCCTCCATTGCATAATTCCACTTAGCAGCACCAATAACATTAGCTCTCTTTCATTTCTTTCATGTTTGAGAGCTGTGTACGGAAGAGCTTCTGTGCTCCTATTGGTCAACTTTACAGATGTGACGGAACCGGTTGTGGAGGACCGGAAAAAATAGCTAGTGTTTCAGATGTGACATTGTAAAGCGTCGCAGACAAGGTGTCGGTTGTCGTCCACTATGACACACTATATGAAATTAGTTTTTCGCATCACCATGATACCCTGCGTCAAGTGGAGCATGCTAAAATCGGGCTGATAACATGTAGTCTGAACCCGGCATAAGAATCATAAACTTTTGTTTTCAAAAGCCAATTCAAAAATCCTATTGGGAAAAGGGGTGATGGAAACTTACGGGTTGGCCTACAAAAATACATCATTACTGCAGAACTCTATTAAAGGTGCAGTGTGTGATTTTTAGCAGCATCTAGCGGTAAGGTTGTGAATTGCATCCCCCCTCCCTTTCGGAGTGCATAGAGAAGCTACGGGGGCCAACACAGGACAAAAATGTCGTCGTCGGAGAGTGCAGAGCAGAGAGAGCAGAGAGTGACTAGCGCTCTGTCCGTTTAGGGCTACTGTAGAAACATGGTGGTGCAAAATGGCGATTTCACTGTATGGAGTGTATGGAGATAGAAATGGATCATTCTAAGGTAATGAAGACATTAGGGTTCATTATGTAAGGTCTTTATACACCACTGACAACATAGTTATGTATATTATATTGCATTTCTGTCAGTAGATCCTCATAAATACTACACACTGAACCTTTAAAATAGAGTAAATGGTATTTTAACACAAAAATAACACTTTACCTGCTCAAATCTTAACTTGTACACCATCTAGAAGTATAAATCAAAAGTATAAACAAACAGAATCAATGAACAATGCAACAATTCAGTCCAGTCAAATTAATACGTAACACCACAGCCCTTACCCAGAGCGCACACTACTGCACAATTTGCATACATTTGCATGGAGAGTTGCTGATTCACAGACTGATTTGCAAGCCAGAGACACCAGAAGGAACATCGGACAGCAACAGCATAAAAACATTGCCCCTTAAATGGAAATAATCAATGTTTTGGTACTTGACCCTGTTTGACCTGCTCAGTGAGTATTTTCATACTGAATTTTCAGCACAGAAATCCCATGAAATGTCATGAGATGCATTGGCAGGCAGATCTTGCAGATGTGTTCATGCATGTTGAGGTGTGTATCATCTCCTGGAGGTATGCCGTGAGCTGCAGTGGGTCACTGCATTATGTAACTGGTTATGCAGGGGCACGTGCTGCCATCATTCTCTTCACTTGCTCCTCTGTTAAATTGTGCTTTCTGCTCTCTGGCCCCTGTACCACAATCCTGGATTTTCTTTCATTCTGCTGAATCATAATCTAGTTTAAGCCACTGGAGTCTGAAAATAAATGAAATATTACATGAAATTGGATTTGATAGCAGGGAGGATTAGTGCATGGTGACGCACTGTGAAATATTCGTTCTGAAAAAAAGAGCTTCTGACTGAATATTGCAGCAATGCCATATACCTTATATAAATATAATAAATATACCTTAAATAATAATAAATTGATATAGATTATATATGGTTAGATTGATGGATATAGACAGATAGATAGACGTATAGATTGATAGACAGTGAAGAATAGACTGCATAGATAGATAGATAGATAGATAGATAAATATGTAGATAGAAATGTGCACATCTATCTAGCTTTCTGTCATTCTATCATTCTACTGTTATGTCGTTCTTTCTATCGTTCTACTGTTCTATTGTTCTGTCGTTCTATTGTTCTACTGTTCTATTGTTCTGTCATTCTATCTATCGTTCTACTGTTCTATTGTTCTGTCGTTCTAACTATTGTTCTACTGTTCTATTGTTCTTTCGTTCTATCTATCGTTCTACTGTTTTGCCGTTCTACCGCTTTATCATTCTATCTTTCTAGAACTGTTCTAGATACTGTTCTATCATTCTATCATTCTACTGTTATGTCGTTCTTTCTATCGTTCTACTGTTCTATTGTTCTGTCATTCTATCTATCGTTCTACTGTTCTATTGTTCTGTCGTTCTAACTATTGTTCTACTGTTCTATTGTTCTTTCGTTCTATCTATCGTTCTACTGTTTTGCCGTTCTACCGCTTTATCATTCTATCGTTCTAGAACTGTTCTAGATACTGTTCTATCATTCTATCATTCTACTGTTCTTTCGTTCTACTGCTCTATCGTTCTACTGTTCTATCTAGCGTTCTACTTATCTGCCTTTCTTTCGTTCTATCTATTGTTCTACCGCTCGATCGTTCCTATCGTTCTACTGTTCTGTTGTTCTATCTATCATTCTACTTTTTTGCTGTTCTATTGCTCTACTGTTCTATCGTTCTACTGTGCTGTCATTCTATCAATTGATCTAACTATTGTTCTACTGTTCTCTCATTGCTTTATTCTATCTATCATTCTATTGTTCCATTTTTCCTTTTTATCTTTCTATCTATCATTCCATCATTCTATCTATCGTTCTACTGTTTTATTATTCTACTAATGGTCAACTGAATTCTAAAATATTTTCCAATTGTGACCCCCAGTAGTTTTAGGGGTTGGTTTTCCATAATGTTCTATGGATAGGATTCCACTCGTTTGAAGATGGCAATGGCATGTGATGACATTCCTAACTTTATTTACTGCTGCTCACATGCAAAAATGTCAGCTGTTTCCCTAAATGACGGCAGGCCCTCCTGTCCCCTGTCAAGCCCTCTCCTCTTACAGCCACCCATTAGATCACATACTGCACGTACATCAGGCCCTAAACATGACCGACAATTTGGTCACCATGTTTTGATTCTTTATTACTCCCTTCCATCATCACTTCCACTCTGAAGACAACCATATGGAAATGGAAAACTTACATAAACATGGAAATGTCATGGGAAGAGACGTGGAAATTTCTATACTAAACGTGCAAAAGAATTCATGCATGTATGAACTGTGACCTGTTTTAGCTGTTTTGGACTCAATTACCTTTAATGTACAGTATTGTACATTCTCTATAGCTACAGTGTTATTTGGCCAGTAGAACAGCATGTCTTATTATTTACAACACCCATTTGAGTTTGTAAACAGCGGTAGAGCATTTCCATATTGGTTACAGTTCAATTGTCAATGCAAACTTTGTCTTTTGTAACCCCACTCCAGTACTGACTTTATAGAGGCTTTGATTAAGTCCCTTTAGTACATTTTCGGCTTTCTGGGTTCATGAAGGAACAGCATAATCCTATTTTAGAAAGCTCAAACGTACCCTTCCACAGGGCATTTAAACCCTAAACATACCATAGTGATGCATACATTTCTAGTTTAATTTGGTCATTCTACTGTGATATTAGAGAAACAAAGAGTTATGATTTCCTCAAAAGACAAACGTGCTCAATTAAAGAGTATAAACATCATACACTGAAGCATGTGTTTGTTATTCTACTGCCTGGCTCTGTGGATCTTGGTGAAGTGCTAGACTGCCAATTGGAGTGGGCCACAGGGAGTTGGGCCACTATGGTAACCATGATAGATTGCCGCCTCCTGTGCATCATTATGCAATAAGCAGTGATGAGTACATGTCCTAACAGAATCCTTCAGTCAACACCTACACACTTACTTCTGCTGATTGATTTTTACATAAAAATTCTATAGACGTCTATTGCAGGTGTAACCTCAGCCATATTTAAAGACCAAAATATCATACACACTTAAAAATTGAGGTTCTTTTTTTTTGGGATGAAGAACATTTAACATCCATGGAACCTTTCTATTGCACAAAAGTTTTTTTTTTTTTTTTTTTTTGATTATTAAAATGCTCTTCACACTAAGAAAAATAAAGATTCTTCTAAGAACTGTTGGTAACACTTTAGTTTGGGGAACACATATTCACTATTAACTACAACTTTTGCCTCAATAAACTCCTAATTTAGTGCTTATTAATAGTTGGTAGGGTAGTTTTTCTAGCATTTAAGTTTAGGTACTGGGTAAGATTAATGGATGTAGAATAAAGTCATGCAGAATAAGGCAAAATATGTGCTTTATAAGTAGCTACTAATAAACAGCCAATATAATATGCATGCTAATAAGCAAAGTTAATAGCGAGAATTGAATCCCAAAAAGTGTTACCGAACTGTTCAACCAAATTTGACTTTTTTACATTTCCAAAAACCTCAATGAATTGTTTAAAAACACATAAAGTCTCTTTACAATGTATAGTTGCAGTACATTTTGCACTTGATACATTATTAAAAAACATTGAAGTCGCTGTGATTCAGCCATTTTGTTAACACCTGCCATTTTGCTAACATCAACAACAGATTTTGCTAACTTTATCAACAAACCAAAGGGTCAAGATTATCATGTCTGGTTGTCACAGTGGAAAACTAAATCAAAACTTTTTTGTGGACAGAAAGCACCTTTCTCCAGTGAGATAAATGCTAATGCTAACAGCATGCTAACGGCAAGCTAATTGCAATGCAGGTCTAATACTTCTTACAACCATTGTATTCAGAACTTAAGTAGGAATCTATGCTTAGTAACGGCCTATTAGTAACATGATACTATCAGTTATTCTCTTGGAATATTGTTTACATTGTTCGGAACTGTTCATTTCTCTGTGTGAGACATCGACATGTGGTAATGCTAAAACCAGTTTTCTTATTGAACAAGCTATTAGTTTAATGGGAATTCTGAGATGTAATTTGGCAGGCCGTAATAATACAGTTCACTAATTACAGAGACTCCATGGGCCATTCTTAAAGTGACAGGCTTTGATCAAAAGCCCCACTGTGATACAACAAGGACTGTGAGGTCAAGTTCTCTTCCAGGACAGAACCTTCAACCCTTACTGCAACGGCTCATATTTTTAACCATTAAACTGCCACAACCATTTTGTTACATTTAGGTTGGTGTAGATTTTGACTGTTGCTAGAAATAGTGCAAGATCTCTTTGTCTTTTCATTAAGATTTGGGAGTGCAGTCAAATGCTTTTACTGTAATATTGACATAGAGTAAGCCTTGTACTGAGTTACATAGTTAATAGTTTATTGTTAATCAAAAATCTGCAGAAGAAAGCAACATCCATGATTGACAGACATGGTGTTGTATGGAAAAAAGTGTCAAGATTTGTGTCAAGAGTTCTCTTTTTGTGCTCATCAGGAAAAAAAAATAAAAGCAAAAGAAGTTTCGAATGATTTAAGGGTGATGAATGTTGGGTGAACTGTTCCTTTAAGAGGGATCAAGTTTTGCTCTCTATGAGATCACTGGAGAGACATAATAACATGATTGTCTATGTGCTAGTGGAGGAGAGGAAATCCTTAAGTGGATTTATCAGCCAAACATAGCACTCTCTTAGACGACGCCTCAGTCTGTGAACTTTGAACTTTTTGTTCTTCTAGAAGCAGCAGCAGGAATAAAAATCAGGTGCTTTCCCATGCCATGTCATATTATTAGGGCGACACGTGAGAAAATCAAAACATTAATTGTTGAGGCTTAGGAAACAGTCATTAATTGCCATGTGCTTAATTGCTTAAATGTGATGTGAATGAGACATGAATTTATCTTGTGCGTTCCTACCAGATTAGGAGAGTAAGTATAAACATGTATTTTCCCATAATGTATTGTGGTTTTGTCAAATACTCCCTTGACAAAAGGCTATTTTTTAAAACTTAATACTAACATACTACTTACTATTTTTACAAAATGTAGTATGTATACTGCACATTATGGAATGCTTTGATAACTAATTACATTTGCCAAAATGTGCAGTATAAAACAGTGCACACTGTGTGAATACTATATCCCACAATGCAATGTGCTCGACTGGACTGAACTAGATGCCACATACATGTAAGAGATGTGTAAAATATGGGTGGGAATCATTTGGAATCTCACTATTTAATTCTTGGAGTCACGATTTTGTCAATATTAAATCAAATTTCAATTAAACCAACATAGTAAAGTAACATTTCTGGAGGTTTTTGTTTTGTATATTACACAATGTGAGTCTAGGGATGTGCAATATTGACAACAAAAAAAAATCGTAATATTTTTGGGAATTTTGGCGATGATTAGACAATATTTTGACGAGTGTGATTTTTGTGCTGACATTTAATTTAATTTAATTTAAATGAAATAAATTTAAAGACGCAAATTATCTGAGAGAGTTTTACCTTACAAACTAACAGGTAAAGCCCAGTGCCAGTATAATAATTAAAGCAGAATTGCTAAAAATATCAATAAACAATACATTAAAAAAATATTTAATAATAATTTATTGTTGTTGTCAACCTGTCATAACAATAATATTAACATTAATTTTTAAAAAGTAATTTATTTACTAGTCATTTGTTGTTGGATGACTAATCGACTAGTTATCCATCGTATCCATCCAATGTAGCTTACTTCTATTTGAAATGTTTAACATTGCACAATACCTATCGTTTCAGAAGATAACAGAAGACAGTATATAGTGTAAACCCAGCATTTAACTGTAGCCATTCACTATTCCTAATTTACTCCACTACTATAGTCCACTGAGTGATGGTGAATGCCATCTGAGTGGACATTGGTTGTACACTTGTTATTGCATTATGGGGTTGAATAAGTGCACTTCAGACACCACTACAAATGACTGTCCCCTCAAACAGTGCACTATATAAGACTGAAGGGGTGATTTTAGACACAAAATGTTATTCAGGTTAGTGTTTTTACGCAACCACAACAAGCTTTTCACACATGCCACATGCTCACACTTTTCAGCAGCGCTAATAATAGCGCTAATCAGGTATTGTTTTCAAAGCCAGTCTCTTACTGTGAAATTTTACTTCTGCTTCAGTCCTCTTTAGTCTGAACGGTATCCGAGGCACATACTTGGAACACAAGAAAGACAGTCTTTGTCTTGGATATATAGGATTAAACAGAGCCAGAAAAAGAATAAGCAAATAACAAACAATTCCATTCCCCTAGTCATAGAGCATGTCACATTAGCAAGCATGCTAACTCCAACTTAAGGCGTTTAGGTGCTACATTATTAAATTAGGTCTTCATGTTCTCCCATCTCTGCTGTGCTATTAACTGACCTTGGATGCAGGGAATATCCTTAAGGATTTGGTTGGCTGCCATTTCTGTCCTTTTTCCTTGCACGTATTTGTTCATTGAGGATTGCCTTAGGTAACTGGAGACATTTCATACTCATATGATGGATGAGTCATTATCAGCTAAGCTGTTTGTTTAACAAAGAAACAACATTTTTAAAGTTGATTAAAGCATCTATTAGCCTTTATATTTGGGTGTTTTTTCAACTCTGTTTATTAAGCCTAATATGTCTACTCACCGTGTCCAATAGTGAGAAGCCTACAGGAGAATTCTGTAAATTTTGTAATTTTTCTGAAATGAAATTTAAGCATTTTGTAATGGATTTTTTTTTAACAAAATGGCTGACTGCCTTGTTTTGCTAAGGCTAATTTCACAGCTAGCATATTATGTAGCTTAAATGCAAACATATTAAATTATGTTTTCACACCTTTTGCAATATTTTAAAAGTTTTAAGAGACTAATAAGTTGGCAAAAAGCTAATAAGGTGGTATGTAATGGTCGACTCCCTTGTCTTGCTAAGGCAAATTTTATAGCTAGCATGTTGTTTAGCTTAAAGGGTTAATTCACACAAAAATTAAAATTACTCACCCTTGTGGTGTTCCAAACCCGTAAGACTTTAGTTCATCTTCGAAACACAAATTAAGATCTTTCTGAGAGATTTCTGTCCCTCCATAGACAGCTACGCAACTACCACTTTGACGCTTCAAAAAGTTCATAAAGAGATCGTAAAACGAATCCATATGAATTGTGGTTTAGTCCCAAATTTTCTGAAAAGACAAAATCTCTTTATATGATGAACAAATTTAATTTAGGCTTTTATTCACATATAAACATTCATCAACTCACACATCAGTTATGGTAAACGGAAGCTCAAGCATGTTTGCATATGTGAGAACCAATGAGGTTCATTCTCGTGTTACACAGCACGTTTGAGCTTCAGCAAGAACCAATGAGGTTCATTCTCGTGTTACGCAGCACGTTTGAGCTTCAGCAAGAACCAATGAGGTTCATTCTCGTGTTACGCAGCACGTTTGAGCTTCCACAAGAACCAATGAGGTTCATTCTTGTGTTACGCAGCACATTTGAGCTTCCACAAGAACCAATGAGGTTCATTCTCGTGTTACGCAGCACATTTGAGCTTCCACAAGAAACAATGAGGTTCATTCTCGTGTTACGCAGCACATTTGAGCTTCTTCAAGAACCAATGAGGTTCATTCTCTTGTTACACAGCATGTTTGAACTTCTGCAAGAACCAATGAGGTTCATTCTCATGTCCGGTTTGTTCTTGAGCTTCTGTTTATTTTGGTAGTTTTAAATCGACCTTTGTGTAACCACAAACAGATAGGTTAGTATGTTTTTATTCCTATTTTTCCCAAACGTGTCAAAAAAAGATAGATAGCATTTAAGGTCTTTCATTTATGTTCTTGAGTTTCTGATAAGCAGGACACTTTGATGTTGTGGGAACACGGCTTGGATTGACATTGGTCAAGTACTTTCTGAAGAGAAATGAACCAGAGCATAGAGGAGACAGTCTGACAATGTTTGCATGCGAGTAGCAAAGAGGATTACATCCAAAGCCAGAGTGCCTTTTCAGGCCTGACATAGGGTGCAAGGTCAAGGACTCCGTGATCATTTGCATGTGGGACTGGGAACATTGAATGTTGTGCTCCATTGTATTAAATAGAAACTCGAGCTGCTGCAGGTGTGCAACACTACTTTAGTACCTCTATGATTTTGTATTTGCCCTAAACAGTGTTCTGTTGTATCCATGACAAAAGCTACAGGGTTAGTTCACCCCAAAATAAACATTCTGTCATCATTCACTCACCTTCATGTCTTCCAAACCTATATGACTTGAATTATTTCCTGCAGAACACAAAAGGAGATGTCTAACTGATGTTACGATCCATGGTTTGTGTTATATTTATGTTGTTTTGTGAGTGTGTGTCTATCTAGGAACATCATCTGATTGGTTCCTGCAGGCTGATTGATGCTAGGTCCTGATTGGTGCAGAGTACTTTAAAAAAGCACATCATCACTTCTTCTAGAGACATCTTGTGTTCTGAGCAGAGAGAGTTTTTGATTGTATAGTGCAGAGTTTTAGAGGCTGTGAGTATTCCTTGTTTGTTGGTGTATTTGACCCCTTTGCCTGGTTTCTGACGCTGATTTTGGACTGCCCTTTCAATGTTGTTTGCCTGGCTTTATAAATATATTCTAAATATTGAGTATTTGGGAAAGTAAGGAGTCTGATGCCACTTGTTTGATCTAGCTCACTGCAGTGTGAACAAGTGTCTCATAGTAGCTGCCAAGCAAAGCACAGAGTAGCATTATAACGTCACTTTTTGAATTGAATTGAATTAAATTAACCAGATCAACTCTGCGCCCCCCGCGGACCCACCGGTGGGTCCAATATTACAATCATTATAATTTAAAAAAATCGTGCAGTTGTGCAGCACAAAACTAGACATATATGGTATTGTTTGAAAGCTTAGAACCTTAGAACCGCTTTCTTGATAACACAATCACTTTTGCATTTGTTACATAGAAGAAGATAATAAGGTCTGAATTCGATACAATTAAATCCTACTCATCTGCATTGATTGAAGCCAGCCGCTGGAAAATCGAAAAGAAGGCCCTGCCTCCTCAACTTTGTAAAGGGAGATCTCGGGCTCTGATTGGTCTAGAAGCATGATCGACGTGTCTATAGACCCCCCCCCCCCCCCACGCAACGACCCCCCCTTGAGAAAATCATATGAATAATATTACATTTCATATTTATATCACACAGACTCACCAAAAATAGACAAGTCATATATCAAATGAAAGCTCTCCCTCTCAGGAATATCAACACTTATAATAACACACAGTAATGTTATTATCAAAAGAATCACGAAGATGGAAATGACTCCTTTGAACGAGTCATATTCCTGCTCGGATCACTACCTCCGTGTGGAGTTACTAGCCTCAAACGCTATATCAGCTCGTTCCTTGGGTTGTTTTCTTCAAAATGAGACACGTCTGTGAGCATGCATGGCCAAGCGACACTGTAATATGTCACCGATGTCCAGATCAAAACATGCGATGCAGACAAATACACTTATTATACTTAGTTTTGATCGTCGCGATTGTTGGTGACGTCATCACGTATTGCGTCATACGTCAAAAAAGCTGAGTATCTCAGCTTTCTATAGACACATCGATCATGCTTCTAGACCAATCAGAGCCCGAGATCTCCCTTTACAAAGTTGAGGAGGAGGGGCCTTCTTTTTCGATTTTCCAGCGGCTGGCTTCAATCAATGCAGATGAGTAGGATTTAATATTGTTGGATATTAATCTTAATAACTTTTTTTTTAGAAGGAGATATCAAGAAGATCCCCCCCCCCCTGTTTACTGCCACCTAGTGGAATCCTTCTGAAGGGACATAGACCAAACAGGTTAAAAATGGTTCAAAAAAATGTTTATCATAAAATTGTGAATAAATACAAAATAATATATGCAATATTCCACCACTGTGTTAAAATTTAGAGTGTTTTCTGTAACATGAGATCATTTTTCATCAATTTACGCCAATGTATGTGGGTAGGGCGCTCTTTTAAATTCAGGTATGCCTAATTCTCTAAAAATTTCAAAATATGCTGCAGAGCTGAACTGGTTTTAATATGATAAAACAGTGCTGCGTTACTCCACATACGCATGACCGGAAGAAGTAGAAGCGGTCATCTGCGGCATAATAAAAGCTCTGCGAAATCAAAGCGTCATCAAGCTACGCCTTTGTTTTGAATAAGTGTCCTCTAGTGGCGAAAAATTACATATTGTGGCTTTAAGACAATAAATTCATCTTTTCCCAATTCACTGCATTTCAAAGTCTTTTATGTTGCACCCTTTTCCCTAGACATGAAATTGGGGGCTCGTCATTTGGTTAGATATTTTATGAGGCAAATTTATTTTGCTTGCTTATTTTTGTACCTGTTTGCCTGGGGTTTTTCTTTTTTTGTGAGAGGAAATATAAAGATGACATTGAAATTCAAACTCAGTAAATTTACGATCGCACCCAAGGAGGAGAAAATGTCACAAAGATGATTTGTTGTTAATCGTGGATTTCTTTGGTATAGTTGTATAGAAATGGGCTTAAAAGGGAGATTAAAGAGGCACATGGAGCTGTTCAAGTTGCTTTTGGTCAATGACAAAAAAAGCAATAATAGTAGTCCATATTTAATTTTGTGTGAGCTGTTCTTTAAACGGGTGTCTGTTGGAGCTTTGGTGAATCATTGAAAATAAAAGGCAAAGTCTTTGTGGTCATGATCATTTTAAACTATGGACTACCATTATAAACTTTTTCCGTGTCAACTCAACCAGAGGACCCCGGCTCAAATTTTTGATTTTGTTCATATTTTTTTCTGTAGAAAGACAAACATAAATAGAGATGAAAGCCAAAATATTAAATGTCACAGATGTATATTTACTGAGTTATGCACTATTTTGTCCAAATGACAATTTTCACCTGAGATTTGGTGCCAAATTAGAGGCGAGTAAAAATGACTTTAGAAAGATGGCAGCATCATATTTTATTTTTACACAGAGATTGGTAGGTCTATTAGTTAAATCTGTTGACTTTAGCAATCTTTGTTTCATTATATGCCAACAGTGACAGTTCAAAAATGGCAAAAAGCACTTCTTGTGTTTTTTGCCTAAAGTTTGCATGCCTATAACTCAAGAAGTATTAAAGCTCTCTTAATATCCTTTTAGATTCTGGTTCTTAACAAACTTTCCTTTTGGTATTTTCATCTTAAAGGCCCCATATGGTTCAATCCCAGAGATATGGAGATGTTAATGTCTTAATGTGGCTCCATGAGTAAATTGTACACATTTTCAGTGGCCAAAAACTAAATGTGGGTCAATTTGCATACAGCTGATACTTTTTTCTATTAAAGAGGAATATCTGAACAACAAATTATGTTGAAACTAGAAATGTATCTCGTGTTTTTCTATCAACACAATTGCAACATACCTGTATGAATGCCATAAATGTTATTTTTCTAAAGTTGTCATCCCTGTAACTCTAAAAGTATTCAAGATATCTTAATATGCTTCTAGATTCTCATTCTTAATGAACTTTTCTTTTGGAATATTCATTTTTAAGGTCCTATATGGTTCGATCTCATAGATATGGGGATGTCAATTCGGTACGTGTAGTTACGATACTGCGTATTTGAACTCTTGGTAGCTTCAGAAGCTGTTAAAATGGACAAAATCCCTTCTTCCACATATCCCTGAAACTGATTAAAATATAGATTCTTATAAACACATGTTGGAGAGTTAATGTGCCTCAATCAAATTTTGTTTCAATCAAGTTATGTTTTGTCATTCTTTTGATAGAGGGAAACAAGATACATTTCTAGTTTAAACATTATTTGTTCTTTCGACATTCCTCTTTAAATGAAATAAGTATCAGATGTGTGCAAAGGGAGCAACATATGCTTTTCGATCACTAAAAATCTGTAATATTCAACAGTTTGAACATGGAGCTGCTTTGAGATCCCCATATCTATGGGACTGAACTATATAGGGCCTTGGAAATGAAGATTTCAAAAGGAAAGCTTATTAAAAATAAGAATATAAAAGGATATTAAGATATTTTGAATACCTTTTGAGTTACAGGCATGCAAACTTTGGAAAAGGAATATTTATGGCATTCAGACAGGAATGTTCTATGCAATTGTGTTGATAGAAAAACACAAGATATATTTCTAGTTTCAACATTATTTGTTGTTCAGATATTCCTCTTTAAAAGAAAAAGTATCAGCTGTATGCAAAGTGACCCACAAAATTTTGTTTTGACCACTGAAAATGTGTACAATTTACTCATGGAGCCACATTAAGATCTCCATATCTCTGGGATTGAACCATATCGAGCCTTTAAAATAAACATACCAAAAGGAAAGTTTGTTCAGAACCAGAACCTAAAAGGATATGAAGAGATCTGTAATACTTCTTGAGTTACATGCATGCAAACTTAAGGTGAAAAAAAAACAATACGTTTTTTCTCATTTTTGAACGGTCATTGTTGCCATGTAATGCAACAACGATTGCTAAAGTCAACAGATTTAACTAATAGACCTACCAATCCCTGTGTAAAAATAAAACAACGATGCTGCCATCTTTCTAAAGTCATTTTTACACCCCTTTAAATTGAAATCTCAGGTAAAAATTATCATTTTGACCCTCCTCTACAAAATAGTGCATTACTCATCTGTGACATTTAATATTTTGGCTTTCATCACTATTTATGTTTGTCTTTGTACAGAAAAAATATTAACAAAATAAAAAATTTGAGCCAGGGAAGTTTCCGAAATTTGATTGATTTGACACAGAATGGCCCTGTAGTCATAGGTTATTGTAGGACATTCATGTAACACATTAAAAGTGTCATAAGCCTGCATTATGGAAACTCACTAAAGTCAAGCATATCTGTGATAAATAAAGGATTTGTCTGATGCTGTTGTACTCGGGTCAAGGATAAAGTCAAATTCACAACAAGGACGATAAATATATTGATAAAATTCTAGGTTTAAAAGAATAGGTAAGTCCACACCGCAATGTTAATGGCACATAAAAACTCTATTGTTTTTAATCACTTTCAGAACGATTTTTTTCCAGCTGATGAACGATAAAAATATTGACAGCCAATCAGAATCCATCCTGCTTTAAAGAGCTCGAGCATGTAAAGTGGCAGACCACAAAACGTCTCGATTACGTATGTAACCCTCGTTCCCTGAAGGAGGGAATGGAGACGTACGTCGGACGTCACTGACGAATTGGGATGACTTCTGGGAGCCCTATCAGCTTCGAGTGTATACAGAACGGGCCAATGGCCATTGGCGTGCGGGATTTACATCTCGCGCTCCGCCCTGCATCGCAGGTATAAATATGGAAGCGGATGCAGCGCACATTAGTTTTTCACTGAAGAGCCGAACTAGTGACTTGGACGACGGGACGTACGTCTCCATTCCCTCCTTCAGGGAACGAGGGTTAGCGAACGTGTTAGGTGTCGCCCAGTCCACAGCTCTGAAAATATATCTGTCAGTGAGGAGACAGATACGACACAGTTGCATCGCGATGGCCCGTTCCACTGGCAGGATCTCCACATACCCCTTGACTGGCCCGCCATTGAGGGTAGTGAGGAGTGAAGAGCCACTGGGCTGGTTTCTGGCAGAAAAAGGTGCCTTCCACGACCTAGTGAGCTCTTCATGCACATCTGGAAAGAAGGGTACTGGGGCGGGGCACTGAGAACCAGCCGAGTCTTCATCCCCAGATGACTGAAGCTCCCCCTCCATTGCAGCGATCGACATTCTGTCATCTGCTGGAGCCCCGAAAGTCACCACTGGACGCCCATTTGAGGGGCCAGCGTGCTCTCTCTGCTTTGCCAGCAAGAATATAGGGTATAGGTAAGGGGATATAGGTATACCAGGGTATAGGTAAGGGGACTTCGCCTTCACTGAAGGTAGGTGAGTCTCGACCTCAACGCCGAAATAGTCATGTTCCCGTAGTGGGAACATGAACTATCCACAAACTATGCCTCAGCTGGCCTTAATCAACTGGCCTTAATGGTGTTCAAAAAACAGAACCAACTGACCTGAGTGTGCGTTAAAAAGGGCTCTGTTTTACTGGAGTTACTTCTTTATTTTAAGAGTCATGTCAGTTCAGGTTTACTTCCCCTTGTGTCCTATCTTTGCCAATGACATCCATAAATTGCTCAATAAAACATTAATCTGTTAGTCAAACCATAATAACATGCCCGCCTATATCCTGTTTTTCTGCTGACTATTTATTCACTCCAGTGAGATAAAATTTATGCTTGAGATGTTCATATGGCGCTAGCAACGTCAAGGTAATGGGTTTAATGAAAATTTTGTCTGCAAAATGCATAGTGTTTTTTTAAATTATGCCTTTAAAAATGTTTCACATTGAATCCTTCATAAAACCATTTTTGTGTAAATAGTTTATTTTTTTAATAATCAATATTGTCAATTGTTAAAGATGTAAGTTGTATTGAACCAAACGTAAAAGAAAATGACGCATTATGCTTTTTGTAAAAATCATGCTTTTTCATTTGTTGCATTCAATTCTTCGTAAAACTATTTTTGTGTAAACAGTTGCTTTAAATGTTTTGTAAAAATCAATATTATGATTATAATATATATAATATAATATTATAATGTTGTGAGACTTCAGTGTAAACGCCCACTGCTGTGATTGGCTGCTGTGAGACATCAGTGTGAACGCCCACTGTGTGATTGGCTGCTGTGAGACATCAGTGTAAACGCCCACTGCTGTGATTGGCTGCTGTGAGACATCAGTGTGAACGCCCACTGTGTGATTGGCTGCTGTGAGACTTCAGTGTAAATGCCCACTGTGTGATTGGCTGCTGTGAGACATCAGTGTGAACGCCCACTGTATGATTGGCTGCTGTGAGACATCAGTGTAAACGCCCACTGCTGTGATTGGCTGCTGTGAGACATCAGTGTGAACGCCCACTGTGTGATTGGCTGCTGTGAGACTTCAGTGTAAACGCCCACTGCTGTGATTGGCTATTATGTTTGCATATGAAATAGCTAAGAATTACATTTAACTCTCTTGAAAACGTTTAGCACGTTTTTACCATTACAGCTCTCAAGGTTAACTAATCGTGAAAAGTTTGATTGTAGAATTATATTAAGACCTATGGCATTACATTCAGATCGTGGCATGAAAGGTTGCAGTGATGAGCATTGTAGCCGATCACAGACAAGGTGAGCGCATGAATGCACAGATCTCGTCATTGCAACTCGATTTCTGCACTCTCACGAATGCTTTCATCATAACAGTGCAAACACAATGTAAATATGAGATTTGTTGATTATTATGGGAGTTTTGCTGAGAGTCCAGAACTCAGTCACTTGCGCTGTTTGATTGACAGCTCCAGCGATTGTAAAGGGATCGCTTTCTATATATAATTCAATCAGTTTAAATAATAGATTATTTTCATCCTATTAAGAGAAACATAGTCACCGATTTGATTTACTGACTCAAAGACACAGTTACTTACATGTGGCAAAACTAACGAGTCCATATCGTAAAAGTCTGTTTGCAAAGCCTGCCAAAGAAATTGCTGACTGATTCACCAAAGAATCCACAGTGAAATGTACCGAATACAAATAAATAATGCTCAAATGAGACATTCACATTGTTGTAAATAAATAACCACATTCCTTGCATTAGGATCCTTTGGAAGGTAATGTTATTTGTAGCCCATCCTGTATCGCTCTTCTCTCCTCGTCATTTCACTAACACGCCAGTGGGCGGGACTAAAGTTGTGATGATGAAGTAGGCGTTGATTTTCATCTGCACAGGCGGTCTATAGATTCCACAACGAGTAGCTGTAGCATTGAATCCTTATTCAACCATTTTGCATAAATCGCTGCATTGAATCGTTCATAAAAACGTTTGTAGCTTAAATTAATACATTAGGTTTTTTGTAAAAATCATGCTGGCATAAATTATCGCGTTGAATCCTTTGTGAAACTATTTTTATGTCAATTTTTTTTTTTTTCTTAAAACAAAACAAATAAATTATTGATTATAGAATTGTTGTAAAAAAACCATTCTTGCATAAATTGTATTGATCAATCTTAGACGAAATGTTCTTCAAATCAATCTTATATAAATGATCTGTGAAAACATGTTTTGCACTGTCACATCATCTTAGTGGAAGTTTTCATAAGAATGGTTATATGTACGAATTATGCGGTAATTCACAGTGCTAGAGTTTTGCAAATATTGCCAAATTAAATGTTACCATTTAAGGACAAATACTTTAGACTTCAGACACATGAATGGTGTCAAATGACAGTTCAGCTGTTTGTTAGTGGTTAGTGTTCTGGCTTGTTACGGTTGTATACAAGACCATATTTTTCTGTTTAGGTTACTAAATATGGGTGAACCTTTAGTAGCCATATCATGGTTAGATGATTCAATTTCCTGTCACTCTTCCCAGTATCAAGTCTAGAACACTACAAAATTATTATCAGGTCTGATGGTTTTACTGTTGCAGCAACTTGTGTATGGAAGTAGTGGGTGTTACTGTTTTTCACATACTGCTATCACATACCACTTTCATCTTTCTACAAAGCAATTGAAGAGGAAATGAATTTTTTTTGGAATAGGAAATGTTTTTTTGTTGTCATTGTTTTTCTTTCCTTGTCTTTTCTTTGGCTGCAAACATGAGGAACTGTGTTGCAAATTCTGCTGAAAAGCTGCTGAAACATTATGAGATTCTTCGTAGAGTGAACGTGTGAAAGCCCTCGTCGGTAAAAAAAAAAAAACAAATTGCGAAACTGCTAAAGGGCTATAATGTAAACACGTTTGATGACAAGCGTTCGACTTCCTCTTTTCAACTTCCCCTGTAGACAGTGGAAAACTACTGAGCAGTTTAGCCAAACAGACAAGCATTCACATGTTTCAGACGCTGTCGCTCTGTAGAGATCCTCTTTCCACACAATACTAGTCTTACTGTACACAAATTCTGTTAATTTTTTTTACTGTAAAAATGATGAGAATATAAAAATGCTACAGGTTGCTAGGTATCCTAATTAGTTAACTGTAAGTTACCTTGCCATATATAGTACAAATTTATACAAGTATTTTTTACTGTATACTTAAAAAAAAGTGTAAAAAAAATTTAAATAATAAGGAATTAACAGGGTTAAAATCTATTATATTCAACAAAACAACACTTGTGCTTTTACAGTAAACTATTTTATGTGTAAATATTTGCATGGAATTTTCCATAAAAGCAGTCTTATTTAAATTGTTATTGATTTATAGAATTTGTGTAAACAAAAACATTCTTATATAAATTGTATTGACCAATCTTATGTAAATTGACACTTTTAATTATTTGTAAAAAAAATAAATAAAAAAAAATCTTAGGTTAATTTTTGCATTGAATTGTCTGTAAAGCAATACTGTCCCATTAACTTTGTGACAGTTTACATAAAAAAAAAAAAACACAGAAAACTATTAAAATTAAGATTTTGGTAAGTTTTTAGAATTTATGACCAAAAACTGTACAGTAACTTACTGTACAAGGTCATTATATGGCCTTCTATTTTACTACCTGCATTATTATGGAGGTTATTTAGTTACTACAAAGCAGATTTTAGTAGGTCAAGTAGATTTTTTAATGCAATAATGAAATTGTGAGCTGTATGTAATAATAAACTGTATATAATAATAAACAAAATGCCATCCTGTGTGTATATATATATATATATATATATATATGTATACACACACAGGATGGCATTTTGTTTATTATTATATACAGTTTATTATTAGCTACATACAGCTCACAATTTCATTATTTCGTTAGTAATATGTGCCTATAGGTGGGTACTCATTACACACACAGGGATGCGCAGCAGCACACAAACATTAGGAAATAGCTTTTGCATTATTTGAAAAGTATTCCTCTCTGGAGAAGCGCTCAGTCTTTCCGCTCGCAAATTCCGCCATGTAAATAGTGAATCCGTCATGGTGCAAGCACAACTGGCTTTTAAAGGGAATGGGAGATCAGACTCTGATTGGTTTATTGCATGTTACGCCCAAAACACACCCATGACTCATTAAGAGACTAGATACAACCCTTTTGAACCATGCATCTGGTGTGCTGACCGTTTTTTCTGTCGTTAAACTAACAAAAGTGGATTCGGACACGCCCTAAATGCACTTGCGCTTCAGACCATGTGCTCAGATCGTTAAAATAGGGCCCATGGTGGCATCCCTATATATACTTTTAAATTTACAGCAGTTTTTAGCAAGATTTGAGGGCCAAATTTTCTTATCCGGCCATTAAAACATTAAAAGTGAACATATCGTCCGATAGCGATATGGTGGCTGATATATTGTGCAACCCTAAATGTTTTTAGCAAGATTTGAGGAAAAGAAACAACACTGATGATATCAATGATACAAATTGATGTTAGAATTTTGCTGGTTTGAAATTAAAATAATTAATGTTATTTTGGTAAATCGTTTTGGTTTTGATTTTTCTTTTTTCTTTTTTTTTTTTTTTAAAGATCTCCCGTAGATAGGAGCTGTACTTATATTGCTTGCATAGAAAATTGTGGCAATTATGGTAATGCATCAAAAATACCAAAAAAGGTGTATACATCCAAAATATAAATAAAGACTAATAATGCCTGCACACTAAAATTACAGCTCCAAAAATGTATTTATAAACAGCAGATTTATAAAGTTTTTTGGAGCTTTAATTTCAGTGCGGGCATTATTTTTCTTTGGTCACTTTTGGTAATGCCCTAAAGCAGCTGAGTAAACTGACTTGATAATGCACTAAAATGAGGCAAAAACATTCACACAGCATGTTTGCATCACAAGCAGATGCGCTTGAGGTGATTGACAGATGATGCATGATTTTGATCACCTGAGGCAATGGGCTGTTACACAATGTGACACAACATGAGAAAGGAAAAAGTGATCTTGTGATCAAATGAGGGAAGTGAAGCACAAGCGAGGAGTGGTGGAAAATTACAGAAACTTTAGTCAGGGGCTAGAAGCTGTTTTGATATGCAGCAAATGTAATGCTGCATATCAGGGTGGGTAGCATCTTAATTCAGTCAAGCTGATGTAAACATGGGCCAAAACACAGGCCATAATCACAACAACCGCAGCAGGACTCACTGACGGAACACCAAGTCAGCCATTGAGTTGTTTACAGTCAATTTGGGGTTGTATTAGTGTTTTTCCCCTGAAAAAGCAGATGTACACAAACAATATTAAAACCACTTGGCCTAGCTGTGCATTTTAGTTGTGTGATTTATCATGTCAAAGTTTTAGTTTTATAGTCTGTAAAACTGTACTTTGATTCCATCCTCAGTCATCTCAGATAATGAGAAATGGTTTTCAAATGGCTTTTCTTTAGGATTCAGATTTTACGTTGGGCATGTAGGGCCCCCTATCATACACCCGGCGCAATGCGCAAGTGTTTTTTGCTAGTTTCAGCCCAACGCAGTTATCATTTTAACGTCCAGTGCCACAAAATGCATTCGCGCCCATCTGTTCACCCATGGGCGTGCTGGTCTAAAAACGAGGTGTGTTCAGGCGCATTGTTGGCGCGTTGTTATTTTCAGGAACTGAAAACGACTGCGCCATTAAGCAACGAAAACCTGGTCTAAAGTCAATAGCGCAGTATTTTTTGTGTTATTTAAAGGCCGTGTTAGTAATATGCGCCTATAGGCGGGTGCACAACTCGCGTACACTCTGCTTATTACACACACAGATATGCGCAGCAGCACTTAAACATTTTTAAATATTAAAAATAAAAGGATTCCTCTCTGGAGAAGCGTTCAGTCTTTCCGTTCGCAAATTCCACCACGTAAATAGCGAATCCGCCATGGCGTTTAAAGGGAATGGGAGATGAGACTCTGATTGGTTTAATGCACGTTACGTCCAAAACACACCCATGACTCATTAAGAGACTAGGTACAACCATTTTGGACCATGTGCCTGGCGCGCCGACCGTTTTCCCGTCGTTAAACTAGCAAAAGTGGATTCGCACACGCCCTAAGTGCACCTGTGCCATGCGCTCAGATCATTAAAATAGGGCCCAAAGTGTCAATCTGATACGGCCCACACTGTAATTTTTTTTTTACATAAAATCAACTTGGATATTTAAGTCATTTCAACTTAAATTATATTGTATTGTATAACTTATAAAAAAAAAAGTTGACAATTGGTTCACTTATTTTGATGAGTTAAAGCAATGCAAAAACATATGTTGTCATAACTTATTGATCATATAATTTTTTAACAGAGCATTATGTTTTTAGGGCCGTCAAAGTTACAGTAAAACTGCTTTAAAATTATATATATATATATATACATGGGAGTCGGAACCATTGTATGAATTGGTCTTAAAAAGTGGGTGGGTCTTGTCCCACCCACTTTTTAAGACCAATGATATTGGACCCACTCACTTTTACCATCTCTAATTCAACGCATATTCAGCGCATACATCCATATGTCTGTTCCTACCCCTAACCAATAAACACTTATTATTAAACACTTTTTTTTCCACATTTCAAATATTTTCTTCAGTTTTATTGAAAATAAATGCCTTACCGATTTGATATGTTCATGGGAAAAGGGAGTAGAGCGAGTTTGGCAAAAGGCGGATTCGAACCTCGGGTCGATTTGCGTCACAACTTTCTGTCATGCGCCTTACTCCTACACTATTGCTGCTTTAATTTATTCAGGTTCTTCCGTAATTTGCCAACAAGGCGGCCTAATTAAATGGCATCTACTCTAGTCAAATTTTTCTGGGAAAGGACCCACCCACATTTTTTTTTTGCTTCCGTATACACAAAAAACACTATAGGCCTACAAATATATCTGAGTTGAATTTAAAAGTTTTTTTTCAGGCTTTTATATCACTGTAAAAAAAAAAAGTACGATCAACTTGGATATAAAAGTTGAATCTTGTATAACATAAAAAAGTCGAAAATTGCTTAACTTATTTTGATGAGTTAAAACGATGTAAAACATGTCGTCATAACTTATTGATCATATAATTTTTTACAGTGTAATTATGGGTTGAAAATGATGCACTTAATACAAAATCAATATTTATATTGCTTAATTTGACCAGAACTGCAAAATGTATCAGACTTTTTGAGTCCTTCTTTATATTTTAAAATGGGTCTCTTGCAAGACGAGCATCATATTTTGCATCAAAAACGTTGAAAACCTCTGGTTTAGCTTACAAAAGTAACAGTCCTTGCATCAAATATAAATGTATAAGCTGGCTCTTCCTGCAGCTGTATTCCTGATCTGACCGCAGCTTTAATGAGACTCTGTAGGTTTTCAGTTACCAATGGCCTACTTATTCAGACAGCTGATATTAAAGTAGAGATGTTCTTGTCTGAGGTTCAGGTAAAGGCTGTCCAGCTCAAAATGCCTGAGGTGCTGTAATGGTTCCCCTTACCTATCAATGTCACTCATGTATTCGACAGATGCAGCTCACACAAAGTAACATCAAACAATGCTGTAGCTATTGAAGTGCTCTACCAGGAATCACTCTGCAAGCATAAATCACAACCAAAACTTATTATTTTTAAAAGATATAGATACTTAATATTCATAGACAGACTATTGTGTTGAAGTGAAAGTATTGACCCAGTTGCGGTGCTGCGGACATTGGCCAGTGGCGGCGCTGTTGAGCACGAGCAGACGAGGAGCTGCAGCAGTGATGCGGGTTGGAGGCGCGATTTTCTGAACACAGGAAGCGGGCGCTTTAAGAAGACGCTCTGCTGCCGCGAACGGGAGGCAGGCCGGTGTTTTTCCACAACTGATGTCTAATGGTCACCCATGTTGAGAGACAAAGGTCAGAAAAAAAAAGCTCATAAACTAAATTTACCGCTGCCTCTGTTATTCAGCAGCCAGTCGCCGCACAATACAGAAGGGACAAGACCGTTTCAAAGGAATTAAAGGAAATAAACAGTAAAGGTAACGTTATATTTTATCCTGTTTGCTGTTTGTGTTAGTCTAATATACATTGATGCGAAATCACATAGGGTTTTATTTTAATTTTTGCTTATTTTAGATATTTTGCGAATCTTTTTATCTTTTTTTCCAAACATTATTTGAAAATTAAATCTCTTGTTTTAGTTGTCATACATGCTGAAAGGAGTTTGACTAAGGATCCAGGAAGTAGTTTAACAAGTTGTCATTTTAAAGTTCATATTTGGAAGGTTATACAGAATACAGCCGTCATTATTATTATATAATTAGGCTATGCTTATACAATATTTTTATTATTTTCCGTTATTTTATGATTTAACAGCCATTTGAACTGTGTGATCTACTGCTGAATGCGTTTGTATGGATGCTGTCACTGTCATTGAGTTTCTTTCACTCCCACTCCAGACAAATATAACAGTGCTGACTGCATGCAGTTAAGAATAGACAGCTTGATGTCTCTCGATGAAAACCTGTATCCCTGGCGGGTTTAAAAATACGGGTTTTACCTGAGATATGTTCACATCAACAGCGTCAAGCGGTGTACAAACTGATTTTACGATATAAATGCACATTTTTGCGCACACAAAGATGCGATTCTAGACGCAGCCTCGACGTTGAGGAACGTGCGGCAACAACCTGTTGGATGGGTTCTTAAGAAAAACGCGAATTCGCGTTTAAAGTTTGTTATAGCCTACGGATGCGTCTCTTCGAAGTTATCGGATGCTGGTTTTGTGACGTCGGTCTTGTATGAGTCTTTAACGACGGTTCACACAAGGTCGCGTTCGAAAGCGAAACGAAATGGAACTGGAAGCAGCATCAAGCGAATTTGAAAATATTCTAAGAGGGCGTTTGAATAAAAAAACGTCCTTGCATCCGCTTATGATGTGTTCCTCGCGCTGGACAGACTGAGGCGCGTCTCAGAATGTTGTCGCTGAAAGTTCTAAAAACGCCTTTCCCTGTCAATCTAATAGAAACCCGTGTCGAGACACCTGCATTCACGGATAGAACAGGGTTGCTTTTAACTTCACACGCCGTATTATAAACGAGATGCTATGCAACGGCCGTACAGTAGCGTTTCGATTGGACCAGCATCCTAATAGAGATGTAACCGTTTAAAGAGAACTCTAGCAGACAGGTTCACCTCGTCTAGTAGGCTACTTAGGGTTATGCGGAAGTCAGGCAGCTCAAGTAGTCTAGAGCTCTGCTCAAACAAACACAAAACAGGATACACAGTTTAGGTTTCCGTGCACATGCCAGCGTGCACACTGATAAGGGTAACAGCCAGTGTGCATTTGGGTCAGATGCCATTTTCTTAGCTAAGACGAAAACAGTTTAGTTATTGAATATGTTGTTTGTATCTTGGGGTGTCATAAACGAGGACTGCAAATATGAGCCTATCGGCTACTTTTTAATTGATGTCAATAAAAGAAAGTCAGACTTGTTAACAAAGGCAATACTGTTTCACAACTGCCAGCAAACGGCTCTGCCCGGAATTTATTTAGGCTACCACTTTAGACTTTGAACTCTTTCAGCATGTTTTCTTCTTCTTTTTTTGATCCCCTGTTTTTTTTATTCTTTAATATAAATTTTGAACCAAATTTCACATCTAACATTCTGAAAAATGCCAAAAACAAAACAAAAAACACATCACCACAGCACAGATTATGAATGCTACATAGTTCATTGACCCCATTTACCCTTTAAAACATAAATTTAACTTTTTTTTTTGTTGACATGCAACAGTCACTGTATACCCTTTATTTTCCACCCATAAATATGCATCTCGCTGCCACATTGGGGAAGATACACATTTATAATGTAGTCCAGCTTCATTCTCTGTGCAGGCTATTTATTGGGATTTTTCAGTGTCTTTGGCTTGCCACTTGTTGTTTTGGTCAGGCGACAAATATTCCACTTGAGCAAGCATGGAGTTGTAAATACACAAGGGTAAAAGTTCTTAGTGGAAACTAGAGACGATTGACAGGAATCTGATCTAGTCTGGCTACAGTATACTGGCCAATTGACTTGATTTATGGCATAAACCTTAAGCGGATAAATTATGGTTGTCATGTTTTGAATACAGGACAAATCAAAAGTAATTCTGACCCCATTAATTGTTATGATAATAAATAATACTTTAAGCCCTTCTTTGTATAGTAACAATGTCAATACATGTCATTACTCCAAGGTGTAGTCATACTTGGACATGACATGACTGAATAAAGAGCCTTTGGAACAGTGGATAACCTTTATTAAACAAAATCTTTCCTTATACTAGTGTTTAACTCTGTATTATTATTTCCTATATATATATCATAAACAGTATAATGACCCTGAATCCACTGGGCTTGATTTTTAGTCACAAGTTCTTAGCAAATGGAACTGCAATGGAGTATATTAAAAAATTACTGTAGCTTTAGTACAGTGAGACCATAAAAAGAAAACATGACTGTCTTTCTTACACTGTAAAATTTGACCTTTATATATGAAAGTATATTGCAGCCATTATATTATAGGAAGGCTCCTTGCAAGGAATCAAAATTTTGAAAACCATAGTGGACCATAGTGAGCAAATGATGCAAAGGCCTAGTGAATGCAAATACATCTAGTGAATCAGTTTGGTTGACTAATACTAGGCAGTGCATGAGAGCACAATGCATCACGTCATAGATCATGTACAAGTTCAAGTGGTTCAAACTCTGTTGTCAACAACTGACTTTAATGTTCATGACTTCAGTTTCATGCATCATTGCTACATTGTGAGGTTTACATAAATGACTAAGAGTGTGCTTATAATGCTCTGGACTCAGTTTATGTGGTAGGACGAGTGCAGAAAGGAAGGAATTTAATGTGAGAGCACTCAGGAAATGTACATGGTTCTAAATAGGGAGGTTACGTAATGAGCCAAGTGCCTCGTGCCGACTGTAGACCTGAAGTCTCCCTCGATAGTTGGGACTATGGAGCTCTCCTGCCGTTCCTGTATCTCAGCTGAGATGGCCCAGCAAATCCTTGATGGCTACAGGCTACATGACCTATAGATGCAGAAGAACAAATCACTTCCAATTTGGAGCTTCTTAGAGGCTATATAGATTGGGGATTCCGGAGTGAAGCAGCTACTTCTTCCACCGAAGAAACCCTGAGATTCTCGACCAGCTCTGTGGGATTCAAGTCTATTGTTTCTACTTGGGAATCAAACAGTCAGTGTCCCAAAGTGGGCTGACACGTGTCACAATTTTCACAGCATTCCAACATTGTGCGTTAAAAGGGCTAAAAATGCCAGCAGATCCTTTGTTTGTTTTTTAACAAATTGCCAGATCCAAAATTCATATAAATGGTCCTGCGAGCACAAATCGCCATTGTCCCTTTATCAGGGCTGCTTTGCCAAATGAAAAAGGCTGAGGGAAACAAGCCATACAATAGCCTTTTGTTACTTGCCACATTTAGCCCTATACAAATGCACTGGGCCTTGAGTTTGCTTCGCTACTGACTGGAATCTAAGTCAGATTTGTCACTCAGTCAGAAATTGGGCTCTGCGTTCAAACCAGTTTACAAAAAGTGCATAATGAAACTTAGACTCCTTTGACTACATGTCAAAGTATGTTTAGCTAAGCTACTTGTCTCGAAAGGAAAAGCTATTAATGGCAAGAGGCATGACAACAGCCGGGAAACCATCAGCTGTTCAAGTGAAACGCGACAGAGGTGTGGATTGCCGTCCACATGCTCTTGTTTGGCGTGTCTGCGACTCGGGTTTCCACAAGTGGACGCTGCACATGCAAAGATAAATAGTTTCAGGTAGAACTCTGACGCTTCTGGGGAGTGGAAATTTACCATTGAGCTGACTGTCACTCGGGTTATCCGCTGCGACCAATCTACTGATTGCTTTTAATTGTCTTAGTCTGTGGGCGGGACGTGGTGTCACCTCGGCTTACACTGAGCCCCGGAGAGATTTGGGCCGTGTGGTCAGAGGTATGGTGTCTGCTGAAAGAACAACATAGACCAATTGGATTCAGCCATGAAGGAAATGTAAGTGAAAGGCAGTGCATGAATTGAGGGAATGTTTGGGTTTGTGGATAATGAGAAAGTGGTCGAATTTGAAGAATAAAGGTAAAGATGTGACTTTGTTAGTGTTTGTCTTGTCAAATATTGGAAATTTTAGATCAATTTGTTTTTATTGTCTAATTAGTTAAATTATTGCCATTCACTCGTGAGCAAAATAGCGGAAAATAGCAAATAGCCATTTGAATCAGTTTAACAAGGTTGAGTTTGTGTTTTTTAACCCAGTAGTTTGCTTGCTTTGACTCTCGGCCAGTAAAGTTTGTCACCACAGTGTTTTGAGTGGAAATGGAAAGTGTCTGGAGGATTTCACTCTAGTTATGTAACATAATGTGTTTGAGTTGTAGTGAGCTTCTAAGCCTTTGAAATACACAGATTTAACCTATCTCAAGAGGATGATCATAATTTCTTGAACTTTTTTAGGCACTTTCAACTATTGTGTAACAGTCTCATGTCGCCAAGTGAATGATTGTGTGCTAAAATTGAAAATATATCAGAGAAGCATCAGTTGAATGGCAACGATTTAGTGTGGTAAAAATAACCACATTATTTTAAATCATTAGACCTTAATAAACCTCAGAAGATCAATTTAAATGAACTTAAGAGGTCCAAACGGCATTAAAATGTCATTGAACTGGTAGTCCTGGCATGCCGCCACACTTCAGGCTAGTTAGCATGTTTATTCAGTCGTATGTTTAGTAAAGCCACGGAAAAGAGAATATACGTGTATTTATTGATTGTCAAACACACACCGTGGATTTTTCCCCCTCTTCTTCCATCTCCTTGAGAGCAGGGAAAAAAGGCAGGTTTGTGTTTAAGAAACCGGCCTCACAGTGAGGCTATAGTTTGTTCAAGCGTTGGCAGGCTGTAAGGGAGTCTGGAACGGGTAGAGATGTTGGAGCTGACTTTGGTATCTTACTCTCTGTGATTCATCTTAGGGGCTCCATGGCAAGTTTGGCTCATGCTTTGAAACGGAAGACGCCAAGCCTGACATAATTACTCATTCCTTGAATAGAATCCTGACAGCGTAAACACTGTGTTAGTTAAAGGGACATGGGCAGGATAAACGCATACCAGTTCTGCAGAAAAAACGCAGTAAATGACTTCGTCGTATATAATGAGTCGTTTTTTATTAAGTTGGCTTTTATTTATGTGCATAATTGCATTTGGGTTTCATTGCGTGTCATAATGTGATGCATTATGGGTAAAACTGGTATTTTATCTATCAGATTGGATTGTAAAGTATTCAATAAGGGGCAAAATATCTTTTTCTTACACCTTTCTTTTGCCTTGTTTTCCAGTAATATCAAGTACAAAAGACTAACTATATTGTATAAATGGGTTTTTAGTGCACCATCCTGCTGAAAAAACTGGTTGGCTGGTTTTAGCTGGTCTCCCATGCTGGTTTTAGAGGGGTTATGGACACTGTTTTATCTGACCAGGCTGGATTTAGCTGGTCAAGCTGGGAGACCATCTAAAACCAGCTGAACACCAGCTTGGCCAGTCTGGAAGACCAGCTTAAACCAGCTACTTCCAGCTTAAACCAACTAAGACCAGCCAACCACCCTTGGCTAGTTTTAGCTGTTTTTTTAAGCATGGCAATCATTCAAAAATCAGTCATGCTGACTCTAAACTAGTTGGTGTGAAGTGCTGTTGTGTTTTCCTACTAGTCAGCTATGTGGTTATCTCTTAGCATCATTTTATATGTTGACTACAAACACACTTGACAAGCAACAAAGAAATCAACGAATCTTATCAGTTTTACGACTAGGCTTGTTGTACTATTGGTCATAGTTAGGTTATTGTACCTAGTATCATGATGCAATCTAAAAAGTTGCTTGCAGTTGTGTTGTACATGAAGATTTCCTGTGTTCAAACCACACAAAGCATTACTTTAATCACGTTAACCATCATGTTATCCTCTTGTGTGAATTTGTTCACGTCTGGCAAAGCTGCTGTTCTAACTTAACTATTAATGTTTGGCCTAATTATAAATGTTTTAGAAAACAGTTGATGAATACAATCTTTTTGATGTCTAAACCTAAGGCCTTTTGGGGTTCAGTCATGAGTTTTGACCCTTTGTTTTCTTCTCCATTAGCATGGCTCAGAAAGAGAAACTCCAGTGTCTAAAGGACTTCCACAAAGACATTCTGAAACCGTCCCCGGGAAAGAGCCCGGGCACAAGGCCGGAGGATGAAGCCGAGGGAAAACACCCCCAAAGGGAAAAGTGGGCTAGCAAGCTTGACTTTCTTCTGTCAGTCGCCGGGGGCTTCGTTGGTTTAGGCAACGTTTGGCGATTCCCGTACCTCTGCTACAAGAATGGCGGAGGTGAGGATATTTGTTGATACTTTTGGACTTTGACCACTGATGTGACAGTAATAAAAATTTTATTTCTTCATGTAATTATTTGAATCTGCTCCAATGGACATAGATGTTTTATTTTTGGGTGAATGTATCCAATCTGTCATCTGTCCAATCTGTCACCATCATGATGTTTCAAACCCAAATCATACTCTTTCTTCTTTGAAAAACTTGGAAGCCATGCAGAATCTCAAGCTCTCAAGTCTCAAGTTATACAGTAAATCATGGGTTTCATGTGTCTCCTGACCAGTCACAATGCATTTGCAATCCATTAAATATGGACTACTTTTATGGTGATTTTTTTTTTGTTATATGAAAAAAGAGCAGATCAGATATTATGTATCATTTAGTAAAACATTTGGACATTCTTTTGGTGAACCTTCTCTTTGAGGCTTAATTATTAGTACACTCTCAATCTTTGGTAATCAGACTTGCAGTATCTTCAGAAAGAGAACCATTAGATTTTGCCTTAAATTTCCAAATGTACAACAGTCCCCAGCAGATAATTGTCATAACACTCACTTTTTTCATAACAACAGAAGGGAAAAAAAAGATTGTGAGCAAGTGTGAAAGCCTTAGACTGTACTGGTTGAACTCCATGAGGAATAAGAGTTAAACACTTAACCAGTGGTTAGTAGGATATAATAATTGACAGAATTAAATTAATCTTCTCTTGGCTCCATTTAGGTGCTTTTCTCATCCCATACTTCATTTTCCTGTTCGGTGGAGGACTGCCTGTATTCTTCCTGGAGGTGGCGCTCGGCCAGTTCACCTCTGAGGGAGGAATCACCTGTTGGGAGAAACTTTGCCCTATATTTACAGGTGAGTTTCTTGATCAAGTGTTTTCTTTACCAGATAATAAATAAAACTAATAGTAAAATTAAAAATATACCTTGGAACAGAACAAAACTGTAAGCAGTTTATTTGTCAACTAAAAGTGAGCAATGAATACTTAAAAAAATAATAACTTGTGGTAAGGGTCAAAGAGATCTGTCAATGGAGAACGAGATGTAGATGGTGTAGTTATGGCATCTACCAGCAGGGGCAAATGGGGCCATGCCAACCACCCTGACCCCTTGGTAAGGACAGAGTGTGGGGAGGGGGGGGGTCACAGATACCACCAGCTGTATCTGAGACATACAGGTTTCATGTGGGTGACTGATAGGAAATACATATCTCTAATGCCAGAGCAGAAAAAGAATATATGTTTACAAAAATAGCAGTTAGGGTTAACCCTATCTTCCTCACCACTCAGAGCCACTGACAAGGACTAGTAAGTACTAGTATCTGAACATTTTACATTTAAACAAGGAAACGCTAGGCTTCCAGGTGGGACAAATTACATGACTTACACCTCATTGTCCAGGCATATCACATACTTTTTCCATAGCTAATAGCATTCTTGTAGCATTCATTATTGTCTCAAAGACTCCCATTGAAGCATGGCTGCATCCACTAATTCCTATGGAGATATTAATATAGACCAAAGCAGATCAGGTTAACTGAAATAACTTGCTATGAAATTTGACACCTTTATTCGCTATAATATTGACATGCACCATGAAAGTTGTCTGCATAGATAGACATGTCATTGCTGCATGTTGAATGAAATTTTATAGTCTTAAAGCACTCACTGTTGGTGTATTTTAATGTCAGCTGTCTGTTAATTGCGGCCTGTCTTCTTACTTCTCTAGGGACTAGTAGTAGTTTCATTTTTAGCCTGGCCTGTAGCAGAGACCCATCAGCAGCTGTCAATTAATTTATTGGCTAGGAAGGCCAGCTGCTCATGAACAGTAGCTTGCATAATTACACATCTCTTCAGCTAGTGGCTAAAGCTGAAGTCTAATGATCAGAAGGTTGCTGGTTTAAGCCCCACAAAAAGCAAGTCATTATTATACCCTTTAAAAAAGGTACCAAAACCCAGACAGATTCAGAGGAAATGTCCAGCTAAATTTCCACTGAAATAACTCTTATATAACAAAGAACATATTGAATCTCACAAAAATGTCTTCTGACCTCAGATTCATTACTTATTTAAACAGAGTTTACCAGTGAGCAACCATTACATGCAAACTGCTGAATTACACACATCCCTCTGCCAGTGAATGAGGTGGCAGCTTTGGTCTGTTTTGCTTTCCAGTCAACCTGGCCAACATTGATTTACACAGTTCAGACTCTAAACCAATGTCTTACATCACTTTCCTCTAACTCTGGACAAGATTATTCCATGTTTATACAGCAAGGACAAGAAGGTCTCGTAGAAGTTTGTCACTTATTTAGCCGTTCTCACGCTCCACTGGAGCACAACTCTTTTCATTGTTTTCATTAAGGTTATAATAACAAATCGCAAACATTTTGCACAACTACCACATACTCAGTCCAGTGTGCCATCATCTTAATGTCAGCATTCCTGTCTTTGTACAGGTATCGGCTATGCATCCATCGTGATCGTTTCTCTGCTGAACATCTACTACATTGTGATACTGGCCTGGGGCTTGTACTACCTGTTCCAGTGCTTTCAGCCAGAGCTCCCCTGGGCAAGCTGCAACAACAAATGGAACACAGAAAATTGTGTGGAGGATACCCTCCGCAAGAACAAGACACTCTGGGCCGCTGCGAATGCCACTAACTTCACTTCTCCTGTCACTGAGTTCTGGGAGTAAGTATTGAGTACAAATTTGTTGTGCACTTTGAAAGCCATCTAAATACAGAGAAGTTGTTGTGGAGATTGTCTCATATATCCGTACAGTTGTCCTCAATCACTCCCAAAAGCCACGTTTCCACCGCAAGACTTTCTCCAGGAACTAGGGACTTGGGGGTGGTACTCGGCAGGGCTCAGGGTCTAAATTAAGTTACTAAAGCTTGTGAGGTAGTACTTTAGTTCAGGATCTTTCGGGGGTGGGACTTGGGCACGGAACAAGCTGATTGGTTGACTCCATGCAGCATTTTATTTCAACCACCATTTTTAAAAATCTGTTACGGTGCGTGCAGTAAAAGTTGTTTGCCATTTGAATCAACAATGGAGTTTAAAAAATGTGGCCAATGGACCGACCACGAGGTTCAGGCTTTATTAAGCTTATAAGCGGAGGACGAAATCTAGCGGGAACTACATCACCAGACTAATCTTCACGGTACTTTAGACCGTGATGGAAACGCAGATAGCAACAGGTCTGGGGGGGGGAAATTTCCTGGTACAAATTATTCCTTTGCACTTTGGTGCTCCTTTCTCCTCTTAGTGACATTCTCAGTGTAAATATCTATCTTATGGAATTTGCAGCATGCTTAATGCTGTAGATTAGGGGTATTCAACCATGATACTTGATATCCACTGTCCTGCAGATTTTAGGTCCAATCCTGCTCCAAAACTACTGGCTGTAATTTTATCCCAAAGAAATCCCAGGCTTTGGTTAGGTTGTTCAGGTGTATTTAACTGTACAGTCGGTCTTGAGGAGCAGGGTGGAATATCCCCGAGGTAGACAACAGTGTTATTGCTTTCAACAGACTGAAGGGTCTAAACCAGCAATAGGCAACTTCTGCCCTGGAGGGCCACTCTCTTGCAAAGCTTAGCTCTATCCCTAATCACACCTGCCTGTCAATTTCAAGCAATCCTGAAGACTTAGGCCCTTTACACCTGATGCATTTTGGTCGATCGGATCACAAGTGGACAACGCTAAATACAGATGTAAACAGGGTCTAAAACATTCTGAACTTGTCCACTTTCGACCACTTCCAGAGGTAGTCGAAAATGCATTTGACCGGATTGCTTTCATATTGTAAATGCTCATGTTGTTGAATGTGTTCGAACAGCCACAAAAGACTGCCTAATCTTCGCATACTGACCTAACGCGTAAACATTATGGGAAGTGCGCTAGCCAGACGGGATTAAAACTTTGTTGGACAGGAAACCAGGAGCTGGTTTGCCTGTACCTCTGCTCTATGATGACTTCTTGTTCTGACTGGTTCTAAAACACTTCTTCCTCTGTAGAGAACTCATCTGTCCTTTGCATATTATATTACTTCTCAGATTTTTTAATGCTAGCTCCTTAAACACCTTGAACAAGGGCTTCAGAGGGTCTCACTGGCAAACATTCTTTCCACCACAGGCGAAATGTCCTCAGCATCTCCGATGGTATCGAGCATGTGGGTCATGTTAAATGGGACCTGGCTCTGTGTCTGCTCGCTGTGTGGGTCATCTGTTTCTTCTGTATCTGGAAAGGTGTTAAGTCCACTGGGAAGGTGAGCTTGGTTGCATTACATGAGTTTTTCAACTTTAGCCAGTTAATTTAAGCACTACTAATATTAGTTTTACAGTGTCATTGGAGTTATAAGTAGCTTGGGAGATTTTAATGCTACCTTAGTCAGTGTTGTGAACATAAAAATAGCAGCCATTCCCTGGTGATTAGCAGCAATGGTAAGCTATAGATTACCTCATTCCCAATAGAGACTGTAAAGTCAATCAGCAAACACCTTCTCTTGACTTGGACACACATTCCCCTTGACCATGCAGTTGAGAATCTTATCATGACTTGTGGCAAGACACTGTCACATTAGATTGCTCTATCGCAATGCTAGCACTATCTACTTTAAGATTTATTTACGCATTAAAGGCTGGTTCATGCTGGCCCAACAAATGGCAAAATTTCAAGTTGGCTGATGGATTTTTTATTATGTTGGGAAACATTGATCCAGCAAAACCTAATAACCATTGGAATTTGGTTTTGTTGCTAGCTTTTATAGAAACTAGCCTTTATAGACTACACTTTTCTTCTACACTTGAAGTCATTTTAATTTTTGTAAATTAGCTTCATTAAAGGTGGCAAGTGAAAGATTACTTTCAGTTATTCATATAAAATTATGCATTTTTGTGAATGAGGTATTTGGCTTGAGAGCAGTGCAATTTTAAATATACTTAAATATATTGTTTTTATGTGCTCTTTGGCATTGTGTTCAACATACAATTTCTACATTTACATCATTTAGCAGATGCTTTTATCCAATCCAAACCAAGCAGCCAAAATGATGTGCTGTTTTCCTCCCATCTAGTACTCACTCTCTGACCAGAAAGCATATAACCACTCTGACCACTAAATCCAATATTTATCTGTTAGTGAAGTTAAGCTGTAAATTGCATGTTAGCCCTGGAAATTGTTTTGACAGTGTTGTGCTGTATTTTTCTAAATGGTTAAATCACAAACAAAGCTTGTGGTTTTTTTCATACAACTCTAGCATTAAATTTAACCTCAGTTTTTTTGGCTTTTCTGCTTAGGTTGTGTACGTCACGGCAACATTCCCATTTGTCATGTTAATTGTCCTGCTTGTACGAGGTGTCACTCTTCCTGGGGCAGCCGAAGGCATCAAATTTTATCTGTACCCAAATGTGACTCGCCTCGGAGACCCAGAGGTAAGATTTCATAGCTATTTACATGTCTTCTCAAAAAGATTTATAATATCACCCACCACACCGGAATTCGATTCCACACCATCTCAAGTGCCTCTAACACATCTATTTGGTCTTTGTGGTTATCAACCTTGCTGAAAAGACCATCATATGTTTTGGACACTGGTCCTCATTAGGCTTCTTAACCAGCTTTAAAAAAAAGACTACCTTGGTCAACTGTCTTCAACAGAAAGACCAACTGTTGGTTGATCAAGTTCAAAAGCTAGGTGCTAGTCCACCAGCTACCAAATTAACATTAACCAATATAAATCAGCCCTCTAAGATGAACTATTCAGCAGGAAAAGTGCTGTTTACACTTGTCGACATAATGTACACCAGTGACCCAACGCAACTTAACACCAGAATAAACTTTGGATGTACAGTTTACAGAGAGAAACCTAAGATGTGCAAAAGAGTCGACATAAATAAAGCTCTTGATGGCCTCAGTCAGTAAGCTACAAATCTAAACATGACATGCAGTTGTTGAAACAATTTATATTAGTTCTTGATGGTGTTTAAATTTCTGGAGGACCTACGAGAGGCAGAGCGCAGGCAAATATTTGAGTTTGGTCAATTCATGTTATCAGTCAACGAATGGTTTGGCGTCTTATGTCTAGGTGTGGATCGATGCCGGGACACAGATTTTCTTCTCTTACGCCATCTGTCTTGGAGCCATGACGTCACTGGGAAGCTACAACAAGTACAAATACAACTGCTACAGGTGGGTTTCGACGCCCCGGGGTGGGAGGGAGGCTTAGTCCAGTGAACGGGCAAAGTGGGAACGTAGGGTACCTTTGTGTTAATTAACAAACTCCATGACATATGTGTGACATAGGGACTGTTTGCTGCTGGGAGGCCTGAACAGCGCTACCAGTTTTGTGTCTGGCTTCGCAATATTTTCCGTCCTGGGCTTCATGGCACAAGAGCAAGGGGTGGACATAGCCGATGTGGCAGAGTCAGGTACGAGGGTCTAGTAGCAGTGATGGTGGGCACTGCTGCTGCAAATAACAACATGAAAAAGTTTGGTCAACCCTGTAGTGAAAAACAACGGCAAAAATCGACGACAATAAACGATTCGGAGCCAATAAAACTAGTTCCAGGACCTAGGACTAAAAAGAAAGTATAACATTCGGAACCTTCACCATCATTCAGCAGACAAAAAAACAATATGAATTAATAATGTAGACGGTCTCTCGTGGGAACTGGAATTCGCTTGGAATCGACTGTAGAACTGTATGGAGAACGTTCTTGGAGCCACTGGGAACATTAAGCCCTAGTCCACTAACGGTGAAGAATCAACAGCATTGATTTAGCATTGATCGCTGTTCAGTTGGTTTTCTACAGGTGACCCTAATCAAGCAGCATCTTGTGCCAAGTTCAGGATAAAGGCAAACTTGGAGAGTTTGGTTTTAAGTCCTAAAGAACTCTTTATGCAATTTAATTAAGGTCGCCAAGTCAGTTCCTGTTGGTTCCTTTTTCTACCCTGGACACACTACACTACATGGCCAAAAGTATGTTTACACCTTCATCTAATTAATGGGTTTGGCTATTTCAGCTACACCCTTTACTTACTATCAGGTGCCTAAAATGAAGCATACAACCATGCAATCTCCTTAAAAAAACAATGGTTTAGTGAGTCTGGTGTGGAAGGACAGACCTGAACCTCATCGAGCACATTTTGGATGTACTGGAACCACGACTGTGAGCCAGACCTCATCACCCATCCTCAGTGCCTAACCTCACTGATGAATGGATGCAAAACTCTGTGCAAACATCTACTGGAATGCCTTCCCAGAAGAGGGGAAGCTTATTATTAATGCTCATGGTTTTGAAAGTAAATGTTCAACGAGTGCATATGGGTGAGATGTTCTGGTTTCTACATACTTTTGGCCATCTAGTGCATATTTCATGCTGTATTAAGATGCAGTAAGTATCATGGTGAGAGAGATCAGTTGATGTATAGATTGCTTTCAAGCTCAAGGTTTTCCAAATGTCTAGTCTTCTGCACTGTTCTTGCTTTGGCCCTCCTCTGTGGAGACATTGGTCTAAGTATGTCTGGCTCAAGCGAGATGCACAAAACATACATCTTTATCACTTTGTTTATAAGACACACAAACCTAAACTTTACTTGAACTTCCGTGCATATCAGCACAATTACGGTTGAACGAAGCCACAGGATCCTTATCAGGGAGTCTTTCAGGATGATTCGGTTGGATACATTTCTAAACATTACAAATGCCAAGAAGCTAAAAGGAGCTTTTTGCAAAAGAGATGTCCATTTTGGGGAGGTCAGTCTCGGATGCATCAACCTGACTCTGCAGAAAGTGCATTTTATTGTACTTTGACATTGATGCTATGTTACTTTGATCTATTGTTTTAATTTGTTCATTGGTTTTATTATATGCGTTGTGCTTTTTCTTGTAATTAACCTCTGTTGAACGGATTGAAACCTACATTTGATGTTGCAGTAATGTTAGCAAGTGGAGGTGTTTGTATTGGGGATGTGCCCGAAGTTGAATTCCGAATTTGCTATAAAGGATATAACGGATTCTATGGAGCCCCTAAAGGGACATGGTGAAGGATTTCATTTTCTGTGACTTTCCTGATTTGAAATTTGGCTTCGGGCACATCCCTAGTTTGTATTTTGCCTCGAATCTCTGAAGTTGTTCTATGTAGTGTTGAATATGTAACCTGTAGTGTTATACAGAGGAAATATCATGCCGCTGATTAAACCTTTTCTAGATTTGGAAACATCAAGATGCTAATTTTCCCAGAAGATGCAATGAAACAGTCATTGGACTTACAACGAACCACTGGCAGTAATTTTGCCTGGCTTGATTGCTTTGTCCTGTAGATACTCGCTCCTTTTTTCTTTCATGTCTCATTTTGGTCTGTGCCAACGACGAAACGCACCGCAACGGCATAGATCAAAGTGTGCAAATTGCTAGCCTTGCTAATTGTGCTCTCTCCACTTCCCCACCTCCCTCTGTTCTCTTCCCAATAGGTCCTGGCTTGGCCTTCATTGCTTACCCTAAAGCTGTGTCTATGATGCCACTGCCTACATTTTGGGCCATTCTTTTCTTCGTCATGCTTCTGCTGTTGGGCCTTGACAGTCAGGTGAGCATCAAATAAATAAAATGGTATGCTAAACAGTTTGAGTACCACTAGTTTACAGGGTGGTAATGAAAGCCAGATGCTGATGTTCAACCCAGTCTGTGAACCTTTTAGAAAACATTATTAGAATACAATGGCTGACTGCTAAAGCCAATTTCATAGATAACATTTAATGTAAGCTAAATACAATAATATGATTTTTTAAAATACTTTCTATAATTTGAAGAATATACAAAGTTTTAATGGAAAAAAATTAACTAATTTCTAATTATTTTTAAAATAATTAGAAAGCTCTCTCTAACAACAGCTCATATAGCAATTTAAGTCATAGTATCCTAGAAAACATGGGCGTAGAATACGTGGTGGACACTTTTAATAAAACATAAATTCACCCCACACACTTTTTTTTGGGCAAGTGTGTGCACGTAGATGGGCCAATGTTGATTTAGAGATAGTCCATCCATGAACTGATGTTTTATTCTTATACAAAACGAGGCAATGTGAGAAATATGGAGCGCTAAACACTCTCATTTGTAGTCTGTTTCATTCATGCTAGAAGCTGGAGGGCGCCCTCGCACAGAAAGTCAAAAACTCATAGAAGTAATGACTTATGACGTTCCAGGAAATCCCTTATATGTGCAAAGGCATCCAGCCATAGCTGTAACTGAATAAAAAGCAGTTTTGACTGATGAAACGTGAAGACAATAAACAAATGAATGCGACAATAAACAAATGAAAGCGACAATATATGGTTTATGTGTGTTTTACAAGCCATCTTGGGTTATTATTTTAATAGCAATTGTGTATATGAATAATGCAGTGCTAATTGACATAGCCTCTATTACAGTAGACTTTATAAAATATATTTAATGCCTTATTATGTGATTAAAAAGCCCCATATTAAGTGTTAGAGTGGCTTTTTTTTTTAAAATATATTTTTTTAAATCCATGATGACTTAATGCACAAGTGTTTGTAGTAGGCCAGTAGAATAAACTGGTATTACACTTGATTTTTCTGTCCCCCTTACTTCTGAAATGATGGCCATGCCCCTGCCCTAGAAAACATGGTAACAAACAAGGAAAGAAAAACAAAACTTTGTTGGCAGCTTATTGGTCATACAGCAGTTGGAGTCCTGTACTATCATATTTCTCGGCCCCAGTGAAATTAAACACTCTGCTAAATCAGTGTCCATCCACATCCAGGGAGTACACTAAACAAGGGTGTTGTGCTTGGACTGTTAAATGAAGTATGCTTATCGAAAATAATATTCATGCAGCTGTGCTGGATGACATTAAAGGGGTTTCTATGTTCAGTACAGTACTACTTAAAGCAATAGATACCTTCCACTACAGTATGTCACAACTGTATAGACCATTTAAACTGAAGCTGAACCATCTATTGAAACAGGGCGATGGGGTGGGATATTATATTATCATAAGATAGCCAATAGCCTTTTAGGCTATAGCCTAGCAAAACCATTATGGTGATGGTATTCTAAAGAGCATTTTTATTTGGAAAAAAATGTGCATTTACTAAAAGTGCACTACCATCAAGAACTAAAAGCCCCAAACTTAGTTGGTTTATGATTACAAAACATGGCAACTTTTCCATGGCTTCATTCTCAGCAAACCTGTTTGTGCTAACAGTGTTTCTTTTCTTTTTTTTCAGTTTGTCGAAGTGGAAGGGCAGATCACATCCCTAGTGGATCTGTATCCATCCTTCCTACGGAAGGGTTATCGGCGTGAAATCTTCATAGCTATAGTCTGTTTTTTGAGCTACCTGTTGGGACTTACCATGGTCACCGAGGTAAGTACAACAGCCGAACACACTTTTTTAATTTTTTTACTCCTTTGGAGAATGGAGAATTTCCCTTCCAAATCCATTCAAATCTAGTCTTTACCACTTTGCTAACATATTGGACCAGCTGGTTTCTCCTGGCTAAATAAAGAGTGTATCAAATGCAAATTCCTGTTAGGATTTTAGTGACATTGTCATTTGATAGTATGTGGCCCTCAACCAAACCCTCAGTTCCTGTAATCAAGATGAACGCCACACTTATGCCAGATCTACTGCCCAAGCTCTTTCCCATAAGGAAGAGTCTTCCACACTTGGCAGGGTTACTGTGATTTTGCAAACTAAGGCATGATCCAGGATCAACATATTTTGTTAATCCTTGAACAACATTACTGTCCAAAAACCTATCCCTACCCCTAAAACTAACACTACATATAACTTATTCCTAAAATCACTAATGTAGAAGCTTCTAACCCTGGTTGTAAGCCTAAACTTGATATAAACTGTAAACTTGTCTCTCAAATATGATTGGTTGATTGGAATGTTGTGCCAGGATCAACAAATATGTTGATCCAGGAACATTTTGTACTTGGTGAAATCATGTTCACCTCCCAGCGGTGCCTTATCGCTCCCACTTCCATGTCTTTTTATGGACGTCCTGACCTGCTTTGAGCAGTGAGAATTCCATAGAGGAGTCTCACTGCTATACTAGGAGACAATGCACATCTAAGATTCCTCTGGCCCCCTTCAAATCTCGGCCTCTGATTGCTAATCCCCCAGAACAGCGAATTGGGAATGCTATTCTGTGGCTTGAACCACACAGTGTCCCATTTTTTTTCCATGACATAATGTCTTATGTCACCCCTGAATGCATTGTGCAACAAAATGTCTTTGTTACCAAAAGAAAATTGGTCAAGTGTTTAGCCAAGCCCTGGTCATAACAGTTCTCTATTGTGTCAGCTTTGCAATTACAGCATGTATTAGAGCCTACTCACTTTTTCAATAGTTTTTTGTCTCTTTTTTTTAGGGTGGCATGTATGTGTTTCAACTCTTTGACTACTATGCAGCCAGCGGCGTGTGCCTTTTATGGGTTGCATTCTTTGAATGTATTGCTGTAGCCTGGGTTTATGGTGAGTACAACGTGTGAACATAAAATATAACAGTCATAATGGTGTACTGTAGCAGGCACTTTCCATGATTAGGGTACAAATGTGTGCCATTACTTTAAAACAATAAATCCTATTATTTTCAACAGTAAAAACCTAAGGTTTGGTTATATCCCACATTTTGTGTTCAATCCTGTTACTGGATGATTTCCCCCCAAAAACTAAAAATTATTCTTAAAAGTAAAAGTCAGTTGGACTCTTTCTACAGCATGATCTCATGCCACTTTCTCAGTTTTTACACAAATTGAATGTTGACTTTCATTCATTAAACTCAGCTATTCAACCCTGTCACCGAAGTTTATGTAAGAAAAAAAAGATGAAAAATATGTATCTTTTTGATTATTGGAAATATGAGTTTATGAATAACTACAAATCAACATGTGACCTTAACTAGCTTGCTCCTGCTGAGTAAGAGAGTAATTTAAGCTAAATCTGCAACCCTGTTACTGCACGATATTCCCCCTCCCCATTACAAATAATCTTTCAAATTGTTATACCAAAGAAGTGAACCTTATTTAGAACATTTCTACAATATGATCCTATGCAGTTTTCTCAGTTTTTAAACAAATTGAATGTTTACTTCATTCTTTAAGCCATTCAGCCCGGTTACTGAAATTAGTGACAAATATGATGAAAATATGCATCTTTTGTATTGGAAATGAGTTTATCAGTAACTACAAATCGACATTTGGCTAAATTTACAACTCTGTTACCCTTACCTTTACACTTACTGCTTTGGAACTTGTGAATGAACTTTAGTTTATGGTTGTAAAACTCCACTCACTGACTGTTTGTTGAAAAACTGCTCAAATTGGACTTTTAAGCACAATTTCTTACTCTATTAATGGCAAGTGCCGGTTAGGTAAGCCAGTAAATGAGTTCTCTTGTCTTGGGAGATGAACCCAAGGCCTTATTGTTGAGAAACAACTTCCTTCCAATGCAATGTTTGTGAATTTCTCAGGTGTGGATCTCTATGAACAGACTATGAATCAGTTAGAGCAAATGATTTGGTGCCAAATCAGGGTTTCTGCTGTACAGTTTAACCTAGTTCTGAGAAAGTGTACATAAAGTCTTTTGTTCCCTATTGCCATGACCTTGATTTCAAAATCTAAATGTGTCATTAATATGTCAGTACATGCCAACTTCCCTTGATAACAGAGCTGTTGCTGAGGTGGATTAAACCCTGCATGCAGGTAGATTCAGGTTAAATAAACTGATATTAATTACTATGCAGGATTTTCCTGATAACATACTGCACTGTTTGCACAATACAGTAAAGGGCTAGAGCACAACATCCCAGCCAAGCCCAAACAAGACAACAAATTGATAAGCTATTAATGTAATTCCCATCTTAAACAATGCAGTAACTTTGTTCCAGTCTATGTGCACTGTAGGATCATGTGTTAATGCTTTTGAATTTCATACCTAAACACACTCCTTCTCTTCAAAGGCGCTGATAATTTCTATGATGCGATTGAAGAGATGATTGGTTACAGACCAAATCCCTGGATGAAGTGGAGTTGGACTATAGTCACACCTTTTCTGTGTGTGGTAAGTTCTTTATAGAGGAAGAGGCTAACGTTAAACCTTTAAACGGGCTAACTTGGTAGATTATAGCATATTTATAGATGTATTGTGTTAATAAAAACCGTGAAATGCACATCCACAGATCACAGAGGCCCACTACACAACATGTTTCCTAAAATGAGACATTGAAAGAGTATTTTACACAGTTCAATTGGAGATTGTGTGCTTTTCTACCCTCCCCCCTATGGCTACACATGCAAATACCGCTTTTCCGCTTTGGATTTGCTGCAAAAATCCGGCTCCCATCTCACTGTAACAGAGCTCCAGATGGGGTGACCATCTGCCTGGCCAACAGAATGAATGGAAGGAGCTGAGGACGAGTGCAGGATTAGTTTCCATGAGATCATGAATGTTGTTTTTCTGTGAACATTATAGGACTATAAGGAAAAAAAGAAATCCCTTCCTTATGTACAGCCATAAAGCTTTTAAAGACTTAGGAGACTTTTTTTTATCTTTCTTAAATTAGATGGCTCGTTTGCAGTGTATTAACATGCTTAGTCATTTTGGAAACTTGGTAGACCCTCGCATGATCGGATAATATAATAATAATAACAATTTTAAATAGCAAATAAATATAATTAATTTAACCTTTCTATAATTTTACATCTTTAAGGGTGAATCTCACAAAAAAAACGTAGGTCATAATTCAACTAAAAAACAAACAAAAAAATCTATAAGAATATTTTAGGACCTATTATTAATTATGTTCAATTATATTATTAAATAGCAAATAAATACATGTTATTTGTTGTTATCAAGCATTATTATTAAATAAATAGTAAAAGTATATATTATTGATTAAATTATAAACAACTGAATTAAAATGATAAACAATTCTATTTATTTGTTATTTTACATATATTTTTTATTATTATTAGTATTATTATTAAATGGCAAATAAAATGTTTATAATATTTTTATGTAGTATTATTAAATAGCTAAAGTACGTATTGATTAACTTAAACTAAATAAAAAATTATAATAAACATATTTATCGTTAATAAGTTACTCAGTACATACATTTGCTATTTATTTAATACATATCAAATAAAATGTTTATCATATTTTTATTTAATAATAATAATAATAATTTAATTATTAAATTATAAACTAAATTAAAATGACAATCATAATAACATTGTTTATTATAATTATTTTAATCTTCGTTAATAATAATAATAATAATAATAATGTTATTAGTTTTGTATTTTAATATGATTAGACATTTTTGTCTGCAATTTTCATGAGATTCACCCCTCAAGAGCTTTACATGAATGTAATAGGAGATGGTACTTGCGTATTGAGTATGATGTGGTGACCCCTGCTTTGTCTTCTGCTGCAGGGATGCTTTATCTTCTCATTGGTCAAGTATACGCCCTTGAGATACAACAAAATGTACGAGTACCCGGATTGGTCTATCGGAGTCGGCTGGACCCTCGCCCTGGCGTCCATGATCTGCATACCTATGGTGGTTGTGATCAAAATCATTCAATCAGATGGACCCCTCATCGAGGTGAGTCAGTCGCACCAACAACAAACCTCAAACCTCAGATTTATCGCCAACGAACTGGCCAATAACATCACTTTATGCGTCCCTTCCAGAGGATCAAAGCCGTGGCGGCACCCGTGAGGGGAGGGGCCAGTTCTTGCCCCCAAGAGTACCTGCCCAAGAGCAATGAGCTGGCGCAGCCCCTGGACCCCAACTGGAACGGAGGCTTGATGAAGCCCACCCACACCATCGTAGAAACTATGATGTGAACGCTCTCTGTGAGAGGAATCAAATGACCTGCTTTTCCATTATATATATATATATATATATATATATATATATGTATATGTATATATATGTGATTTCTATATACATATATTAAAATATACTCTGTAACTTTTGACATAGTCGTAGGACCAGGTTTACATTGCTACGCATCTGCACTAGGAGTCCTTGTTTTGTTTTTGTTTTGTTTTTCTACAGAGGAAGTTACATTTTTCTGTCTGTATTTTTAATATTTTTATCATAATACTATTATATTACTATTATTGTCGCTGTTATTAGACAGAAAACAGATCGCAACCAGCAGTATCATGAACGTAGAACCACGCCCGTTCTATTTTTGTAACTTTTATCTTGTACATAATAAAAATCGAACTGAGCTGTGCTTATTTTTAGACAAGAATCATGGGGAAAAACAACAACAAAGGGCTCCGTAAACATGATTCGTGAACAGTAACGTCGGTCGGTGTACAAAGATCTAAAAAAGCAACCCTCGTCCCCGCCCATCGTGAATGGTCGTCTTTTTAGAGATAATGGTCCTGGATAGTAGTAGCTTTAAGTGTGTCCCAACAAACTGTTTAGACTGGAGATTGTGCTGTCCGTAAGAATCGAGCCGTGAGCCCTGCTTGTTTTCAATGCAATATACAACTAGGACACTACATTCTCCACAATGGTGCACCCTATAAAAGGACAGTTTGCGCAAAAAAATGAAAGTTCAGTCATTGTTGACACACTCGTTTTTCTGTAGAACACAAAAGAAGGATGTTGTCTATATAATAAAAGTCAATGTGGTCCAAAACATTGACTTTCATTGTATTGAGAAAAAAGACACGGAAAAACGTTTCAAAATATCTTATTGTATGTTCCGTAGAAGAAAGTAAGTCACACAGGTTTGGAATGACAGAGTGAGATAACGATAACCGAATTTTCTATTTCGCGTGAATTATCCCTTTAAGTCTAACTGTTTTTTAAGTGTTCGTTTCCGATGTCACGTGTTGTACTTCGGAAATGTGCGTCACACTAATCCTTTAACAGTATCTCTTCCCTCTTCTAAAGGCCCAGTATGCTTTATTTTCCCGTTCCACAGTTGGTCGCTTGGAAAGAGTGGACTTTGTTTTCAAGCGCTCAAGTCACTCGCGCCACGCGGACGTCCGCAAACCCTCCTAATGACGAAAATTGCGTCACACGGATAGTGTTCGGATGGCCAAAGTATACTTTGGGCTTTAAGATGCATTCAAACTGAGTGATTTTGTAGCAAATACAAGAATATGGGAGTTTCCATATGTGCAATTACAGAAAAAAAAAATTGGGTCCTGATTTGAAAACATATTCATTGTGGTATTAAGTCACCCTCATTGATTCGTACGCACCTAATGCGTGCTTATTTGGAAGTGTCGGGATGTGAAGCTGCCTGGCAAGATTTTAAAACCACCCCAGACAGCAACATAGTGTCGGCCCAGATCCGGGCCACATCTGGTACATGTAGATTCCACGCGTTCCAGATGTGGGCCGGATCTGGGCCGACACTATGTTGCTGCCTGGGACGTAGGATTTACATTTCGTTTTGCGTTTGTATCTGTTTATTTTTATTTCCAATCACATTTGCCTTTTGTATTCAAAGACATCACTGTATCCTGTTCAGCAATTACCAATAGATCTCATCCACAACTGTTAATCGACAAAAAAAAAAGCTTGCTGCGAACTGTAATGTGCAATACTTTGTAGAATGATATGCATTGTTCCTGTCTTCACCTGTCTTTCAAAAAGTTGGTACTTGGAAGTGTGGAATTACGTATGATTTATAAGTCGTTGTAATATGTCAGAAACAATGAACAGGGGCCAATTTAAGCTGCCGTACATGGCATGCTGAATTAACACCAAAAACTCAGTGCAGATCTTCTTACTGTGACAATTTATACTTTTTTTTTTTTTTTAAATTAGAAAGTAAAGCTGAAATCGAAGGATTATGCCAATGTTATGGATTGAATTTATTGGATTTAATATTATTATTTGACTTGGCCAAGTTAAACAAAACTGTAGCCAATCACAAAAGGAGACGCTCAATTGATCTCAACAGCTCCTACTTTGGTACCTTTGGGATACTTTATTACTGAAGTGTAACTGCGAATTAAATTGTAAATGTTAAAAGAGGCACAAATTCTTTAGCAATACAGAGATTTAATTTGCAGTCTCAGGGTGTGTTTTAAAAACAGAGACTGATTTCCCACTGTTGCACGTCTCTTTGAACCCTTCCATTTTTGAAGAAGAGCTAAAGGGGGCAGTGTTTATAAATGCAGGAGAACATTTTTAAAGTAATGATTAGAAATGTTTTATTTTTTTATTTCGAGGATATCTGTAAGTAAAAAAAGCAAGTGTATATCGATAAAAGATTTTACAGTACCCAAAAAAAGAGAAAAAAGTAAAGAAAAATGGAAAAAAAGTTTTTATCTCTTAATAAACATTTATCTTTTAAAAACACTGATTTTGTTGATTTGTGATTGTTATATTACTATGATAATCATGCTGAAAGTTGGGGGAGGACTCTTTGGACTTGGGCCAGGAAGCAACTGCCCACGTAGCAACGCCTTAGCAACCATATAACAACCACTCACATTTTCTTCAGAATATGTAAAAATATAGTACTATTTCTTCAACATTTGGTTATAGACTATGTTGCCAAAAGATTTGGGATCATTAAAATCCAAATCATTGAATTCAGGTGTTCCAATCACTTCCATGGCCACAGGTGTATAAAATCAAGCACCTAGGCATGCAGACGTTTCTACAAACATTTGTGAAAGAATGGGTCGCTCTCAGGAGCTCAGTGAATAAAAGCGTGGTACCGTGATAGGTTGCCACCTGTGCAATAAGTCCATTCGTGAAATTTCCTCACTACTAAATATTCCACGGTCAACTGTTAGTGGTATTGAAACAAACTGGAAGCAATTGGGAACAACAGCAACTCAGCCAAGAAGTGGTAGGACACGTAAAATCACAGAGCGGGGTCAGCGCATGCTGAGGCGCACAGTGTGCAGAAGTCGCCAACTTTCTGCAGAGTCAATAGCTACAGACCTCCAAACTTCGTGTGGCCTTCAGATTAGCTCAAGAACAGTGCATAGAGCGCTTCATGGAATGGGTTTCCATGGCCGAGCAGCTGCATCCAAGCCTTACATCACCAAGTGCAAAGCGTCAGATGCAGTGGTGTAAAGCATGCCGCCACTGGACTCTAGAGCATGGAGACGTGTTCTCTGGAGTGACGAATCACGCTTCTCTGTCTGGCAATCCGATGGACGAGTCTGGGTTTGGCGGTTGCCAGGAGAACGGTACTTGCCTGACTGCATTGTGCCAAGTGTAAAGTTTGGTGGTATGGTGTGGAGTTGTTTTGCAGGGGTTGGGCTTGGCCCCTTAGTTCCAGTGAAAGGAACTCTTAATGCTTCAGCATACCAAGACATTTTGGACAATTTCATGCTCATGGGAACAGTTTGGGGATGGCCCCTTCTTCTTCCAACATGACTGCGCACCAGTGCACAAAGCAAGATCCATAAAGACATGGATGAGTGAGTTTGGTGTGGAGGAACTTGACTGGCCTGCACAGAGTCCTGACCTCAACCCGATAGAACACCTTTGGGATGAATTAGAGCGGAGTCTGTGAGCCAGGCCTTCTCGCCCAACATCAGTGCCTGACCTCACAAATGCGCTTCTAGAAGAATGGTCAAAAATTCCCATAAACACACTCCGAAACCTTGTGGAAAGCCTTCCCAGAAGAGTTGAAGCTGTTATAGCTGCAAAGGGACTCCATATTAAACCCTACGGATTAAGAATGGGATGTCATTAATGTAAAGTGTGCATGTAAAGGCAAAAGTCCCAAAACTTTTGGCAATATAGTGTATAAGTAACATATACATCAGAGCCTCTCATTGCTTATTGCTAGAACAAACACATTTACATTGCTAAGAGTGGTTGCTAAGGGTGTTGTGCAGTGATACACAGGGTCGTTGGGTGAAGAGGTCATAGCCGTGTTAAATCGTGAATAAAACACAGCTATTGACCAGTCAGAATCAAGGACTGGAACTAACCGTTTTATAAGTAAGCAATAAGATACGAGAGGCTGTGCTGTATTGTGAATAAGTCATGGCTGAAGGGCGTTGTTAGCAATACCTTCAGCTGTGACTTATTCACGATACAGCACTAGCCTTGAGTACCTTATTGCTTTTATAAAACGGTTACCACACAATACAAATATTAAAGCCAAAAAATGTGTAAATGCAACACTAAAAGCCTTCCTTCCACTGGAAAAAATAGTCCCTGACCGTAAACAGCAACAGAAGTTACATTATTACAGCATTAGATGGTGGTAAAGACTGTCTTTATAAATGAGTCAGTCAGTAGCAAAGACTTTTATATTGAAAGGACTGAAACTTGTTGTGTAAACACGGGAACAAGACACAACTGACAAATGCTTTGACTAACGCTGTCAGTGTCAGGACACAGGAAAACCCCTTAACGGTTAAAAGGACAAGATATTGCAGCAGACATTCAAACATAGGACTGACCTGAAGGAAAATGCTACATCTAAATGCAGGTAATACACTGGATCTCTCTCTTACAGTACGTCTCCTCTACATAATACAGTAAGATTCAATGAACAATATCAATGAGAGCAAAGGTATGTTTACGTTGCTAAGAGTGGTTGTTAAGGGTGTTGTGTAGTGATACACAGAACCGTTGAGGTGAAGCGGTCATAGTTGTGTTTTATGTGTTTTATCAAATATTGGCCAATCAGAATCAAGGACTGTAACTAACCGTTTTATAAAAGGAAGTAATGTTTTGTTTGGCCCAATTTCGAGTATAAACTCTCTGTTTTTTCCCCCTGACCTCAACATCTTTCACCACGGTAAATATTTAATTTTTGGCGGCTTACCATGACCTACAAACAAAAATAAACTAAGTACACAGGCATACTGCTGGTGAATGGAAGGAATGATGAATTGTTATGGGACTGTTTGTTCTTGGAGGAACAAATGATCTCAAGACGACAAAAACAGATTTGAGCTTTTCTGGACGGCATCATTTCAATTACATTTCGCCTCATGACTCTAATCATCCCTCTAAAATGACTTTTTTTCATCTTTTTCATCATTTTAAACAGGATTAGTATCCAGTGACAATCCTGTTAAAATGCCAGAACATCAACACTCACAAAAGTCTCAGTCAAACTGATCTGGCACAACAACGTTCAAAATGTGGTATAAACATGGCAAAAAGATTAACATTCCTCAGTATCATTCTCCACTTTCATTAGTTAGCAGAAATCTATCTATCTATCTGTCTGTCTATCTATCTATCTATCTATCTATCTATCTATCTATCTATCTATCTATCTATCTATCTATCTATCTATCTATCATCTATCTATCTATCTATCCATCTATCCATCTATCTATCTATCTATCTATCTATCTATCTATCTATCATCTATCTGTCTGATCTATCGATCTATCTATCTATCTATCTATCTATCTATCTATCTATCATCTGTCTATCTATATATCTATCTATCTATCTATCTATCTATCATCTATCTGTCTGTCTGTCTGTCTGTCAATCTATCTATCTATCTATCTATCTATCTATCATCTGTCTATCTATCTATCTATCTATCTATCTATCTATCTATCTATCTATCTATCTATCTATCATCTGTCTATCTATCTATCTATCTATCTATCATCTATCTGTCTGTCAATCTATCTATCTATCTATCTATCTATCATCTGTCTATCTATCTATCTATCTATCTATCTATCTATCTATCTATCTATCTATCTATCTATCATCTGTCTGTCTATCTATCTATCTATCTATCTATCTATCTATCTATCTATCTATCTATCTATCTATCTATCTATCTATCTGTCTGATCTATCTATCATCTATCTGTCTGATCTATCTATCATCTATCTGTCTATCTATCTATCTATCTATCTATCTATCTATCTATCTATCTATCTATCTGTCTGTCTGTCTGTCTGTCTGTCTGTCTGTCTGTCTATCTATCAATCAATTTTTTTATTTTTTTATTTTTTTATTTTTTTATTTTATTTTGAGATTAAGTGCTCGCGGAAGAGACAGGTTTTTAGCTGTTTTTTGAATGATGTTAGTGATTCTGCCATCCGGATGGAGGTGGGAAGATTGTTCCACCAGCTAGGAACAGTGAATGAAAAAGTTCTGGAGAGGGATTTCATGCCTCTCTGGGATGGTAACACCAGCCGCCGCTCTTTAGCTGAGCGGAGGCTTTTGGTAGGGGTGTAGACTCGTAGGATCAAGTCGAAGTCTGCGGGTGCTGAGCTTGTGGTGGATCCATAAGCAAGCGTCAAAGCCTTGAACTTAATGCGGGCAGCGAGTGGTAGCCAGTGCAGAGAGATGAAGAGAGGTGTGACATGGGCCCTTTTGGGCTCGTTGAAGACAAGACGTGCCGCGGTGTTCTGAATCATTTGAAGTGTTTTGATTGCACACGATGGAAGTCCAGCCAGAAGCACATTGCAGTAGTCAAGCCTAGAAATGACCAGGGCTTGGACAAGAAGCTGTGTTGCATGCTCTGTAAGGAACGGTCGGATCTTTCTGATGTTGTGCAGCGCAAACCTGCATGACCGAGCTGTCTTTGAAATGTGGTCTTTGAAGGACAGCTGGTCATCAAAGATTACTCCGAGATTTCTGACCGACTCTGAATTGGTAATCAAAGATGAACCTAGCTCGATGGTGAAATTGTGTTGTAGAGTTGGGTTAGCAGGGAAGACGAGAAGCTCAGTCTTTGCCAGGTTGAGCTGCAGGTGATGTTGTTTCATCCATGACGAGATGTCTGCTAGACACTGTGAGATTCATGCAGCTACTGTGGGATCATCTGGTTGAAATGAGAGGTAGAGCTGTGTGTCATCAGCATAGCAATGGTATGAGAAGCCATGTGACTGTATGATGGGTCCCAGTGATGTAGTGTAAATGGAGAAGAGGAGAGGTCCAAGTACTGAGCCCTGAGGAACCCCCGTGGTTAGTTGATGTGCTTTGGATACCTCCCCTCTCCAGGCAACCTTGAAAGACCTACCTGTGAGATAGGACTCAAACCAGTGGAGTGGAATCCCTGTGATGCCCAGTGATGAGAGGGTGGATAGAAGAATCTGATGATTCACAGTGTCAAACGCAGCAGATAGATCGAGGAGGATGAGGACTGATGATTTGGAAGCAACTTTTGCAATCCGCAGGGCTTCAGTGACCGACAGTAATGCAGTCTCTGTTGAGTGGCCCTTTTTGAAACCTGATTGGTTTACGTCCAGCTGATTAAACTGTAAGAGGAAAGATGAAACCTGGTTGAAAACAACTCGTTCAAGTGTTTTCGCTATGTATGGTAGGAGAGAAACAGGTCTGTAGTTATCTACAAGTGATGTGTTGAGTGTGGGTTTTTTAAGCAGTGGAGTTACTCGAGCCTGCTTGAATGTGGTAGGGAAGATACCGGTGCAGAGAGATGTGTTGATGATGTGTGTGAGTGCTGGTAGGAGTACAGGAGAGATGGCTTGTAGGAGGTGTGAGGGGATGGGATCTAGGGGGCAAGTAGTAGGATGGCTGGAAAGGAGAAGTTTAGATACTTCTGTCTCAGTGAGTGTAGAGAAGGAGGAGAGAAGATGTTTGTCTGTGGATGTGGCTGATCTAAGATCCTGTGTGTGTGGAGGTGAGAACTGACTACTGATGATTGTTGTTTTATCAGTAAAGAAATGGGCAAAAACGTCGGCAGATAAAGAGGTGGTGGGAGGTGGTGGAGAGGGACAGAGGAGAGAGTTGAATGTTCTGAAAAGTGTGCGTGTGTTTGAGGTGCTGTTGATTTTGTTGCGGAAAAATGAGGATTTAGCTGCATGGACATCCACTGAGAAGGATGAGAGCTGAGATTGGTACTTACCCAGGTCAGATGGGTCGTTTGATTTTCGCCATTTTCTCTCTGCTGCCCTGAGTTTGGTCCGGTGTTCGCGAAGAACATCAGATAACCAAGGGTTAGAGGGAGTAGGGCGTACTGGCCTAGAAGGTAGAGGGCAGATACTATCGAGACAGGAAGTTAAGGTAGAACATAAGGTGTCTGTTGCAGTGTTGACATCCATAGATGAGAATTGTGTGGGTGAGGGAAGGGAGGATGACACAGCAGAGGAGAGATGAGAGGGAGAAAGAGAGCGCAGGTTTCGTCTGAAAGTAACGGGTAGAGGGACTGGAGGTGCACGAGTAGTAAGTTGTAGATTAAATGTGATGAAGTAATGATCTGAGGTGTGTAAAGGTTTCACCAAAATGTTGTCCGTAGTGCAGTTGCATGTGTAGATGAGGTCAAGTTGGTTGCCAGATTTGTGGGTGTGTGCAGTGATGAGGCGTTTGAGATCAAATGAGGCTAGGAGGGAGTGGAAATCTGTAGCATAAGGTTTGTCCAGGTGAATGCTGAAATCGCCAAGGATTACAAGTGGGCTGCCATCCTCTGGGAAAGAGGACAGCAGCACATCCAGTTCCTCAACAAAGGTGGCCAATTGACCAATTGGCCAATTATCTATCTATCTATCAGCTATCTATCTATCCATCTGTCTGTCTGCATATCTATCTATCTATCTATCTATCTATCTATCTATCTATCTATCTATCTATCAGCTGTCTATATATCCATCTGTCTGTCTGCATATCGATCTATCTATCTATCTATCTATCTATCTATCAGCTGTCTATCTATCCATCTGTCTGTCTGCATATCTATCTATCTATCTATCTATCATCTATCTATCTATCAGCTGTCTATATATCCATCTGTCTGTCTGCATATCTATCTATCTATCTATCTATCTATCTATCTATCTATCTATCTATCTATCAGCTGTCTATATATCCATCTGTCTATCTGCATATCTATCTATCTATCTATCTATCTATCTATCTATCTATCTATCTATCTGTCAGCTGTCTATCTATCTATCTATCTATCCATCTGTCTGTCTGCATATCTATCTATCTATCTATCATCTGTCTGTTCATCCATCCGTCCGCCCGTCTATCTATTCATCCATCTGCATATTTTTCCATCTATCTATCTCTGTCTGTCCGTCCATCTGACTGTCCTTCATATAAAATGTTTTATAATAATATGTGAGCAAACATCTCCATTTCCTACAGATTTCACTAACCATAAAACTTAATGCAAAAGTCAGAATGCATAATTTTACCTGGCACCAAAGATAGGCTCGTAAACTAGTCACGTTGGCCTGAGGACTGAACCATATCAAAAGCATGCCGCTCCAGTATGCTCTGTTCAGTTCAGTGTCAGGAACATCGACATAACAACTGTCATTATTTCTCACATTAGAACATTTTCTCATAAATGTACACATTAACGCAGCACAAAAATACATTTGACATTTGGCTAAAGGGGCACAGAAAAACAGTTTTGGTTATACAACACAGCGAGTGGCACAAAAATTACCTTAGTTTAGAACTCTATGAAAGTGGTTGTATAATTCACAAAATGACCAAAACTGATCCTGTGTGCTTGTGTTGTACAGCTCAACACCCACAATTCACTTTCCAAAAATAGCCCTGTCCATTTCCCCGCTGTTGAAAAGTGTGTTTAGAGAAGTAGAGATAAAACAGAATATAATTTCTGGCTACTTGACAACTCACCAGTAGAAAACCTCAGCAAATCCCCCGCAGAGACTGGGGGGTTAAATCAGGTCCTGTGGGAGAGAGCACAGTACATTTTAACCAAGCTTACCTCTGCTCTATTTGAACATGATACCGCTAACTTCAGTGTAAAGTCTGACCCCTCTAGTTTGTGACAGGTGAAACCTTTAGTCTATTGAAAGTCTTTCAAAGACTTATTCACTAATTTCAGAGCCCCTCGAAGCAACTTATGATCTCATTAGATTTTTAAAAACTTAAAAAGTGCTGAATATCAAACTTTGAACAACAGGACAGAGACATGTGTGCATGTGAATTTTTTTCTCGCAGTGAACCTCATTAATGAAATAGAAACAGAAGAAAATTCTGTTATGAATCTGGTCTTTGCAAAACCATTCTTACATATACATTCTTTTTACATACATTTCTGTAACAAATGTTTTACAGTTTGCAGTGAATGCCTGTTTTCCCATTAATTTTTTGTAAAAAGCGTATAGGGTCGCTAACAACCCGAGGTGTGTAACAGTGTACGTTTTTGCATAACAATAACTGAATCTTTGATGACTGAATAAGTGCAGTTCACCTTTATTCCACAAGGTGGCAATGTCTGATACACAATAATGAAGTGACGTTTCACTCATAGTTACCGCAGGCAGAAAACAAAAGAATAGGAAGAATCATCAGCAAAACTTGAAATGTCTCAGTGATTTACTGCAGAGCAAACTGAACACAATCAGATATTAGAGTCACTGTCACTTGATGGTGGATCTGGTGAAGAAGCTGTCAGAGATCAAAATATTGATTGTGAAGATGTTGAAAATGATAGTTTTGAGAATATGTTTGAGATGATGAATATGAGGCAGATGCTGGGAAATGATGATGGGATAAAACATCTGCTCAAACTGAACCCTTCCAAGCTCCAAAAGGTACAAAATATGCTTTATTTTATTCTTCTGTAATTGTAACTCTAATATCAGGAGAGTTTTATATTATCGCGACAGGCAGAGATCCATCCGTGTTAGATATAGATCCGGGTCACTAAAGACCCGAATATGTAATAATGATTGGCGAAACATTCATGTATTGAAGGGTTAATGTATTGATGTTAAATCTTAAAATGTTATGTATTCTTAATATATTTATAATTATAAAACTATATACCAATATAAAACTAAGTTTAAAAAGGTGGGAATTTGAAACCTTACACAACACAAACCTTAAACTCTTCCTAACTTCAATGTTATAATTGTGATGCAATTGACAGAAAATCTAATAAAATCCTGCATTTATGTACACATTGAACAAAAAATAGTGGTAAAATTGTGAGGTATAATTTGTCCGATATCTCAAGAATCAGTGGCCTCTCACAAATTTGCATTTACAGTGATCAAACACATTAAATTTGACTAGTGCATTTTACCTCTTTTATTCAGTTGTTTTTAGAAAAGGATATCATTAGCACATTCCCGTATCGATAAGGAATGGGTCTCAACACCAAACCAGTCTAGCCAAACCAGAATAGACTTGACTATCACTTCTCTTTCACCATTGTGCTTCAAATACGCTGTGGAAACAGCAAGCTTTAGAGTTCATACAAAAATACTGTACAGAGAATAGAACTTTCATATTACACATTCAAAAATACACATTAATATCAATGCATACATTAATCAGGAATTCAAAATGCATAGGGATGAACACATTTGGAGCTTTATAAAGCGTATGTAAAATCATTTAAAAGCCTGTCTCTGGTCTCAATATTGCACATATAAAAAGAACCCCATTGTCTTTTCTCCTGGAATAGTACATACGACATATTCAAATACTTACAACACTATCATGGTTAAATGTCTCTGAAATGAAAACAGTCCCTTCTTTGAAACTTTGCTTGCTGGCGTTGGCTTGCAATGCAGCGACCTGCAGACAAAATGGTCTACCACAAAGCAGATGTCAAATAAGAAGGTCTTATTTTTTTTGTAGTCAGCTTTTGGAGGCAGTTGGTAGAATTACGCAACAGACAGGAAGGTAGTAGGGGAAAAAAAACCCTAAACACTTAAAGGGGCCTAGGAGCGAGCCTTGGGTAGACTCCTAATGCGATGGGCCTGAACAGAGACTCTGATTGTTCAACAAAGTCTTGTAGAACAATGAGTGCTTTCTACTTTACTGCAAATAGATGTTGCTTGTGCTTTCCAACATGGTAGTAAAGACTGCAGGGTGAGGAAATAAATTCACCTAATCCACAATTAATTACGGAGTATAAGTGTTTTGGTGTGGACGGGACCGCACTGAAGGAGAGATTACCCCCAAAAGTTGACTTTTAAGTGTGGAAAATCTGCTTGGAAGTCCTAGAGGTAAAAGAAAATGTTCTGCTGACTTTGACAAAGCACAGGATATAGCTGTATTTAGGTTCCTGAAATAATATTTGCTTATGGTTATTATGTGAACCAAGACACATCTTCAAGTCTGCACAGAGACAAAGATAAAGTAGCCTTCTTTAGTCCATGTGTGTTACTTTTAATTGTTTTAAGGAGTAGTTCACCCCAAAATGAAAATTCTGCCATTATTTACTCACCGTTCATGCTGCTCATTTTCGTACAACATCAATCTATCAAGTTCCAAAAAGCTTTGCGTTGAAAGTTTGGTCATTGAGACAAGTAAATAATGACAGATTTTTGGATGAACTATTGCTTAAGTTAATACATTAATTTGATTATAAAAACTATAACTTTCTTAATCTAGGATAAAATACTGTGTAGTGTCTGTCCCAACTACGTATATCAGATTCTAAACAGCTTCCGTTCTGATTCCAATTAATTCAATTGTTTATTTAAGAGTATTTAGCACAGTGTTTCCTCTGCATCTGCATAAAAATGTAACCAGTTCTGAACTAAAACCAGTTCTTGATTCCCAGACCTAGTCTTAATCAGGGCTTGACATTAACACCCGCCATCCCGCCAAATGTGGGTGTATTTCAGCAGTGGCGTGTAACGAGGTCACTCCTACTAGCCACTTTGGCGACTTGAATTTTATAGGCTATATAATATATACATTTTTCAATTGTAGTCTTCAAAAGGCATCTGAAATAATAAACTAAGTGCAATGTAGTGTTGTAAAAAAATATACATTTTTCAAAATATCAATAATGAAGTATCTGAAACGCTTTCAATGCTCATTTTCCACAGAATACACGATACCAGCTATGCTTTCTCATCTCTCCAAAAGCGAGTTGACACACAAACCCGCCTCCCCTCACTCGTTTCATTTGCTCCGGGTGAATATTGTTGGTGTTACAGGGCTTGAATTCTGCATAATTTTACTCATTCCCACAGATTTTATGCTCATACCTAAAGTGCGCACACATAAAGCCGCCTCTCAATACTAAATTGAGTTATTTTTCGCTGCTTATTGCGCCTAAAGAGTCAAATACACACAAAATAATGTCAAAATGTCGGTCTTGGCGAGTATTCATGTAAACACAGTCAGTTATGTTCCCTTTCAGTCAGTCAGTTCCGACGTACGTCTCCGTTCCCTCCTTCAGGGAACGAGGGTTACATACGTAACCGAGTCGTTCCCTTTCAGTTGGTCACGTTCGACGTACGTAGGAACTGACCGACGAATTGGGGATCCAATTCCAACGTACGTCTCCGTTCCCTCCTTCAGGGAACGAGGGTTACATACGTAACCAAGACGTTTTAAGAGAACGTAAACAGTTGAGAAAGAAAACGCATGTGTAACAGTGTATTGGATCCGTGCGTCAGGTTTTAAAGTGACAGCAGCCTAATAAACCTGTTGTCAAATTATTAGATAATATAAAAAATATCTAAATGGCAGTTTTTCCCCATGGTATTGATGTCAAAATTGTGGCCAGTGAAAATGCTGAGTGGCTAGTAACTGGAAAACCACTAGCCGCAGTGGCTGGTGAGCAAAAAAGTTCATGTCAAGCCCTGGTCTTAACAGTGGTTTTCTGGAAAATATAAGATCCCATACATCTCAAAGCAACAAATCTACAACACAAACACACAAACGGATCAGACACACCCTCAAACAAGTTTACATTAACCGCTTTAACCTGTCAAATTCTTTTCACAAAATAATTCTGGGGTTAAACGGTTCACATAGCAGCGGAATATTCCACAATCCAACACACAACATGACAGACGAATCTACACATCCTTATTTCCCCTTCAGATGTCAAGATATATTCTACCACAGCCCACCATGCCCATAAATCTCAGATTTGTGAAACACTAGATAAATGTTTAGTGGAGGTTAAAAGACTGTGGGGCCGCATGTCCACAAAGACATGACCTTTGTAAAAGCTCGGTGGCCCAAAAGTGCGGAACACGAGTTAACGATGGTACGGCTTAACAAATGCTCCAAGACCAATGTGTCCGAAATAGCCTGTGGTGGAAACATTTGTGATATTTGGCCAGTGGTGGCAAATGGCAGCTTGGTGACAATCTACCGTGAAAGTATGTGCCCTTGAGGCCTGGATGTTTGCAGGACTGGGGTGAATGCTACATTGTGGCAGCAGTTTGGTGTCAGAAGATAAAGAGAGGTTTGTGGAGAGAGAAGTTAGGGGTACCACAGTGCGATAAGCTTTTCAAGAAGTCAATGACATGTCAAAGAAGTCAGGACATGTCAGACCTAGATTTTATTGCTGCATGAGAGTACATGTGGCCATTTGAGGATGTAGGTAATGGAAGTACGTGCTGCTAAAAAGTGTTTGCATGTCATTATCACAGCTTCTTGTTTCTTGAGCAAATGCACTTCACACAAATAGGGTACAAAATAGGTCCTGAAACTCGTGTTTGTCCTGTTTAACCTTCAAAAATGTTTGATTTATAACCATATTTGCCCAAACAAATTCTATAAAAGTTATTTTTTTCTTACAATAACAAAGCTGAACAGTTTTAAGCTTGATCAATGCAGTAACATTTATGTGAAAATGTAGTTATATTAGTTACTTATCTTGCTTCTGTGTTGAAAGTGTCCAAATAATGTCATTTTCTACTGTTTTAAGGAAATTAAAAAATGTTGTAATGAGGGAATTCATACGGTAACGGGGTTGCTCACAAAATGCAAGACAAAGCTAAATATTGTTTCTGGTAGGTAAAACTTGTTCATATAAGAAATATTAGTTTTTTTTACTACAATTAATTGAGGATAAAACATTAAACAGATTGTGTCAATAACATGACACTGTTATAATTGTTGGAAGAGCATAAGTATTTTAAATGAGAAATAAACATTTAATATGTTTCAAATGACCTATGTGCTATTTTATGTTATATACTTAGTTTATCTAACATATCTAATCAACCTCAGGATAGACAACATGGGATTGTGTCTCTCTCACATTAAAAAAATGTAATGTGACACTAAAATGTACCCTATCCATGGAAAATTTTGGTTAGACTTTATTTTAAGGTGTCAGTGTTACAGTGTAATTATGCATTTAAATACTGAGTAATGATAATTAACTACATGTACTTACTATATAGGTGCATGTATAATTTATAGTTATTACTACATGTACCGTGTAACAAAGACACTGTGAAATAAAGTGTTACCTAAATTTCTTATGCTCCTGAAAAATAAGAAACGTGTTGACATACGAGAGGCTGTGAAGTCTTTGTTGGCAATATCAAACAGCAAATTTCTTTTTAGAGCAGCAGGCAGTCACCTTGTGCATTGTTGTCGTGGCATTCGTGGCCTGAAGTGTTTGTGTCTGACACAAAGACAAATTTATGTTTGTTTGTTGGGAGCCAATACTGTTTATGCGTGTAGGAGACAAAGAATGGTGGTGTTTTGTCTGTTTATAGTAGTAACGTGTTTTTTGTGAGAAAGGACAATGTGTGCCTGAAGGTATTCCTGCAGTGACTCGGCCAGGACTAAAACAAATAAAGCTTAATTTGTAGTTTGTTGTGTAAGTAAAAAACACTTGCTACTGAAAATGGAAGCGTAAGACACCTAAAGCAATGTTTACGTCTAATAACGGTCTACTTCAAAAGCAGAATCCTTCTTTTTTTTTGGTAAACATTTGGACATAGTATGTTTTTTTTAAATCTGAAAACAAAAATCAAAACAAAAATACCAAAAACAAAACAACAAACAAAATGAAAACAAAAACAACATTTGATGGGGTAAAGTCCATGTGTTGTATGCATTGTAGTAGTCCAAAAAAAACAAGTCTGGCTCAGATCCTTCGGGTTTTGTACTGAAAACTGGCTCAAATCTTTTGTTGCACTGTTTCCACGATCTGTATATTTCAGTTCATTAGAGTTTTGTAATGAAACCAGTGAATCATGGCTCCTTGTGATAGTCTGTTGCAACAAATGGCCCGGTGTGGTCACAGTCTGAGTTACCCAATGGTCACAGGTCCAGTGTGCTGGTCTGGTGCTCGCGGGAATGGCCTACAGGGTTAAAGTGGGGATGGCAGTCGTGGGGCTGGGGGACACCCGGCTGTGCTAACGGGTTTCGGCTAATCACCAGCTCCAGTTTGTCTCCGGCCTCTGTGATGAGGGGAACAGCTAAGCAGCAGTCGAAATCTCGTGTCCGCACGTGGTTCACCTGGAGGAGAAACATTTAGACGTGGACTTCAGTAGTTTTTTAAAAATTCAATGTAAATGCCCGTTCACACAAAGAACGATAACTATAAACTATATTAGCGTCCACAGCAGCAGATGATATTTGTCTGTTTATTATTTGTCGCCCGGGGACTATAAATGCTCAAGCTTGTTAAAGCAGGATGGATTCTGATTGGCTGTCAAAGTTTTTATCGTTCATCAGCTGCAAAAATCGTTTTGAAAGTGATTCCAACAATATTGTTCAGGTGTGGTGTGGACTCTTCTATTCTTTTACATTAGAACGATCTTTAGAACTATTTTGTTATCGTCCTTGGTGTGAATGGGACTTAAGAAAATGTTATCTAAGAGCGTTCACACTTGACTTCTTTTTTGACAAGAAAAGGTTGACAAGAGCGCTCTTTTAGTAAAAAAAAAAAAAGCTAGCAGCGTTTGGTTCCAAATAGCAGCCAAAGGTGTCTTTTGTTGCTATAACAACACCTGCAACAAGAGTGATGTGTGGTGCAGAGATACAAAATGTCGAGAAAGAGAAAGTTGGCTCTTGCGTTGGCTTTTGAAGTTAACGGGGAGGAGGATGTCGGTTCACAACAGTGTTTTCAGATGCACAACATTGTACGGGGAAGAAAACAGTATGGTGCTTACAATAATCCAGGAGCTCCGGTTGGATGATGCATGGTTTGCGGCATATTTTAGACTTAACAAAAGTCAGTTTGAAGACCTGCTACTGCTGTTTAGTCGATCTACCGGCACCTTCTCTATTTTTCTTGTTGTTATGGAAACGATTCGGGTCTCACTACTCGCTTGTCATTGGTCAGCTGTCAAAAAGGCGCTTGACGTAGGGCGTTTTTATCAGAAAAGTTTAACTTTTTTCAACTTGAAAAGACGCTCTGAGCTGTAGAAAAAGACGGCGTTGGCGTTTAAAAAAACGCTCACGACTTTTTTGAAAATACGGTTTACTCCATAGGATTATAATGTAAAACAGACGCTGGCAGCTTCAAAAAAGACGTCAAGTGTGAACACACCCTTAATCATTAATGCAACCGAGGCACATGCAGAGTCTCTAAAATACTTTTTATCAGAACAAGGGTTTGTAAAAAATAAAACAAAACAATAGAAAAGCAATGCCAAAGCAAAAAACAGGAATACAAAGCAAAGTAATGTAAAACAAAAAATAAAGCAAAGCAAAACAAAAGCAAAGCGAAAAACAAAACAATAAAGCAAAGCAAAGCAAAGCAAAAGAAAGCGAAAAACAAAACAATAAAGCAAAGCAAAACAAAAGTAAAACAAAGATAAACTAAACAAAAGCAAAAGCGAAGCGAAAAAACAAAACAATAAAGCAAAGCAAAGTAAAACGAAACAAAAGTAAAGTAAAACAAAGATAAACTAAACAAAAGCAAAAGCGAAGCGAAAAACAAAACAATAAAGCAAAGCAAAGTAAAGTAAAACGAAACAAAAGTAAAGTAAAACAGATAAACTAAACTAAACAAAAGCAAATCAAAACAAAAGCAAAGCAAAGAAAAACAATAAAGCAAAGCAAAGTAAAACAAAGATAAACTAAACAAAAGCAAAGTGAAAAACAAAACAGGAAAGCAAAGCAAAGTAAAACAAAACAAAAGCAAAGTAAAACAAAGATAAACTAAACAAAAGCAAAGCAAAGCAAAAAACAAAACAGGAAAGCAAAGTAAAACAAAACAAAAGTAAAACAAAGATAAACTACACAAAAGTAAAGTAAAACAAAGACAAAATAAAGCAGCAAAAAAACAACAACAAAACAAAAACAAATTAAAGCAAAAAACTAAAAAAAAAATACAAAATACAAACAAAGGCAAAAAAAGAACAGCAAAGCGAAACAAAACAAAATCAAAGAACGAAACAAAATAAAGCAATAGAAAAAAAAAACACATCAGAACGATTTTTATAACGAATATAACTTATATACTACTATATAACTAATATATATATAGTTATAAAAATCGTATATATACAGTGGTGGTCAGAATTATTGGCACCCCTGGTAAATATGATCAAATATGGCTGTAAAAAATAAATCTGCATTGTTTATTCTTTTGATCTTTTATTTAAAAAATTCACAAAAATCTAACCTTTCATTAATGCTTTTCTCCAAAACACGTTGACCACAATTATTGGCACCCCTAGAATTTTTTATGAGTAAAATATCTCTGAAGTATATTCCCATTAATATTTACATTTTTTAGCACACCAGGGTGACTAGGAACATAAAATTGTCCAGCTATGATGTCTAAGCTAACAAACTATGATGTCCAGCTAACAAACGTCTTGTTCCACAGGAGGAAATATATATAAATATGAGGAAACACAAAGGCCAAATTCCCTTAATCATTCATCACAATGAGTAAAGCCACAGAATATACACTCACCTAAAGGATTATTAGGAACACCTGTTCAATTTCTCATTAATGCAATTATCTAATCAACCAATCACATGGCAGTTGCTTCAATGCATTTAGGGGTGTGGTCCTGGTCAAGACAATCTCCTGAACTCCAAACTGAATGTCAGAATGGGAAAGAAAGGTGATTTAAGCAATTTTGAGCGTGGCATGGTTGTTGGTGCCAGACGGGCCGGTCTGAGTATTTCACAATCTGCTCAGTTACTGGGATTTTTACGCACAACCATTTCTAGAGTTTACAAAGAATGGTGTGAAAAGGGAAAAACATCCAGTATGCGGCAGTCCTGTGGGCGAAAATGCCTTGTTGATGCTAGAGGTCAGAGGAGAATGGGCCGACTGATTCAAGCTGATAGAAGAGCAACTTTGACTGAAATAACCACTCGTTACAACCGAGGTATGCAGCAAAGCATTTGTGAAGCCACAACACGCACAACCTTTAGGCGGATGGGCTACAACAGCAGAAGACCCCACCGGGTACCACTCATCTCCACTACAAATAGGAAAAAGAGGCTACAATTTGCACGAGCTCACCAAAATTGGACAGTTGAAGACTGGAAAAATGTTGCCTGGTCTGATGAGTCTCGATTTCTGTTGAGACATTCAGATGGTAGAGTCAGAATTTGGCGTAAACAGAATGAGAACATGGATCCATCATGCCTTGTTACCACTGTGCAGGCTGGTGGTGGTGGTGTAATGGTGTGGGGGATGTTTTCTTGGCACACTTTAGGCCCCTTAGTGCCAATTGGGCATCGTTTAAATGCCACGGCCTACCTGAGCATTGTTTCTGACCATGTCCATCCCTTTATGACCACCATGTACCCATCCTCTGATGGCTACTTCCAGCAGGATAATGCACCATGTCACAAAGCTCGAATCATTTCAAATTGGTTTCTTGAACATGACAATGAGTTCACTGTGCTAAAATGGCCCCCACAGTCACCAGATCTCAACCCAATAGAGCATCTTTGGGATGTGGTGGAACGGGAGCTTCGTGCCCTGGATGTGCATCCCACAAATCTCCATCAACTGCAAGATGCTATCCTATCAATATGGGCCAACATTTCTAAAGAATGCTTTCAGCACCTTGTTGAATCAATGCCACGTAGAATTAAGGCAGTTCTGAAGGCGAAAGGGGGTCAAACACAGTATTAGTATGGTGTTCCTAATAATCCTTTAGGTGAGTGTAGATCTGATGTGCAGCAAAAGATTATTGAGCTTCACAAAATAGAAAGTGGCTGTAGGAAAATAGCTAAAGCATTGAAAATCCCCATTTCCACCATCAGGGCAATAATTAAGAAGTTCCAATCAACTAAAGATGTTAGGAATCTGCCTGGAAGAGGACGTGTGTCTATATCATCCTAACGCAAGGTGAGGAGAGTTTTAGCGGCCAAAGACTCTCCAAGGATCACAGATGGAGAATCGCAGAGATTAGTTGAGTCTTGGGGTCAGAAAGCCAATCAGAAAATTGATCAAACAACCCCTACATCACCACATGTTGTTTGGGAGGGATTCAAGAAAAATCCTCCTCGCTCATCCAGAAACAAACTCCAGCATATTCAGTTGTCGGACACGACTGGAAATTTAAAAGGGACCTGGTTCTGTGGTCAGATGAAACTATAAAAAGAGCTTTTTGGCAGCAAATCCACCAGATGGGTTTGGGGCAAACAGAGATAAAAAGTACCCCATGCCCACGGTTAAAAATACTGCTGGATCTTTAATGTTGTGGGCCTATTTTTTTGCTGGAGGTCCTGGACATCTTGTTCAGATACATGCTATCATGGATTCTAGCAAATGCCAACAGATAAAAAATCAAAACCTGACGGCCTCTGCTAGAAATCTTATAATGGGCCGTGGCTGGATCTTCCATCAGGACAACGATCCAAAACAAACATCAAAATCAACACAAAAATGTGTCACTGAACACAAAATTAAGCTTCTGCCATGACCATCCCAGTCCCCTGAACCCTAAAGAAAATGAGTGGGGTGAACTGAAGAGAAGAAGCATCAACATGGATCTGGGAATCTGAAGGATCTGGAGAGATTCTAAAATACTTTTTATCTGAACAAGTGTTTATTCGGAACATTTCATCCCATTATCAAGTATGACGCCAATCAAACAAACAAAACCAGACACCATAAAGCAAGCACCTACAACTAAACCATAGCATTTTTCAACCTCCTTAGGCAAACACACACTGGTTTGTCACCACAGCTGTGAAGTATCTGAACACAGATTTAATCATTTCCACAGCCAGTGAAGCGTGGGAGATTAGTGAGAGGAGGATGTTCTCTGAGACTTGACCACAAGTGCTGTGTAGCCACGCAGTTCCAGTGAAATAACTTTTTAACTCGACATGTCCTCCCAGAGTCAAAGGCCTATTGACACTCACATAGCTCATTCTGGCCCTCTCAGAATGAGTTTATATTTAACTGAGCTGGGCAGATCGTATGGCCGGGGAAAGGGAGGGGGCGCTGGAAAACCAGCATGTGGTGATCTGAGAAGAGGCACCTGAAGGATCCTGTCGTACGGTTTAAGTCCAGCGCGGTCCGCTGGACCGTCAGGTCTGATCATGTTCACGTAAACACCCTTTTCCAAGAAACCGTCCGATACGCTGAATCCAAAGTCATCGCACTCTGGGTCTTTCATCACCGTCACCTGTTAAATACAAAATTATTTTGACAATTTAACCATGAGCTAATTTCTTCTGAATACGTTCAGCAGATGATGTCTTAAAGGAATAGTTCAACCAAAATAATTAATTAAAGGTTCAGTGTGTAGTATTTATGAGGATCTATTGACAGAAATGCAATATAATATACATAAATATGTTTTCAGTGGAGTATAAAGACCTTTCATAATGTACCGTTATGTTTTTATTCCCTTAGAATGAGCCATTTCTATCTCCATACACCGCGGGTCCCCTTACAGTGAAATTGCCATTTTGCGCCGTCATGTTTCTACAGTAGCCCTAAACGGACAAACTGCTCTACAGAGCGCTAGCTACTCTCTGCTGTCTCAGACGACGACATTTTTGTCCTGTGTCGGCCCCCGTAGCTTCTCTATTTGCTTTGAAAGGGAGGGGTGAGCGGTGGATGGTTGTAATTCACAACCTCACCGCTAGATGCCACTAAAATTCACACACTGCACCTTTAAGTCAATATTATCTGCCTGCAATACCGGAGGCTGCACTTTTAGGACCACCGCAGTTTCAGGACTGCATTTCTAGGACCCTAGTTTTTTGTGACAGCGCCATCTAGCCAACTGTACTCCAGCAGAGGAGACCTGATTCAAACTTTTCCACCTTATTTTTAACATAACAACAGGCACGGCCATTTTAATCATAATTACTTAAATTAGTTTAAATATTTTAACAGGGTTACCAATGGGTAGGTTTAGGGTAGGGGTTGGTTAAGACAATATATCTATTAAACTTAATCATTGCTAGGGTCCTAGAACTGCGGTCCTGAAAATGCAGCCTCTGGGTTTGCAGGCAGATGCTACTCCTTTAAGTTGTAAAAATCTATTAAATAAATGATATAATATAAAATTAAATAATTTAATTTAAATAATTTCTTTTTTTTTTGTCATTGTTTATTACCTGAGAAAAAAATCTGCATATTCAGACTTTTAAGGATTTCAGAGAATATGTATATTGAAAAGTTAAAGTTAATTTATACCAATGGCAATTTTTCTTTCTTTCTTGTTTTAAGCCTAAACCTCAATACGTGTGTTAGGTTTATACTTAAAACAAGAAAAAACATTTTACCAATGGGTTAGAAGAATAAACTGAAATCTTATTGTTTTTTTCTGGTATATTCTTATTGTCTTATGCAACATTTCTCAAATAAATATATAAATGTAAGATGATTTTTCCAAACTGTATAAGCAAAGCAAAGCAAAGCAAGGAAAAAAGCAAAACAAAAAGAAAAAGCGAAGTGAAGTAAAGCAAAAGCAAAAATTAAAACAAAACGACAAGCAAAACAGCAAAGCAATGCAAAACGAAGGCCAAGTAAATCAAAACAAAAGCAAAACAGTAAATCAATTCAAAGCAATGCAAGAAAAACTAAATAAAAGCAAAGCAAAACAAAACAATAAAACAAAAGCAAAGCAAAACAGGAAAGCAAAGCAAAACCGAACAAAAAGCAAAAGCAAGAAAAACAAAACAAAAGCAAAGCAAACAAAAATAGTAAAGCGAAATAAAGCAAAACAAAGCAAAGCAATGCAAAGCAAAACCCCAAAACAAAATCTCCAAAGCAAACCCAGGATACTTCAGTTTTCCTTGGAAATAATTCTTATTGGTCTTGAATTTGCTTGCATTAAAACAGCATGAAGCATCTTCAGTGAAAACACATTTGAGTTTGGGCAAGAAAAAAAAAAGATCTAAATTTCCTGTTAAACCGCAGAAAAAAGCACATACAATATTAACCAATGAGGGTTGGCAGATGTATCTCCATGCCCTTGCCCAGGGACTTTTCTGAGAAGATGAATGCTGTTCTTATACTCCTAGTGGTTATGTTGGCCAACACCTCAGAAGGAAGTGGAATGTGTCATATTTTCTAAGGGAATGCAGATATACTGTTAAATAGTGAGTTCAGTTTATGATGTTGTGGAGTTTGTTTACCTTGTGCAGCTCTAACGGTGTGGGCGACAGGATGTCCTGAATCTCTTCTTTGATCCTCCGTGATTCCCAGGTTTTCTCGGACATGCGGAGCGTGCTCTTGTTCTTGGTCTCGTTGAGAAGATGTGGGGCCTTACGCAGAGGGCTGAGGTGAGGCTGGCTGACCATCTCACAATGGGTCTTTCCACCCTCCACGCCCAAACTCAGGGCACTGCCGGTCATTATCGATGCCTAGAGATGAGATGAGGTGGTAAAGAACCACAAACATTGATTCCTGCTCTATATTGAGGCCTTTTCACGTCTCATGCCACCGTTCCCCAGTGCGCTGAACTCCTGACGCGAGTCATGTGAAAGGGCCTTCAGGCCACAATGTTCCAATAGGGAGCGCTGTATGAGCCTCTGATTGGGTGCTCATTAAGCAATTGTCTCATCTAAACTCTATTAACCAGAGGACATGAAGCCCATCCCCATTTACCTTTAATGAGCTCCAGTTCAGTTTATTTCCAAAGAGCTGTGACTAAAATGCATGGTAATTGAGAGTTCGGGCATTTCTGACTCTTTGAAGCTGTAATTCAATAGGATTTAACTCAAACCATGACACAGGATCTACTTTCAAAACGTAGTTAGCGTACAAGAAATGGCAGATTAGTTGGATCTTTATGACATAACTTGAGATTTTTGCTGGCGTTTACGTGATTTTAAGGATGTACTGTAACTACAACAGATACTTCTGTAAAGACCCTCAACAACCAGAGAACACCGCCTTTAAAGACAGTTCACTCTAAATGCAAATCAGGCTTATTATCATTAACCTAAACTAAAACGAAAACAAAAAATATAAAAAAAACACTTTTGTTACTTGAAATAAAATAAGGAGCCCCTAAAGGGACATTGTGATGGAAAAAATATGAGATGAGAGGAAAACATATATTTCAATGCCTTCGAGTTCTCTCGCAAAAGTTTTGCATTCCTCCAAGAAACTTTGTGTTCGGCTGCAACAAAATCAAAAAGGGTGTTCCAAAAAAAAAAAAAAAAAGGTTTTGCGAGTGAATGCAAAGTTTCTCGGGGGAATGCAAAATATTTGCGAGAGAGCACAAAAGCTTTAAAATATATATATTTTTTAATCACAACATGGTTTAAATCACACCCTTTAGGGGCTACGTAATATGACATGTTAAAAATAAAATAAAATTTTTCAAAAACGAAGGCAATATTTCATATCTTCGTTTACTTCCTTTTCTTAGTTGAAGTACTAAAATAACTAAAACTAAAAATTTTAAAAAGTAAATAAAAAACAGCAAAGCGAAGCAAAAAAAAAAAAAAGCAAAGCAAAAGCGATGGCAAAATAAAACAAAGTAAAAAAACAGACAAACAAAAAAGTTTTATTTTTTCTTAGTTTAAGTTGAAGTACTAAAATAACAAACTAAAAGTAAAATTTAAAAAGCAAAAGACAGACAAAATAAAACAAAAAATAGCAAAACGAAGCAAAATAGAGGCAAGTAAAGCAAAACAAAAAAACGCGAAGGCAAAGTAAAACAAAGCAAAGCAACAAAAACAAAAAACACAAACAAAACAAAAAAGTTTTATTTTTTCTTAGTTTATGTTAAAGAACTTAAATAACTAACTTAAATAAAAATTTTAAAAAGCAAAAAACGAAATAAAAAAACAAAAAAAAAGCAAAGGAAAGCAAAAAACAAAGACAAACAAAACAAAACATTTTTTTTCTTTTTTTTTAGTTTAAGTTGAAGTACTAAAATAACTTAGCTCCGCCCACAACATTTGAGGTCGGAAGTTCGCTCTGGACTTGATCCGTTGTGGAGCAACTATGCTCGAACCAGAGCTATTCGGACCAATCAAATTGTCAGGGCTTTATACGATGATGGACAGATGATCAACAGTAGCCTAATCATTCACATCGCCGAGGAGCGCTTGGGTTGAATTTGTTTACTAAACGGAGAACTTGTTCGTATTAGGGGTTGAACGACTTCTGATTTTTTAAAGTCAACATTTATGTGATGAAAGTCGAGTCGACGTCAACTAGTCGCTGATGACGTCATTAATGAACAAATAATTGTGCACAGGACAGCTATGGCATATGACACAGCGCTGCCCATAAGGTTATTGCTCCTACATAACAGCTTTTGTATCAGTTCTTTTGTCTTTCTTTGGGTTGTTAATATTTCTCACAGATTTCTGCTCGTTCTGAATCAGATACAGATAAAGTAGCACAATAAAGATTACATGTAGCCTATATGGATGCATTAGTGAGAGAGCGATTGCATGTGAATTAATTCTACCTGGCAGCGTCTCTCTACTAATAGTGAAGCTGTGGGTTTAGTTATCAAGAAATATATGCTATATCTTTTCAGTTTCTAAGCTATTTTATTGATAAATCACAGAACAGTGTTGACGATATATTTCTGCGCTACTGAATGGTTTTGTGTGAGGCGCGCGCGATCTCCACGTGATGTGCAAGCTATGTGTGTGTGTTACAAAGCAGCGCGCATTAGTTTAGAACGGTGATTAAAATCAATTTTGGGCATCCAGATGTTATAATCAAACATGTCTTGTGGAGAGCTCTCTGAGTATGTATTTATTTGTCATTTTTAACTGTTGGAAACGGAGCCTGCGTGTCAGGAAATGGCTTATCTTGTTGCGCCCTCTATAGGCCAGCGACTAGTCGATGTCAAGCTTAAAGCTTCATGGCAGAGCATTAAAGTCGATTAGTCCGATTAGTCGGTGCAACCCCTAGTTCATATATGCATTCACCCTTACTATTTCTCTGTTTTCAGTGAACACAATGAATCGTGTTGTAAGTACTCCGTGTATCCTGAAATTCTTTTCACAACACCGGCAAAGATCGTTTACACTCATCTTCTTTTTCTACTTCTTCCAACGTGCGTGCAGTTGAGTTCTGTTGACAACTATGAGTTGCTCAACATACATCACTTACTCCGTTGCTCTGATTGGTTGTAGGTCTATCCAATTGAGTGCAGAGGCATTTTTGCCCCATAATCACAGCCCAATGGAGCAGTATCAGACTCATATTCTGACTAGAATCTGAGTATGAGGACGTCAGGCTAAAAATAACTAAAACGGAAATAAAAATTTAAAAAAGCAAAAAACAAAATAAAACAAAAAACAGCAAAGCATAGCAAAAAAGAGGCAAAGTAAAGCAAAACAAAAAACAAAACCAAAGCAAAGCAAAGCAAAGCAAAAAAACAAAAGCAAAGGCAAAGCAAATGAAAGCAAAAAAACTTTTTTTTTTCTCTTTTTTTTTAGTTTAAGTTGAAGTACTAAAATAACTAAAACAGAAATAAAAATTATTAAAATATATATATATTATTAGGAACACCATACTAATACTGTGTTTGACCCCCTTTCGCCTTCAGAACTGCCTTAATTCTACGTGGCATTGATTCAACAAGGTGCTGAAAGCATTCTTTAGAAATGTTGGCCCATATTGATAGGATAGCATCTTGCAGTTGATGGAGATTTGTGGGATGCACATCCAGGGCACGAAGCTCCCGTTCCACCACATCCCAAAGATGCTCTATTGGGTTGAGATCTGGTGACTGTGGGGGCCATTTTAGTACAGTGAACTCATTGTCATGTTCAAGAAACCAATTTGAAATGATTCGAGCTTTGTGACATGGTGCATTATCCTGCTGGAAGTAGCCATCATAGGATGGGTACATGGTGGTCATAAAGGGATGGACATGGTCAGAAACAATGCTCAGGTAGGCCGTGGCATTTAAACGATGCCCAATTGGCACTAAGGGGCCTAAAGTGTGCTAAGAAAACATCCCCCACACCATTACACCACCACCACCAGCCTGCACAGTGGTAACAAGGCATGATGGATCCATGTTCTCATTCTGTTTACGCCAAATTCTGACTCGACCATTTGAATGTCTCAACAGAAATCGACCAGACCAGGCAACATTTTTCCAGTCTTCAACTGTCCAATTTTTTTGTGAGCTCGTGCAAATTGTAGCCTCTTTTTCCTATTTGTAGTGATGAGTGGTACCCGGTGGGGTCTTCTGCTGTTGTAGCCCATCCGCCTCAAGGTTGTGCGTGTTGTGGCTTCACAAATGCTTTGCTGCATACCTCGGTTGGAACGAGTGGTTATTTCAGTCAAATTTGCTCTTCTATCAGCTTGAATCAGTCGGCCCATTCTCCTCTGACCTCTAGCATCAACAAGGCATTTTCGCCCACAGGACTGCCGCATACTGGATGTTTTTCCCTTTTCACACCATTCTTTGTAAACTCTAGAAATGGTTGTGCGTGAAAATCCCAGTAACTGAGCAGATTGTGAAATACTCAGACCGGCCCGTCTGGCACCAACAACCATGCCACGCTCAAAATTGCTTAAATCACCTTCCTTTCCCATTCTGACATTCAGTTTGGAGTTCAGGAGATTGTCTTGACCAGGACCACACCCCTAAATGCATTGAAGCAACTGCCATGTGATTGGTTGATTAGATAATTGCATTCATGAGAAATTGAACAGGTGTTCCTAATAATCCTTTAGGTGAGTGTATATATACATATTAAAACTAATAAAAATGAAAACACAAAATTACTGAAACTTCAAATTTTCAAATAAAAAAATGGAAAATATAATAATAAAAACAAATAAAAAATATGAATCAAATCTATAATAGTATATTAATGATACTGAAATAACACTGATGCAAATTCAGTCATTATTTATTCACCTTCATGTTGTTCCAAACCTGTTTAACTGACTATGTCCTGGCTGATCTTTTCCACAGAAATGTTTTAGTGACTGCTGAACCAAATACGTTTGATGTCACCGATGTGAAACATGTGCTGCATATTTGAATGAACGTGAATGCGAATTATATTTAAATTTTAGTATTTTTCCCACACACAAAGCTATCATGTGGCTTCAGAAGACTTGACAGCAGCCCATTCACTGGCATTATACTGAAAAGAGTGCCAGGACAGGACAAAACATCTCCTTTTGTGTTCCACGGATGAAAGAATGTAAAGTACCGATGGAGGAACATGTCATCCATGGCTGACCGCGCTAGCCAATGTCATCAAAAATCAGATAAAAACACTTCCCCATACTTTCATAACTCTCCTCGGTTGGTTGTGTATGAACAGAGCTCATTGTTTAGAGCAAGCAGGCATGAAATGAGACATCACTTCTTTTTTTTGGTAACAGTAGAGCAGTGATTAGTGATTTGGGATTTTCAGCATTAAGAAAGGGACTTCACAAAGAATGATCAGCGCCTGCTGATGGTGGTGTGTATTTGCATGCACTGTCTGTGTTGTTTTAGCACTTGACTCTCTACAGGAATTATGTAAAAAAGATATTGGTGCAAACATAGCCGCCAAAAAATGTGCTGAACACAATTTTCATGGGATATTTTCCCATCTTGCAGGGTGTTTTTGAGTGCGTGGTTGTGGAGGATGCAGCAGACTACCACAATCTGACATATTTTACTGGGACTGTACAGCATTGCTCAACCACTGAACTCCAATGATTTAGGAGTCATTCTAGTTTTTTTAAATATACATAAATTCCCCTAAACACACTTAAAGATAAAGAATACTATCTCAAGCTAAATTAATAAAATAATAATATTTTAGGATATTCTGAATCCTGTTATCAAGGTTCTGGTCTGCGGCTATGCAGCCCCATACACAACAAACTGTGATGCACTGTGTATTCTGACACCTTTCTATCAGAACCAGCATTAACTTCTTGAGCAATTTGAGCTACAGTAGCTCGTCTGTTTGATCGGACCACACGGGCCAGCCTTCGCTCCCCACAGGCATCAATGAGCCTTGGCCGCCCATGACCCTGTCGCCGTTTCACCACTGTTCCTTCCTTGGACCACTTTTGATAGATACTGACCACTGCAGACCAGGAACACCCCACAAGAGCTGCAGTTTTGGAGATGCTCTGACCCAGTCGTCTAGCCATCACAATTTGTCCCTTGTCAAACTCGCCCAAATCCTTACGCTTGCCCATTTTTTCTGCTTCTAACACATCAACTTTGAGGACAAAATGTTCACTTGCTGCCTAATATATCCCACCCACTAACAGGTGCTGTGATGAAGAGATAATCAGTGTTATTCACGTCACCTGTCATAATGTTATGCCTGATTGGTGTATATAGACATGTAAAAATGTTCTCTTGACATTTTTCCTCTTTTGAAAAGTCACAGAAACGCTATTGTGGATTTTATCTTTTGCTACTGGAATGCAAAAATTATATTTGTTGTAATTTCCGTTTACCACTATAGAAGCTTACCCAAGTGTGATGACTTCCGCTTTAGAGAACACTGGAAATGTAAAAAAGGGTCTAGGTATATTAATTATATATATTTTTTAAAGAGGACCTTTTATGCTTTTTTACATGTTCAGCATTCTTTAGTGTGTAATGTTGCTGTTTAAACATAAAAAAAGGTCTGCAAAGTTACAAAACACAAAGTCAATCCAATGATAGTTATTATATCTAGTTCAGTCATGAAACTCTAGAGGGCGCAGGTCCTTTACATGCAATCTGCAAGCAATCACATAATTACCGCATGGCACAAGCTGATTGGCCTCTGCTGATCCTGCAGCCAGTGAGATTGTTTGCTCAACATTTAAATAGTCTGGTTCAGTGTTTGCTGTAAGTTAGTCCTGCAGTGCGCTATCAGAGTTCCTCTGAACCCCTCCACCTTCCCCAGCTCCACATGCCTAGATCTGCTATGGGAATTATGTATGTCTATTCATGCAGCAGCAGTAGCATACAGTATCTTACATATTCACAGCAGCGTGTCTGTGTATCTAATAGCAGTAGCAAGTCCATGCTTGCTCTGTAGCAGCAGCATAGCAGATATAGTCCGCCAAGACCAAATACATTAACAATGCCGTATTCAATAACATGCTAAAAGTATTCAGAGAGTTGTCATGATGGAACTCAATATCAGTGCGCACTGTTTCTGAACTTCCTGAAATGCCTCGATTGTAGTCTTCTTATTCTTGTAGTTTTCTTACACGAACGAACACAATATTCCTCATTTAAATAATTCCCGCCCAAGGTATACGCAAAGTAAAGGGGCGTGGCCTGGTTGAGTTCGTTAGTAGTGTGTTGAAACGGTTATAGTAAGGGGCATGATGTTTTTCCCAAAAACATGCTCAAAGTGGTTGACCAATCACAACACACTGGTCCAGCCGACCAATCAGAGCACATTGTGCTTTTCGATAGGAGGGGCTTCATAGAGACAGGAACTAAATGGAGCGTTATTGACAGACTGGAAAGAGAGGTGCTGCAACAATGTCAAATATGTGAAAAATAATGCGCTTTTCTAGTAGAGCTCAAAACCAAGTCTTTGTGAAGGGGCTGTGTACACAATTGGTTCTCCTTCATGAAATGTCTCTTACATAACTGATGTTGACATCATCATAACACTGTAAGTGCAAACTATGAACTTTTTCTAGGGACAAATGCCATCTTTCTTCTTATGTGTTGAAGTTTATCTAATCCACTAGATGATTAATGGTTTCTAAGCAGCGAGCTCATTATTTGAGCGGTTTACCTCAATCTCGCGCAACAGCTCAGACTGGCCACACGTCTCCAGGTCTTCCAGGGCTTGGCACCAGAAGCTGTCCTCCTGCTCCATTATGAGACCATCGGCATGCGTCTGGCTGCTGTATCTGCGGCAGACACACAGATTAGAGCCAATAAGGCATGAGGCACTTAAGCTGGCACTGACATCCGGCACTCTGGCACCAGCCTTGGCACGTTAAGAAGGACCGCAAGGATGGGTGGAGAGGGGGCATCTTGCGAAAGAAACTGTAGGCCTGAAGCCCTGGTGTTAAAAAGGGACAGTTGACTGAAAAATAACATTTCAGCATTAACTTTCCCTCACGAGTGGTGATGAATAATTCATCAAGTGTAAATTAAAAATGAGGTAACACTTTATTTCGATGGTAACTTAGAAGTAACTTAGCAACTACATGTCAATTAACTCTCATTAGAGTATTAGTAGACTGCTTAATATCTGCTAACTTATTTTGATGCTCCCCAACAGACATTCTACTGACTATAAGTAACTTTGCAACTACATTTCAACTTATTCTACTAACCTGAACCCTAACACCTAACCTAGCAGTCTACGACAGTCTACTAATACTCTAACAAGTGTTAGTTGACATGTAATGGCAGAGTTAGTTGTAGTTATTTTAGCATTATTTATTGGCAGCGGCTACTTACACTAAGTGAAAATAGCGATAGATTCTATGTAAAAATAGCAGTATTTTCTTTGCAATAAGTGTAAATAGTAGTTAATAGATGCTATGTATACTAATAAATAGTGGCAGATACTAGTGTTGTTGTACATTAAAAGGTATGCAATAATAACAGAGATTTTATGTTATTATATTTATTAAAATTATTAAATGGATACCACCTAATTGGGACATTAAAGCTCTCCCTACACCTACCCCTAACCCCGATAAACACTTCGGGCCCTATTTTAACGATCTGAGCGCATGGTCTGAAGCGCACTGCGCAGGTGCATTTAGGGCGTGTCCGAATCCACTTTTGCTAGTTTAACGACGGAAAAAACGGTCTGCGTGCCCGGTGCATGGTCCAAAAGGGTTGTAACTAGTCTCTTAATGAGTCATGTTTTGGACGTAACGTGCAATAAACCAACCAGACTCTCATCTCCCATTCCCTTTAAATGCGAGTGGAAAGACTGAATGCTTCTCCAGAGAGAAATCCTTTTTAATATTTAAAAATGTTTGAGTGCTGCTGCGCATCCCTGTGTGTAATAAGCAGAGTGTATGCGAGTTGTGCACCCACCAAAAAATACTGCGCTATTGACTTTAGACCAGGTTTTTGATGGTCAATGGCGCAGTCGTTTTCAGTTCCTCAAAGTAGCAACGCGCCAACAATGCGCCTGAACACACCTGGTTTTCAGACCAGCACGCCCATGGGTGAACAGATGAGTGCGAGTGCATTTGCTATTTAAACAACGTGGCGCTGGACATGAAAATGATAACTGCGTTGGGCTGAAACTAGCAAAAAACACTTGATGTATGATAGGGCCCATTATTTGTTAAAAACGTTAAACACTTTGTTTCCACTTTTTAAATATTTTCTTTATTTTTATTAAAAATAAAGGCCTTTCTGATCTGATGTGTGATGGAAAAATGTAGATGGGAAAAGTGAGTTCGGCAAATGGCGGATTCTAATTCCGGTCGTTTTGTGCCAAAACTTTCTGCCACGCGCCTTACCCCTACACTATTGCTACTGTTGACAATCCAGCGTCTTTCGTAATTTTATCTGGCCCAACCAGATGTCGGTGGGTGGAGTTAGTGTAAATAGCCTCTGCCAACAAGGCAGGCTATTTGCACTTAGTGTAAATAGACTCTCCGTTATTTATATGGTATTATAGTATTTATTCATATTTTGAATTAGCTCCATTTTCAGTTTTAGTAATTTTGCTTTTGTAATTTGTTTGTCAGTTTTTGTTATTTGCATCTAAATATGTATTTTTGACTGGTTTTCTTGTAAACAGTAATGGTTACACATATATCATAATTGTCACATGTGCTCTGTCCTTGGACTTTTAAGTTTAAGTATTTCCTGTACTTTATTTTGTAGTTCTTTGTAGTTTTTGAATTTGAGTTTCAGTTCAGGTGTGTCTCATTAGTCTTGTCAGATGTGTCTTGTTTCCATGATCTGTTTGCCTGTGTATTTAAACCCTGTGTTCAGTCTTGTTCTTTGTCAGTTCTTTTTGTTGTGTTATGTTGGTTGTTCTGTTCCTGAGCCTTGTTCTTGTCCCTATGATTTTGTACTTGTGAAGTTTTGAGTTTATTTAATAAATGTACGTCTGCACTTGGATCCTGCTTCCTCATCTGCTGCAACCAATCGTGACAATAATAAACAGAAAAATAATTTAAAAAATGAAAACCATTGTTGACAAGTATTGTCAAATATTAGCATCTGATTCAAACATTATAGGAAAGACAGTAGAAGGATAATATATATATATGCCGGGTTCAGACTACACAATATTTTTGTTTGTTGCAATAGTAAAGGTCCTTTCACACTGGACGATTTTGACGTGTGATGGTTTTATCCATCCATGGTTTTTTGGGGACACTAAATTTTCAAATAAATATCCAAACAAATTTAATTACTAAACTAAATTAATTATATCAACTACATTACTTGAATATATATGATAATTGAAATGAGCTGATGACATCACCGTTTTCTCCAGAGCGGCTGTACAGCCGAATCAAATTCTGTTCATTATTTTCCTGTTTAACACTGTGAAGCTGCTTTGAAACAATCTGCATTGTAAAAAGCGCTATATAAATAAAGTTAAGTAAGAAGAAGGTTTTATCCGACCAATCATCATTTGCCGTTTTTAAAGTCATGTGTGATGTTGTCGAGAAGGCAGAACTACATTAAATTACATTTTGCAATTTAATTACAGTTACTTCTGATGTAATTAAATACTCTATAGACTAAAGAACAATTCTATATAAAACAATAGTGGATTTAACATCAAAATGTATGGGTAAACATTACAATGTATGCAAAACAAAAGAATAGGAAGAATCATCAGCAAAACTTGAAATGTCTCAGTGATTTACTGCAGAGCAACTGAACACAATCAGATATTAGAGTCACTGTCACTTGATGGTGGATCTGGTGAAGAAGCTGTCAGCAATCAAAATATTGATTGTGAAGATGTTGAAAATGATAGTTTTGAGAATATGTTTGAGATGATGAATATGAGGCAGATGCTGAATGTACTGGGAAATGATGATGGGATAAAACATCTGCTCAAACTGAACCCTTCCAAGCTCCAAAAGGTACAAAATATGCTTTATTTTATTCTTCTGTAATTGTTACTCCAATATCAGGAGAGTTTTATATTATCGCAACAGGTAGAGATCCATCCGTGTTAGATATAAATCCAGGTCACTAAAGATGATTGAAACATTCATGCATTTAAGGGTTAATCGATTAATACTTTTAGTTAACAATAACAACACTGAATAGAACACACAGTATATGACGTAATATTTTTCTTCCTTTTTTGAGCTTGGAGAGCACTTCCTGTCTTACCCGGCAGCTTTATCCCAGTCGTCTTCACTGAATCCTCCGTCACTGAAGGGGTAGTTTTTGCGGCGGGTGGGAGGTGGAGTGCTGTTTCTCTGCTTGCTGTTACGCCACTCGTGAGGGTGTAATGCAATCCCAGCAGCCTGATGGATGTAGGCACCTTTGGAGGAGGTCATACGTTTTACTACAGCTGTCGATAGATTTACAGCATAGAGATTTACATGCTCACTAAGAATGAGCCCACCTTGGCTGCTATAACCAGCATCAATTCCCGAGCCGTCCCATGATTCCATCGCTGAATCCACGCTGGGGATGGTGGTGGAATAAATGTCGGACAGTTTATTGGTCTTCTGTGAGTCTGTCATCTCGTCCTCATTATCGCTGAGCTCGTTATCGAGATCGTTCTCTTTATTTTTGTCATCTGGGGCTGAAGGGAGAATGACGATTATCATACACACATGACATATATATATATATATTTTTTTTTTCCACATTAAACATAAGGCCTATTTTTGGTCTATTAATTGCACAGGATCCTTCTGTTTGAGACTTACTGTCGGTCTGTTTCTTGATTTTGAGGGTGACGGTTTCTCCTGCCATCTGCAGCAGGTGTATGGCTTCACTGAGCGGTTTGCCCTTCAGACTGACGCTGTTGATGGCCAGAATGCGATCTCCAACATGAATGGCTCCAGTCCTGAGAGAACAGACAACACCGTCACAGCGATAAACAACGATACATGGACAATCTGGCAGCGAGGACTTTTAGGAAAGAACCTCACACTCACACTTTAAAAGCCGACCTTTAGAGACATAAAGAGTCTGAAATTGGAGAAACAACTGTATATGTTTGTGTGCACTTGATGGATTGCATGTAGCACATTCATTCTTGAATGTTTTGAGTTAACATTACCAATATATGTTTTACTTCACAGCGTGTGTGTGTGTGTGTATGTGCGTGTGTTTTTGTGATTTATGAGGACACAAATTTGTATAATGACATGGGTATTACACTGGTATTACGAAGTAAACATGAAATATGAGGACATTTCAGATGTCCTCATATTTCAAATAGCTTTAAAAACATACTAAACAATGTTTTATTAAAAATATAAAAATGCAGAATGTTTTCTGTGATGGGTAGGTTTAGGGGTAGGGGTAGTGCAGGGGGACAGAATGTACAGTTTGTACAGTATAAAAACCATTACGCCTATGGAATGTCCTCACTTAGCGAAACAAACCTGTGTGTGTGTGCGTGTGTATGTGTGCGTGTTGTGTGTGCGCGTTGTGTATGTGTGTGTGTCTAAATTTTATGTTTTATTCAAAAATACTGACTGAATTACTCTGGGTATTATTATTATTATTATTAATCACTGTAAATATTATTACTTTAATTATTAGATTATTTATATGCTAGGCACATGTTTAGTTTAGAAAAGTGGTTTAGAAAATTTAAAGAATAAAACATGTTTATTATCAATAATCAATTAATATTTTAAGAATAAAAAACAATAATTATAACAACAATAACATCTAAATTAAATAGTTCTATTTAAATAAAAAATCCACTACTGTTAATGTTCTAACTTAATTAATAAATGGGGAAAAGGTAGAGTAAATATTTTACATAATGATGATATTGTATTGTAATAATAATAATAATAATAATAATATCTAAATTAAATGGTTCTTTTCAACTCAAAAATATTTAATATGACTGAATTACCCTATTATTACTATTGCTATTATTAACAGTGTTAATGTCCAAACTTTTAATTAATAATAATCTAGATATTACCGCATAAGGCATGTGTTTAGGTTACCAGATAAAAGAGGTTAAAAAACTGGGAGAAAAATGTTTAATTATGAATTAATCAAATATTTTAATAATAATAATATGTACTGTAATAATATAATGATACTTAATAACAACAACAACAACTAAGAAGTACAGTATCTAAATTGAAATAAAAAATATTTAATATAGCCCTGACTATTATTATTATTATTGCTTTTAATTAATAAACACGTTTTCACTTTTTATAATGTGCTGTGGAACAATACGTATTATGAAATGCATCATCAAAAACCATTCAAAATGTGGGTATTAAATATTCAGGCTTTAGAAATGAAACCAGATGAAGAGCATTGAAAGAGAGCCGAGAGAGAGACTCATGTGCTGGTCTGTCTGAGGGTGTCACGGCAGCTGAACAGAGGGCGGTTTGGGAGTCGACCCGTCTGACCCGAGGCTCACCTCTCAGCGAGACCCCTCTTGGTCAGGCCTGAGATGATGATGGGGTCAAAGGGCTCCTCCGTGCCGGAGATGGTGATGCCCAGCGGGCCGCCATACCGCTTCAGCTCCACCGTGTAGATGATAGAGCCGGAAGACTCCTGCTCGTCTGGACACACGAAATGACAGACAAGTTACCAACAGGATAGAGAAAGGAGGGGTTTCTACTTTTATATATCATTTTGAGGATGCTAGATTCATCAGACATGCATTCAAATGAACATATTATGAATACCGAATAGTGAACACAAGAGCTGGGTATTTAAATGCTCTCTTTATTTACTCTTGGAGCTGGAAATAGACCCGTCTCAGATTCAATTTTCATTTCAAAGGAACGATGAGACACTTCATCTGCTATTCTGACCACAGACTGTGTTTCACCTCATAACAAAATCTGAGATTTTCTAGCAACGTGCAAATGTCTTAAGGCTGAGATGTTGAAAGAACACTGTCTATCATGTCAACAAAGTAAGAGAAATGATACATAAAGGATACAGACAGTATTTCACTACAGTATGTCATTTTTATAGTTTTGATGACTCCAATATTATAAATGCAGAAAATAGCGATAAAGAAAGAGTAGGTGGCCAAATGTTTGATTGACAGCGTCACACACCAGGTTTTGTTTGTCATTATATTTGCACCCTTAGATAATGTAGTTATACTGACACCTGCTTGTTGAATGTTGAATGACACATTCATATGCTTTCAGTATGATTTTTAAATGAGATTTTAAATGCTTTAAAATCAAAATAGGGTTGGCTGATTGAATAACTTTGATTTAGCGGAATTAAATTATATTTCATATTTCCTCTTATATTTTTTCTAAAAGGGAACAATAAAAAAATTAATTAAATAAAAAATGTAATATGAATATGATCATTTTTCTAAGAAGCAAAACTAATTATATATAAAATGAAATAAAATGCATTTATATTTGTAAGACCAAATATATATAGGGATTATATATAAATATATTTATATTTCTAAAAGGGCAAAAACAATAAAATAAAGAAAATAATAAAAAAAAAATTAAATAAAATATTTATATTTCTAAGAGGCAAAACAACCTTTTTATTTTATGTTTTAAATATACGTAAATATAAATGATAAATATACAATGAATGAGAAGAGAATGTTAAAATTGAATACAGTTACATCTTAAATAACATATGTAAGATATATATGATAAATGATAAAATAAAAAAAAGATTTATATTTATAAGAGGCAAAAATATCCAGATAAACAATAATATGATAAATGCTTTATTTTATCATATAGGTATTTATATATAAACAATTATATATAAGATAAAATAAAAAAGGATTTCTTTTTCTAAGATGCAAAAATAACTATATATCAGATAAACAATGAAATAATATGAAATAAAAAAAACATATTAGTTACGGTAAAAAAATAACGCACTTGCCCCGCCCCAGACCAACTTAGGTCACCTAACATATCATACAGTTGATTGCTGAAGAATATGATGCAGGGCAACAACTCTCTGTGTGAGGAAGCCTATAGGATGCAGTTCTAATGTTGGAGGTAATGGCTCTGCAGTGAGTAGCCTCTCAGCTTAACTGCCAGTGTGAAAACGCCCTCACATCTGCATCATGATATATAAGCTATATCTCACGATAAATGAGTGAAATATCTCACGAGTTCTGTTTTTCTGCCCAGCATAGCACGAGTGCAAATGCGATACTGATCTTATACAACAGTTTACTAAAATAAATGAGTAAGTTTATATTATGTTGTTTTAGACACAATATTGTCTGTTTTGCTAAGTTTTGCCAACGAAAAGACAAAGCAGAACTGTAAGTCTCCGACTCTGAGCAATACACAGTGGCGTTTCATTTCTGAATCCGCGTTTTGGACGAATAGGGTGAAGCAATGATTCAATGGACCATAAAGAGAACCATTTACATTTACCATTTTCATAAAGAGAGCCATTTACTTCATGAATGAATGACTCAATGACTTATGCTGCCTTCACGTGCTCTCGGAATTATCGCAAACACGAGTTTCCTAGGTAAAAGTTGCACATGAGCGCCCTCCCATTTCAAAATTTGAATGCGATGAGCTGGTAATCACGACTTCAGAAGTGGGAATTATCAAATTTCCGATAGTACGTGAAGGCAGCATTACTCCATTAGACATTTACCGCCACCTACTGGCAGTTTTAGTTTCTTATTTAGAGTATAATTTCATTAAAATAATTTCATATTTCCATATTAATAAAAACAAACATTAAAGGTATAGTTCACCCAAAAATATTTATTTCTGAAGCTACTTTTTGTAATGTCTATTTGATTTTTTTTTTTACACAATAATGACTTTAAATGATCTTTTAGGAGTAATTTCTCAGCCAAATTTGATGCGCGATTAATTTGCGATTAATTAGATTAATTAATCACCACATTGTGTAATTAATTAGATAAAAAAATGTAATCGCTTGACAGCCCTAATATATATAAACGCATAAAAAAGTTAAATCCATTTTATTTTATATATACTTTTATTACATTAATATTATATTATATAAAATATAAGAAAAAATATATGATAAAATGTAATAAAATAAAATGGATTTATATTTCTAAGAGGCAGTATATATATACACTCACCTAAAGGATTATTAGGAACACCTGTTCAATTTCTCATTAATGCAATTATCTAATCAACCAATCACATGGCAGTTGCTTCAATGCATTTAGGGGTGTGGTCCTGGTCAAGACAATCTCCTGAACTCCAAACTGAATGTCAGAATGGGAAAGAAAGGTGATTTAAGCAATTTTGAGCGTGGCATGGTTGTTGGTGCCAGACGGGCCGGTCTGAGTATTTCACAATCTGCTCAGTTACTGGGATTTTCACACACAACCATTTCTAGATTTTACAAAGAATGGTGTGAAAAGGGAAAAACATCCAGTATGCGGCAGTCCTGTGGGCGAAAATGCCTTGTTGATGCTAGAGGTCAGAGGAGAATGGGCCGACTGATTCAAGCTGATAGAAGAGCAACTTTGACTGAAATAACCACTCGTTACAACCGAGGTATGCAGCAAAGCATTTGTGAAGCCACAACACGCACAACCTTGAGGCGGATGGGCTACAACAGCAGAAGACCCCACCGGGTACCACTCATCTCCACTACAAATAGGAAAAAGAGGCTACAATTTGCACGAGCTCACCAAAATTGGACAGTTGAAGACTGGAAAAATGTTGCCTGGTCTGATGAGTCTCGATTTCTGTTGAGACATTCAGATGGTAGAGTCAGAATTTGGCGTAAACAGAATGAGAACATGGATCCATCATGCCTTGTTACCACTGTGCAGGCTGGTGGTGGTGGTGTAATGGTGTGGGGGATGTTTTCTTGGCACACTTTAGGCCCCTTAGTGCCAATTGGGCATCGTTTAAATGCCACGGCCTACCTGAGCATTGTTTCTGACCATGTCCATCCCTTTATGACCACCATGTACCCATCCTCTGATGGCTACTTCCAGCAGGATAATGCACCATGTCACAAAGCTCGAATCATTTGAAATTGGTTTCTTGAACATGACAATGAGTTCACTGTACTAAAATGGCCCCCACAGTCACCAGATCTCAACCCAATAGAGCATCTTTGGGATGTGGTGGAACGGGAGCTTCGTGCCCTGGATGTGCATCCCACAAATCTCCATCAACTGCAAGATGCTATCCTATCAATATGGGCCAACATTTCTAAAGAATGCTTTCAGCACCTTGTTGAATCAATGCCACGTAGAATTGAGGCAGTTCTGAAGGCGAAAGGGGGTCAAACACAGTATTAGTATGGTGTTCCTAATAATCCTTTAGGTGAGTGTATATATATATATATATATATATATATATATATATATATATATATATATATATATATAATTTTAATAGATATTGCAAATCATTAAAGAGAATATTGAGAAATAGAAGAGAACTCAATAGTCCAAAACAATCAAATACACAGTCATCCTAAAAATATGTTTTTCTTAAAGCTGCATATAATTCCCCATTTCTTTCTTCTAAAATACAAATTGATTGTGAGATTCAGCTAATCCTGAAGCTGGACTGCGGGTCCACACACACACCTGAGTTGTCCTCATCCTTGCGGATTTTGAGTTTGACCAGGTCTTCGCTCAGCTGGAGAATCTGGACGGCGTCTTCCATGGAGCAGTTCTCCAGGCGGATGTTATCTATGGCTAGCAGCTTGTCTCCGGGCTCCAGAGTTCCTGTTCTGCAGGAAACAACCATGAAATGTGCTTCAGTCCCACAAAAAAAAGCCTGTGGAGTGAGTCCACAACAAACTTAATACTTCTTTTTTTCTGCAATACAAAGTTGCCAAGAGTTCTTTTACCAAACAAGAAAAGAGAAAAAGTATATATTTACAATATAATTACATTATAAAAAATATTTTTATATATCATTTTGATGATAAAATATACATTTTATATAATAAAGCAAGTAAAGAAACCACTATTTGGCAGTAATAAATCATTTATTGAGTTTGTCACCCCCTACTGGACATTACAAACACACCTCATACTTTCCGTTCCTGTATCTATAATAATTCTAATATGTCTGTGGAATATTTCAGCAGTCTATATCATGTTAAAAAATTTGAGTTTATAGATTCCATATATAATATGAATATTCAAATTTTAAGTCTTAAAATAAATAAAATAATGAATAATGAAGGGATTTATATTTCTAAGAAGCAAAAACTATTTATAAAATAAAATAAAATAAAACAGACATAGACCAAACACATTTGAAAATAATAAAATTATGAATATTTATATTTCTAAGAAGCAAAACAGTTATATATAAAATTAAATAATAAAATAAATCAGGAACTATATTTCTTAAAACCAAAAACAAACATTTTTTTAAATAAAATAAAAAATAGGATTTATATATTTAAGAGATAAAACAATTATACATAAAATAAAAATAAAATGGATATACATTTCTAGGACAAACACACACACACACACACACACACACAATAAAATTGATTTATAAGAACAAAAACATAGTTCGGCATCAGATATCATCTCTCAAAATGTATTTTATATATTCCACATGTAATATGAATATATAATGTATAATTATGCGTTTTAAAATAAAAATAAATAAATAAATAAAGGATTATTTTACTAAGAGGCAAAACTAATTATATATAAAATGAAATCTAAGACCATATATAGGGATTATATTTATATATAATATATTTCTATTTCTAAAAGGGCAAAACAATTATAAATAAAATAAAATAAATAAAATAAAATAATAGATTTATATTTCGGAGAAGCAAAAAAAGAAAGCCTTTCTATAGGATCATGAGCATTTTATAAGTGTTTTTGCCATTATTTGTTCATACCTGTGGGCCATGCTGCCTTTTTTAATGTCAGAGATGATAAGAGGCTCTCCTGGTTTCTTACTGGCTGTAGAAAGATGGAAAAACACAGTGTTTCAGTATGACACACACACACACTAAAACACACCCCCACAAACATGGGTTCAAGGCAAAAACTGACAGACACACACACACACGCACACCCTCACAAACACGGTTTCAAAAACTGAAGCTGGATAAGCAGAAGCATGAGCCAGACGTTTAGAGAGAATATTTTGTGCAGATGGAATAAAACATTTTAAGACCAAAATTCCATTACAAGTGTAAAAATTCCCAACATCCAGTATTTAAATTGTATAGGGATCTAAAAAGCATGTTTCACATGTCAAGAATTAGTCTGAAGAGCTGGAACACACACAATGCTCTCCGCCTAAAGGCTGCTGAAAACACATGACACATCTTCTGTTATGTTCAGGTACTCAGCAGAAAGTATTTCTGGGAGAAAGATTTGACTAGGTGAGAGATGAAGAAAGAGAGCCGGAGGAAAGAGGATGATCTTACAGTCCCAATCAAGCTTGACTGCAGTTAACAGGCAGAAGAACCAAAATGATATATCAAATCAGTCATAGAAAATGTAATAAATTACATGAACAGTTAAAATGATAATAACCGTTGCACCATGAAAATTCTGAATTGAAAAACAATATTATATAACAATAAATTAAATACATTTATTTTCGCAAATGGATTAGATTTTCAAGGAAACTGAACTAATAAAATGAGTCATTCGAAAGCAAAAATATTCCCTTTTAATAATAAATATATATATATATATATATATATGCAAATTAAATGCACACAAAATTTACTTATTTGTATATTTATTTATTTATTTTCTGGGAAAACACTTACTAATAAAAAAATTATACATGATGCAACTAGCTATTTGAAACAAGTGCCTTTATGAGTGAGTCATTGAGTCGTTCATTCAAGAGATTTGTTCAAAAACGCTGATTCATCCAGTAATGAAACAAGTGAAGTATATGAGTGTCATTGAATCATTATTCAAGAGATTTGTTTAAAAACGCTGATTCATCCAGTAATGAAACAAGTGAAGTATATGAGTGTCATTGAATCATTATTCAAGAGATTTGTTTAAAAACGCTGATTCATCCAGTAATGAAACAAGTGAAGTATATGAGTGTCATTGAATCATTATTCAAGAGATTTGTTTAAAAACGCTGATTCATCCAGTAATGAAACAAGTGAAGTATATGAGTGTCATTGAATCATTATTCAAGAGATTTGTTTAAAAACGCTGATTCATCCAGTAATGAAACAAGTGAAGTATATGAGTGAGTCATTGAATCATCATTCAAGAGATTTGTTCAAAAACGCTGATTCATCCAGTAATGAAACAAGTGAAGTATATGAGTGAGTCATTGAATCATCATTCAAGAGATTTGTTTAAAAACGCTGATTCATCCAGTAATGAAACAAGTGAAGTATATGAGTGAGTCATTGAATCATCATTCAAGAGATTTGTTTAAAAACGCTGATTCATCCAGTAATGAAACAAGTGAAGTATATGAGTGAGTCATTGAATCATCATTCAAGAGATTTGTTTAAAAACGCTGATTCATCCAGTAATGAAACAAGTGAAGTATATGAGTGAGTCATTGAATCATCATTCAAGAGATTTGTTTAAAAACGCTGATTCATCCAGTAATGAAACAAGTGAAGTATATGAGTGAGTCATTGAATCATTATTCAAGAGATTTGTTCAAAAACGCTGATTCATCCAGTAATGAAACAAGTGAAGTATATGAGTGAGTCATTGAATCATCATTCAAGAGATTTGTTTAAAAACGCTGATTCATCCAGTAATGAAACAAGTGAAGTATATGAGTGAGTCATTGAATCATCATTCAAGAGATTTGTTCAAAAACGCTGATTCATCCAGTAATGAAACAAGTGAAGTTTATGAGTGTCATTGAATCATTATTCAAGAGATTTGTTCAAAAACGCTGATTCATCCAGTAATGAAACAAGTGAAGTATACGAGTGAGTCATTGAATCATCATTCAAGAGATTTGTTTAAAAACGCTGATTCATCCAGTAATGAAACAAGTGAAGTATATGAGTGAGTCATTGAATCATTATTCAAGAGATTTGTTCAAAAACGCTGATTCATCCAGTAATGAAACAAGTGAAGTATATGAGTGAGTCATTGAATCATCATTCAAGAGATTTGTTTAAAAACGCTGATTCATCCAGTAATGAAACAAGTGAAGTATATGAATGAGTCATTCAATCATTATTCAAGAGATTTGTTCAAAAACGCTGATTCATTTCAGTAATGAAACAAGTGAAGTATATGAGTGAGTCACTGAATCATCATTCAAGAGATTTGTTTAAAAACGCTGATTCATCCAGTAATGAAACAAGTGAAGTATATGAGTGAGTCATTGAATCGTTCATTCAAGAGATTCGTTCAAAAATGCTGATTCATCCAGTAATGAAACAAGTGAAGTATATGAGTGAGTCATTGAATCGTTCATTCACGAGATATGTTCAAAAACGCTAAATCATCCAGTAATGAAACAAGTGAAGTATATGAGTGTCATTGAATCATTATTCAAGAGATTTGTTCAAAAATGCTGATTCATCCAGTAATGAAACAAGTGAAGTATATGAGTGAGTCATTGAATCGTTCATTCAAGAGATTCGTTCAAAAACGCTGATTCATCCAGTAATGAAACAAGTGAAGTATATGAGTGAGTCATTGAATCATTATTCAAGAGATTTGTTCAAAAACGCTGATTCATCCAGTAATGAAACAAGTGAAGTATATGAGTGAGTCATTGAATCGTTCATTCAAGAGATTCGTTCAAAAACGCTGATTCATCCAGTAATGAAACAAGTGAAGTATATGAGTGAGTTATTGAATCGTTCATTCACAAGATATGTTCAAAAACGCTAAATCATCCAGTAATGAAACAAGTGAAGTATATGAGTGAGTCATTGAATCGTTCATTCAAGAGAAAAACACAACAATTGTGATTTCACAACTTTCAAAAAGAGGGAAAAAACAGAGTGAGATTGATAACAGCAGTGAAAAGAGAGAAAGATGGTATTTTTTATCATCACTCCCATAGACGCTGTATTAGAAACCCTCACAGCAGCGGTAAGTTGTTTATTTGTAATTTGCTGCAAAAGTAATATAATACGAACTATTAGTGTTATAAATGTACCTACAATTTAAAAAAAAATGAAAATACAAAAAACGTTGCAGGATTTAAAACGCGTCATCACAGTCTGTGAAAAGGGTCCATTGTAAATTATGTTCTTTTGTTTAATTAGGAGAATCGTTTCCAACTCCTTTTTTATGCTTTACTATATGCCAAGTATAGTAAGATGTCTAAGATGTCTGAAGGACAAGATAAGAATTGTATTTTCAGGTTCTGAATCTGTCAGAAGTGGTTCTGCATTAGTCCTTTGACTGACACACAGACTTCTTGTGGCAAAGCCTGTGATTCATATCAACCCTCATGCAGTTTAATGGCCCATCATCCCTTAGTGTAAAGAAGCTTCAGAGGAATGTCAGCTGGAAAGAAGCCAGACAGACTCTCTCAAGTAAACAAGCCCACGGAAAGCCTGGGAGAGCGGCGTAAACACTTCCTCCGAGAAGGGGCTTGGTTTATCAGGGCTAATATAACTTCATGACATGGACGAGATCGGATGTGCCGTATCGGGTGGTCTGGATATGAACACGCTGCATGAGGAAAACCGATACACAGACGTGTTTGGTGACACAGAACATGACTGCTATATTGGATGTCAAAACATTTGTACAGGGTATTTTCCATTTGTTTAGGGATATAAAGTTTAACTACATCTCTGTGAGTTTGAAAAGTGAAAAGGAGAATGGTAAAATAGGCCAGGGAGAGAGGGATCTTAAAATTTCCAAAATAAGATTCAGAGGGAATTGCTTAAATGAAAACATCAGTAAAGCAAAAAATTCTACCATTTTTAATTAAGTAACATGATTAGTCAAAAATCATACAGTAATGGCTGGCCTCTCGTTTCTTTGCTCAAATGGGATCTATCGTCTGTCTGCATTTTGTGAAACTCCTAGAATTATGTAATAAACCTTATTCATTATATTGATTTTTTGTTTTGAGTTCTCTTTATTGTCGTGGCCTCGAGCCGGCCGTAACAACCACTGACAGGTGAAGTGAATAACACTGATTATCTTTTCATCATGGCACCTGTTTGACAAGGGCCAAATTGTGATGACTAGACGACTGGGTCAGAGCATCTCCAAAACTGCAGCTCTTGTGGGGTGTTCCCGGTCTGCAGTGGTCAGTATCTATCAAAAGTGGTCCAAGGAAGGAACAGTGGGTGGCCAAGGCTCATTGATGCACGTGGGGAGCGAAGGCTGGCCCGTGTGGTCCGATCAAACAGACGAGCTACTGTAGCCCAAATTGCTCAAGAAGTTAATGCTGGTTCTGATAGAAAGGTGTCAGAATACACAGTGCATCGCAGTTTGATGTGTATGGGGCTGCATAGCCGCAGACCAGTCAGGGTGCCCATGCTGAGCATCAGAACTGGACCACGGAGCAATGATATTACGCAGCGCCTGAAAATAAGCTAACTTCTGTCAACATAACCAACGTGACAACCTGCTTGCACAGGGAGCGTGCTGGGGACTATTTATAATATCATTGCGCCTGCTGCACCCATGGTACGGCAGCAAAGTTCCTTGATTATTATGCAGGAATGAAAGAATAGTCCCTAGTCATATCGGTCTAAAAAATCGCAACTTTTCATTTTCCATCAGTCTTAATACACAATGTAACTACAGAAGAGTCAAGTTTTAAATAGGAAAAATATCAAAAGTCTTTGGTCATTTTTGAGCGAGATGCTAACGGTCTAATCAGATTCAATGATCTATGCTAAGCTATGCTAAAAGTTCTACCGCCAGATTCGGAGATCGTCTGAATGGATTCGAAAGCGGTAAAACTCAACCGTTTAACTCTAGGGGAGTTGGAAAACTTTTCAAAAAAAGTGGAGTGTTCCTTTAACGTTAAATGTATTAGCTAAAAACCGTCTCTCTCACAGATGATTTTTAATTAATTTTACGTTTTTTTGCGAGTAAAATGTGACCAAAAGTAATGATGTGATGTCTAAGTTGTTGTTTTTTTCTGTCTAAGTAGGCAGTTCTTGACCAAAATATGCAGCAATGTGGACCAAACTGAATGAAGAATATCCCCAGACTAAGACCCAGATGTCAAGAGTGAATATTCAGGTCTTACCACTGATAGTGATGCCCAGCTCCACTCCTCTTTTCTTCTGCAGCTTCACATGGAAAGTTCCACTGCTAGGCACAACAGATTCTGGCCAAAGTATTAAAAACAAAAAGTAATAAATTATGTTTAAACACAAATTGTAGCCGATTGTCAATCAAATGCCAATAGAAACTGAAAAAGTTAATGTTTTATGAATTCTTAGTGGAAAACGCGGGAAAGCTCACTAACCTGCCACATCAAACTCAATCTCGAGTGTGACCTTATTGGCCAGAGCAGCATCTCGGAGCAGCTGATTGGCCTCTTCCAGCGTTCCATCTTCTGTAGGAATTCCATTGATGGATAAGACTCTGTCTCCAACCTGGAGAAGCCCACACCTGCCAATAAAAACAAGAGAAGTACTAAAAAGCTCTAGACGTATTAATGGTTTCTTGTTTCCTTCATCCAGTGATTGAATTTAATTCAGCGGTTCTTGTCCAAAATAAGGTGTAAGTGGACCAGACTTCATGCCAATAGTCAAAAGTCTGACAGTACGAAACTAATGTTAATTTATTTGATTTTATCAAACACAAACAACAAAAATGCATGATTTACAATAGGCATGTTGTATATGCAAGCCCAATGTCACTGTGGGAAGCAGTGTATGTATGGATGACAACAACTGACCTGACATTCAGTGACTTCCAGCCCAAACACCACAAATGTCACACACTGCCACAGTACAATACAGCTCAACACACATCAGATCACTCGCTTCATGGTACAACAATCTCACACCGGGACTGACTCATGCACTGAGCTACAAAAACAAACAGAAACGGACCCATTTACAGATTTGAATATATGTGGAGAGTTCGCTTAGGGTCTCATCCAGTGACAGTAAAAGTCGAGATGACTCTGTCATGGTGAGACATTTTCTTGTGCTGGGTTTGCTGACATAAGAGAGAATATGTAGATGAAGTTAGCAAATTGTTAGCAAATCAGTGGAAACAGCAACTTTGTATTAACTTAGTCTCAGATGTTTCTCCCATAATTCCTACAGAGACCTAAATTGTTGACATATAGTAAGAGTTAGAGAGAGCATGAGTTAGCCAAACGCTAGCAAAAGTTAGCAAATTGTTAACAAAACAGCTAAAAATATTCACTTTTATTGCCTCAAGATTTTCCTCCTAAAATTTCTTCAGAGGCCTAAAGTATTGACATACAGTAAGAGTTTTAGAGAGAGCAATAGTTAGCCAAATGCTAAGAAAAGTTAGCAAAGCAGCAGATGTAGCACCTTTGTCTCAGATGCTTATCCTAATATTCCTTTGGATGAATAAACAGAAACAAAACCATTGTTGGCCCACAGTAAGAACTTAGCTATAGTTAACAAAATGATAAATTGTTAGCAAAACAGCAAAAATATTGCACCTTTATGAACTTAGTCTCAGATGTTTTCCTACAATTCCTTCAGAGACCTAAAATATTGACATACAGTAAGAGTTAGAGAGAGCAATAGTTAGCCAAACGCTAGCAAAAGTTAGCAAAGTAGCAGATGTATCACCTTGTCTTAGATGCTTATCTTAAACGTCCTTTGCATGTATACAAATAAACAAAACCATTGTTAACATACAGTAAGAAATTAGAGCTATGGTTAGAGAAAATGCTAGCAAAATATTAGCAAAACAGCTGAAATAGCAGGTTTGTATGAACTTAGTCTAAGACGTTTCTTCTAAAATTCCTAAAAAGAGACCTAAATTGCTGAAATGCAGTAAGAGTTATAGAGAGAACAATAGTTAGCCAGCCAAACTCCAGCAAAAGTTATCAAAGCAGCAGACGTAGCACCTTTGTCTATGATATTAGACAAATAAAAACTCGACAATTGTTGCCATACAGTAAGGCTGCGTCCGAGACACATACATACTATGTAAGTAGGTACTACATTTGAATTTGAACGAACTACGCGACCGTTAAAAAAGTATGTTCTATATAGTATGAATGAATGTAGTATGAATGTAATCCGGATGCACTACATCCACCATGTTGTCATTATCATGTGACCTACCAGCGTCAGTTGCGTCCCATCACCTCCATTCATAAATCCTCTTGCGTGGCCCATGGGATAGTAAAGCATCCATCGTATGCCATCGTTAGTAGATCATTTGGGTACTTTTCGCCTAATGTTTTTCGAATCCTATGAATTCAGACTTACTACTCTGTTGGCGTATTGTTTTTTGCATACTATATAGCAGGTATTCGATTTCGGACGCAGCTTCAGAGTTTAAAGCTTGTTAGCAAAGCAGCAGATTTAATGTAGAACCTTTATATCAACTTCTCAGACATTTCTTCTAGACTTCCTTTAGGACAAATTTAAGAAATCAGACAGTTGTTGTCACACAGTAAGATGTTAGAGCTATAGTTAGCAAAATGCTAGCAAGCGTTAGAGTAACAAATCAGCTAAGAAGGCACATTTTTCTCCTAAAATTATGTTAGACAAATAATAAGTGATCCAGGAGACAATCGTTGACATGCAAGAAGCGTTTAGAGCTATAGTTAACCAAATTGTAGCATAGCAAAACAGCTGATACAGACTGTCTATAGCAACTTAATTTCATATGTTTCTCCTATGATTTTCTGGATAAATAAAAAGAGACCTAAGTGAGACAATTGTTGGCGTGTAGTAAGAGTTAGAGCTACAGTTAGCCAAATGTTAAAAGTTAGCAAAGCAAACTTATTTTTAAGAATTTTTTTCTAAAACTCCCAAATGAGACAAGCAAAATGTTAGCAAAAGTTAGCAAAGCAGCTGATGTTTCTCGCAAATTTCTTTGGAAAGATACAAGGAGACACAAAATGAGACGTAGTAAGAGTTGAGAGCTAAGTGGATAGAATAGAGCAGATAATCTGCACTCGGAAGAATCTGATGAGAAATGTTCATGCTGAGATTTTGAATTTCTGATTGAAGACTTTGGTATCTCTAGGTGTGATGTGAGATTATAGGGTCTTTTTCTCAGGAGAAACATATGAGAAGCATAAGTTAGGATCCATTTGCTCTCCATTTAATATCAATGCTGTCTAGGAAAAAGCATGTTCAGATGAGATGCTAAAGAGGTTCTTTTGCTATTTTTCTTTCCAGTAGATTGAGTTTAGTTTTGGAGACCATTCCTAAACTTTTCCATTCCTTTTAACACAAAATATGACAGTGACACATTCCAGTCTCTTAATATATTAAAAATTAATGTCTCTTTCTTAAACGTTGCTGATAAAAGGCGTGATTTTTGCAGTGTGAGTCTCCTACCGAGTGTTGACCCAGATTCTGAGGCAATATTCAAGTCACATCCAGCTTGATCATTTTCAAACTCCTCTCTCTGAGACAGTGTACGCCGGCTCTGTCGTACGGCATAATTTTAAAAATGATAAAAGTCTTTACAAGATCTGGTTGCATTATTAATGGATCCTCATTCTGTTCCTCGTGCTTGATTGAGCGTGGATATCGCAAACGGTTGAGTTAAAGTTTGGGACCTACCTTTCGGCCGAGCTGTCCGGCTCAATGAAGCGTATAAGAGGGGGTGCAGAGAGAGTCTCCGTCGCAAATATTCCACCTTGTAGCTGAACCCCAAACCCATTGAGAGGGTCTCCTCTCAAAATGACCTCACTGGACTCTGTGTGGACTATCTGACCGCCAGGGCCCACAGAACTTGAGGCTAAAGACACGGCTAAACAGAGAGAAATATCATAAATGTACTGGATTTAACCCATTAAGGTGCCTTTCACAGAACATGTTTTAACATTTAAAAACACGAGGCATAGGGAAATGGAATAAAAAAAAAAAAGTTGAACTACTTTTAACATAACTGTCATTTTAACATAAAAGTCATGCACGAGACGCTGCAAAGGACACGATACACAAAAGCAATGGTCGAACGTGCTGTTTACACAAATAAACGATGGAAAAGCAGTAGAAAATAAAAAGTAGACAATTTACCCAATATTTGTGTTCACAGCGTTTCTAAAGACCAAAGTATACTTCACTTTTTACATGTATGTGCAGGTCGCACATGCACATTCATTTTTTTTGCAGTATTTTATTGTAACTCGTGGCGAGAGATTGCTCAAGAAGTCAAAAGAAGTATACTTTGCAAGGCTTATAGTACTGTGTGGTTAGCTTAGCAACATGCTAACATCTAACTAAACAGGTCAATATCTAATTAAAAAATTTATTATTTACCAATAATTGTGTGCAATAGGTATTGCTTAGTAGTGGTTATAGAGTACTGAGTCATTAGCTTAGCAATATGCTAACATTTGTAGATAAGATAAAAATTAATTGACAGATAAAAAAAAACGATTGAAAACACTATTTAGCCAGTATCGTGCTACGTTGCCTAACAGTGTTTAAGGTGCATTCAAGTCCTTCTGGGAAGTTTGTATTCATGAGTTGGGAGGTTGTGATTATGATGTCAGGTGCACTTAAACCAGTTTGTCTGAGCAAGACCTTTTCTACAAAAAATATAGAAAGATTATTTTAAAGTCCCCCTGTAGTCATTCATTTTAACCCTTAAAACTCATCTTTGATCACCAAAAATAATTTTTCCTATGAAAAAAAAGTTATTCATGCCTTAAAATAGCTTGAATGTAACTCTACACCCTTGCTTCATTTAGTATATGTGGATTCATGAATATGCAAATTAGTCCCGCCTTCACTCACTCGCACGAGCTCAGAGATTCACTCGCTCAACTTCACTCAAGTTACTGTAGAAAAAAACAGAAAAATATACCAGTATGGCTTCTCTTCACAGCATAGTTAATGATATGCTAAAGCCCCGCCCGCACATTGACGTGATTGGTTACAAGGTAGTTTGTAATGTCAGAAACACCAGCGATTTCAAACCGTGTTTGTGAGACTTTGAGTCTTTGATTCACTGGACTTTTAAGGAGAAAATACTCAGCAATGGTGTTAACTTATAAATTTGCACATGGTTTGTCTGAAAGCACAATAAAAACACCGATCAGGCATAACATTATGACAGGTGAAGTGATTAACACTAATTATCTCTTCATCACGGCACCTGTTAGTAGGTGGGATATATTAGGCAGCAAGTGAACATTTTGTCCTCAAAGTTGATGTGTTAGAAGCAGGAAAAATGTTTGAGTTTGACAAGGGCCAAATTATGATGGCTAGACGACTGGGTCAGAGCATCTCCAAAACTGCAGCTCTTGTGGGGTGTTCCCGGTCTGCAGTGGTCAGTATCTATCAAAAGTGGTCCAAGGAAGGAACAGTGGTGAACCGGCGACAGGGTCATGGGCGGCCAAGGATCATTGATGCACGTGGGGAGCGAAGGCTGTCCCGCGTGGTCCGATCAAACAGACGAGCTACTGTAGCTCAAATTGCTCAAGAAGTTAATGTTGGTTCTGATAGAAAGGTGTCAGAATACACAGTGCATAGCAGTTTGATGTGTATGGGGCTGCATAGCCGCAGACCAGTCAGGGTGCCCATGCTGAGCATCAGAACTGGACCACGGAAGAAGGTGGCCTGGTCTGATGAATCACGTTTTCTTTTACATCACGTGGATGGCCGTGTGTGTGTGCGTCGCACAAAAACGAGTTTAAGGTGTTGAGGTGGCTCCAAATTCCCCAGATCTCAATCCAATTGAGCATCCGTGAGATGTGTTGAACAAACAAGTCCGATCCATGGAGGCCCCACCTTTGAAACTTACAGGACTTAAAGGATCTGCTGCTAACATCTTGGCATCAGATACCACAGCACACCTTCAGGGGTCTAGTGGAGTCCATGCCCCGACGGATCAGGGCTGTTTTGGCAGCAAAAGGGGGCCAACACAATATTAGGTCATAATGTTATGACGATCGGTGTATAAACAACATTAAAAACTTGATTTTCACCATAGGGGGTCTTTAAATATTCAATATGATGAATTAAGGATGCTTATCAGGTGTGTTTTTGCTTTATGTTTTTTTTTATTTTTTATTATCCAATCTATGAAGGTGTTGTAAACTAGTTTGTTCTATATTTGTGATATACAGGTGCTGGTCATATAATTAGAATATCATCAAAAAGTTGATTTATTTCACTAATTCCATTCAAAAAGTGAAACTTGTATATTATATTCATTCATTACACACAGACTGATATATTTCAAATGTTTATTTCTTTTAATTTTGATGATTATAACTGACAACTAAGGAAAATCCCAAATTCAGGATCTCAGAAAATTAGAATATTACTTAAGACCAATACAAAGAAAGGATTTTTAGAAATCTTGGCCAACTGAAAAGTATGAACATGAAAAGTATGAGCATGTACAGCACTCAATACTTAGTTGGGGCTCCGTTTGCCTGAATTACTGCAGCAATGCGGTGTGGCATGGAGTCGATCAGTCTGTGGCACTGCTCAGGTGTTATGAGAGCCCAGGTTGCTCTGATAGTGGCCTTCACCTCTTCTGCCTTTTTGGGTCTGGCATAATCGCATCTTCCTCTTCACAATACCCCATAGATTTTCTATGGGGTTAAGGTCAGGCGAGTTTGCTGGCCAATTAAGAACAGGGATACCATGGTCCTTAAACCAGGTACTGGTTGCTTTGGCACTGTGTGCAGGTACCAAGTCCTGTTGGAAAATGAAATCTGCATCTCCATAAAGTTGGTCAGCAGCAGGAAGCATGAAGTGCTCTAAAACTTCCTGGTATACGGCTGCGTTGACCTTGGACCTCAGAAAACACAGTGGACCAACACCAGCAGATGACATGTCACCCCAAACCATCACTGACTGTGGAAACTTTACACTGGACCTCAAGCAACGTGGATTGTGTGCCTCTCCTCTCTTCCTCCAGACTCTGGGACCCTGATTTCCAAAGGAAACTTTGTACTTTCATCAGAGAACATAACTTTGGACCACTCAGCAGCAGTCCAGTCCTTTTTGTCTTTAGCCCAGGCGAGACGCTTCTGACGCTGTCTGTTGTTCAAGAGTGGCTTGACACAAGGAATGCGACAGCTGAAACCCATGTCTTGCATACGTCTGTGCGTAGTGGTTCTTGAAGCACTGACTCCAGCTGCAGTCCACTCTTTGTGAATCTCCCCCACATTTTTGAATGGGTTTTGTTTCATAATCCTCTCCAGGGTGTGGTTATCCCTATTGCTTGTACACTTTTTTCTACCACATCTTTTCCTTCCCTTCGCCTCTCTATTAATGTGCTTGGACACAGAGCTCTGTGAACAGCCAGCCTCTTTTGCAATGACCTTTTGTGTCTTGTCCTCCTTGTGCAAGGTGTCAATGGTCGTCTTTTGGACAACTGTCAAGTCAGCAGTCTTCCCCATGATTGTGTAGCCTACAGAACTAGACTGTGAGACCATTTAAACGCCTTTGCAGGTGTTTTGAGTTAATTAGCTGATTAGAGTGTGGCACCAGGTGTCTTCAATATTAAACCTTTTCACAATATTCTAATTCTCTGAGATACTGATTGGGGATTTTCCTTAGTTGTCAGTTATAATCATCAAAATTAAAAGAAATAAACATTTGAAATATATCAGTATGTGTGTAATGAATGAATATAATATACAAGTTTCACTTTTTGAATGGAATTAGTGAAATAAATCAACTTTTTGATGATATTCTAATTATATGACCAGCACCTGTACTATCGTATCATGCAAATTAGCTAGTTGTAAATAAAAAAAATAAATAAAAAAAAATTCAACAAATTTACATTCAATACAGTCGCTGCATCCATTGAATCCACCATGTTTTCTTACTGACACGGCCATCCTGAGTTTCCCCACTTGTAATTATGAATTTGTGGTGGCATTCATGTGCGTTCAACCTGTAAATACGATCTTTCCATCATGACTTGAATGCACTATTAGACTACTGTGTAATTAGCTTAGCAACACGCTAACATCTAACTCTAATGGAATCAGTCAGGTGTATAGTCTTTTCATGAAGCCATTTTAAAGCCATTTAAAAGCCTACGCAGAACATTAGAAATCATTCACTTATAAGACATCATTTAGTTAGTATGCTGTTTTAGACCGTTTCAAGCTGAAAATATCACACAACTAAAACCGATCCAGTCACCTACAGGAGCTTTTGAGTTCTTTTTTCCTCTGTCTTCTCTTTAGCATGGAGTTCCGTGGGCTCATGGGAGGAGCGACCCGGGGCAGCGTGCTGGAACCCTGGCTGGTCATGCCCGATGTGGTGGTGGACCCAGGGGAGAAGTTTGTGCAGACTACCGCTAAGGAGAAGAGAGTGGAAAACAGAGAGAAAGTCAGGCAGTGTAACTGCATTGAAAAAAATATAAGAGATGGCAATGGTCCAAGTGACTGCAGGTTAATTATCCATATTCTATTGGTCCCTTGCTAGTCTTTGCAGATCTATCCACTCCTCTAAGCATTTGTTATTTAAGGGGATGTTATATTCGATTTGGAGGAAACCACTGGGAGGTGGATGTCTGGGTAAAGAACAATTTTCCATATTAACTTAATGCCATTTTACATGTTAATGAAGATGGATGATAGAGAAATAGATTTCATGAAGAAATTGTGATTTGGTCATGAAAAACTAAATTATGACTGTTTTGGTGCAGGAAACCCAGACAAAATACATTGCAAAATTGTGCTGTCACATTAGCAACATTTTGTGTGCAAAAAAAGGTCCATTCCCAGGAATCCAGCGCAATCGGGCCAATTGCGGCTGAGTGTCGGTACCCAGTCTCGAACCAGTGCCGGCTACGTGTACCATTTCTGTTGGCGTGATTGTGGCTCAATGCCGGCAGTATCAGCTATTTTTTTGTACCCAGACTCGGACCAGTACCGGGTAAGTGTTCAATTCTTGTCGGCGTGATTGTGGACCAATGCTGGCAGTTTTAGCAGCCGGACTCACGCCAGTGTATTTCCGATTCTGGGGCGTCATTCATCCTGCGTCCATCCCGAGTCTGGCAACCTCAACGGGGCCGAGTTACTTCTTCCGGCCTGCCAGATCTGGGCCATTATCGGGCCAAACTGTTTTTGCTATCTGGGTTGTCTATTGACAGTAGTGTAGCGATGAACCAAGCACCTTTCCTTTGGTCAATGTGGCAAATTCAAGGTGTGTGACTAACTTGTCATAAAGAATGTCATGAAGAGTATTCAGATGTAACCCCATTTGTAATCATTAACATTTTCATAAGTAACTGTAATTTAATTACATATATTTTCTCAGTAACTGTAAAGGATTACAGTTACATTTATTTTGTAATTAAATTACGTAACTCCGTTACATGTAACTAGTTACACCCCTAATGTGCATAAACCATTTATAATAAGCACTTCAACATTATGTAAAAATAAAGAATTAACAATTTTGATTTCATGGTGACTTTAAATGACTGTATATTATCCAGAAGTGTGACCTGCATCTTAAGGCCCATTTAAAATTTGCAGTATTTTTACTGCTTTCAAGAAAACTCATCTTAAAATGATGTAATGTGGTTACATTTGCAGTAATCCTGAGAGCTGGATGGGTTACTGGAAGCAGAGGTCCATGTCGATGTCTTGCAGTGACCAGGATGTTGAGAATGGCAATAGTTCACACAGGGATCCCAGCAGTGCGGGTGGTCACTTTTCTGAACTTTCACTAAACACACAAAATGAATGACTAAATTGAGTTGAGAAATTAATTACATGCATTAATTACATAATGACAAAATGATTAAAAAACATTTATATATATACATATGCAAGTTTATACTCCAACTATGTGGCATTTTTTAGATATTGTTATATTAATAATCATTTGAACACTGAAATCCATCATTTGGAGTCTTGAGGGTCTGTTGAAGTCGCATTCGAGTGATATTATCCGTCTCTAATACTGGTCTGTGGAAAATGAATGTGCATGCAAAACAATGAGAAAGCTCATTAGCAAAACAGGCTAATGAAGTCCTGCTGCTAGAGGCAGGCCGTATAATTGAGTGCCTCTGTTTGTGCTTGTTCTCATTTGTTCTGCAGGACTGCAGTATCTCCAAGCTCTCATAATGCAGTGGGTCTGACAGTAGCAGAAGACTGAATTTAAAAGACAGTCAAATTTATTTTTGATAAATTAAACAAGCACACTTATTAACAAGTAATTTATTACAGGGCGGTGGTTCTGGACACAGATTCTGGAAATCAAGTGGCGACCCAATGCAGCATCAAAATTGTTTATCATACAAAATTACAAAAAATGTAATTACATTTTTGAAGTATTAATATTGGACTGCGGAATTTGTATATGTATTAATATTGGACCGTGGAAACCCACCAACTGGCAACATTATTAACAAAACATAGGCTGAATATTATGATTGTAATTATGACTGCCTCACAAGTGCAATCGACTTCTCATAACAGCAATTTTATATCTTGTAATTGTGATTATTTCTTCTAATTGCGACTTTAACTTATAATTTTGACCCTTATAGGCCTTATTCAGAACAGCACCATGACAGGTATGAAAGCGAGGCTGTGAGGGATAGACTTACTGTGTTTTTAATGACATCTGTTGTAAAAGCTGTATCACTCATAATTTTCCACAGCTCATGTTGTCTGGAGTTTTTTGTCTACTGATTTTTTTTTTTAAAGATATTTTTGCAGTGTAACCGAGAGCCGTGAGAGAATGGCGCAAGGCTGGTGGCGTGATTGCTAATGACCGTCACCTGCGCGTCACACCGGTCTCGTTTCTTTCACGGAGGAGCTACGGAGGCATAAATGGAGGAGCGATGATAAATATCTCATAATTGCGACTTTATCCTAATTGCGACTATATCTCATGATTGTGACTTTATTTTAATTGCAACTATATCTCATGATTGTGACTATATCTCATAAATGTGACTATCATAATTGCGACTATATCTCATGATTGCGACTATATCTCATAAATGTGACTTTATAGTAATTGTGACTATATCTCATGATTGAGACTTTATCATAATTGCGACTATCTCATAAATGTGACTTTATCCTTGTGACAAGCATAAGCCTGTATGTTTAGCAGGCAGCTGGTTTGTTGGTCCAAGGTGTTGTACCATTTTGGACTATATAGAAACTAGCCACCATGTTCCAAAACACAGTACCACCTCGAGATGGATTTTCCAGCAGGGTATTAATGATGTGAAATGCCCTAACTAAATTATATGACATTCAAAAACTTAGCTTAGCTTTACCCTCCTCCATCTCTGGAAAACCATAAGAAGCTTTAAAATGCTTGGGGGATGTGTGTATTTGTGTGTGCGGTTACACATTAAGGTTTTAATGAAGTCTACTCACTACTTTTTTAATCTTTAGTACGTTACTAAACAACCATCATCTCCTGAACACGCAACACTACATATTAGCATTATGGGTTTTTTTTTTTGCCACACAGAATGTGATGAGACGCTAAGAAATGCCACGTTCAGACAGATTTTCACAAGCCAGGTTAAATACTACTATCTGTTCGTCTGAGCACCAATGAAGCATCTTCTAACGTTTGAGAGCTAAATCCCTCTCGTTTGTGGCTTATGCTAAGCTTGTCTGCTATGTCTTGAAGAAACACAACTCTGTCTCTTGATGTGGGAATTGAGAACACCAGGAAAGTCTCCCACACAGGCTGATGTGAGGGGAGCTTAATTCCAGTAAGAAGATTACAATACTGCTTTTTTAAGAGCATGTCATTTAACTAAAACACGAATTGAACCAGCAGGTTATTAGCTTGACTTGGTTATTGACTTGGGCTAATTTGTTATTAGATTTGGTGTAGTTCATATTCTGCAAATGAATAATTTAAAAAAAATCAGGTACTATCTGGACTACTATCTAAATGTTGCTGACTTCCATCCAAAGTGGGATGTGCAATATCATCATGGGTCAATGACATGCTTTTTTTTATTTTTATTTGAACATACATAAAAAATGCAATTCCTACATAGAATGAGTTTAAAGTGAAATTCATTTTAGATATTTTGGGGATTGAAATCAAAAATACATATGAAAATGAAGAAAAAATATCGAAATGAGAAAACCCCCCCAAAAAAACTAGTAAATAGAGTTTGATAGAGTTTTATCAAATACTTTAAAGCAGCCATTAAGGGGCCAAGCACAAAGAAGGCATGATACGTCATACCATCATGGCTGGGAGCAACAGACCAACTGCAACAATGAGCAAGTAAATACATATTAAGATGATTTTTTGGCAAAATGGCTAAAAAAAAATCATATATGCAGTCACTGATGATATGATTTAATGGTTTATCACTTTTGACCGATAGGTGGCAATGTTACAAAATTGATGTGGTGTGGTTAGAGTAAGGTGAAAATGACACATGCAAAGTTTGGTGTCAATTGGTATCAACTTTGTTGATGCGGTAAATGAAAATGGTTTCATCTATTGACACGAAATCCTTAACTTTTTGCCGACATGGTCTGAAGATGATACAATTTTGGTGAAAATCGGAAAAACGTTCTAGGAGGAGTTAAAAAAAGTAGGGTTATAAAGAAAATCAAAATGGCGGACATGAAGTTTGAGCAACTATGGCAAAATTGGTATCCATGTTCTCGCCCTGACCCAAGGAATCTATTAAGAACATACAATAGTTTCATTACAATAGTCTAATTTAATCAAAATTGTTTGACTTGACATGCTGCACTGAATTTAAAGAGAATTTTGTGATTTTTGGCCAAACCGTTTATACCTGCCAAAAATGTACAATTTTTCCTGATCACTAGGTGGCACTGCGCCAAAACTGTGCAGGTAGCCTCGGGTCATGGTCTTCATAAGTCAAGTCAACTTTATTTATATAGCGCTTTTTACAATGGCGATTGTTTCAAAGCAGCTTCAGAGTGTTAAACAGGAAAATAATGCAACATAATTTGATTCGGCTGTACAGCCGCTCTGGAGAAAACAGTGATGTCATCCAGCTCATTTCAATTGTCATATAACGACAATATGGGCAGATCAGTAATTTAGTTGATATAGTTAATTTAGTTTAGTAATTAAATTTATTTGGATATTTAGTTGAAAATGTAGTGTCCCCAACTGAGCAAGCCAAGCTAAAAGCGACAGTGGCAAGGAACCAAAACTCCATCAGGTGGCATAATGGAGAAAAATAAACCTTGGGAGAAACCAGGCTCAGTCGGGTCAGAATACGCTAAAGCGTTGAAAACTTTTTGTTGCCAAATTTGGACAGTTGGTGGCGCTAGAGAGATTGAGTTTGAGACTCCAAATTTGCTATGGTGACAGTTCAGACTGTCCTCTATCTGTGTGCCAAATTTCATAACTTTTCCGCAAACGGTTAAATAGGCTGTCATAGACTTCAGAGCGGAAGAAGAAGAAACGTAATAATAATAATAGAAACGCCAACGAATACACCTTCGGTGCTTGGCCTCTAATTACATTTATAAGATCTTTTCATGAGTTTTAAAGGGGTGGTTGATTATGATTTCACTTTTTTAACTTTAGTTAGTGTGTAATGTTGCTGTTTGAGCATAACAACATCTGCAAAGTTACAACGTTCAAAGTTCAAAGCAAAGGGAGATATTTTCTTTTCTTTTTTTTTTAAATCGCCTACAACAGACTACAACAAACGTCTGGTAGGGACTACAACGAGCTTATTCACGGGTTAGTGACACCCTCTTCTAGAAAGGGGGCTGGGAGCAGCAGCTCATTTGCATTTAAAGAGACACACACAGATAGGGTTTTTGCTCACCCTCAAAAAGTGACAATATTAATATGCTATAAAAAATTATGTGTGGGGTATTTTGAGCTAAAACTTCACATACACACTCTGGGGACATCAGAGACTTATTTTACATCTTATAAAACGGGGCATTATAGGACCCCTTTAAACTAGATTTTTATAATATATGCACAATAAATGACAAGTTTCAATCTGATTGGCTAACTTCTACCATATGTAATATAATATCAATGTTGCTTTGGATAAAAGTGTCCAACAAATATGTATATCTATTAAGATGCTCATTAAGATGCAATCCTAAATGAGCTGGTACCAGACATACTTTATTTTCTTCCCCTAACAAAGTCAGCTATAATATTTGCATATGGAAAATGAGAATCAAAAATGTAGGAGTCATATGGCAAAATATCAAACTCCATTTATTTCCTGGGTGCAGTTTCTATGTAATTTCGACACGGGCCCAGCGAGTGGGTGTCAATTCTTGATTGAAGTCATGCCGGAGCTGATAGTTCACACAAGCAAATATATTTTTCCATCATTACAGCCTTCCACCTCCTCTCTCGGGTTCTCAGCGCGGCAGGGAATGACCTATATAGTGCCATGTGATATTTCAACACGACAGATCAGATGCTGGAAAACTAAACCACTTTACTTGTCCATATCCATTAGGGACGTTTGTTACTGTCTCCAAAAATCTGAGCATCAAGGCTGTCCTGGAATCATAAACTCTGTTTTATGGTGTATGCAAGCAATGCAAGCAATTCAAGAGGACATCTTGGAGCTTTAGCAGGCGTAATTAAATGCTGAGCTGCAGAAACATGGCGGCAGACGTGGGGCAAGAATTGGACTAGATTGAAATCGATGGGCATCTAAGGTTCTGGGTGACTGCAGAAGCAAAGTAGCAAGAACTTCAAAGTCATAACAACCATTTAAGTTTCGACTTCTTCTATAATTGGACCAATCATTGGGTGCATCCAATAAAGTCCTGCAATTACAGAATATGTTTATACACTCTATGATAATACTCTATGATATTAGATTCTCAGAGGACCTCACGCATGCTGTAATAGCGTATACTAATTCAGGCTTTTAACGCAATGTGGTCTGCACCATTGGACATCTGTTCATCTCCTGATTTTGCATATAAACAGTGCTGAAAATAACTAATCTAGGTCTTCGTCCACCGTGTCTCGGTTTGATATCGGGCGGCAGTCTGTTGGTTTTCTAGGGTGAGCAGGTCTCTGTGATCAAATCTGTCCTGCGGTCTAAAACTCGCGGGGCGACATCAAGCAGAGCGAGAAGCTAATTAAATGAGATGACAGCAGATGAGAAGACAGAGCAGTCTCGGCATCCATGTTTTCTCGTCCTCATTTGGGCCTCCGAAGAGGATACATGTGACGTTTATATCGCTATAATTAGCAAGAAAATATTGTGACCTCCTTTGAAATAAACAGGGAAAGGGTTGCTGTACCTCTTGTAAAAAAGCACTGTGGTTCAATGTGAAGGTTTTGAATGATTACCATGATCAAATACAATTACATTTATATGGTAAAAAAAAAAAGAACCCTTAAATGCATACCTCGAGACTTAAGTGACCTGGGACGTCATTCACTACCCTCCTCCTCATTCATTTTTTAAAGTTAGAAATTAACCTTCTTAGTATTCCTCAATCAATTCATTATAAACAACATAACAAGACAACATTTTTGAGTTCAAAATGACTGATTTTGTGGTGGTAATTTCCGGAAAACATGCACGTTTTTTTCATAATTAGGATGCCACATTTACCATATTATTGTGTTTGATGGAAAATAGTTACACATGACAATAAAACAAACTGAATGCATAAATCTTTGGGAAGATGGGAAATATGACCAAAATCTTACAAGTAAACCACAGCAATAAGCAAGTGCTTAATATAAGAAAACGTTCCCAAGTAATTAAGTAATCAAGTAAACGGTCGGTAATAAAGTAAGAACTTATAAACAAATAGGACAAATTACACAACATAAAAATACAGATAGGAACAGTGCTTTAAGTTTAAGTAGCCTCTGTTTTCCCCTGTTGTTGTTGTTTAACATTAACGCACAGACAGGAGCGGGTATAGGCTATATTAGGTTGCTTTCACTTTAAGATCTACAGTAATGCACAGATCCAATACTGACACGTCCCAAACTTGGGATCTACCCAAGTTTGGGACGTATGGTAACCTTCGTTCCCTGAAGGAGGGAACGGAGATGTACGTCCGATGTACGTCGAATGTGACCGACTAAAAGGGAAAGTCTCGGTTATGTATGGTCACCCTCGTTCCCTAAAGGAGGGAATGGAGACGTACGTCGGACGTACCGACGAATTGGGATCCCGTACGTCGAATGTGACCGACTGAAAGGGAACGTCTTGGTTACATATGGTAACCCTCGTTCCCTGAAGGAGGGAACGGAGACGTACGTCCGACATACGTTCGACATACGTCGAGCGCGACCGACTGAAAGGGAACACACGGTATACTCGCACAAGCACTGACAGGCAGCAAACGCATGCACAGAATCCACAGCCAGTCTGACATCGGTACGTGTGTCAGTACCGAACTGAGTTTGTGGATTACATCGCTTTTACTCATGGGCGTCGGAACCATTGTATGTGGGTGGGACAAGACCCACCCACTTTTTAAGACCAATGATATTGGACCCACTCACTTTTACTGTCTATAATTCTGTTCTCCTACCCCTAACCAACTTTATTATTAATCACACGGTAGATGCTTTATTTCCACCTTTAGAATGTTTTCTTCATTTTTATTGAAAATAAATGCATTTCCGATCTGATATGTGATAGGAAAAGGGAGTGAGTTCGGCAAAAGGCGGATTCGAACCTCAGGTCGATTTGCGTCAAAACTTAATGCCATGCGTCTTATCTCTACACTATTGCCACCGTTAATGCTTTGGTGACTTTTGTCATTTTGTCTGTCCCAACCAGACGTTTAGTAAACGATGCGGACTATTTGCACTTAATGTAAATTGCTTCTAGCCTACTCCAGTAAAAATTTTGGGGGGACCCACCCACTTTTTTTTTGCTTCCGACGCCCATGCTTTTATTAACTATTTTAGTGCTATCAGGCCTACTTTTTATTTGGTCATTCATCCACCTTGCGTAATTGCTTCGCCGGGTCCTTGGCGCTTATGCAAGACGGCAGATTCACCTTCGCTTTCACAATCGCGGAACTGGAAGAACTGAAGAACTATATTAGCTGAAGAATAAAGTCTGTTTATGTGTCTATGGTAGGCCACAATCTGAAAGAGACTTGCGTCAATAACACAAAAGCTGACTGGCTGCAATGTAAATTGCATGTTGTTCTCATTTGTAGTCGTAAAATACAGCAAATTATATTTGGACTAGCGAAATAAAGAACTACAACCCCGGAATAAATAAATAAAAAATATTCTAAAAGCGCCGTGGGAGCATTTCAATGAGCATTATGCTGCGTTCACACCGTTTGCGAATAGAGCGTCTGGAGCGAATGATTTCTATGTTAAGTCAATGTAAACACGCGTTGACGTCCTGCGGCGCGAAAGACGCGTTTAGCGCGGTGCGAAGGATGCGATTTCGCCTCATTCGCGCGTCCAGTGGTGCTTTTTGTGCATTCACACGTTTAAAGCGGATTTGCGCTTGACGCCCGAGTTGAAAAATCTGAACTTTGGCGTCTGTTCACGCCGCGTTAACCAATCAGGAGCCTGCTTGCTGCTGTCACGTGGTGAAATGACGGATGACAAACCTAGAGTAATTTAAAGTAATTAATTAATTAATAAATAATGTAATTAATTAATAAATTTTTCAGGCGAGAATGTAGTTGTTTAAAGCTCAAATCTGTGGTTTATTTATAAAGAGCGCGCCTATTTGAAAATTGTATCTGCCGTTTTCGGAGTTGTGAGATCCAGTCGATCAGCGGGCGCTCAGTGCTCGTTAACCCCGGCGATAGCAGTCTTACCTCGGCTAGTCCTTCTGACGTTTGCCGCTGGCTCTGATGTCTCTGTAGTGGTTAAACATGAGATATAATTTGTCTTGTGTAGATCTAATGGGCGATCTTTGGTCTCATGAATCTATAATTTGTTCCCTGCCTAATTGTTTTGACTGAGGGCAAAGTGAAGTTTCATAACTTTATTTTTTTAGGCTATTTAACTTTACCGTTGTAGCCTACTAGCGCTGACTTTGACTGAATTGTTTGCTTTATTTATTGTATAGCTTCTTATACCTTTTACATTTATATTGGTTATTACTGATCACACATAAACTGACATTCAACAAAAAAAGACTGGGTTGTGTTTGATATCATATTTAATTTTATTACAGTGATAATCACATATATGCACACATACCACATAATGTGTTTTTTTAAATGTAAACAAAAAGAGGCAGGGTTGTGTTTTATATTTTGTTTGTTATAAATATACACGCAGTGAAGATAATCAAGGTATGCGTTTCCTGAACCACATTTATGTGGCTATTAATGTTTTTATGAAAATGAAAAGAGGCAGAGTGGTGTTTTATGACATATTTCATTTTATTGTAGCCTAAAATATACATACAGGAGTGAGAGCGAGCTGAGTGTCGCTATCAAGAACGCTGCCGTTCCATTAGCAGAGTACCGGACTTGCGTCCTCCTGTCCTCAAACTTGGCAAGTCTGAACTTGGCTGCGGGACAGGCGGAAGTACTGTTGAAAGCGGCCGTCATCCAGGCGCAGCTCCTGGAGCGCCTCGAACGCATGTCTATTTTGCTTCAAACGCTCGATTTATTTGCACGCCCAATTCACTTTATTCGCGTGAATGGATTCAAAATTTTCAAGTGTCCAACTAGACGCGATAGACGCGAATTTGACGCTCAATTCGCGTTTGGTGTGAACGCAGCATTAGAGGTAGCGTTACATGGACGTAGGAAAATTAAGACCTGTTTAAAATTACTTAAGACCTAGAACTCAATAATTCAGCGAATTGAAGACTTTTTAAGGCCTAAAATTTCGATTTTGAAATTTTAGACTTTTTTAGACTTTTTAAGACCCCACGGAAACCCTGAAATAATGATTGTTGAAACATTTGTGCATTTAAGGGTTAAATATAATAAAATATTTTAATGCTAAAATTATTTTTATACTATTTATGATAAATGACAAATAAGACTGCCCAAGGATAAAGAAAGCAAAATATGTTTTAAAATACAGTTCAAAATACATGTACTGTTTTAATTCATGTTTTCTTATGGTTTTGTAGCTTTTTCGACAAAAATGTGGTGTAACCATCCATTTTTTTTACACCTTGTGATCTTAATCATTATTTTCCAAAAACATTTAAATATATATTTTCAAGGTAAAAGTATTTTTACATTTTTTGTGTCATGACTTTGATTTGGTGGATGAAAGTTTCGCAATTCTTATACTATTTTTTTAATAAACAATTTTTAAAAAATGTATATTTAATCGTATCAAATATATAAATTAATATATAATATATATATAATATATATAATTAATTTGCACAATGACTGTTTAAGATAAAGTGAAAACTATTTGCATGTACCAAGTTCTTTTTCAACAAAACAAATTACTCTTAAAATATTGTGTGGTGGTGAAGTAAAAAATAATAACACATTTTTTGATACACTTTTTTTAAAACAAATATTGTGAATTATTAATTGTTAATTATCATTGTTTTTTATTACAGGGTTGTACCACATGATATTTTACATGATTTTGATTTATAATATTTTTTATAAGCTAACATTTTTTATTAATATTTAATCATATTTAATATATATATATATATATATATATATATATATATATATTTTTTTTTTTTTTTTTTTTTTTTTTTTACTAAAAAAATAAGAAAATGTATCATAGAAGACATGTATGACTTGCATATATAATTTGTTTTCAAATAAATTAACTGATTTGGACAAACAATGTGTTGTCATTGACCCTCTGTAAAAAAATATATGGTCAATAAGTTATGACAACATGTTTTTACATTGCTTTATCTCATCAAATAAGTTAAGTAACTAATAATAAGTTAGGATAAATCACTTTTTTTATAAGTTATACAAGATTCAATTTTAAGTTGAAATGACTTAAACATCCAAGTTGATTGTACTTAAAAATTATTTTTATATTATTATTTTTTTTGATTACATGATTACATTCACAGACAGTTTTCCAGACACAGTTAAGGCCTGTTCCACGATCAGATTTAGCCATCTGTTGAAGACGCCTCTGATTAAGCCTAATCCACGTCTGGAAAACTGCACCAAAATCCAGATTTTCTCCCTTCTCTCACCAGTGTCCTGGGGTTTCCCGGGCAGGCGTGTTTGGTGTGCGGGTAGGATCTCTAGTTTGGTCTGATCAGAAGTGCTGGCCAGCAGCTGCATTGCCTCCAGAACCGAGCAGTGCTCTGTGCTGGTGCCGTCTATAGACAGGATATGATCACCCACATGTAACGCTCCTGACCTGAGAGGCAAACAGAGAACTGCTAGAACTGTCATAAATGTGGGAAGTGTTAGAGACAACATTACAACTGATCCAAATTACCATATTAATAATATAACAATATGGACGCTAAATACATTGCGAATGATGTTTCTTCTTGTCTTTAAAATATTAACTGCATAACAAAAATGAGACTATAAAGTCTAAAGATTAATAATAACTATTGCATTTTTCTGAGGGATTTAAGTTCAACTGTATTCAACAGAAGAATAATATCTGTGTAAATTGTTTGTGAAATGATTACGTAAAGAATGACTTAATTTGTATAAGATTGTTTTTTTTTTTTTCAATTTACAGAAAGAAATAAAATCCATTACCCAAAATGGTTTTACAGAAATACAATCTTTTACGTAAGAATGGTTTTACAAAAGAATTATGTGAAAATAAATCAAATGATAAGAAAACACTTTTAAGATCAATTTACATAAAAATAAATAATATCAGTTTTGCCATTTTTTTTTTTTAGAGAAATAAAATCCTTTATATACGAACAGTTTTATAAACAATTTAGGTTGAAAGATTTTTATTTCTAATTACGTAAAAACGTCTTTTGTGTAAAAAAAGTTTTTTTGCAGAGGAATGGTTTTACAAACAATTTACGCGAAAATAAATACAATTATGTAAAACAGTTTTACAATCAATTTGCTTAAATATAAATAAAATCGGTTGTGCAAAAATGGTTTGACAGATATAAAATCCTTTACATATGAACAGTTTTATGGGGAAAACAATTTATGTGGGAAGATTGAAAAAAATTACGTAAAATTGTGAACAATTTAGGTTAAAAGTTAATTTGCGGAAGAATGATTTTACAAACAATTTCCGTTAAAAGAAATCAAATTATGTAAAAGCAGTTCCCTTTCAGTCGGTCACGTTCGACGTTATGTCGAAACGTCACCGATGTTATGGAGCTTCAATCATCTGAAGATGAAGACTCAGCTGCCTCCACTCAAGCCCAATCCTCCTCATCGGCCCGGGATAACATAGCTGTCAATTCTGGATCAGGCTCGGGCAATGCCACACTCCCAGAAGGAGGCAACGCAGCCGAGTCTTCATCTCCAGACGACTGAAGCTCCATAACTTTGGTAAAGTTCCGACTTAACGTCTCCCGTTCCCTCCTTCAGGAGGGTTACATACATAATCGAGACGCTTACGATCGATTTACATAAAAATAAATAATATCATGTTTATTTCAATGTTTTGCATTTTTTTTGTTGAATGGTTTTACAAACAATTTATGTAGGAAAATTTAAAAACATTTACGTAAAATTTGCTTTGTGAAAAATGTAGGTAAAAAAGATATTTGCGGAAGGATGGTTTTACTAGCAATTTATGTGAAAAATAAATAAAATTATGTGAAAACAGTTTGACGATCAATTTACATAAAAAAATGAATATCAGTTTTGCCATTTTTTTAGAGAAATAAAATCCTTAACGTAAGAATGGTTTTAGAAAATGGTTTAAAATTGGCTTTGTGAAAAATTTCGGTAAAAAAAATATTTGCGTAAGAATGGTTGTACAAATAAAAAATAAAAAAATAAAAAAATAAATAAGATCATTGTGCAAAAATGGTTTGACAGCAATTAAATGATTTACGTAAAAACTGTTTTACGAATAAGTTATGTACGAAGATTTACGTAAAATCTGTAAAAATGTAGCTAAATAAATATTTGCGGAAGAATGGTTTTACAAATAATTTATATGAATAAATAAATTTATTCATGTAAAAAAAAGTACATCAAAATAAAATCATAAGTATGAAAATGGTTTTACAAACAATTTGTTTAAGAATCTTTTTAATAATTTACAGTTAAAATACATTTAAAAAAAATTAAAATAAATTGTATGGTTTATAAACAAGTTACATAAAAATAAATAATTACGTAATAATGATTTTACAAAAATATTAAGTAAGGAGAAATAAAAACAATTGTGTAAGCTTGGTTTTAAAAACAATTTAAGTTAATTATATATATACACGCACCTAAAGGATTATTAGGAACACCATACTAATACTGTGTTTGACCCCCTTTCGCCTTCAGAACTGCCTTAATTCTACGTGGCATTGATTCAACAAGGTGCTGAAAGCATTCTTTAGAAATGTTGGCCCATATTGATAGGATAGCATCTTGCAGTTGATGGAGATTTGTGGGATGCACATCCAGGGCACGAAGCTCCCGTTCCACCACATCCCAAAGATGCTCTATTGGGTTGAGATCTGGTGACTGTGGGGGCCATTTTAGTACAGTGAACTCATTGTCATGTTCAAGAAACCAATTTGAAATGATTCGAGCTTTGTGACATGGTGCATTATCTTGCTGGAAGTAGCCATCAGAGGATGGGTACATGGTGGTCATAAAGGGATGGACATGGTCAGAAACAATGCTCAGGTAGGCTGTGGCATTTAAACGATGCCCAATTGGCACTAAGGGGCATAAAGTGTGCCAAGAAAACATCCCCCACACCATTACACCACCACCACCAGCCTGCAAAGTGGTAACAAGGCATGATGGATCCATGTTCTCATTCTGTTTACGCCAAATTCTGACTTTACCATCTGAATGTCTCAACAGAAATCGAGACTCATCAGACCAGGCAACATTTTTCCAGTCTTCAACTGTCCAATTTTGGTGAGCTCGTGCAAATTGTAGCCTCTTTTTCCTATTTGTAGTGGAGATGAGTGGAACCCGGTGGGGTCTTCTGCTGTTGTAGCCCATCCGCCTCAAGGTTGTGCGTGTTGTGGCTTCACAAATGCTTTGCTGCATACCTCGGTTGTAACGAGTGGTTATTTCAGTCAAAGTTGCTCTTCTATCAGCTTGAATCAGTCGGCCCATTCTCCTCTGACCTCTAGCATCAACAAGGCATTTTCGCCCACAGGACTGCCGCATGCTGGATGTTTTTCCCTTTTCACACCATTCTTTGTAAACTCTAGAAATGGTTGTGCGTGAAAATCCCAGTAACTGAGCAGATTGTGAAATACTCAGACCGGCCCGTCTGGCACCAACAACCATGCCACGCTCAAAATTGCTTAAATCACCTTTCTTTCCCATTCTGACATTCAGTTTGGAGTTCAGGAGATTGTCTTGACCAGGACCACACCCCTAAATGCATTGAAGCAACTGCCATGTGATTGGTTGATTAGATAATTGCATTAATGAGAAATTTAACAGGTGTTCCTAATAATCCTTTAGGTGAGTGTATATATATATATATATTTTTTTTTTTGTGTGTGTGTTTTTTGTACAAACTATTAACATAGTTTAACATACAATTTACGCTAGATTTAAAATAAAAATAATTTTTTTTAAAGCTTACAAGTGGTTTTTCAATTTACACAGAAAGTTGTTCTGCTCATGTTTGATGAATGAGGCCCATTGAGTGTGTACCTGTCCACCACGCTAGCGGATTTAATCTTGTCGATGACGATGGCCTGTTTGTTCCTGTGCATGGCAGTGGTCAGAGTAATTCCCAGACTCGCTCCGGGCGCCTTGGCAATCTCCACCAGCAGAGGACCTGAAGCGTTTGTCACAGAGTCTGGAAGGCAGGTGATAAGGACAAACAAGGATAGCATTGTCACGGTGGGGTGGGGTTTAGCTGTGGTTTCTTAACAGATCGTTTTTGCAGCTTAGATTCAATAAAGACTCTTTTTGGACTGGGCAGGAAGTTCTGAGCTCTGAAAGTTTATCTCAAACCTCTATTTCCCTAGATATGGCCCTTTTAACTCTACGAGGAGAACAACAGTGGGCGTTATGCTAATTGTGGCTAACCTAAATGATCCTTCACAGCATTAGTACAGTAAAAGGGTTATTTCTCTGCTCTTGCAGGTCAACAGCCTGCTGTTCATCCTGATGAAATAGTGAAGACGGTTAAACAGAGCAGAGATCTCTGAAGAGAAGCAGTGCTTCTGGAAAATGTCTGAGAAAGGACAAGCACTCTTTTAAAGTGCTCCTATTATGCTATTTTGAAGGTTCGTAATTTCGTTTTGAAGGTCTCCTACAATAGGTTTACATGCAACCAAGGTCATAAAACACTTTAATTTTCTAATAGTATACATTGCACATCACCTCATTTCTCAGAGTGTCTGAAATGATTCAATAGAGGATTCGGTCTCTAACCCCTCCTTTCTAAGAGCCTGCTCTGCTCTGATTGGTCTACTCTGCTCTGATTGGTCAGACAGAACAGTCTGTTGTGACTGGTCTACTCTGCTCTGATTGGTCAGATGGCCCAGTCTGTTGTGATTGGTCTACTCTGCTCTGATTGGTCAGATGGCCCAGTCTGTTGTGATTGGTCTACTCTGCTCTGATTGGTCAGAAGGCCCAGTCTGTTGTGTTTGGTCTACTCTGCTCTGATTGGTCAGATGGCCCAGTCTGTTGTGATTGGTCTACTCTGCTCTGATTGGTCAGATGGCCCAGTCTGTTGTGATTGATCTTCTCTGCTCTTGATTAGTCAGATGTCCCAGTCTGTTATGATTGGTCTACTCTGCTCTGATTGGTCAGATGACCCAGTCTGTTGTGAATGGTCTACTCTTCTCTGATTGGTCAGATGGCCCAGTCTGTTGTGATTGGTCTTCTCTGCTCTTGATTGGTCAGATGGCCCAGTCTGTTGTGATTGGTCTACTCTGCTCTGATTGGCCAGATGGCCCAGTCTGTTGTAATTGGTCTACTCTGGTCTGATTGGTCAGATGGCCCAGTCTGTTGTGATTGGTCTACTCTGCTCTGATTGGTCAGAGGGCCCAGTCTGTTGTGATTGGTCTACTCTGCTCTGATTGGTCAGATGGCCCAGTCTGTTGTGATTGGTCTGCTCTGCTCTGATTGGTCAGATGGCCCAGTCTGTTGTGATTGGTCTACTCTGCTCTGATTGGTCAGACGGCCCAGTCTGTTGATTGGTCTACAGTTTACAGCATGTGACGGAAACAAAACACCTATTACCATTACTCCGAAAATTCCTCAGCACTTGAAACACAGTGATATGAACAGTAACGATGGCTTCAGTTTTACTATATAAATGAGGCTGAGTCCTCCTCCTAACGCCTCAGGTTACTGATGTAACCTATGTTCTCTGAATAGGGAACGAGACGCTGCGTAGATATGACGCAATGGGAACGCACTCTTGGTGTGCCGATTGTCTGAAGCCCTTATAGAATCACGCCAATTCATTGGCTGATGGCGCGGGCGCCGCCCCTACGCTCTTACATCGTCATATTATACTGGCGCGCGCCATCCGCTCCTCAGATTTCTCTGCCGAAAAGGGGGGCCTGTCGGCAGCGCGAGAAGCTTGGCAGCGAACGCAGCGTCTCGTTCCCTATTCAGAGAACATAGGTTACACCAGTAACCTGAGACGTTCTCTTTCATAGGTTCACTCAACGCTGCGTAGCTATGACGCAATGGGAACGATATACCACACACGCCAAGCTAAGCGCTGCCTGATCTGGCTCAAAGAACACCAGATAACATGCATGGCCGGATCAAGCAGATAGAACATGCAAACCCGGAGCCATGTCGAGATCCAAACTATAGAATCTGACAAAAGTGTGCGGGGAGGACCAGCCTGCCGTTACACAAATGTCCTCCAGCAGAGCCCCTCTAAAAAGCACTTGAGAGGAAGCCACACTTCTGGTAGAATGTGCCCGAATGCTAAGAGGTGAAGGTAGACCACGCACCTCATATGCCAGCGAAATAGCCTCTGTCACCCAATGGGAAATCCTCTGTTTTGATGCGGCAAGCCCGCGGTGGCCAACACCAAAACATACCAAGAGCTGGCTTGATTTCCTCCAACCACCAGACCGATCTACATAAAACTTCAATGCTCGGACAGGGCAGAGCAAATTAAGCTTTTCATCCTCTTCTGATGCGAAAGGAGGAGGGTGGAAAGAGTGAAGGGTGATAACTTGAGAACGAAACGATGTGGACAGAACTTTGGGCACATACCCTGGCCTAGGTTTTAGGGTTACCTTAACTAGACCAGGAGCAAAATCCATACATGTCTCATTAACAGAGAGAGCTTGTAGGTCGCCCACTCGCTTCAAAGAGGTTAAGGCTAACAAAAGAGCAACCTTGAGAGTCAGAATCCGCTCTGGAGCTGACTCTAAGGGCTCAAAGGGAGCCTTCGTTAGCCCCTCCAGGTCAACTGAAAGGTCCCAAGAGGGAATACCAGGGGAGCGTGCCGGTCTCAGGCGCCTAACCCCTCGCATAAACGACGAAACTAACCTATGTTTGCCCAGAGGGACTTCATCCAACTCCCTGCGAGCAGCAATGGCAGCGATGTAAACCCTAAGGGTGGTAACTGCATGGAATGAGCACCATGACTCGAAAACCTTCCACTTGGAGGAGTAGAGTCTCCTAGTGGAAGGAGCTCTCGCACTTGCAATGGTCTCCTGAACATCGGCAGGAAGACCAGCACTTAGAGCTAATGGCCCTTTATGGGCCATACCCACAGCTTCCAAATCTCGGGATGAAGCTGAGACAGTAGGTCCTCTCTGACCGGAATCTCCCAAGGGGGGGAGTCCAGAAGAAGAACCATCTCCGAGAACCAGGTCTGGGATGGCCAGAATGGGGCTACGAGTAGGAGACTGACTCCGCTCTCCCTCACCCTGCACAGAACCGCCGGAATCAGTTTGATGGGCGGGAACGTATAGAGCTTTAGTCTGGGCCACGGATGCGCGAACGCATCTATCCCCAACGGCGCTGGAGAACTCAGAGAGAACCAGAGCTGGCACTGGGACGACTCTTTTGAGGCAAAGAGGTCCACCTCCGCTCTGCCAAACACTTCCCAAATCTGGGATACTGTTTGAGTTGACCTGAGTTTCTGCCTAGAAAGAAAATCTGCTGCGAGGTTCAAAATCCTGGGTACATGGACTGCTCTCAGGGACAGGAGTTTGTCCTGAGCCCACAGGAGGAGACGGCGCGCATGCCTGTCCAGGGTGCGTGACCGTGAGCCCCCTTGGTGATTCACATGAGACACCACCGCCATGTTGTCCGTCCTGACGATGACGTGGTGTCCCTTGAGAGAGGGGAGAAAGTACCGAAGGGCCAGGGAGACAGCTCCAGGCAGTTTATGTGCCACGAGAGAACCTCCCCTTCCCAGACTCCGAATGCTGGTCTGCCCTCGAAAACCGCACCCCAGCCGGTCAAAGAGGCGTCCGTCGTAATCATTTGGCGACGTAAAACAGCCCCCATGTTGACCCCCCTCTGAAGAAAGAGAGGGTCCCGCCATACTGATAGGGTGCAGGAACAACCGTGTGACACCTTCAGTAGGCGAAGAGCCGATCCTGTTGATCGGGCGCCTAAGAGCTTCATCCACCAGAGGAAGGGCCTCATATGAAGCAGCCCCAGGGGAAGCACCGGGGAAGCTGCGGCCAGGAGCCTGCGACAAGTACCCACAGAAACATGAAGCGAGACTGGAAATCCGGGCAGGAGCCAGGCGGGCCTGCATCAGAACGGAATCCAGACAAACTCCTAAGAAGGTGGTCTGCTGAGCTGGGGTGAGAACACTCTTGTCGGTGTTCACTCTTAAGCCAAGAGACTGAATGTGCTGAAGAGCAATGTCTCTGTGACAAGTCACCAACTCCCTGGAGTGGGCCAGGATGAGCCAATCGTCCAGAGTATACGGATGCCATGGAGCCTTAATGGGGCCAGAGCAGCGTCCATACACTTCGTGAAAGTCCTCGGCGCCAGGGGTATTGATAAGCCCTTCCCCCGAAGGCGAATCTGAGGAACTTCCTGTGTCGTCGGACGACCTGAATATGGAAGTAGGCATCTTTCAGGTCTACCGTAACGAACCAGTCCCCCGCACGTATCTGAGATAAAATAGCCTTCAGCGTTAACATCTTGAACTTCCCTTTGTAAAGGGCGAAGTTCAGACGGCGAAGGTCTAGAATGGGTCGCAGTCCACCGTCCTTTTTCGGAACCAGGAAGTAACGGCTGAAGAAGCCACATTCCATTTCCGTTGAAGGGACCTCTTCTATCGCTCCTTTGAGGAGGAGAGAAGCAAGTTCCTGCTGTGGTACAGAAGCCTCTGAGGCACTGTTCACTACAGTTGGAATAACCCCGTCGAAGCGGGGGGGTTGCGACCGAATTGGAGTGTGTAACCGGATTGAACTGTGCGGAGGATCCAAGGTGATACCCCCGGCAGACGTTTCCACTCGTGAGAGAAATGAGACAGAGGAAGTGGAGTGCTGAGGTGCAGTGGAGCTGATCCTTGAGAGGAAGTGTGTTCAGCCGCGAAGGAGAGCGCTTGGCGTCCTGATGCGGAGTGGGAGATGTCACGGTCTGAGTGGCAAAAGTAGTTCTACCAGCTCCTGGAGAAAACCAAACGTGTCTCCGTCTAAGCGAGTGGCGGATAGCAAGCCAATCGGACGTGAGGGGAGAGAGCAAGACGCGTCTCCTTCCTTCAGCGCCGGTGGAGGCGTGGGTCGAGCCAGCTCTGCACTTCGAGATGCGCTGGGCGGCGAAAGTGACGGGGCTGGATAAGGAGAGCCGTTGAGAGGTGGGCAGAAACGCTTGTGTGATCTGACCCAACCTCGAACGTAAGGCGGGGCTCTCCTTTTTCTGACCTGAGGGTTAGGAGCGACTCGAAGGAACCGAAGCAGAGGGTTTGTCGGGCCGCTTCGGATCAATGCGCCTATGAGGTGACCGCCTCCCCAAACAATCCAGACTGAGAGACTGGGGCATCCAGTAGGAAGACCTTCTCCTTATCACGGATTTCCGTGAGATTGAGCCACAGGTGGCGCTCTGCCGCCACCGCGCCCGCCATGGAACGTCCTATGGCATGAGCAGTGTGTTTAGTGGCTCTTAGGGCCAAATCTGTGGCTTTGCGCAGCTCTTTGACCGCTTCCGGTGTCAAGCCACCGCCCTCGTCCATTTCTTTTAAGATGTCCGCCTGGTAGGCTTGGAGGATGGCCATGGTGTGGAGGGCCATGCCTGCCTGACCAGCTGTCGTGTAGGACTTTCCGATAAGGGCGGAAGTAGTCCTACACGGTTTAGTGGGAAGGAGAGGGCGAGACTTCCACGAAGGAGCCGACTAAGGAGAGAGATGAGTGGCTAGCGTGTCTTCAACCGCAGGGATGGCGGAATAGCCCTGCTCCACAGAACCAACGAGGTTGGTGAAGTCAGCGGCTGCCGCATTAGTCAAGCGGGCTAAGAAAGGCTGTTTCCAGGATCTGGAGATTTCACTATGCAGATCGCTGAAAAAGGGCAGCTTTCTCCGCGTTGGCCTAGAATTAGGACCACTCAAAAATCTCTCGTCGAGTCTAGATGAACGTGACTCGCGGGGGACGTCCGGCCAATCAATAGCGAGCTTTTCGGTAGCGAGCGAAAGCACGTCGACGAGCTCGGCATAGGCCGCAGAAGGCCTCGCTTCCTGGCCACTACGCGGGAAAGCGTCATCGATTAAAGCAGGCCCGAAATCCTCAGAGTCGGACGCTGCAGTGAAAATTACATCATCTAGCCCGAAAGAAACCGACTCGCGCGCTTCCGGGCTAGGGCATAGGTAGTCGTGTGAAAACTCGACCGGCGGAAAGGGCGAGGCCCGTCTGCTCGCACTCCACATCCTCGAGCTCTACATCCGAACCCCAGGTCGCGGATCCAAGAGAGGCCTGCACGGCTTCGGGAGCGCGACGGGGAAAAACAGATGACTCCTTCTCAAAAACCGCGAGCCTAGAGCGGAGGGTTTTGAGAAGGAGATTATCGCAGAATTTGCATTTAGAAGAGCCCTGAACCGCCTCGCGTGTGTGTGAAAACCCCAAGCATTTACCACTTACTGTGAGGGTCGTCATTCGCGATAAAGCGAGTGCACGGCGGCAGGCAGCGACGAAACTCCATGACACTTCACCGCAAGGAGAACAAAGTTCCACTATCCGCAGTCGCTGAAGTGCTGGTGATGAAAGTTATACAAATTTCAATGTATTTGGGCCAGAAAAACCGAAACCGAAGGGCTAGAATGGCTGCTTCGTGAAGGCAGAGAAATCTGAGGAGCGGATGGCGCGCGCGCCAGTATAATATGACGACGTAAGAGCGTAGGGGCGGCGCCCGCACCATCAGCCAATGAATTGCCGTGATTCTATAAGGGCTTCAGACAATCGGCACACCCAGAGGGCGTTCCCATTGCGTCATAGCTATGCAGCGTTGAGTGAACCTATGAAAGAGAACTTTATTTGTCCTGCACTTTGATCTTAGAAACTTTGCAGACGTTTTACATTCACCAACATTTATTACGCACTACATGCAATGTCCAAAAAAGCATAATGGGGCACTTTAACGCTAGTCAATGTAAGTATTTCGATTAATTCATTATTTCCTTTTAAAGTGCAACATATAAAACTAATAACATTTTAATCCACCTGGACATGTGGTATTTTCATCCTGTCAACATATAAAACAAGTGCAACTGAAGTTACTCACCCATGATGGAGACATCGTACTCGATCTGGAAAAGGGCTTCCTGTCCACACTGGGTTAATACAGTAAGGGCTTCGCTGTGAGTGGCACTGTGTAAAACTACTCCATCCACGCTTAAAATACGATCACTTGCTTTTAGAGTCCCTTCTCTGCAGAAGAACACACATGGAACATTCACATTTTATTGCCCAATGCAACTAATAACATATACACTAACATTTAGAAATTTAGCGCCGTCAATAGCCTCGCGATTAGCACACCAACATATAACGCAACTGTGCCTCCGGTGACCAGAGTTCGATTCTCAGCTTGAGGTCCTTTGCCAATCCCGTTCCCCTCTCTCTACACCCTACGCTTTCCTGTCAAATCTCTATTGTCCTAAGGCATAAACAGGCCAAAAACATTGAAAAGTTTAAGGGTCGGCAAGAATCACAAAAAAAAGAAAAACTGTGTTTTTGATCAAATAAATGCAGCATTGGTGAACATAAGAGACGTCTTTTTAAATAAAACATTTTAAATAAAAATTACCTTTTGTATAAATGTGATATAAATCACAAATATATTATAAATCACAAATATAGTGGAATGGGAAAACCACATTTTATAAGATATATATTATATATTAAAGAATAATTTTAGAATAACTATTTCGGTAACATTTTTTTGCTAATGTTATGAAAATATGGAAAATAATATTTTTGAAACAGTGCATCTCTTTTGTTTCTTACCCACTAATAACATTAATGCATTAACTAAAATACTATTTTTTACAGTATTTATTAACCTTTGTTAACCTTTGTTAATGTAAGTTAATAAAAATTTTCATGTGCATGAACTTATATTGACAGATACAACTTTTGATATTAAATGTAAATGTTAAATGTTAATTCTAAATGTTACAATTAACATGAACTAAAATTAATAAATGTTGTATAAGTATTGTTCATTGTTAGTTCATGTTATAATGCTTAAGCTTTCAAAAGTTTTTTTTTGTATTTAGTGCACTGTAAAAAGGGTAAAAGTTGCAATTGATTCCAAAAGGAGTTTAATGTTAGCATAAGGTTGATGCAAGATACTCAGCTCACTAGGTTTTGCAACACAGCCGACTTTTTTGAGTTTCTTTACAAGTCTCTCGATATTTTACACTAATGATTAATGCTACATGTGAGAGAACCTGTTTGAGAGCACAATATTTTCCACATGAAGTGTCTAGGGGCCTTCAGGAAAGACAATGTATATACAATTTCCACATGCCAGTCAAGGCAGTCTCTTTTTCTCTAACATCAAAGGTTTCTTATGGAAGATGTTCTCTCTCTAGACACATATGTTTATTTATTTATCTTTTTTGGCAGGTTGCGTGTTGCTGATATAAATAGGGAAAAGTGCTTGCGAAGAGAGGCATGGAAAATCCTAAAACTAAGAATAATAACTAGCCATCTAAGATGAGAAAGAAATCTCTGGCCTACTTTCTGGATTTGGTTAAAGTGCAAATAGTGTGTCCAAACAAGGAAGATGCCTAAAGCAAGAACTTATACATGTTGCTTATGCATTGTTCGTTAAATGTAGAAAAACGTTTTACACGAATAAATTAATAGTACCTGGCAAATATGTTTTAATAGCTGCCTTATTCTAAATTAGGTTGGTAGCCCCACTTTCGATGATTCAGTAAATTGAAGTTGACAGAGTCAATCTACAAAATGGCATCAGCGACAAAAAAATTATATCCCACAATATTGCTTGATGATTTGTGTAGTTTGTCACAAAAATACGTTAATTAATTTTTAATTCTAGGGCCCTATTTTAACGATCTGAGCGCATGGTCTGAAGCGCATGGCGCAGGTGCACTTAGGGCGTGTCCGAATACACTTTTGCTAGTTTAGCGACGGAAAAAACGTCTATGCGCCAGGCACATGGTACAAAAGGGTTGTACCTAGTCTCTTAATGAGTCATGGGTGTGTTTTGGGCATAACGTGCAATAAACCAATCAGAGTCTCATCTCCTATTCCCTTTAAAAGGCAGTTGCGCTTCTCCAGAGAGGAATACTTTTATTTTTAATATTTAAAAATGTTTGTGTGCTACCCTGTGTGTGTAATAAGCAGAGTGTACGCGCGTTGTGCACCCGCCTATAGGCGCATATTACTAACGCGCCCTTTAATGGCTCATTTCCTCCGAGCGGTACAGTTCAGTACAATAAGCAATTTTTGCCGTTTCCGTTGTCAGAAGTTGTGAATGGTACCCTAATCCCGAACCATACCATGCCACTTTTTTGGCACCCTTCTGTTGGTGTACCTAGCACAGTAGTCCGGTACTAAAGTGTGGAGCTAGACTCAATGCAGAACGTTGATTGGTTGACAGAGAACCGTCTGCAACCACACTGCACCGCTCAGTGGAAACAAGCCATAAATAACACAAAAGATACTGTGCTATTGACTTTAGACCAGGTTTTTGTTGGTCAATGGCGCAGTCGTTTTCAGTTCCTCAAAATAACAACACGCCAACAATGTGCCTGAACACACCTGGTTTTCAGACCAGCACGCCCATGGGTGAACAGATGGCCGCGAGTGCATTTGCTATTTAAACAACTTGGCACTGGACGTGAAAATTATAACTGCGTCGGGCTAAAACTAACAAAAAACACTTGCGTCGCATTTCGCCGGGTGTATGATAGGGCCCTATATGTCATCTCATGTAGCAACTAGTGGCCAATTAAACATTTCTCTTTTGTTGTTTTCGATAAGCATGCTAACCAATTAGCCTGCTAAGTTAACATTCTGTCCTGGGTTTACATGCTAATCAATTAGCCTACTAAGCTAACTTATCTACTGCAAATTACTTCACATAATCATATAAAAACATTGATTTTGTGTTGTGTAAAATGCATCTTGAAATGCCATGTTTTCAACAAAGGAAAGATACAACATTATAGACAGATATTATGTTCAATGTAACCCTATAAGCACTATATGAATATGACAATCATAATATTTTTTTTTTTCTCTCTGTGTAAAGTGCCTTCAAAATCTTACATTTTGGTAGTGTATTCATTACCTGTCGGCAGGACCACCTGGTCGGACATGTGTGACCACCAAAGGGCGAGATTTGTGCCAGTCTTCATGGGATCCACCTGTATTATAACACATACAAATCTGTAACATTTTGATCTTAAGAACATTACAAGAAAGATTAGAATAAATAAATACAATAAAATGAAATGAAATGAGGGACAACAAAGCCAAGAAAACCCAAACCCACCTCGCATAACAAATCCGAAGCTGTTGCCCTCTTTCTGCAAACAGATCTCGATTGTCTTGGAAATAACACCTGAGGTACTGTCTGGCGCTAAGAGGGACAACAGAGACAGAAGAGAGGCAATAGCATCTCTAAATCAGCACCTTTTACAGGGCGAACGGCCAGAACAGGGTAACAATCAGATAAATAAGCCCAGATGCAAACTGACGTTCAGCAGAAGGTCAGCCAGAAACACTGAGCTTATAAACCAGACAATTTATCTGTCATGCACAAGATATATAGACTGGCTAACGATCCCAATATATCATCACACATGCCAAACTGAGACAATCTAGAAATGGTTGGCAAATGGTAAGCAAATAGTCAATGTAAAATGCAGATATACATAATAGAGCCTTAATGATGGCATGTATTTGTAATTCACAAAAAATGTACAACGTTGACGAACACACTGATAAATTACAGATCCAATTGACTAAAATTCTGCCAATAAATTGGCCTGGGGTGCATTTCCCAAAAACATTAGCTAAATATATAAACCGTCATTACCAAAATAGTTCTAACCATATAGTTCAAACCATATGTGGGAAAGCTCACGCTTGAGATGGGAATGAAGGAGACGTAGTATGTAGAAGTGGCTGTGAAGGGCACAGTTTATTCAAACATGTCTCTTAAACAAACAGAGATACAGCATGAGAGCTTTTCAGCTCAAACTCATAAATTCAGCCTATTGCCTATCAACACATTAACGCGGCTTCCAATGTGCACAGCTCACTTTTCAGACGCCTTCTCTGCACTCATACCGCTCCTTTTCACCCGTCTCTCGACTCACTGCAAAGTGCAAACACCTGTTAGTTCTCATTTTCCCTTACCATTCAATTCCCCCGCACTAGTTCTCCACCTGCAGCGGCTGCCCTCTTCCACACCATAGTTCTATCATATTTCAAAGATTCGTTTATTCCTGAAGCCAAAGTTCTAACGAACATTCGCAAACATCATCGCAATTTTGTGTGATTGGAACTACAGCTCTCGACATGTGGATAGATGCACAGTTTCTTTTTATTGTTAGCCAACTATGGTTGCAAATTCCGCCATCCATTAGCAACACAGTTCAACGATTCACTAATTCCAGAAGCCAAAGTTCTAACGAATATTCAAAACATCATCGAAAATTTGTTTAATTGGATCTACAGCTCTCGACATGTGGTTAGATGCATAGTTTTTTTTAAGTATTATGCAACTATTGTCACAAGTTCCGTCATTAGCAACATAGTTTAAAGATTTGCTTATTCCTGAAACCATAGTTCTAATGAAGATTCGGAAATAAGATCAGAAATGTGTGTTTTTGGAACTACAGCTCTCGACATGTGGTTAGTTGCATAGTTTCTTTTTAGTATTAGCCAACTATGGTCGCAAATTCCATTACCAACATTGTTCAACAATTCGCTATTTCCAGAAGCCAAAGTTCTAATGAACATTCGCATACACCATCGGAAAGTTGTTTGAGTGGAACAGCTCTCGACATGTTCGTAGCTGCATAGTTTCTTTTTTAGTATTAGCCAACTATGGTCGCAAGTTCCATCATTACAACACAGTTTAATGATTTGTTGATTCCATGCAAGTTATGTTGTTTTGTGGGAAACGCACCTCTGGCTGATGTATGGTCTATCTCAGTGATCATGGTATTGCATTTGTCAAAACCATTGCATGGGGTCTTTGTAATGTAATGTTTTGTAATAAGTAGGCTAATACCACCAAAAATGTGGTGCTTTCAAGACATTGCTTAAGCATCGTGACCAGCCTGAACCAGCAACAATGGTTCAATCAATGGTGTGAGCTTTGGGCGTGACTATTCATTTGCCCGACCAATGGCAAACAGGGGTGAAGTGTGTTTATTCTGGCCCCCAGCAACAGAACGGAAAAAAAACATTTTTGGGAAGGGGATGCCATATGAAGGGATGTTCCAAACAAAAAAGAAAACAATTTAATCCCTTCACAAAGTAAAGTTACATTGTCTTTCATTGCTCCCTTAACCAAGTGCATTCCAAATGACTACATTCTGATCCGCAAATGCCCTGATTCCTCCAAAGTCCCCCTTCAAGAGATCTGCCCTTCGAAATGAGTAGTGCATGCTCATCCAAATTCACCCCATTGGTCAGGCTAATGCTACCATGATTTTGATACCATCAAAGCGTTTAACTTTTAGCGTTTACTTCTAGATGTCTCTGCATGATAAGGTGATGAATGAGAAAATATTTTAACATCAAAAAATGCTTTCAGCATGCAGCCATGCGCTCTGCATTACTGTGAAATATTATATGCACACAACCTGAAGTGCAAAACAAACATTTTCATGATATTCATGAGGTCTTGGATTGGTTCAGACCCGGGTTAAATTGACAGGGACATGCCACAACACAGGCAAAAGTCAAAATACTCAACTTCCTACCAGCTGAAGGCAGTTCATACTCCACTTCCAGCACAACGCGCTCGCCTACGTTCTTTAACAGACTGATGATCTCGTCATGACGCAGCTTGGTCAGATTGATGCCATTGACTGACTTGATGTAGTCACCCACATTGAGTTGATCGCTCCTGAGACACATCAAAATTTAACTGAATAATCACAAGAGAACTTAGGAGGATTATGAGTTTGTTGAAAACTGTAATATTAGCAATAGTAAGACTTGCCTTAGCAAACACCACAGCTTTGTATTATAATTACTGAAAATATAGTAATTAAACAGTTTAGCTAATACCTGCAAACATTTTGGCACACCATATTTTGTTTAACAATGTAAAAGGTGTCTTTCAAACATTTCACTTAATTAGCTTTTTTAGCATTCAACAGTTATTGTAGAGAAATTAACAAGATGACGTCTGTTGGAGAAGCTTTCTGTCAATGGTCAAAAACAAAATTATATTTTGAATGAAAAGTAAAGGCAAAGTAAGAACTCCTTATCTGTTGTTGAACACTCCACAGGGAGTATATTCTCATTTAGATGCTAATTAGACAAATTAATGCTATTCATTCCTTTTGTCCTCTGGGCATACATGAGCTTGCACAATGATGCCTGACAAAAATGTGTCATCAGCCCAGACGTGCTCCATAACATCCTCATACCAGCCACAAGGAAAGAAGAAATTATGATGAAGGGAGACATCCTACACGTCGCTGAAATGAGTTTAATCAATTGTGAGTATGAGGGAAAAGAAATGTATCGGCAATTTATCACAACATATCTACCTATGTATGTGAATGACGCTTTTAGCTACACGCTCAATTTTATGCACTGTTGTGTTTCGAAATCTGTCAGAATGTAAGTCGTAGTAATGCAACACAAGTCCATGTTGCAGAAATTGGCTGCTTCTACAGTCAGTTTACTCTTTCTGGTCAACTGCTGTAATGGCAGAATCTTGCTGAGCAAGTTACTGCTATGTTTAGCTTATAGCTAGCTACCTGTTTAATAGCATCATTTGAAGGTAATTCTATCAATCATTTGAGTATTGATGCTTACTGCCACAGTAACACAAAAATGCTAATGCTATACACTAATGTTAAGTATGTAACGTAGCACAACTAATTGTTGCTACATTAGCAAGCATTAGCATAAATGAGCTGCTTCTACGGTCAGTTTTCTTTTTCAGGTCAGCTATAGGAAAACAACAGTTTGAATCTTGCTGAGTAAATTAACTAAAGTTATTTAAATCGTTTATATGTTTAACTTGTAATTAGCTACATGACTGAATCCTGAATTAAGCAAAAGCCTCACAGTTTGTGCTAGATAATATACGCTAAGACTGGATGCTTATGCATATGCTGAATCTATGATAATATGTGTGACATTTGAAAGTTGTGTGCATAAAAATAATGTGCAAACAATATGCAAAAAAAGATGTTTGTAACAATAATATGCAATTTTAAAGGAACACGGAACTGAAGGAAAATTAAAAGTTGCAATTTTCTAGACCGATATGGGACTATACTCTCATTCCTGCGTAATAATCAGGGAGCTTTGCTGCCGTACCATGGGTGCAGCGGCGCAATGATATTACGCAGCGCCTGAAAACAGGCTAACTTCCGTCAACATAACCAACGTGACAACCTGCTTGCACAGAGAGTGTGCTGGGGACTATTTTCAGGCGCTGCGTAATATCCTTGCGCCTGCTGCACCCATGGTACGGCAGCAAAGTTCCTGGATTATTACGCAGGAATGAGAGTATAGTCCCTAGCCATATCGGTCTAGAAAATTGCAACTTTTAATTTTCCATCGGTCTTAGTACACGATGTAACTATACACATCACAACATGTAAATAGGAAAATGTTGGCGTTATTTTGTCACTTATTGAGCAGTAGGCTAGATGGAGCCGTTTACCGCCAGTCTTTGTGCTAAGCTAGGCTAGCGGTGGGTGCGTCAGACAGAGTTATGGCACGCACGGAGATAAAAATATGTATGGACTTATCTAAATCTGGGGGATACAGTGAATAAGCTAAAGTCCCAAAAAGTTGGCGTGTTCCTTTAAGTTGTGATGCATCTTACTACACACTTAAGTTGCACTGTTGCAATCTGAAACGTTTTAAAACTCAAGTCGTAATGTAACGTAACGTAATGTGTTGCCACGTTAGCAAGCATTAGCATAAATTATCTTCTTCCATTGTCAGTTTAAATATTAGCTAATGCAAACAATACACAACAAAAGAAGTTTGTAACAATACGTTTTTAAAAATTTGTGGCACATCTAATTTCACACTTAAATTGCACTGCTGCATTCCGAAATGTGTCAAAACACAAGTCGTAAGGCACACAAGTACAAGTAAGTGTTGTCACGTTAGCGAGCATTAGCACACTTAAATTGCAAGTGCAAATTGAAACCTAACCCATTTTGTTAGGATTGGTGTTTTTCTGAGTCAGCTGATCACTTTGTCATTCTGTGATTGGCTTATAAAGTGCATTAATATGCATGTTATTTTCTGCATGAATTTGTGAGGTTGCATTAACTTCAGATTCAGCCCTTACCTCGCTGCAAGTCCACCCGGCCGCAGGTTGGAGACGCGTGGTTTGCCGTCTTTGTCTGTGCCGCCTGAAATGGTGAGACCCAAAGTGCTTCCTTCTTTCTTAATCAGCTCAACCAGTGTAACCCCACGCAGTTCTTCTGCCCAGAAACACAGCACACACATAACACACACACACGCGCACACACACACACAGAGTGACAGAGTTGGCACTGATGGCAACACGGTTTTAAGACACTAAATCTCTCAGATAGTCTTAGAAATTATATTGGATATGCAAATGAGCTGTATTTCTCCCATCTAACTATAGATGAATAAGAAAATTTTATGAATTCTCAATATTACAAATGCTCGAGATTGTTTTAAAATGTTACACCACAACTAACTTGCACTAATCTTTAACTCATGCTGTGACTATATGAATTCCTAAACAGAAAATCCATACTGAGAGATACATGAAAGAAAACATCTATCAAACACCAGTAGTGCAGCAGACTTCTAAATCCAACTGTGTCATGAAATCTCTCACAGAGCCTAATCTAATCAGTGTCTGTGTGGGTTTAAATGTGAACAGATTGGAACTATGTTTTCCACAAGTAAAATGTAATGGATGATTGCACACATCTTTTGAAACTATGATAATGCTTCCTGTAATATCACCTTTATTTATCTTCAGTTCTGAAATAGCCTTCATCTGTCATTTTGTAATTTTTTTGTAAACATTTTTTATAATGCCTCTGTATATTATATTATGTTATCTATTTATTATTTATTTAAAATAAATCAATACTTTCATTTAAAAATGATGCTTTAAATTCATCAAAAGTGACAGTAATTATAATTTCAAATAAATGCTGATCTTGTCAGCTTTCTATTCATCAAAGAGACCTAAAAATATGTATCACAATTCCACATACATATTAAGCAGCACAACTGTTTTTCGACATTGATAATAAGAATAAATGTTTCTCAAATCAGCATATTAGAAAGATTTCTGAAGGATCATGTGACACTGAAGACAGGAGTAATGATGCTGAAAATTCAGCTTTGATCACAGAAATATATACATTTTTACTATATATTCAAATAGAAAACAGTTATTTAAAATTGTAGTAATATTTCACAATATTACTGCATTTACTGTATTTTTGATCAAATAAATGTAGCCTTTGTGAGCATAAGAATAACAATTAAAAATCCCAAACTTTTGAACAGTAGTATGTATATACAGTGTATATATATATATATATATATATATATATTAGTGCTGTCAAATCGATTAATCGTGAGTTTAAAACAAAGTTTGTATTTACATAATATATGTGTACTGTGTATAATTATTATGTATATATAACATATTTATATATAATATAAAATATATAAATATATACATGCAATTTTTTCTTAAATATATACATGTATGTGTGTATTCAAACATACATAATAATTATACACAGTATACACACACACAATATATATATGTAAACACAAACTTTTATTTTGAATGTAATTATTCATGACTAATCGCGATTAATTGATTTGACAGCACTTTTAAATAATCCAACTGCAGGATTTTTCTCTAGCATTTGTTTTGCATGAAATAACAGTTACAACTGCTTTGGACCCCTTAAATGTACAGGTTACATTGAAAATGATTGTACACACAAAATGTACAAGTATTTTACAACATGTAAAATAACATTTGAACATGTCTCATTATGCTTTAAAACCTCATCTTGAAACTTTTCCAAAGTAACACTTTGAGTTGACTCCGCTAATCCAGTTAGCTTTAAAGAAGAAAGAGGTCTTGGATCACCAAGCGCTTCCAGCTACAGTAGCAGAATGACTCAGACAGACACTTCTCGAGAACCGCAGGAAACATCTGGATAAAGCCGTAACAACACCCTCAAACCCCCTGTGTTCTGCATCTCAAACAGCCATCCAAACCAATGTGGCAAGAAGAACTCAAACATCCCCAGTGGAAAAAGATATAGACACAATCCCCAAGATCAAAAGACGCTGAAGGAGCGGAGCGAGGCTGGATCAGACTACGGTGGGAGTATTTGTGTGGGATAGACAGGGAGTCAGGCGTACCTGGGATGCTTTGTCTTCTGGATGTGAGTGAGTTGTCTGGCCCCATCGAGTCCTTGTTCCCCTTAGAGTACGGCCCATCGTCTGTAGGGTGAGAGACACATAATCAATAAAAGACCTTAGAGGAAACAGTCTAAAATGAATGCAGTGTGTTATACTTTTTCACCTCTGTATTCATGAACTGTCTTTTTGACTGTAGTAAGTATCAGCATCCAGGGACATGCTAATAAGGATTTGCCATCTTTTGACGGTAATAATTTTTTATAGAAAGCATTTGTATGACAAACGTTTTTGAATTGTTTTCTGTCAAAGCGAATGCCTGAATGCACTCGCTTGATTTTGAGCGGATAAAATATTCATGCAGCATAGTTTTAATTTCTTCAGAGTTCCTACATAAATTAAGATTTTCCCCTCATGCACTGGGCTCATCAGCACTAAGCGTCTCTGGAGCTTCCTTACGCTTGGCACAATTCAGTTCATCTTTTAACTCCAGCAGGACAAACACTATTAATGTATTCAAGCCAAAATAAGGTAACACCTATTGCCGCCATTGTTATGATACTAATAAGCTCATAAAACTTTTGCTTGTGACTTTCCTGCAATTAAAGACCGTCTTTAAAGGGATATTTTCTTTTAAAGAAATCGCTTTTTAAGGACTACAACAAACACCTGGTAGGGACTACAACAAGCTTCTTCCCGGGTTGGTGACATCACAAACCCTAAAATTTACATAAACTCCGCCCCCAGGAACACGCAACAAAGGCCACGTTGAGAAGATGAAGAGTTGTTGTAGTAGAGCACATTTGGGAGTCTGCTCAAACTGTCACATCCGCCTTTTCACATTTATTGCAATACAGTACGTAACACAAATGCAATAGCATGTCATAAAAGCAAGATGACAACATAAGTTATAGTAACTGTAATTAAACTAAACTATACCTGTTCTGTCTTCATGCAGCATATATTCTCTGGCCCTGTGCATCTTACAACAGTTCCCACAGGAGGGATTTATAGATGATCATGACAGAATATGCTAATCAATGACTTGAAGATAGTTAACTCCGCATCAGCTACATAAATTCATCAACTAACCATTCAGAAACGTCCTGTTGCATTCTACATGTTGTCACTTCTTAGTCTCTTCATCATTGTCCGACTCCGGTTTGAACATAAAACGATGAACAGTTTCTGACATTTTCACTGTGTGTCTGCTTGAGGTAATCTGCTGCTAACATGAGCTCTTGAAGCTCCGCCCTCTTCCTGAAAGGGGCCGGGAGCAGCAGCTCATTTGCATTTGAAGGGACACACACAAAAACAGTGTGTTTTTGCTCACCCTCAAAAAGTGACAATTTTAACATGCTATAAAAATGATCTGTGGGGTATATTGAGCTAAACTTCACATACACACTGTGGAGACATCAGAGACTTATTTTACATATTGTAAAAAGGGCCATTATAGGACCCCTTTATGGCCATGAATGTTCAGACCGCAAGCAAAAATCAGATTTTTTTTTTTTGCATATCCAAATTTTATTCAGACAGGGTTTTGAATGTGTCACAGGGTGTTTTGGTTTTGTTTCATGTGTTTAAGTTTGCCATGTTCACTGTCATGTCTTGCCATGCAATTCCTGGTCTTGTCATGTGATCCTGCCATGTGCTTCTTTGTCTTGTGTTCTGCTGTCATGTTCTCATTGGTTTATTGGTTTATCATTGTCCACAGGTGTGTCTCGTCTTGTCTTTAGTCTCAGTGTATTTAAGCCCTCATGTTTGCCATGTGTCCTTGTCTTGTATTGAATGTGTAACCCTCTGTGTTGGTGAGTTTTATGTTTAGCCCTGCCATGCCATGCCAAGTTTTCGTAGTTTATGCCAAGTCTTTGTTTTATGTTTTGAGTCTTTGAGGTAAATAAACTGCACTTGGGTTCAACAAACTCGCCTCAAGTGGATTGTCGTTACAGAATACAAGACCTCCAAACATGAACCCAGCAGTGGCCATTCTCCGCCTACGTCAAGGCCAGTGTCCTATTGAGGATTATGTACAGGAGTTCTGTGGACTGTGCTGCCAGGTAGATTTTAACGATGTTACGCTTAAGGACATTTTTAGATTTGGACTGAATGAGTCCATTCACTCAGAGCTGCCTGGGGGAAAGAATCATCTTTCCCTGACCCAGTACATCGACCATGCCCTTCTTGTGAGTGGCTCATCTCTTACTGTGGGATTGGCGGAGGAGGAGCCCCGCAGTCCCACAGCACATGTCCCCTGTCCACGTCCAGAGCCAAGCCATGTTTCCTATCCACGTCCAGAGCCAAGCCACGTCCCCTGTCCACGTCCAGAGCCAAGCCATGTCTCCTGTCTACGTCCATAGCCAAGCCGTGTCTCATGTCCACGTCCAGAGCCAAGCGACGTCTCATGTCCGCGCCCAGAGCCAGGCCATGTCTCCTGTCCACGCCCAGAGTCATGCCCCAGATCAGCGTCCTGAGGTGGCTTCAGCCCCAGACCAGCGTCCTGAGGTGGCTTCAGCCCCAGACCAGCGTCCTGAGGTGGCTTCAGCCCCAGACTAGCGTCCTGAGGTGGCTCCAGCCCCAGACCAGCGTCATGCGAGGGCTCCAGCCCCAGACCAGTGTCCTGAGGTGGCTTCAGCCCCAGACCAGCGTCTTGCGAGGGCTCCAGCCCCAGACCAGCATCCTGAGGTGGCTCCAGCCCCAGACCAGCGTCCTGCGAGGGCTCCAGCCCCAGACCAGCGTCTAGAGAGGACTCCTGGCCATGACCCCATAGTCCTGCCTCAGAAATTTTTTTACCTATGAACCATAATAACGACAATGACACAACTCTCTGACTCTCTAACACACTCACACTTCTACTACTCCTGACACTTCTCTGAAACAACACAACAACCACAAGGTGGCGCGAGTTTCGAACCCGAAGCGACACTCAGACCGAACCGATGACGTATTTCACACAAACCGAGGCCTCGTTTGTCATTGGTCACGTGATTTTCCGTTAACAACACAAGCGTCGAATCGGTGCTTCATATCTCGACACAAGCTCCGATGCCTCGGTTCAAATGTCACATCGCTAGTTGTGACCTTTTTTTTTTTTATGGAGCAAACTGACAAAAAAAAACAGTATCAGACTCATTCGAAATAGGCAAAACAATTTCACAACGCCATACTGATTTATGAAATGATAAATGCAGGCATAATCAGGTGATGTGTGCATGTGTGTCAAGTCTATGTCATTTCTTATTTGTCACCAAGTTTAGCTTGTGACAGTTAAGGGATGTAGAACATGGTCATGCAGAATAAAGCATTAATATGTGTTTTATAAGTACTAATAAACAGCCAATATCCTAGTAATATGCAAGCTAATAAGCAATTAGTTAATAGTGAGAATCGGTCTAAAGTGTTACCGATATTGAATAAACACAAACTCTCACAAGCCCAGTGCGATGAAGGGAAGATGCACTGAATGAAGAATCTGGCAGCAGAAATGAGTGATGGCTCTACGACACCATCACCAGACTGAGGTTATGCTGCGTGAGGCAGTTTGTTGTCGGAAGATAAGAGTCTTTCGACAGCAGTTACTAGTGTTTTCTTATTATTTGATAGCAGATATTGGTTGTGCATATTACTGTAGGGCAAGCTGATATGGATGCCAGAAACTTGTTTGCAGTGTCTACTTTTCAACTGATCACGATACTGATTTAATTTCAACCTTACTTGTCACATATTTTAAAAAACGTAAATATAAAAGCAACCTATGAATCCTTTAAAGTTGAAATGTGTGTGGTGCTCAACTGTGCGAAATGCCGCTGACATATGCTTAAGTGTGGTTATGAGCGAGTCAGTGTTATACAGTTGTTCAGAACGTCTTTTAGCACAGTTTTCCATGAGGGTGTTCTGAGGGGCAGCATGTTTAAAATGTTATGCAATTGTTGGGCTTTTACCATGATTAACACATTGCTATAGCTACAGGTGTTCAGGTGTTCTAACATGTAATGCTATTGTTAAGGTGTTGGACTTTAGCATGTTTAGCATTTTGTTACATGGTTGTTAGGAGCTTTAGCATGTTTAGCATGTTGTTATGCTGTTGTTAGGGTGTTCTGATGGGCTTTAGCATGTTTAACTTGTTATGTGGTTGTTAGGAGCTTTAGCATGTTTAGCATGTTGTTATGCTGTTGTTAGGGTGTTCTGATGGGCTTTAGCATGTTTAACTTGTTATGTGGTTAACACGTTAATGGTTGCCGCCCAATCACAGTGGATATGGACAAATACAACACAGACCAACCGCCACATTCGGCTTGTACAGCGTCAACAGGTGAAAACAACAAGCATAATAACGGAACAAAATCATTTTAAAACGAGAGCCAGAGCAGATATGGTGAATTCAGGGTGATTGGGACACTTTTTGCCATTAAGATGACTTGGAAAAAGTTTCCCAATCACCCTGAATTCACCCTACTTTACATTGTATCTACAGTTTTTATATAAAACCAATACAGAAACTAACTTTCTGTGAAATGAGATACTAGTAACACTTCCGCGGATATTCTGTATCATAGCAAGCAAAGAATAAACTGAATAAAAAACGCTGCGCTGCCGAAGCGCTCTCAAGCACCCACAGCAAGGCGTTTTCAGCTGGCTAAAATGCTTTGGTGGACAGGCAGCCTAATAATGCAGGAAACAGTGTTCACATGACGCGGAGATTACAGGCAGTGTGACAGATATTTTTATGTCAGTAGTTTTTCTCTCAGACCTTTCTCTCTCTGACTCCTCTTTCTTTTCTCATTCTTTGGCCCCCATCAGAGACAGGGTTTCCTACCTGCACTCTGTCTTTATCAAAAAACGGTCCATCTGATTCTCAGCTGCTTGGGGGGGCTAAACCGGGCTATTCAAAATTCTGATGGGGCTATAGCCCCCCCTAGCCCCGGTGTAGCGCCGTCAATGATGACTTCAGAAGTGGGAAGTACGAAACATCAGCACATGATAGCACATGAAGGCAGCATTAGTGTGTTCTGAGGGGTTTTTAGCATGATTAGCACATTGCTATACTGTTGTTAGTGTGTTCTGAGGGGGTTTAACATGATTAGCACATTGCTATACTGTTGTTAGTGTGTCCTGAGGGTTTTTTCAGGATGATTAGCGTGTTGCTATACTGTTGTTAGTGTGTTCTGAGGGGTTTAGCATTATTAGCTTGTTGATATACTGTTGTTAGTGTGTTCTGAGGGTTTAGCATTATTAGCTTGTTGATATACTGTTGTTAGTGTGTTCTGAGGGGTTTAGCATTATTAGCTTTTTGATATACTGTTGTTAGTGTGCTCTGAGGGGTTTAACATTATTAGCTTGTTGCTATACTGTTGTTAGTGTGCTCTGAGGGGTTTAGCATTATTAGCTTGTTGTTATACTGTTGTTAGTGTGTTCTGAGGGGTTTAGCATTATTAGCTTGTTGCTATACTGTTGTTAGTGTGTTCTGAGGGGTTTAGCATTATTACCTTGTTGATATACTGTTGTTAGTGTGTTCTGAGGGGTTTAGCATTATTAGCTTGTTGATATACTGCTGTTAGTGTGTTCTGAGGGGTTTTAGCATGATTAGTTTGTTGCTATACTGCTGTTAGTGTGTTCTGAGGGGTTTAGCATTATTAGCTTGTTGCTATACTGTTGTTAGTGTGTTCTGAGGGGTTTAGAATTATTAGCTTGTTGATATACTGTTGTTAGGGTGTTCTGAGGGGTTTAGCATTATTAGCTTGTTGATATACTGTTGTTAGTGTGTTCTGAGGGGTTTAGCATTATTAGCTTGTTGCTATACTGTTGTTAGTGTGTTCTGAGGGGTTTAGCATTATTACCTTGTTGATATACTGTTGTTAGTGTGTTCTGAGGGGTTTAGCATTATTACCTTGTTGATATACTGCTGTTAGTGTGTTCTGAGGGGTTTAGCATTATTAGCTTGTTGCTATACTGTTGTTAGTGTGTTCTGAGGGGTTTAGCATTATTACCTTGTTGATATACTGTTGTTAGTGTGTTCTGAGGGGTTTTAGCATGATTAGTTTGTTGCTATACTGCTGTTAGTGTGTTCTGAGGGGTTTAGCATTATTACCTTGTTGATATACTGCTGTTAGTGTGTTCTGAGGGGTTTTAGCATGATTAGTTTGTTGATATACTGCTGTTAGTGTGTTCTGATGGGGTTTTAGCATGATTAGTTTGTTGTTATACTGCTGTTAGTGTGTTTTGAGGGGTTTAACATTATTAGCTTGTTGCTATACTGTTGTTAGTGTGTTCTGAGGGGTTTAGAATTATTAACTTGTTGATATACTGTTGTTAGTGTGTTCTGAGGGGTTTAGCATTATTAGCTTGTTGATATACGGTTGTTAGTGTGTTCTGAGGGGTTTGGCATTATTAGCTTGTTGATATACTGTTGTTAGTGTGTTCTGAGGGGTTTAGCATTATTAGCTTGTTGCTATACTGTTGTTAGTGTGTTCTGAGGGGTTTAGCATTATTACCTTGTTGATATACTGTTGTTAGTGTGTTCTGAGGGGTTTAGCATTATTACCTTGTTGATATACTGTTGTTAGTGTGTTCTGAGGGGTTTAGCATTATTAGCTTGTTGCTATACTGTTGTTAGTGTGTTCTGAGGGGTTTAGCATTATTACCTTGTTGATATACTGTTGTTAGTGTGTTCTGAGGGGTTTAGCATTATTAGCTTGTTGATATACTGCTGTTAGTGTGTTCTGAGGGGTTTTAGCATGATTAGTTTGTTGCTATACTGCTGTTAGTGTGTTCTGAGGGGTTTAGCATTATTAGCTTGTTGCTATACTGTTGTTAGTGTGTTCTGAGGGGTTTAGAATTATTAGCTTGTTGATATACTGTTGTTAGTGTGTTCAGAGGGGTTTAGCATTATTAGCTTGTTGATATACTGTTGTTAGTGTGTTCTGAGGGGTTTAGCATTATTAGCTTGTTGATATACTGTTGTTAGTGTGTTCTGAGGGGTTTAGCATTATTAGCTTGTTGCTATACTGTTGTTAGTGTGTTCTGAGGGGTTTAGCATTATTATCTTGTTGATATACTGTTGTTAGTGTGTTCTGAGGGGTTTGGCATTATTAGCTTGTTGCTATACTGCTGTTAGTGTGTTCTGAGGGGTTTAGCATTATTAGCTTGTTGATATACTGTTGTTAGTGTGTTCTGAGGGGTTTTAGCATGATTAGCTTGTTGCTATACTGTTGTTAGCATGCTCTGAAGGGGGTTTAACATGATTAGCACATTGCTATACTGCTGTGTTCTGATGGGTTTTTAGAATACCCTTGTCAAAAAAAATCCTATTGGAATTTCGGTTTATCCTGTATGATCTTATTTGATTATTTGAATCTTATTGGACATTGCATTTTTATTTAATGGAATTTCACTTTGTCCTGTGGGATCTTATTGGATTCTTAGAATCCTATTGGACATTCTAATTCATTTTAATGGAATTGTAATTTGTCCTGTAGGATCTTACTTAGAATCTTACTGGACATTGTGTTTTTATTTAATGGAATTTCACTTTGTCCTGTGATAGTTTTTATTATTACTTATTATAATAAATAAATAATTAACTAATAAAGAGTCACCCTGGAATGAAAATAGTCACCCTGTCTTTTTCGGACCTCATAAGCAGAAATAAATGTAAAAAAAAACCTGCACATGCTCCTCCATGGCAGTGAATGGCAGGGAAATCCAGGCTAAAACGTTACAAAAAAGGATAAAGGACTGTTGTTAGTGTGCTCTGAGGGGTTTAGCATTATTAGCTTGTTGATATACTGTTGTTAGTGTGTTCTGAGGTTTTAGCATTATTAGCTTGTTGCTATACTGTTGTTAGTGTGCTCTGAGGGGTTTAGCATTATTACCTTGTTGATATACTGTTGTTAGTGTGTTCTGAGGCGTTTAGCATTATTAGCTTGTTGATATACTGCTGTTAGTGTGTTCTGAGGGGTTTTAGCATGATTAGTTTGTTGCTATACTGCTGTTAGTGTGTTCTGAGGGGTTTAGCATTATTAGCTTGTTGCTATACTGTTGTTAGTGTGTTCTGAGGGGTTTAGCATTATTAGCTAGTTGCTATACTGTTGTTAGTGTGCTCTGAGGGGTTTGGCATTATTAGCTTGTTGATATACTGCTGTTAGTGTGTTCTGAGGGGTTTTAGCATGATTAGTTTGTTGCTATACTGCTGTTAGTGTGTTCTGAGGGGTTTAGCATTATTAGCTTGTTGCTATACTGCTGTTAGTGTGTTCTGAGGGGTTTAGCATTATTAGCTTGTTGATATACTGTTGTTAGTGTGTTCTGAGGGGTTTTTAGCATGATTAGCTTGTTGATATACTGCTGTTAGTGTGTTCTGAGGGGTTTTAGCATGATTAGCTTGTTGCTATACTGTTGTTAGCATGCTCTGAGGGGGTTTAACATGATTAGCACATTTCTATACTGCTGTGTTCTGATGGGTTTTTAGAATACCCTATGATCTTATTTGATTATTTGAATCTTATTGGACATTGCATTTTTATTTAATGGAATTTCACTTTGTCCTGTGGGATCTTATTGGATTCTTAGAATCCTATTGGACATTCTAATTTATTTTAATGGAATTTTAATTTGTCCTGTAGGATCTTACTTAGAATCTTACTGGACATTGTGTTTTTATTTAATGGAATTTCACTTTGTCCTGTGATATTTTTTATTATTACTTATTATAATAAATAAATTATTTACTAATAAAGAGTCACCCTGGAATGAAAATAGTCACCCTGTCTTTTTCGGACCTCATAAGCAGAAATAAATGTAAAAAAAACCTGCACGTGCTCCTCCATGGCAGTGAATGGCAGGGAAATCCAGGCTAAAACGTTACAAAAAAGGATACAAAAGTATCACGCAATGATACATGGAGACGCGCGCCATATATGGAAAGTGTTCAGGAGGGAAATCACTCGCTCCAGATGCTCTATTCGTGTTTGGTGTGAACGCAGCATAAGGTTTTGTGGAGCTCGGCTGTTACTCTGCGCATTCCTGTGAGTGCGTGCGAGCCGTCAGCATATTACTATAACTTACACTGTTGTCATGGCACCCAGGATAAGCACACACACATGCACCATTTTGAGAAATCAGACGCGACTATCTCTTTTATAAGGTAAATAATAAGAAATAATACAATAATACAGGCCCGTAGCTAGCCTAGTGAAAGGGGGGGTCGTTGTCAAATTTCTAACCAAGATCATGTAACACCTTTTTCAGTCAAAACACACACTGTGTGGAGTGTATATTATTTAGCATGGACAATCAAAACTTCCCCACAAAGTTTAAATCACAAATTCACGTGACAGAACTATTAAGCTAACATGCTTTTGTTTCATATTGCGAAACATGAAGTTTTGAAGAAGTCACTCACATCACATCACTAACTAATAATTGGTCAGCAAACAAAGGTGCTTTATTTATTTGGCTCATATACTGCGTGCACGAGCACACCCACACACACCCTCGCTAGGGGGGTTCGGAGGCATGCTCCCCATAGAAAATTTTGATTTCTCTGATTTACATGTGCGCATTTTAAGACGTTTGAAGGCCAAAAAATGGATGAGAAATAGCTTTTAAAACAGTCAGTGGGCAGTAGATTATTAGTCAGTTCCTGCTCTCTCCTCATCTCCATCACTCTTTCTTTTTCTCTCATTCTCCTTATCTTGCCCCGTCTCTTCCCCTCCTAAAGCAGTCAAGAAAGTAAACATAGGGTTTATATTTAGAATATTTTTTATTAATCACTTTCTAAGACAAGTTAATTTACTGAAGGCTATGAACGCTAGTTAAATATAAATATATAAAAAAATCATTCACAATATGTACACATTCATTATTAATCTTATGCCGTATATGAAGAAAGCTTCGTTAATGTTTCTTGTTCTCTCACATTGACAGTTGCTAATTATTACATTACATGAATCACGTAAATTATATAGGCCTACTTTCATTTCAAAATGGCGAAATTACACAAATTTTATTAATTTGCCTGATTGTCGGAGGTTTAACATTTCAATCCTAAAACAGCTGCCAGATATGAAGCGTCGTGCTGGTACTCGTGCTCAGCATCTTCAGAAAACATAAAACCTGCCTACTTTTTTTTGATCAACTTAAATATTTTGACGTTGACGAGCGAGCGTTGACAGACCGCAGGTAGTGTTTTGTATTAAAGTAGTGTTAATACTATAGTAGGCAATTATTTCACATTTATTATATAGCCTATACACATCGGAAAAATACCGAGGTCCGGATTCAAATTATTGGCCGTCATTACTTCATTACGTCAGAACACTTGTTTATTACAAAAAAAATCACAAAAAAGACTTAAATTCTGGACCTTTGGCAGTTCGAACCACTCCCCCGCCTACAGGCATGTACTATAATGAGGTAAACCTCCTGAGGTGAATGCTTTGTACCGGTTGTCATGACAACATTGCGTGAGCGCTGATGGCTCGCACACACTCAGAGGAACGCGCGCACAGAGTAACGGCCGAGATCGGTATTTTGGCTGAATATTACGGTTTCTTTCTCGCAAAACCTTATGCTGCGTTCACACCGAACGATAATAGAGCGTCTGGAGCGAGTGATTTCCCTCCTGAACACTTTCCATATATGGCGCGCGTCTCCATGTATCATTGCGTGATACTTTTGTATCCTTTTTGTAAAGTTTTAGCCTGGTCGCCATTCACTGCCATTATATGGAGGAGCGCGTGCAGGACGTTTTTCAAAATTTCAAAAAAGATAGAAGGACACAGGGCATTGGAACAGCAGCAGGGTGAGTAAAAGATGGCTTTATTTTCATTTCAGGGTGAACTATCCCTTAAACTATTTAGAGTAACATTGTGTGTGTGTGTGTGTGTGTGTGTGAGAGAGAGAGAGAGAGAGAGAGAGACCCAATTGGATCCCATTCAAATCCTGTAGAAATTATCCTACAGGATAATTATGTATTGTCTTATAAGACAATTCCCACAGAATCCAATAGGAATTGGATGAGAATCTTATAGGACAAAACATAAATATCCTATAAGACTATTTCTAACGGAATCCTATAAGAACGGTTCCAAAAAATTATAGAAATGGAATCCTGTACAGGTTTCTTATTAGAATCCTTTAGGATTTTTTGACATGGGTGATTGATTGGCTTCTGTGTTCTGTTTTTTTTTTAAATTTATTTATTTTTAACATGATTAACTTGTTTTGCTATACTGTTGTTAGAGTGCATGCTTTTTTTTTTTTTTTGCATGATTAGCACATTTCTATACCACTCTCAGGGTGTTCTGGGTGGCTGCTAAGTGATTACTTAATGGCCCAAAGCAGCCCACCCTCAAATCTCAATTATATTCTGGTTTCTAGATTGTTGTATTCCCTTCATTAATGTCAGTATGTTTCAAAAACAGCTTATGAGTCAAACTTTAATGCTTAGGGTTAGCCTTAGCAAGCACCACTAAATAACCATAATTGACTTTGACTGTTTTTCACTGAACTGCATGCCTCAAAACACAACCTCATTTACACAGGACACAACGGAGCAATACACTCAAGCTCTTGCAATCACGAATTCCCTTATGTGACATGTTGTGTGACCAAACCAAATAAAAATGGAATAAAATACCTTGTACAGTTCACCAAGGAAGGACAGAATGAGACCAGACAAGTGCTAACAAACATATGCCTTAGTGAGAATGCGAGGACAGTCTGCGGGGAGCAATCTAAAGTGTTTATTGTTGTATTTGTGAATGCTATTACTGACAGGGCTCAACGGTGGGATTAGCTTCCAGCGCTAGCACAAGACTTAACCAATGAAACTCCCTCCCAGCCCACAGAAAACTCCAGCATATCGGCATTCACAGTGATGAGCGGCATTCGTCTAATCCGCTTGCTCGAGGGTTTTGGAAACCTTCACGAGTCACCTATCAAAGGAAGCGTTTTTAGCTGTGACGGGTACCTAACTCGCAAAGCACGCAGTCATCCGTTTTTGTCATGCACTGAAGTGCCATTCCACAAAAATAGGTAAATAAAATAAAAAATAATCCTATAGCTTAACCTCAAGGGCCTGGAAGGAAAGCTACATGAATAAATATTTTTTTAAAAAACAGCCATGACATATGCCAAATAACACCATCATGAACCTTTTCTGTTTTAGAAGGTATAAGAAGTTTTGCATAACTTGATACCCTAGTTAACCAAAGTTAACAACAACAACCTTTAATTAACTTAGAATTAACTTTTAAGTGCTAGACATGAGAGTAAACTTTATATAAATATATATGTATATATATATATAAATATATGTATGTATATGTATTTATATACACCGATCGGGCATAACATTATGACCACTGACAGGTGAAGTGAATAAAACTGATTATCTCTTCATCACGGCACCTGTTAGTGGGTGGGATATATTAGGCAGCAAGTGAACATTTTGTACTCAAAGTTGATGTGTTAGAAGCAGAAAAATAAAATGGGCAAGCGTAAGGATTTGAGCGGGTTTGACGAGGGCCAAATTGTGATGGCTAGACGACTGGGTCAGAGCATCTCCAAAACTGCAGCTCTTGTGGGGTGTTCCCGGTCTGCAGTGGTCAGTATCTATCAAAAGTGGTCCAAGGAAGGAACAGTGGTGAAACGGTGACAGGGTCATGGGCGGCCAAGGCTCATTGATGCACGTGGGGAGCGAAGGCTGGCCCGTGTGGTCCGATCAAACAGACGAGCTACTGTAGCTCAAATTGCTCAAGAAGTTAATGCTGGTTCTGATAGAAAGGTGTCAGAATACACAGTGCATCGCAGTTTGTTGCTTATGAGGCTGCATAGTGTATATATATATATATATATATATATATATACACACACACACACATACAGTATATATATATATATATATATATATATACACACACTTAAACAGTCTATACGTAATGTAATTAATGTGAATCTGAGGAAACAACAATTTTCTGATTATAATTCATGAGCGATAGTATCAGTGGAGTTTGCATTAGAAAGCACCACTAATTAATGCACATTATAGAACAAAACCACATTACTATAACAATATGCAGATCATGATACACCAAAAACTGTTGTATTTAAAGACTATTGTGAATGCAGGCTATTCAGCAAGAACACCATTTGGTAACTTTTTTTTTATTTTTTATTTTTTAAGTAAACTGCTCAAATGAATGGCTCTAATTAAACTGAAGATACGGTAGCTATAATCTGAAAGAGCTCAAGTCTCTCTTTGTTTAAACTCCACATGTCCTTCCGTAATTACTCCCCATTATCTGCACCAAACAGCCAGAAGCTTTACCCAGGAAAGAAACCTGCAACTTGGGTGATATGTGCTCCACACACTGATTGCAAAAACACACATTCACAAAGATACTAACACATTTAAACTTTCCAAGAAACACCAACAAAACGCACACACACGATAGTAACTAATCTTGCAAACTCAATGCACACCCACAAACGAATTTACACACAAAGGCTTTTCTTGTACATGGTATAATTGATCACATGACTTCACCTTTGGCTGATTAATGATGCAAGGCAACTATATGGCGCAAAACTAACATAAGGCCCGATGGTCGGCCATCGGGCAATGTTGGGCCGCTTTTGAGTGTTGATTCGGTGAGTATCGCACCATTGGCTCTAGTCGGACGCCATCTGGGTTTTTTTGGCCGATTCAGCTTGTTGAATCGGTGTCGGGCCTTTGGTGAGAGAGAGAACTCTGATGGGCTGTTCAGCTTAGCGAATGAATCCGTGCACAAGAATAAAAGAGAAAGTGATGAAAGCAAGCAAAGAAGACAAGACGGTACAACCAGAAGGCTATATTATAATATAGCCAGTTGTAATTTTACATAATTTTACCTGAGCATTCCAATGCAGGAATATTTTTATAATAACATGAGCCGAGTGGAATGAAGAAAGTGATTAGCACACTGTAAACCCGAATAAGTTGGCAAAACTCAAAGTTAAAAAAAATTAAGTTTAGGTAAGCAGAACTCACATGTAATCATACATTTTAATTGCTCTGAACTTGAAATATCATGTAATCGCATATTTTTAGTAGTGGAAACTTAACTAGATTTAAGTAAAGATTCAGTAAATGCCACCTTGCTAATTGGTTACACAATTCTTTGGTAGCATTAGCATATCACTTGCTGAATGAGAACCGCAATATAATACATTTAACATATACCTGTTCTCAAACTAAACTCATGCTCCACTCGTCACCATGATGGTAACAGGAATATACAGAAGACTAACAAATGGTCAAAAAAAACATAACAAAACATTAAACACTATTAAATCTCCCACTTAACGTTAATCTTTGACAGAAAACCATAATATAACACTTAATTTTGGCATTTACTTTCCCTTTTGAGTGTCATGACAAAGCATGCTGGGAAATAGAAATTACAGCCCAGTTTCGGTTAATCTAATCTTATTTAAGTTAATCTAAATTAAAAGATTAATAAAACGAATAAAACTCACAATGAAACAATTTAGATTACTTAAAATGTGTGTTGAGAACTCAAAAGAAAAAGAAAGTTCTAAATACTCATAAAAGTTGATTTGTTTAAACTAATTTGTTTAATTTGAGTTGGCTCTACTCAAACCAATTAATTATTTTGAGCATTAGTGTTTACGATATTCAAAATGGTAAGCAAGCGGTGCTTTGTTTACGGTTTGTATATCTGCAGTCTTGTTTTTTGTTTCCTTTTTTAAATGACGAATATAGACTATTGATACCTGCTGATATAGACAGTTATTTCCTACACAAACGCACATGCTAGTTGACAGTCACCTATAGTCCTTTTGGTGTGTTCAAGCGCAGCTTTTTGGCAACGTATCCACGCAAGGCCACAATACAGTCAGATTTCGTCGCCGCTATTTTTTTGACATCGACTTGGTGTGTCATGGCCTAAGGGCCGGGCCATCAGTGAGTGTCTGTCTAGTTTTAGTAGCTGTTCCACATGTTGGCTGTAGTCGGGCTCACGTCAGCGACTGTTCATCCAGTTCAGCATGTTGAATCGCCATCAGAGCAGTCAGTGAGAGAAATCACTGATTGGCTGTTCAGTTTAGCAAAATAGACAGCCAATCAGAATCCATCCACCTTCTTTTTCATTTGAGAAGTGTTACTAGTATCTGATCTTGTGAATAGTTTATATCTGAATATATAAAAATGCAGACTCAATGTAAAGTATTTGCTTTGACCCTTGATCTGGATGAAGAGATGGCTGAACCACGTAGAAAGAGAGGACGGTTGGTCAATGTGGAATTTGTCCCGACCTTCCTCAACTGTGATTGGACAGCTAGGTAAAAAAACTTTACCCACATTTTTCAACTCTCTGCAACCAAAAAATAAATAAACCCCCAAGCATGCAGCATTCAGCATTAAAATAGACTCTGTGCTCATGCGGCTCCCATTGAAAACAATTGAAAAAATGTGATGGCCTTATAATAAACAGAACGTTATCGCACCTTGGTGTGAACACTAATATTGTTATCATTAGGGGCTTTCACACCGGGTAGTTATAGGAACTAAGTTATAGGAACTAACCACCAGAACGGTCCCCTAAGAACTAAATGTTCTTCTAGGACAATTTTCCTGGTTGGTTTCACACCACCAGTAAGAACTCTGAAGAGACGTAAGCCGTCACTTATGTCCCGACAGTGAGACAGTACATCTCGCTTACCAGCACCACATCCTCTTAGCCAGAGCCTAAGAACACAGGGCTCCCATTCTCAGTAAGTTTTGGGAGTTCATTTTTAGTCCATCTCTGCAAAACGGACTTCAGGATAGGAGATGGGCTAAAAATAAACTCTCAAAACTTAACGCCAGATTCTGGAAGATGAATTCTTCAAACAGTGGTACAAGAGGATGTGGTGCTGGTCCTTCAAGAGTCACTCTGTTAATAAAGCCTATACAATAACAGTCTTCTGTATTCACAACACTTCTTCATGTATTTTACAACACTTCAGCTTGTGATTCTTATTAAGTGGGGGTGTTTTTTTTTTTGATTCTTTACCTAACTTAAGTCTCTGAGATCCTGACAGCTTGCACTTCTGGAGACTCCAGGTAGGTTGCAGTTCTGGAAAATTATGGCGCAGGAGACTAAAGGGTTCCTGATGGTTTCACACTTAATTCTTCACCTTAATTCTTAATTATTTTGCAGTTAACTTGTGTCTTTTCTTCTCCAGCTGTTTTTGTCTGACCCTGCTGACCCAATGAGCGTTTCACGGTCCAATGGTCATGCCTTATCTGCAATGTCTAGCATTGCATTAGTATTGTATCCTTCTCATGGGCATTTAATACATTTTAAATCTCTTTTTTGACTCATTTGATCTGTAAAAGAAAACGTGCCTAATAATTCTGCACACCTGAATATAAGGTGTTTTTCATTTCCAGCCTTCATGAACAATTATATATCACTTATAAATGATTAAATACAAAATGAATAGTAGTTATTAAGATTAACGTGGTTTGGAATTGGTAAAATGTGCCTGGAAAAAAAATATGATTAGAAAAACAACGTGCCTAATAATTATGCACGCGGTGTATATCTGACAAAGCAGTGTACACTCAAAGGCCAGAAATAATATTTTTTTTTAAAAAAAGAAAAGAAGAAACTGCTAACACCCGTATATGCCAAGACTATGAAATAGCTGCACTCTGTTGTTTAAACCTACTGGAAAAGGCTTTAAAACACTGTCACGGCTAACCACCATAATCATCCAGGGTCGCGTTCAGAGACACTCTCAGGGAGCTGAAACCATACCGGCGGGGGCGTGTGTGTTCTGGAACATCACGACAGCAAGGTTTCACCGCCCTTATGTCTAGGCCTCTGAAATAAATGTTCTTTGAAACCATGTGGAGGTGAGTAGGAACCAGCATTTTAGATCAAAGCACATCTGCACAAACACCACACTGGGAAATCTGTGCAGTTTGCCCTATGAGCGGTGCCACATTGTCATTATGCGCATTGACATAATTCATGTTCCTAGGGATTATGGGTACAGAGCGATGTGGTAAAAGAATTTTGCAGGGTTTCTGGGCATGAACGAACTGGGACCGGAAGTTTTTCAGATGATTTGGGTTTAGGGAGTTGGGTCATTTTAAGTTCAGCAATCCAGAGGGATGTTCCTTGAATAAGTATAAAACAATACTTATTCCGTCCCATCATTCTGTAGTTAATGATCCAAACCTTGTCATTATTTGCTTTCTTGAAGCATTCTGAGGCCAAAATCATGATGGAAGGGTACTTGGTAAAAGGGTTAATTGCATATGAAAGCACAGTTTTGTGTTAAATATCCATTTGTTTAATGTAAGGCAATAGCGCTTAGCAATATTTACAGGTACATTAACCTAAACCGGTATTTTAAAGTACACCATTAAGCCTCACAGCTGCCAATCACATCCTTTCATGTGTGCACAGCTGTTCCTTTTAAATGTGCATTGGACGTGCTTTGGACTAAACAAATAAGATGGCTTTCAAAGCAAACATGCTAATTAGCATTGCAGTGAGGAAAAGTGAAGATTTTTGATCCGTTACAAAACCTAGTGTGCTGCCTACCAAGTCAACACTTGGCTGCTCCCTATTCCAAAATGTAGGCGGCAATCTCATGGTTGTTTTAGCTAAATTATAAGCAGCATTGATTTATTTTTTTTATAGTCAATCCCAGACTGCATTGCAAAGCTCAGAAAACATTCATCCAATGGTGGCCAATGCAATACTGAAAAGTAGCAATACACATCATAAACGTTTGCCTGATATTTGTATGTGCTAGGTATTTATATAGTCTCTATAATACTACGTTGTTAGCTTAGCAACATGCTAACATCAAACCATACTGAGAGTTGAGTCTCATGTCTCAATATTTATCCAGTATTTGTGTGGGCTATATAGTAACCTCATTGTACCACATTGTTAGCACTGATTTTTTACAGTCTATGTGCGCTTCATGAGAAGGACAGTTTTGTCCCATTATTTACTCAGTGGGTATTTGTGTGCTATTAAAGGATTAGTTCATATCAAAATGAAAATGTCCTGATAATTTTCTCACCCCCATCTCATCCAAGATGTTCATGTCTTTCTTTCTTTAGTCGAAAAGAAAGTTTGAGGAAAACATTCCAGGATTTTTCGCCACATAATGGACTTCTATGGCAACCAACGGGTTGAAGGTCCAAATCAAGGGCTTCGAAGGGCTTAAAAGGACCCTATTCCTCGGCTGCGCGATACCAGCCGAGGAATAGGGTCTTATCTAGCGAAATGATAGGTCAAAAAAAAAGTTTTTAAGTGATTATGTAATCACGTCGGAAGAGTCACGCTAGACGTATGCAGAAGTACCGCCCCAGTGTTTACAAAACGCTTGTGTGAAGACTAATACAAACATCCTTTAGTAAAAAAAAAAAGGTAAAACAATGATGTCAGATGATTTTGAAGTTGGAGATTGTAACGCAAGTTGAACTCAAAAACAAAAGGGAGAGCTGGATCCAAATGCAAAATAATTTAATAACAAAATAAATATAACAAAACCACAGAGAACCAAGGAACAGCTAACAGAATGAGCAGCAACGTACATCAATGTAGGACAAGACCTGACAAAGAACACAGGAAACACAGGGGTTTAAATACACAGGGGGAGACAACAAGAAAAACGTCTAGTGTGGCCTTTCCGACGTGATTACGTAAACCGTGATGTGTTGCAGAGCAGCGCAAGATGAGCAATTTAGGTAAAAAAAGTATATAAATGTTTATTTTTTCTTTAAAATGACCGATGGTTTTGCTAGATAAGACCCTATTCCTCGTCTGGGATCGTGCAGAGCCTCTGAAGCCTTTCGAAACTGCATTGATTTGGACCTTTAACCCATTGGTTGCCATCAAAGTGCATTATGTGGAGAAAAATCCTGGAATGTTTTCCTCAAAAAACGTAAATTCTTTTCAACTGAAGAAAGAAAGACACAAACACCTTAGATGAGATGGGGACAAGTAAAATATCAGGTTCATTTTGAAGTGAACTAATCCTTTAAGCATAACCACTTTGTTAGCTTAGCAACATGCTAACGTCAGACAGTATTAGGATCAATTTACTCAATATTTGTGTGGGCTACATATGTTCATTGTACCACATTGTTAGCTTAACAATGTGATAAGATGGAACTTAGAATCAATTTAGCCGATATTTGTGTAAGCTATGTATTTTTTAGAGCACTGCGTCTATGTGCGCTTCATGAGAAGGATATGTTTGTACCACTATTTACTCAATGCGTGTGATACATATTAAGGATAGCCACGTTGTTAGCTTAGCAACATGCTAACATCAGAATGTATTGGTATCAATTTACTCAATATTTGTGTGGGCTACATAAGCTCATTGTACCACATTGTTAGCTTAGCAATGTGCTAACATGCACCATATGCATCATCGAGGCGGTCTCGTTTAAGAAAAGTAACCGTTAGATTGCAAAGTAATAAAGATGTTACAGTATTTTACACCTCACAATGAATAACAGTCAATTTTAGTATGGTTACTTTTCTTAAATAAGACATCCTTGATGACGTATGCAGCCTTCAAATGCGACCTCCAGAGGACGCAGCCTTCGAAATGAGACGCAGCTATAGAATCAATTTAGCCAATATTTGTGTGAGCTACATAGTAAGCTCATTGTACCACATTGTTAGCTTAGCAATGTGCTAACATGCAACATATAAACAATTTAGCCGATATGCTATGTATTTTTTAGAGCACTGCGTCTATGTGCACGTCATGAGATGAACAGTTTTGTCCCAATTTTTCCTTAATGGGTATTTGCGTGTTACATATTAAGCATAACCACTTTGTTAGCTTAGCAAAATGCTAACGTCAGACAGTTTTGGAATCAATTTACTCAATATTTGTGTGAATTACATAGTAAGCTCATTGTACCACATTGCTAGCACATAGAACATGCAACATAGAATCAATTTAGCCAATATTTGCGTGAGCTATGTATTTTTTAGAGCACTGCGTCTATGTGTGCATCATGAGAAGGACAGTTTTGTCCCAATATCTACTCAATGGGTATTTTTGTGTACTACATATTAAGCATAACCACATTGTTAGCTTAGCAACATGCTAACATCAGACAGTACTGATATCAATTTACTCAATATTTGTGCATGTTTTATATATTTATTCCTATTAGGGTACCGCTTTGTTAGCTTCTTGTTAGTTTAACAACATGCTAACATCAAACCTTCAATTGCAAGTATAGGGGAGAGTGGGGCACACGTGGGGTTATCCTTCCACACATGCCAGGATGACGAAACTTAGTGTATTTACTATTTGCCATATCAACACTATATAGAGAAAAAAATGCACAAAAATGTAAAGATCTTTGGAAGATATCACTGAACATTTATTTAACTATAGCAAAAGTAAATTTCTTACTTAAGTTTATTTTTTATCTCTGTTTTTTGTGTTTATTTAAAATAAGACAAATCTGATATTATTTTAATCTTATATCTGTTATTTAACAGTTGAGATAGTTCTTTAATGCTGATCAAACCAACAGAAGACACAAGCTGGGTTTAAATCCCAGTTGCGCAGGTGGGGTGTGTTCTAACAGTGCGTTACAATGAGCCCCATTAGAACTACGCTATTCTATTCTATACTTTTATGAATTCTATTGAGAAACCATGAGAAAAAGGTGAATAATGACTGAGAATCAATGTTCAGAAATGATTCATTATTATCATGTTTTTAACTATGCTGTATAACTGTGTTTTGAGATGTGTTTGTTGTCAAACTCAAAAATTAGTATATTTTTAATGATTAAAAAATGCCATTATTTTGTTTAAAAAAGTTAATAATTGTATTTTATTGACAAAATAGTTTAGTTTGTCTTGGATATTTTTTTGATTTTATCAGATAACACTTTAAGCTGTCATTTGGTCATGTTACATCGTTCCCCTCACATGTTACAATGTACCCCACCTGTGGGGCATGTTGTCACATTTCACTTTCATTCTTTCGGGGGACATCAAGAAAAAAGTATACACTGTATTAATGAAACAAAACCACATAATTGTACTTGACTTGTGAAATTAATTTGGAAAAAAATAAATACTCCAAACCGCAAGTGGATTTACACAAACTGAGAAAGTCAAAAAGCGCGAGGTTGTGCCCCGCTCTCCCCTAGTTTAGGAACTTGTTACGGCTTTGTATTTCGCATTTATTGGACCACTGATTCAAAACTGATTAAAACAGATGTTCAAGGAAGTATTTTGGACTGATCTGTTAAAAATGCTCAAATATATTCATCTATGGTTATAGTTAACTTCAGTCGATCATCTTTGATTAAACAAAGTGGAAATGATGCTAACTTCAAAACTAACAGCTGGTAAAATTTTGGGACATGTTTTCTCCCATATTTTAAGAACCAGTGAAACCCATTTCACTTGGCAGGATGTTTTTACAATGCTAAATCTCCAAAGGAACAGTTTAAATTGCCCTGGCAAAAATGTAAGATGCACGATTAGATGCCTTTTTCAAGACTGTTATCAGGTGATGTTAGACAGCTTGGGCTATTCGTCTGACAACAGGGGTGTAGGAAGTTTAACAGGGAACAAATTTCAGCACGTTAACCCCTGACCCCTCCTTCTGGCTGTCTCCCGCTCACACCGGGAGATGCAATGCTTTCCCACCCTCGGGACATGACCATAATTCACAGCCAATTTAAACAGACAGACTAACAACCTGTCATCCGGACATAGTAGATGGCTAGATAGGTCAAGCAAACCCCTGTCGTGTTAATATTGGCTGTCCAATTCATGTTTTTGTATTTCGTAGGATTGAAAACTAAGCTGAATACTAATTTAAGACGTATTCATTCCTGAAAATTACAGAGCTTTTATGATACACAAAACTCTGTATCCTTGGCACAAAGCTTGTTTCATATTCACCAGGAGATTCTTATTCTAAGGAAAGACTATTAATTGAGCATTATTCTCCCTGAGGTTCTTGGAAAGACAAATCGTTCTAATTCAGGGCACGTTTAACACTCGCTTCATCTTTTCACATCAAACTTGTCATTACTTGCCAGAGTTGCGAAGCAATTCACAGCGCTACAAATATGCAATGATTACGCCCATTATTATTTAAAAAGTTATACTTCAAAAACATATAATTACACCTAGTCCACCTTCCATCGCTATAACTCACTTTCATATGAATAACTCAATGCAACAAGCAAAGCTGCATCTGGACAAACAAGGCACAATTAGTATAATGAGCGGTTTCAAAATGCCAGCGACGTAAATGGGAGATTAGTCACAGGAAAGACAGCAAAGGAGGACGCTGTGCTCTTCCACATTATACGTTTCGGAAAACCACTGTGTGGGCGGTGGAGGCCGTTGGCATAATCGCTGTTTGTTCAAGTGGAGATGCTTAAAGATGGATTATTTGATTGCAGTTATCATGGATATTCACTGTTATAGGGTTCAATCAAATGTTGGGATTTTTAGGATTGAAAAAATATAGCTCATTATTAGGATGTGCTGTTTCGAAAAATTGAAAAGTTTGGATTATAAGAACATAACAGTACAATACAAGCACTTAGTAACTGTGTATCAGAGAAGATTATTTAAAGGGATAGCTCACCCAAAAATTTAAATTTGATGTTTATCCAAGATGTAGGTGTCTTTGTTTCTTCAGTAGAACACAAATGAAGATTTTTAACTCCAACTGTTGCAGTCTGCCAGTCGTATAATGCATGTCAATGATAACAGATGAGAGTATGAGGTGAATGTACACGATATGGCGTAGAGATACCTTCCGTCGCTTGTATCCGATTGAGATACACCATATCGTGTACATTTGACCTCACTCACCGGAAGTCATCGCGTGCTGACGGCTGTTGGACATAGATCGCATTCGAGGTAAAAAAAAATGATATAAACACTGTTCGGTTTCTCACACAAACCGATCGTTTCGTGTCTTAAGACATCAATGTGTCGTCACGAGCCGCAAGGTTTAATATGGATTCATATATGTATGTTTTTTTACTCTCATAGCTCTCATACTCTAAAATGTTACCATTGACATGCATTATACGACTGGCAGACTGCAACGGTTGGAGTTAAATCTTCTACTGAAGAAACAAAGACACCTACATCTTGGATAAACATCACATTTTCATTTTTGGGTGAACTATCCCTTTAAAAAAATGAAAGAGAAAAAAAATTATAGAAGTTTGAAGTTTACTGTAAATCAAATGTACTAAACATGCTATTTTATACAAAATATTATGTTACAAATAACTTGGACTCTAAAATTGCTATAAAATCAAAGCCATATGTCTAGCCAAGTTGTGCTCCAAATCTGAAGTTGATATCACCAAAATGTAGGTTCTTATGAGATGTTGACCTGTTGACAACAATCTATTGAAATGTTTGATGCCTTCTCCTGCCTAAATTAATACATTTCTGTCAATATCACTTCACAAAACTGTGTCCAGATATGGAACCTTGAGTTTCCGACCTTTGCAACAATATGTGTTTTGTCAAGATTTGATTTTAAAATGGTGCAGTAAATTTAGCAAAACTTTTTTATTTAGGTTTTGATGTTGATTATTTTCAACCAATGGTGTGAGTTTGGGGCGGGTCTATCAGTTTGACTGAAAATACAGTAATAAATAGTATCTTTGTTTAATATTTATAAGACAAAATACACTCACATGAGATAAAGTTTCTAGTTACATAAAAAAAAGCTAGAAAAAAGCTCATGACAGACCAAAAAGAGAATAGTTTTATCTCGCTAAACCTCGCTGTTATGATCTTGGAATAAATGAATGACTGCGAATCAAGTATTTCTACAATGGCATCGATTATACTGAAAACGATTGATTTTGGCACCCACACCACTAGGTGTCAGCATAAGTCTTTTACTTCTGTTGACAGACATATTTGAATGGAAAAAATATATCTGACAAGAAAAAAGTGTTTAGTGTTCTACAGAATAATTGGGGTGTTGAAGTAGTTCTAGGAAGTTCGTACAGTATTTACAAATTTACGAGCTGAGGAGTTGCAATTGAGGGTATGTTTACTTGACATCAATGTACTAAAAACTGAAAAGTTTTTCCTCTGAATTTTTTGTGTACAGATGACAACATTGTCAGAACGATCGCTGTTCGCACGGATCCGCGAAAACGACTAAAAACGCTGTATTATTCATGCCAGGCCAGTAGGTGGCAATGTCACTTTGTAAAGAAACACTACAGGCTTATAGATTGAACACGTAATATGCATGCGCATGACGTCAACATTTTCACAAATTCACGTTTTTGTTGTCTACATGGAGACAATAATGGTATAGTTTTCAAAAACGTGTACTTTAATTCCCGTTATTAAAAGTTTGCGTTTTCAGGCCCCAAAACACCATTGTTGTGTAAATGAACAGCCAAAACGCATAAAGTTTTACGTTTTTAGTTGAAAACAATGTCGTGTAAACGGCCCCTTAGTCAGGTGCATTCAATTCACTTTGGTGGGAGTGAAATGGTGATGTACAAAAAAAAAAAATTTTTTAACTATACTTTAAAATTTAAAATGCTAATCAGGTGTGTTTTTGCTCCAATCTGGTTTCATTTCAAAGGTGCTGTAAGCCAAAATGTAATATATTTAATCATAATTGTACAATATTGTTATTTGGTTCAATAAATTGTTGTGTTTTTAAGTTAGAAAAAGCTGGCTCGCTGTTAGGATGTTCCATTTCGCAAAAATGGAAATGTGAAATTATGTGAAAAATTATAAGAACATAACAATAAAATGCAAGTATACAGTAATTGTGTTTTTTTCACAACTTTAAAGTTCCGTTACTGAGGAAGGTTCTTGATGCACAGCGCAAAGCCCAAAATTTGTTGATTATTTTCAACCAATGTTGTGAGTTCTACAAAATGAGAAATGAGAAATGAACACAAGTTGTGTTTTCGCTTTGTTTTTATTCACTTTATGAAGGTGTAATATTCAGCGATTAATCGCATCAAAAATAAAAGTGCATGTATATATTTAAGATTTTTTAATATATATTTTATTTAATAAAAATATTTATATATAATATAAATGATATAAATATATATACAGTATATACATGCAATTTTTTATGAATAAGTGAATATTTATATACATAATTGTTATACACAGTACACATATATTATGTAAACACAAACTTTTATTTTGGATGTGATTTAATCATGATTAATCGATTTGACAGCTCTAGTAATTGTACAATATTGTTATTAGGTTCAATCAAATTTTGGGCTTTTAAAATATCACCGTATTTTGTTCATACAATTTAGCTAGTTTCTTCGAGGCTGGAAGAAACTCAAAGAAAAAAGAATGCAAAAAATGTGAAAATGAATAGCTGAAGTCCATCACTCTTAAAAATAAACGTTCCAAAAGTGTTTTCGCAGTAAAATGCCACAGAACAACCATTTTTGGACCACCATTCAGTGAACAGTTCTTTCTTAGTGTGAAGAACATGTTAATAATATAAAGAACCTTTTGTGGAATGGAAAGATTCTATGGATGGTAAAGGTTCTCCATCGATTTGATGCCAATAACGAACCTTTATTTTTAAACAGCAGATTCTAATGCAGATGTTTTACAGGATTGTGTGGAAACACTTGCTTCAGCTCAGGTACAGAAAAGCAATGCATGCTTATGGATTATAAGAGCTCTCAATCTCAGCTAGTGTCTAAGCATCATTACTAACACACACACACTCTTTGCGTCTGGCCCCCGCTGGGAGAACATTAGACTGAGCTCTGTTGCGTGACGGCTTCCTCTGCTCCTCTTCATTAGATCAGCGTCCCCTGACTCGCTCAACTGAGCCCATAAATATGGTTTCATCTCCAAACACTGTCATTCATAAGCAGCAAAAACAGATCACAGGGGAATTCAACATACATGTTACTGTATGTCGATTTGAATGCATGAAACAGCAATTACAATGTACAGACACGGAGTGAGACAGCTTCAGGCATTTAATATAAGACCCTTTATTGCCATAGTAACAGCAGCTTTAGGAAAGAATTCGTACACATTACACAATCCTTGCACAAAGTACTGTGGTAATGTAGTACAGTGATGGAATCATGGTACTTGTATACAATGGTGCTGGATAATTACCATATTCAAATGCCATTGAAACATGAACTCCAATTTACTTAAAAAAAAAGTCATTATCTACATCGATAGTAATGTTCATGAGAACATGTTCAAGTCAAATTTCACCCCAAAAACTAAAAAGAGAAAAAAATGAAAAAACTATATTTTGCTTAAAGAAAATTAGTCTGTTTTAGGGAATTTTGTGACATTATTTCCCCAAAAATTAACCATGTTTTCATCTGAATTGCGATGTTTTGCTCCTTTCTATAATAAAAATAATATTAATGAAATATATATATATATTTTTTTTTTAATCTGCATAGAATAAAGGCATGCATTACATAAATTATTTTTCTTTTTAATTAATCTTTTCAATAATATATAATTACTTTTGTTGCATTACAATAATATATATATATATTATAAATAAATAAATAAATACAGTAATAATAATTAAGTATTAATGATATTTTTCAAATGGAAAAAATATCAGTATGTGTAAAATGGACAATATCTGCAAGAACACACTACACAGCAATATATATTCAGTGTCAGCCTTCCTATTCCTGAATGTCCTTCATTAGGCATTGTAACACAAACAGCCATTAAACTCTTGAGAGACTGACTTCTACAAATGAGATTTCTATTCAAAGCTTCATTAAGAACCAACAACATTAAACTGGCCATCTCGAAATGCAAACTTTGACTAACTTCACCTCATGTTTGTCAGATTGCCCAATTGAGAATTCACACACACATCTCTATTATAAAACTAAAGGATTCACCTGTAGTTTACAATCAATCATGATTTCAATAAAGAGCAATTCTCACCAAAACTGGTCTTCACCTCTCTCCGTAGCCCACAGAGCATGTTGGCGTGCTTGATTCAAACACACATACACACACACACACACCAACCGAGAGACAGAAATGCAGCTCTGCGAGCAACAGAAGCGCCCCCCCTGTCTGGTCACACGGTTCAGCTCCGTGTGTGTGTGTGTTTAGTCTCTCTCACACACTCGTATTAGGGACATACACACTACACTCTCTCTCCTCTAACTCTAAGCTGTCTTTTTGTCGTGTGGGGCTATACAGTGCCTCCTCCCCTACAGATTTTTGGTTTCTCCTTTGATTTGCTTCGCACGGATGTAAATCTTTGTGCTGAATGAGGAATTCATTCTGCTGGATGTGAAAGACAGCTAAAAACGCTCCGGAGCGGATTTCTCTTCTGTTATCTTCAGGTTATTGTTTTTTGAAAAAAGTGCAGATTCAAATGTCAATTCTTTTCATTTCACTTGAAAGGTTACTGCTGAACTTTCAAAAAACAATTTTCCCACCTCAGGCTCAGAGTAGTAGGGACGGTTCATCAATGGTTTTTCAGTCTTAAAAATTGAATGACAGTCTTGTGAAGTAAACTATAACATTTTTATATGTGCAGTTGTTAGTAAGTAGTTCTGCTTGCTGTAAAGTAAAATTTACCCATTTTTTAAGTGTACCAAACCCCACTACATTATTTCAACCTCGTTACCATAAATTTTTAATACTTAATAATAGATAAATGCTTTCAATTCTGGTAGTATCACATTGTAATTTAAAGAAATAAAAATAAATATTACAGGGTTGAAGACTGGTATAAAAACATTTTACTGGGGATTCATAATATAGGATTTTTGCCACTATCCGATATGCTGATACTTTTCAAATCTTTTTGGCCGATAGCCGATACTATGGAAGCTTGTTTCCACCACTGAATAAAAAATAAAAAAGTCACTCTTCTTTTCCTCAGAATTTGACTTTATAACTTGCAATTGCAGGTTTATATCTCACAGTTCCGCGAAAAGAAGTTAGAATTGCAAGAAAAAAGTAAATTGTGAAATATAAACTCGCAACTGCAAGAAAAGTCAGAATAGCGAGATAAAAACTCGCAATTGCAAGAAAAAAGTCAGAATTGCGAGATTTAAATTTGCAACTGCAAGAAAAAGGGTGATAATTGCAAGATATAAACTCGCAATTGCAAGAAAAAAATCAATTGCGAAATATAAACTCGCAACTGCAAGAAAAGTCAGAATTGCGAGATAAAAACTCGCAATTGCGAGAAAAAAAGTTAGAATTGCGAGATAAAAGTCAGAATTGTGAAATATAAACTCACAACTGCAAGAAAAGTCAGAATAGCGAGATAAAAACTCGCACTTGCAAGAAAAAAGTCAGAATTGCGAGATTTAAATTTGCAACTGCAAGAAAAAGGGTGATAATTGCAAGATATAAACTCGCAATTGCAAGAAAAAAATCAATTGCGAAATATAAACTCGCAACTGCAAGAAAAGTCAGAATTGCGAGAAAAAAAGTTAGAATTGCGAGAAAAAGTCAGAATTGTGAAATATAAACTCACAACTGCAAGAAAAGTCAGAATAGCGAGATAAAAACTCGCACTTGCAAGAAAAAAGTCTTTTGCGAAATATAAACTCGCACTTGCAAGAAAAAAGTCAGAATTGCGAGATTTAAATTTGCAACTGCAAGAAAAAGGGTGATAATTGCAAGATATAAACTCGCAATTGCAAGAAAAAAATAAATTGCGAAATATAAACTCGCAACTGCAAGAAAAGTCAGAATTGAGAGAAAAAAAGTTAGAATTACGAGAAAAAGTCAGAATTGTGAAATATAAACTCACAACTGCAAGAAAAGTCAGAATAGCGAGATAAAAACTCGCACTTGCAAGAAAAAAGTCTTTTGCGAAATATAAACTCGCAACTGCAAGAAAAGTCAGAATAGCGAGATAAAAAACTTGCAATTGCAAGAAAGTCAGAATTGCAAGAAAAGGTCAGAATTGTGAAATATAAACTTGCAACTGCAAGAAAAAAAGTTAGTTTTGCGAGATAAAAACTCGCAATTGCAAGAAAAAAGTCAGAATTGCGAGATATAAACTTGCAATTGCAAGAAAAAAAATCAGAATTGCGAGAAAAAAATAAATTGCGAAATATAAACTTGCAACTGCAAAAAAAGTCATCATTGCGAGATAAAAACTTGCAACTGCAAGATTTTTTTTTTTTTTTTTACATATTTTAATTGTGGCGGAAACAAGCTTCCATACAAGCTTAAGAAGTCCATTACAAGTGCATTCTAAACTACTGATCAAGACTGTAAAAAAAAAGACATACTTTGGTTTGAAACGTGGTCAAAAAGACTTCGGAAAAGATCAAACGATTATTTTAAAAGGAACAAATATCGTAAGATAACACAAAGATAAATTCCGTATTTTCTCAGAAAATGGATAGAACAATTTTTTTTTTTAAATACATTCCGTGTGAAGGGTCCTAGACAGTGAAATTGCAATTTGCAGCATACTGTATTATAAATTCAATTACATTCAATGTTAAATTATATAAATATATGATTTTTTTTTACAAATAATGGATTATTTTAAAACATCTTTAAAATTACACACTTAACATGGTGAAATCTAAGTAACCTGTAAGTTATATCAGTAATAAATAATGAAAGCACAAATATAACACCATTTCCAGAAAACAACTTTTTAAAAATGAAATGGGCATTATTTCCCCCTCTGTCCTTCTAGCTGGTCTCCCCCAGGACTCCTTTCAGACAGATACCAACAATGACACCAAGCAGCTCCAGCTACAAACCGTTCCTCCATCCAGAACGACTCTGACCCGCGGTCCTGCCCCTTGAATCAGCGTTCTGCCTCTCCTTACACTTTGTCCCGAACGATCCAACATGCCCCTCTGACACAAATGACTAATAAACCCCCTTTCCCTCCATCTGCCTCTGTATATCAGTGTATCGTATTCCAGGAATTTAGAAAAGATCTGCAAAGTGTACATTATTTACATAGTGACTGTTTATAAAAATGAAAACATTTTGCGTACGAGTACCAAATTTAGACACACACAAATCCATTGACCAAAGAGGATTGTTGGAAATGCTGGAACCTTCTTGGAGGTATCAGCGTTTATCTAAATATACAAGTTCATATGCTACAACCATACATGTACTGTATAATAATTTGCATGTGGTAACACTCAGGCTCATATCTTATCAAAGTGCAAAAAATGTCTTCTGAAATACTGGGCTTAAACTTAAATACCCAATCAAAATTGCATTGTGCTGAAACTCACTCCATGGAGAACATCAAGACCGGATCAGAAAGTGAATTTGTTCCAGGTGGTCTCAGTTTATGTTCCAGCCTCGGGTTGGTGAACATCTAAATATTTCAGGCCACTTCTGTGACAAACTCGCAATCACAATCCCATGATTCCACGGAGTACACTAATAATGACTCGAAAACAGGATGCATGAATCTTTTAAAGACCCCATGAAATAAAAATGTTTGATACAGGCTAAGCTAGAATGCTATGCTAACAGTATGGCCCCGTTTACACCTTAAGATTTTGTCCACTTTCAGCCACTTCTGTCCTGATTTGTTCGAGGGGAGGGTCTATGGGCGGGTAAGTGTATTGGCTTTTTAAGATCTTTCGATCTAATGGTCGAAATTGCTTGCGCAATTTACATATGAATGCGATCGGAGAAAAACACACAGAGAGCATCATTCGTTTCTGCTCTGACAGCCGCAAGAACACGCCGAACGCTGTGAGTGCGTGTTAAAATTAGGAATGGTGAGAGTACATTCGAACCAGACTTGGGTCTCCAGCCGTCAAAGTTTAAAGTCTGGCTAGCACACTTTCCATAATGTTTACGCATTAGGTAAGTAGGCGGAGACCACATGAGCGTTTACACTATGGAAGCAATCCGGTCGAATGCATTTTCTACATCTGGAAGTGGTCGAAAGTGGACAAGCTCAAAACTTTTAGACCCCGTTACACCTGTATTTAGCGGCGTCCACTTATGATACAATCGACCAAAATGTTTCTTAGTACCAGGTGTAAACAAGGCCTATGCTAAGCTAGTATGCTAGTATGGTTTGCTTGAAATAGACATTGACACTGGATATGATATAATCAGATAAAATTCTAAAGGGATACTCGTTCTCAGTTTGATACAGTTTAAGCTAGAGGGTTATGCTAACGGTATGCTAAGTTAGTATGATGAACGGTTTGCTTGAAACAGACATTGGCTTTGATATGAATTTAATAAAGTCTGATCAAATACTGAAGGGTTGTTCTCAGTTTGATACAGGCTAAGCTAAAATGCTTTGTTAGCAGGATGCTAAGCTAGTACGCTGAATGATTCATCTTAAAAATGCTTAATTTCTCAGTCTATAGCTTATGTTATATGCTAGTATGTAACCATTTAAAACACACTAATGATCATAATAATGACATCATACTGCTATTTTGTTTACCAAGATTTTTATTAGCATTTGTTAACATGTAGCTATATACAACTGGTCAATTAGCCATATATACAAAAGAATAAGACATTTTAATTATGAATGCACAATATATTGATATAATGGCTGATATTAGAGTTTTTTTTTAGTAATTTATTGGTTGAAATTGAATGTTTAATTGTGCATGCTCAATTGCATGACACGTGAAAGAAACACATATTGTTGCCACAAATTAATCATTAATTCCCACGATTTATAAATTCATGGCCTCGTTTTATTAATTTGTTCCATTGTTTGAACTGTGGCCACTTTAAATTAGGGAACAAATAAATAAGTTGTGAGAACAAAATCTTGTTTGTTTGTTTTTTCTTTTTCTTTTCTGTTTGGGTTATTGTGATCCCTAAAATCACTTGTATCGTAGTTTGTTTAATTTTTTGTTACATTTTTTTTAAATTAGCACCAAAATATATACCGAATAGTTCCAAATTTTGAAATAGCACAATTATTGGTTATAATTGGTTGAAAATAAAATGAAATGAGGACATTTGTAAAATGAAAAGAAAACTGATTTATTGCAATCAGGTAAAAAATGTTTTTTTTGTTAATCATTTCATGGGGTATTTAGGTTTAAAATGGCTGCAAGCCCGTAAAGATACACTTTGCACAAACTGCAACCTGTAAAACAACAAACTTCATCAGAGTATCATTAAATTCCTCTCGCATCCTGGTCATCAATTATTAAGACTAAATTCTAGTCTAAAGTAATCTAGGTTCCCCAATCTGTACACAACACTCCTGAAATATACGCTATCTGGGAAGTTGAGATGTTATTTGGATTTATTGGTGTGCCAGATACAGTTTTTAGATCTAATGCGATGAATATCTCTCCCAGCACAATTCCCTTACCTTGATGGAACGTTTGATGTGGCTGAGGATTATTCATCAGATAATCCACCATCCATCAAAGAATAGAAGACAAACATACTGGATATAGAGAAGTGGGGCAGAATACAAGATAAACCTGAAATGGGCGATTACAGTTAAGTTTCTTTGATTTGTTTTTTTCCTCAAATGAAATGGCTGCCGTAACTTAGAGACTATTAAATGAACATTACATCTTTGATAATGACTCCTATTTGAGGCTCTTTGATGATGCAAAAGATAATTAAATGGCAATTAAAACAGACAATATCGATTAACGGATTCACTTTCAAGTGCCGGATAGATCAATTCTAGCTCCCACAAATAACGTCAACCTTTCCGGTTTAGCTTAGAATAAATTAACATTTTGCTATGGTAATGATGCAGTTACAAATGACTTTTACAGATGAAATCTGATATATTGGCATATTAACAGTTTAAGGGACTCCTGTGAACAGTGTTTAATCTAACTATAAATCATTAAACATTAAAAGAAAAACAGTTATATGACTGAAAACATAGCAGTTGTTGATTCTAGGAACAATATCTAACAAAAATAACGATCAGAATAAATGTTACCTTCAATAATGCTGGAATGATCATTTTTTAAAATATGAATGAAAATGAACGCTGTCACAATGTCGTAATTACTTGCGCTGCTAATTTTTTTTATTTGCCCCATCGGAAAATATACAGTTTTTAAGGTAGCGTTTTTTTTTTTTAACAACATACATTTTATTAAGCATTAAGCAACATTTTTATTGTTTTATTTTATTAAACATTTTATCTTTTTTTTTTTTTAATCCCAAATAAGGTGTTTTTGCAATAACAGCAGGAAACTAGATAAAAAGTTCATTAAGACCAACTTTGATGTTGGATTAAAAAAGCCTAGCTAGGAAGTAGTTTAAAAAGCTTGAAGTTTGAAGGTTTAAAGGCCATAGCCTATCAAAGTAATAGATACAGATACAGCAATTTGTTTAGCAAAATTTGATGTTTACAGATAACTTTATTTTGGTTTTATCTGTTATTGTTAAGTGAAAAATGAACAACAAAAAGAAATCCGGAAAAAATGTGAAACCTGCAAATTACAAACTCGTATCAGTGCCCTCCACTAATATTGGCACCCTTGATAAATGAGAGCAAAGGCGATCTGCATTGTTATGTGCCTTTTTTCTTCACAAAATTCTAACCTTTCATTGAAGTAAAACAATTGAAAGTGGGTGGAAAATCTCATTATGAAATAAATGTTGGTTCACACTGGCCACAATTATTAGCACCCAATTATTGCAACGTCCTTTTGCCAAGATAACAGCTCAGAGTCTTCTCCTATAATGCCTGATGAGTGTGGAGAACACCATGTTGATGCTTCTTCTCTTCAGTTCACCCCACTAATTTTCTGTAGGGTTCAGGTCAGGGGACTGAGATGGTCATGGCAGAAGCTTCATTTTGTGTTCAGTGACACATTTTTGTGTTGATTTTGATGTTTGTTTTGATCGTTGTCCTGATGGAAGATCCAGCCACGGCCCATTATTAGATTTCTAGCAGAGGCTGTCAGGTTTTGATTTTTTTATCTTTTGGCATTTGCTAGAATCCATGATACCATGTATCTGAACAAGATGTCCAGGACCTCCAGCAAAAAAATAGGCCCACAACATTAAAGATCCAGCGGTATTTTTAACCGTGGGCATGGGGTACTTTATTATCTCTGTTTGCCCCAAACCCATCTGGTGGATTTGCTGCCAAAAAGCTCTTTTTATAGTTTCATCTGACCACAGAACCAGGTCCCTTTTGAATTTCCAGTCGTGTCCGACAACTGAATATGCTGGAGTTTGTTTCTGGATGAGCGAGGAGGATTTTCCTTGAATCCCTCCCAAACAACATGTGGTGATGTAGGGGTGGTTTGATACATTTTCTGATTGGCTTTCTGACCCCAAGACTCAACTAATCTCTGAGATTCTCCATCTGTGATCCTTGGAGATTCTTTGTCCACTCAAACTCTCCTCACCTTGCGTTAGGATGATATAGACACACGTCCTCTTCCAGGCAGATTCCTAACATCTTTAGTTGATTGGAACTTCTTAATTATTGCCCTGATGGTGGAAATGGGGATTTTCAATGCTTTAGCTATTTTCCTACAGCCACTTTCTATTTTGTGAAGCTCAATAATCTTTTGCTGCATCAGAACTATATTCTGTGGCTTTACTCATTGTGATGAGTGATGATTGTGGAATTTGGCCTTTGTGTTTCCTCATATTTATACTCCTGTGGAACAGGAAGTCATGGCTAGACAATTTCATGTTCCTAGTCACCCTGATGTGCTAACTTAAATATTAATGGGAATATACTTCAGAGAATTTTACTCAAGAATTTCTAGGGGTGCCAATAATTGTGGCCAACATGGATTGGAGAAAAACATTTATTTCATAATGAGATTTACCTCCCACTTTCAATTCTTTTACTTCAATGAAAGGTTAACATTTAGTAATTTTTTTTTTTATATATTTTTTTTTAAATAAAGATCAAAAGGATAAACAATGCAGATTTATTTTCACAGCTGCCTTTGCTCATTTTTACCAAGGGTGCCAATATTAGAGGAGGGCACTGTAAGTCTGAACTTCCTAGGAGCAAAAAACATTCATGTATAATAAAACATAAAATCAAAATGTTAGTCCATGTTTGCTAGCTTTGAAGCCATCTATTTGCTAATGCACTCGTACATTTTACCTCCAGTTAAAAACAACTTTTATCAAGTACACACAAAAAAAGGTGTAGGATTTACATTGAAACTATTTGCACTCGGAAGTAACTAGATGATTTCACAAATAATTACTGCAATTAACACATTACACTGAAATTGTATTTTCTAGTAAAACGTACCGCAATAATCTATGTTTTGTTTACAACTTAGAAACATTTTAAATATTACATATTTGTCTTCCCGGAAAACAGACTAAATTATTTAACGGTATCTTTAACCCAGAAAGAAAGGCAGCAAAGCATCATGGGATACTTATATTTTCAGTAGCTAATTTTAAGTTGAATAACTTAACACGTTTGAGAACGAAGAATCGCCCATTAGACAAGCAGCATGTTACCTTTTCAAAGCTGCACTTGAGATGCAAATGGTTTCCCAAAACCCGCATCTCTCCTTTTCCCATGTTTCCCTCTTATTCCCTGAAATTAAAGCTGTTGTTGAATCTCTCGCCTCTCTGCAGATAACATACAACAGCCTGACACAATGAGGGCAGGCACACACATCTCCACAGCTTTACACATTTCGTTTTGTATGATGCAGCGAACACTTGCCCTGAAAAAATGCTCGCCCTGGTGTAATCTGGACTGCTTGTGAGCATAGAGAAGCTCAAAAAGGAATTAGGCAACGACTGAACCTTGTTTCTTAGCAGTTTTAGCTAAAAGGCAGCTAAAGGGCCTTAGCATCTTTGCTCTTTGGGGAAATGAGCTTCACATCACCAAACTACATATGTAGGGTGTAGCTGTTCAGAAGGCCAACAGGAGGTAACAAAATGTTTTTTCAGAAAATTAAGTTTCTGCCAATTCTAAACATAACCGCTAACCTGTATTAAGACATTAGCTTGAAATCTCTTCCAGATTTTAGATTCCTCAAGGCTGCAACAGCAGTAATGTGCCACAGTAAGAATTTACCCTGCCAATAACAAACAGTTTTGGATACTGAGTGCATTTAACAACCTTTAGCTCCAACACCAGAGGATTTTTTGTTAAGAAGTTGCTTTAATAGCTCAGGAAACTTACTTGAAGGTACATTTAACTTTAACTTAACATTACTTATAACTTATTTTACAATAAGGTTTCATTTGCTAACATTAGTTAAAGGAACAGTTCACCCAAAAATTTAAATTATCCCATAATTTACTCACCCTCGAGCCTTGCTAGTTGTATATGACTCGTCTTTCAGCCGAACACAATCGGAGGTATATTAAAGTGCCCCTATTATGCTATTTTAAAGTTTCCTAGTTTTGTTTTGGAGGTCTTCATCAACAGGTTTACATGCATCAAAGGTCAAAAAACTGTTTAATTTTCTCATAATATACATTGCACATCACCACAATGTTCAATGATTCTCAAACGACTCAATGGATGAATCAATCTCTCTAAATTCCTCCTTTCCACAAGCCTACTCTGCTCTGCTCTGATTGGTCAGATGGCCCAGTCTGTTGTGATTGGTCTACTCTGCTCTGATGGTAGGTGTGTCGGTATACGCAACAATTGAAGATATTAGAAACATGTTTGTCGTAAGAGTTTTATAGTAAAAATATAGCATATCAACATGATGTAGTTGTTTAAATTTTTAGCTTCAATGCAAGGCAAGTTTATTTATATACCAAATTTCATACACAATGGTAATTAAGTGCTTTACATAAAAACGAGAAAGAAAATACAAGGTATTAAAAAAGTAAGAACTAGAACAAAGAATGGCCTTCTTAGCTGCCATAGTTGCGTCATCAGAACAAGGTGTTCAACGCACCACCGTTTCTGTTTAAAACATGTTTTGCAACATTTTGTCGGGGCTGAAAGCAGCCCTGATAGCCCAGTCTGTTGTGATTGGTTTACTCTGCTTTGATTGGTCTGATGACCCATTCTGTTGTGATTGGTCTAATCTGCTCTGATTGGTCAGATGGCCCAGTCTGTTGTGATTGGTCTACTCTGCTCTGATTGGTCAATGGCCCAGTCTGTTGTGATTGGTCTAATCTGCTCTGATTGGTCAATGGCCCAGTCTGTTGTGATTGGTCTACTCTGCTCCGATTGGTCAGATGGCCCAGTCTGTTGTGATTGGTCTACTCTGCTCTGATTGGTCAATGGCCCAGTCTGTTGTGATTGGTCTAATCTGCTCTGATTGGTCAGATTGCCCAGTCTGTTGTGATTGGTCTAATCTGCTCTGATTGGTCAGATGGCCCAGTCTGTTGTGATTGGTCTACTGCTTACAGCGCGTGTCGGAAACGCACATTACCATAACTGTACTTCAGCTTCGGAGGCTTCCTAAAGCTCAGCGATTGTACACACTGTAAAGACAAAAAGTACTGTAAAGTTGTCGATTTTACCATATCAATCCGAGTGCGAGTCCGACAATGCAACATTGGAAGAACTAGTTATTCAACCCGAACCTCCATCGCAAGGACAACTCAAGCAGGATGTTTCTCAGTGGTACGCTACTCAGTTTGAGGTACATTATGAGATTTTGCAGCTGTAATTCCTCACTATCAGCATTAACAAGTGTATGTTCATCAACAAACCGATGTCTGTATTTCTAATTTATTGCGGTGCACATGCGGGAACTGTATCAATAACGGCGCATACGTTAGCCGAGCACTAACGTGAATGACTGATGTAATATATCATTAAAGTTTGAAAAACAAATCTTGCTCCATCCTTTATCTTTACTCAAAGTAGTAAGAACGACAGACAATCTGTATTAATAGACACAGTTTTAGGTAATAGTGGCCCACAGCTGATTTGCAGAAGAATTTCAGTAAGACAGAAACTTACACAATATAAAACGCAAAACTACGTATTTTAATAAAATAAATAAAAAAGAATATATACATCAATAATTATTCAGTACATTATAAGTACTGACCCATCTTCTGAAGAGCAAGCGTTTTGCGAATCCCGCGTTGAACTCAGAGGTTTGAGAAGCAGTCGTCAGTAAAATGACGTTTAAGGACAGGTCTAGTTGTTCGCGGGTGGATAATGTACAACATAGGCGGGTATTATGCAAATCTATTTTCTAGTGACGTAGACCATCACGCAGTGAGATTCAAAATACAAACGGCTCATTTAGGCAGTTTAGAGTTGATTCTTTCTTTTGGGAGACAATGACTTTATTTATCGTACCTAAAATTTCAAAATCTTGTGATCACGCATATGACCAATGCAGAGAAAAAAAAACTGACATTCCTCAAAATATCTTCGGTAACACTTTACAATACGGGTGCACTAATATGCATTAATTCATGCTTAACTAATGCACAGATAATCATGAGTTAATGTATGACTCATGAAGAACTAAACCATTTATTAATGATTACTGCATCAGCAACTAATGAAGATTATATATGATTAATAGATTAAGTAATCATTCAGTTGTTATTAGTTAAATGTGTCATATTGTATTAATTCCCTAATAACATATTATTTTTACTAATAGTGTAAATTCATTTGTTAATTACTACAATGGGTCAAAGCCATGCATTTCAACTTCCAGTTGTCTGCTTTAATTAATCATTAGCTAACGATTTGCAAAGGTATTATTATGTTATGACTTTACTTGTTGAGGCTCATGACTGTTAACTAATTCAAAATTAATACAAAACTCATAACCACAATGACATATTACTTAACAATTAGTTAATAGTCATGTGCCTCAACAAGTAAACTCACATTCGCTTCTTGAAACTCTTGAGTTCATAAAAGGTTCTCACATCGATGCGGCTCTTCCAGCATGCAAGAATGCTCACCAATAAAATTTTAATTAATCTCCTGTGGAATCGGGCAAAAATTAATTAGCAGAGCAGAGAAAGAGCTACAGCTGCTATATATAACAGCTGTTAATTACAGGAATTTAACACTGTGGCCAAAAGGAATAATTTGCATTATTATCAGTTAATGATGCATGTTTATAAATTATTTGAACAATTGACTCCATTGTTTCTTACTCTTGCATCTGTGTGCCGCACAAGTTTGGGGGAAAAAAAAGAAACACCATGAAACTAAATGTCACTAATGTGAGCTAATTTGGTTCAACTCCTGACACCATACTATGTGCTATTGAAGGTATTTCGGTCTCTTAATTGCGAGAATGTCTGTGGGTGTGACACCACAATGCAACATATCGACACTTGTTCGGTCAATTCCCAGCTGTATTCATCAGGTAAAAAAGAGGGTGGCATCACACCTGGGCTGCGTCCGAAAACTGCTAAATGCTGCCTTCGGAGGACACATTTCAAGGCAGGAAGGCATCAAGGCACGTCCGAATCTAATGTTAGCTTCACTTCCTGTCTCCTGAGATACCTTCATCTGATCTATTTTCGAAAGGCAGCATTTATGTATCCTTCGCTGCCTTTGATATCCCACAATCCTGTGCTTTCCATTATGTGACAGTTGAGCTGGGGGGAAAAGATGGCGTCCGAAAGTTGCGTTTGCTGTCAGTTTGTGTGTAAATGTACGTTTTTTACCACTTCTGATGTAATTTCTAGAGAGAAATTACTAATGTAGTAATTAAATAGTCAGCTGCCTAGGTTTTCGGACGCAGCCCTGAAGTACTTCAAGGACCTAGTGTGAACTCTGAATGCCATTAGGGATTTTGATTTATCCCAGTCACTCTAGTAGGATTCTGTTCAGCAAATAGACTCAGGAAAACAAATCAATATCCAAATCTGAACTGTTTAATCTGTTCTGTCCTAATTTGTACAGTTTGCTCAGAAGTGGCATGTCCTAATACCAATCTTATGGAAGTAATTTGATCAGTTTATTAGCAAATAATGTAATCCAAATCGATTCAAATGTTTTGATCAACAGCCCCAATAAATATCGAACAAAGACAAAGCTCAGCGATGTATCTGTGTATTATTCTACAGTGAAACCTTAACTAAACTTTGTGTTTTAAAGGTCCTGTTCTCACCTTCACTTAAAAGGAAGTGCTCTGCTTCATGATATTTGCTATTCCTTTTGGAGTACTTGACCACGATCACATGGGGTGAGGGAAAGACTTCAGATGCAAGCTCATGAAATCTGCCTTTTTAAAGCTTCACATCAGAGCAACTGTAGTTTGGAAGATGAAACCTAATGTGACTCCACATGAGGGACAAGGAGCATATTCACACACATTCAAACACACACTTTTGTGCATACGCTATGTGTATGCTTAAAACATTCACATCCAAATAAACAAAAACAAACAAAACAAAACAACAAATACATAAAATAATAGGATGTGCTTAATCCTTACTGCACACTAATGGGGCATAAATGACATACCCAAAATAAAAAGGTTGCTGCTCATAAGTCATTCTGAATACACACAACATATATTTAGAAAGTTGACACTTGAGAGTTTATAGTTCAAGACTCAAAATTACTCAGACTGTTATTAATGTGGAGATATATGTGACCCTGGACCACAAAACCAGTCATAAGGGTAATTTTTTTCACCTGAAAACTGAATAAATAAGCTTTCCATTGATGGACAGGAATTAATTTTATCCACTGGAATTGATGAATTGTGGAAACTGATGGATTTTGAATAGTGGACATTACATAACGCAGCAGAGACAGACCGAATGAGCCTATACCATGAAGCTGGTTTAGCTGGCTAACCAGATATGTTTAAGCTTAGTTTGTGCTAATCCTGGGTTTTAGGTACCATTAAAGTGGTTTGGCTTTTAGCAGTGTTCATCTCCATAGTAACTTATGCTCCACGGCAGGTTATGTTCTGAATAAGAGATCGCAAACCGAACTTGGACCAATCAGCTGTGAGCAAAGTGACACACCTCTGATGCAATAAAGTCCCTCCCCCTGTTTCTGCTCCAAATTAAAGGTCACTACATAGCAAATGGTTTTTAAAGACTAAAGCGTCTGGCTTTTAACAACGCTTATTCATAATAATAATAACAATTTTGAATGATTTAGATATCATTTATGTAATTATTATACCCTTAATCAATTACACATGTATCATTTTAGTTAATCATTAATAGGCACTTTGTTAAAATTTATATAAATAGTCTATATAAAGGTCATATAAACTTTAAAATCAATAAAGCTATAAAAATGACCACATGTGAGCTTAAATATTCAATTATCTCTATATATCAACTAAACTAACTTCATAACTTTTACTTGCATTGACGTATAAGATTTTTCGGTAACACTTTACAATAAGGTTGTATTAGTTAACATTAGTTAATGCATTAGTAACCATGAACAACACCTCTGTTCAGCATTAGTTAATCTCTGTTAACGTTAGTTAATAAAAATCCAGCTGTTCATGGTTTGTTCATGTTAGTTCACAGTGCATTAACTAATGTTAACAAGATTTTAATAATGCATTAGTAAATGCATTATAAGTGCAGTTCATTATTAGTTCATTATTAGTTCATGTTAACTTATGTAGTTAACTAATGTTAACTGATTGCCAGCAGCCATATCCCCCTGTAGCCCAAGACTGGTTTCCCACTGAAGCTAAGCAGTGTTGAGCCTGGTCAGTACCTAGATGGGAGACCTCCTGGGAAAACTAGGTTGCTGCTGGTAGAGGTGTTAGTGAGGCCAGCAGGGGGTGCTCAACCTGTTGTCTGTGTGGGTCCTAACACCCCAGTATAGTGATGGGGACACTATACTGTCAATAAGCACCGTCCTTTGGATGAGACGTTAAACCGAGGTCCTGACTCTCTGTGGTCATTGACGCTCTGTCCATCATGGCCTCCTGATAATCCCCATATACTGATTGGCTTCATCACTCTGTCTCCTCTCCACCATAAGCTGGTGTGTGGTGGGCGTTCTGGCGCAATATGGCTGCCGTCGCATCATCCAGGTGGATGTTGCACATTGGTGGTGGTTGAGGAGATTCCCCCCTTCCATGTAAAGCGCTTTGAGTGCCTAGAAAAGCGCTATATAAATGTAACAAATTATTATAAAAAATATGATGAACCTTATTGTAAAGTGTTACCGATTTTTCTTTAAGTTGTCCTCTTTTATAGACAGCTTTTTTCTTGTTGCTGTGTGAATTTGTTTAAATTCTTAATATTTTTCAATCATGTAATATACTGCAGAAGAGAGAAATGAATCTCGCTGCTTCTCTCGCGAGAAGTGAATCACAGTTCCCTTTCAGTCGGTCACGTTCGACGTATGTCGGACGTCACTGACGAATTGGGATCACTTCTGGGAGCCCCTATCAACTTCGAGATATAGAGAATGGGCCAATGGCCATTGGCGTGCGAGATTTGCATCTCGCGCTCCGCCCCGCGCTGCGGGTATAAACAGGAGGCGAATGCAGCGCACTATTGTCATTCACTTCGGAGCCGAACACGGTGTTGATGAAGGAGACTGTTCCTGCTTCAGCAGAAAGAGAGAGAACGAGAGAAGACGCTTCTTTGAGTGCTGGGAGAGAAGGCACGATCAGCGGCGGCCGCGAGCTCACTGATACAGTGATAAACTGCTGTTTTTACAGCACTGTTGGTTTGGTGAGGGCGTTCCCAACGGTGAGTGCATACACAGGCTGCACTACTCTCCTGTGTTTTGCCGCGGTCGTTCCTGGGTGCTTCAGCACATTTAAAAGAGCTTTCTTCTAAAAGAGCAGCGCGGGTGTGACACTGCGTCTTTTTCAAGACGTCATTCCACCCATGCGTTTCTGGATGCGGTTGTTTCCTGTCCTTTGACGGCCACGATCCCTCTCGCATAAGCATGTTGAGATTGCGTTCGTGGGTGATCCATGTTCTCTCAGGAGAACGGGATCTCGTCGGCGCGTTGTTCGTCTCGCCTTCCTCGTGAGGGTTTGAGTGTTCAGCGCGCCGTGTGCCGTCTAGCTGCCGGCTGACAGCGCGGGTTGTCACGGCAACCCAGCGCGTCACTCGGCGCTTTAGATGCGTGGTCGAGACTTAACCTCAAACGGGGTTGAGTCCCTTCGCCTATTCCCCGATCTAGTTTCTTTTCTGGTGCACCAGAAAGGGGCTACTTCGGCTAATAAGCCTTGGTGACCTGAGGATTACAGTGGGGCTTCCCTGCCGAGTACATCTCCGTGGGCCCTCACTCCTCTATCGCATCGCAAGCATGCTGAGACTGTGTTCGTGGGTGGTTCATGTTCTCTCATGAGAGCATGACCACGTCGGCGCGTTGTTCGTCTTGCCTTCTTCATAGGGGCTTGAGTGTTCAGCGCGCCGTGTGCCGTCTCGACGGCCACGCTCACAGTCTTGCATGCCTGCTGGTAGCTTACAGGTGGGATTGCTGGTTCCAAAAAAATAAAATAATAAAAAAAATAAAAAATAAAGGGGACCTAGCGTTTCATCTGGGGCTCTAGCAGAGGACAGATGTCAATCGCTGCATCGGAGAGAGGGCTGTTATAAGCTGGAAATGAAGATGATGCTGAGTTTCCCACTATAATGGTGTGTGCTCATGCTGAATCAGATTCAGACTTGACAGCCATGCTTTCCTGGGTGGCTGAGGCGTAGTGCAACGCGTAAATCGCCTTGCCCGCCCCCTTGCCTTTTTCCCGGATGTGCATTGGAAAGCTTTGGCAGTGTGGAACTATTTGGTGCCAAAATATGGGGTGCCAATGGTGCCATAATCTGGATAAAGTTTTCCTCTCTCTCACTACCCTCATCGGTGAGGTGGCAGTGCCACTGGCAGGCCACCTCCGCCCTGCGCTCTTAGTGCACGAGGGTAGTTCTGAGCTGAGGTTGAGCTGCGCACAGTGACTGATTTACATTTAAAGTCACAGCGCTGGCCCTTGGCCAGACGATGTCCACCCTGGTCCAGAAACACCCTTGGGCTACCTTGCAGGGGTGTGAGACGTCGCCAGAGTACGCTCTCTCGATGCTCACATCTCACAAGGTGACCCTTTTCGGCGACACTGTCGGTGACTGTGCAGCAGTCCTCCACAGTGCAAAGCAGATGGAACCCCTCAGTCTGCTCGCCATGGGCATCCCACGATGCCACCCGTCTTGGCTGCCAGTCAGCTGAGACGGGTGACCTGGACTTGGTTGAAGCTGCTCTTCCCCGGAGGAGGGCCGGGTGGAGAATCATTGCTAAATTTTGTTCCGCCACCGGTGTTACAGCCAGTGGTACCCAAATTCTTAAGAGCAGTTCCAATACCTCTGGGTCTCGGGAGTTCAGGAATGGCAGCGTGTGACGCTATGAAGCCGCGCCGCTCTCATTCCCCTCCCCACAAGAGGGCGAGAATGGCAGTGTGCGACGCCGGGGAGCCTCGCCACTCTCATTCCCCTCTTCTCAGCGGTGTGAGGACGGCAGTGCGCGACGCTATGCCTCGCCACTCTTGTTCCCCGCTGAGCAAGGAGGTGAGGTAGGCAGTGTGTGACGCCACAAAGCCTTGCCACTCTCTGCCCCTCCTTCAGTCGCCAGCGGACCGCAGCGTATGGCTTGAGAACGCTACCATGCCTTCTCTCATACCCTCCGTCCAACCGTGGGGGCAGGTAGGTGCTGCGTGCGCACTCAGACCCCACTTCAGGACGCTGTGCCTCTTGGGTCGGGTCCCTGCCCTCCACTTCGCTGCCCTACTGCGGGTACGTCTGTGGGGCGGGTGTGTTCATGGTACGGTTTCCGGAAGCCTAGCTAGCACTTCCGGGACGGTCCCGCTGACTCACCTGCACCACCAGGCTCGGCTACGCGATTCAGTTCGCACGGCATCCTCCCAAGTTCTGGGCATCCACTTCACTGTTGTGTGGAGCTGCGACACCTATCTTGTGGAAAGAGATCGAAGTCCTACTGGCGAAGGACGCGATTGGAGCCGGTCCCTCCAGCCGACATGAAGTTGTGCCCAAGAAAAGCAGTGGGTTATGACCAATCTTGGACCTGTGAGTCCTGAACCGGGCCCTTCACAAACCGCCCGTTCAGATGTTGACGCAGAAGTGCACTTTCGAGTACATCCGTCCCCAAGATTGGTTTGCAGCGATCGACCTGAAGGTCGTTCCCTTCAGGACTGTCCCTGTTGTGTGAATACAGAGACACGGTGATCAGTCACCTCAGCCTGTTGGGACTTCGGGTCAACTGGGGAAAGAGCAAACTCTGCCCCGTGCAGAGGATCTCTTTTCTCGGTATGGAGCTGGACTTGGTCAATCTGACAGCGCATCTCACAGAGGAGCGTGTCCAGTCGGTGTTGAACTGCTTGAATTCGTTCAAATGCAGGACAGCGGTACCACTGAAACATTTTCAGAGGCTCCTGGGGCATATGGCATCCGCAGCCGCTGTAACGCCGCTCGGATTGCTTCATATGAGACCGCTTCAACGCTGGCTACACGACCGAGTCCTGAGATGGGCGTGGCACAGCGGATCCCTCCGTGTCCCCGTGACTCCGAGGTGCCGCCAAACCTTCAGCCTGTGGTCGGACCCTTCGTTTCTACGGGCAGGAGTTTCCCTAGAACAAGTGTCCAGGCATGCTGTTGTCTCCACGGATGCCTCATCCACCGGCTGGGGTGCCACGTACAACGGGCTTGCAGTTTCGGGTCTGTGGACGGGGCCTCAACTGCAATGGCATATCAATTGCCTCGAGTTGTTAGCAGTTCGTCTTGCGCTGGGCCGCTTCAAAACGCCGCTACTAGGCAAGCACGTTCTGGTCCGTACGGACAACACTGCGGCCGTTGCGTACATCAACAAACAGGGTGGTCTACGCTCCCGTCGCATGTCACAACTCGCCCGCCATTTCCTCCTATGGAGTCAGAAGCATCTGAGGTCGCTTCGTGCCATTCACATTCCGGGCCTGCTCAATCGTGCGGCCGACGAGCTCTCACGACAGTGCTCCCCGGAGAGTGGAGACTCCATCCCCAGGTGGTCCAGCTGATCTGGAGTCACTTCGGGACCGCACAGGTAGACCTGTTTGCCACCCCAGACACGACCCACTGCCAGTTGTTTTATTCCCTGACCGAGGGGACCCTCGGCTCGGATGCGCTGGCACACAGCTGGCCCCGGGGCCTACGCAAGTATGCGTTTCCCCCAGTGAGCCTTCTTGCACAGACTCTGTGCAAGGTCAGGGAGGACGAGGAGCAAGTCCTGTTGGTCGCTCCGTATTGGCCCAACCGGACTTGGTTCCCGGAACTAGTGCTTCTCGCGACAGCACCTCCCTGGCCCATTCCTCTGAGGAAGGACCTCCTGACTCAGAGACGGGGCACCCTATGGCACCCGCGTCCGGACCTCTGGAAACTCCATGTCTGGTCCCTGGACGGGACGCGGAGGTTCTAGGTGGCCTACCACAGGCTGTGGTAGACACCATCACTTCCGCTAGAGCTCCCTCTACGAGGCGCCTCTATGCGTTGAAGTGGAACCTGTTCGTCGACTGGTGTTCTTCTCGCTGAGAAGACCCCCGGAGATGTTCGGTCGGTTCTGTGCTTTCCTTCCTACAGGACGGGTTGAAGCGAAGGCTGTCTCCCTCCACCCTCAAAGTCTATGTTGCCGCTATTGCCGCTAATCATGACATGGTAGGTGGTAAGTCTCTAGGGAAGCACGATCTGATCGTCAGGTTCCTGAGGGGGGCGAGGAGACTAAAACCACCTCGCTCTCCCTCTATACCCTCTTGGGACTTAACTCTGGTGCTAACCGCACTGCAGAGGGCGCCCTTTGAGCCTTTGCAGTCAGTTGAGTTAAAAATCCTGTCTCTGAAGACAGTACTCCTGACTGCATTGGCCTCTATCAAGAGGGTAGGGGACCTGCAGGCATTTTCGGTCGACGAATCGTGCCTGGAATTCGGGCCCGGTAACTCTCATGTAATCCTGAGACCCCGGCCCGGATTTATGCCCAAGGTTCCCACCTCTCCCTTCCGGGACCAGGTGGTGAGCCTGCAAGCGCTGCCTTCGGAGGAGGCAGACCCAGCCCTAGCTTTTCTCTGTCTAGTCCACGCTCTGCGGACTTACGTGGACAGAACGCAAAGCTTCAGGACCTCAGAACAGCTCTTCGTCTGTTATGGAGGCCAGCAGAAGGGAAAGGCTGTCTCCAAGCAGAGGATGGCCCACTGGATAGTGGATGCCATCGTCTTGGCGTACCAAACCCAAGACGTGCCCTGCCCGCTCGGGTTAAGAGCCCACTCCACTAGGGGTGTAGCTTCTTCCTGGGCGTTGGCTCGTGGCGCCTCGCTGACAGATATTGTAGAGCTGCGGGCTGGGCGACACCTAACACGTTCGCTAGATTTTATAGCCTCCGTGTAGAGCCGGTATCTTCCTGTGTGCTCGCTTCCCATAGTCAGTAACACCGAAGTGCCCGTTCTAAGTGTCGGCTTGCTGCGCCACTCCCTTCCCTTTGGAACGGATACGTGCGCTTATATGCTCCAGTCGAGTTCCCCAGAACGGCGAACCCTGTTGAGTCCTCCGCAACCCGCGGCAGTCGGATGTGGCGGAGCGTCCGACGCCAGGTCTAACACTCGTATGCATTGGTGGAACTTGTGTTAGGCTGGGTTTCATATGTTGTGACCCCCACGGCGGTCCCATATGTGTATTCTTCCACGGTACGGCTCCCTACGGCGAGCCCGTGTCTTTCCCTCGGCAGAGCTCTCTGCCGTCTCAGTTAGGTGTTGTTCCCCCGCCTGTTTGGCCGGGGCCACCCCTGGGACTTCCGTATGTTGCACTGCCCACGGCCAGTCCATACGTGTATTTTCCACATGGTAACTCCCTTCGGGCATGATGTGGCTTCCGCAGCGTCCCTCTGGGCACGCTTCCCAGCGTTATCCAATAGTCTGCTGAAGTGGGTCTTGCGGAACAGCAGTGTGACTTCCCTGCGTGAATTCCCCGCCCGGAACAGACGGGGTCTGAGGGGCTCTCGCTGGGCGCTGGAAGTGGTAGTAACTGTGGCGTTTTCCAAAGGGATCCCAATTCGTCGGTGACGTCCGACGTACGTCGAACGTGACCGACTGAAAGGGAACGTCTCGGTTACGTATGGTAACCCTCGTTCCCTGAAGGAGGGAACGGAGACGTACGTCCCGTCGCCACAGTTGCTGTACCATCACTGCATGGCCGAGTCACTAGTTCGGCTCCTCAGTGAAAAACAATAGTGCGCTGCATTCGCCTCCTGTTTATACCCGCAGCGCGGGGCGGAGCGTGAGATGCAAATCTCGCACGCCAATGGCCATTGGCCCGTTCTCTATATCTCGAAGTTGATAGGGGCTCCCAGAAGTGATCCCAATTCGCCGGTGACGTCCGACGTACGTCTCCGTTCCCTCCTTCAGGGAACGAGGGTTACCATACGTAACCGAGACGTTTCACTGATCCACAGCATGTGATTGGCTGTTCACTACTGATGTCACAGCTAAACTCCTAAACTCAGGATCAAAGCCTGAGCTGACAGAGAAAGTTGATGATCAGCATCATGGGATCAACAAAGCCTGAATAGATTGGTTTGGTTTTGTCAACTCGAAACTAATCCTGTAACCCTGAGTTTGTTAAACTACCATCATATGGTACAGGCCCCAGGAACTTCATGTGATCAGTAAATAGGGTCAGTTTAGATTTTATGTTGACTTCAGTTGTCAGCTGAACAACATAAAAGTGTATACTAATAAAATGTATATCATGAATGCACTGTAGTGCTTTTAAAAGTTGTAAATGTTATGCTAGTCTGGAAAACTTGCACTATTACATGAAAAGTACAACACAGCATCTAAAACATAATGATTCATCAATCTAAGTCACTCAATTTCAAAACACCCGAGGACATTTTAATAACAAAGTATACCATATCAGAAAATTTGGTCTTGTATAAACAGATCAATACCTTTTCCTCCAATTTAACATGTCTAACCCTGAGCGTGTCTCAGTCTTTTCTACAATAGAAGGGGTTTTAAATGACTACAACCTACAGCTTTCAGGATCAAAGGCAGCGCTTACTACGGACAAATTCACTGTATTAGCAAAACTGCTGTTCTTTTTTTCACCAAAGAGCATAATATGAGGACTAATAAATTAATATGAGGACTAATAAATTAATTACTTAAATAAATAATCCTAACAAATATAACCAACCACACGGCCATGTCAGGTTAATTCACACCACAGGCCGTGTGACAATTATTTGCCCTGCTTGATTCATTTTTGATAGGATTAAACCAACGCAAATACAAATGCTTGGCTGCCAGTGCGTCTTTACGTTACTGTGGCGTAACAATCCTCCGTCCTCAAAGGGGCGATGTAGTTCCCTTCAGGCATCTGTACACTGAAAAAAACAACACGTCCTCCAACCAATACGCCTATATAGGTTGTTTGTCACTTCCCTGAAATACGACCCATAGGAGCGTTTTCTAAAGTTGTGCCCCTATCGACAACAGGACACTTTAATTTTAATGCATTGTTCCCTTTTATCTGCGTCATATTTCAGGTTTTGCAAAGCTCAGTTGGTAGAGCATTGCAATATACAACAACATGTAATCATGAGATCATGCAATTGTGGGTTTGATCCCAGGGAACGCATGTGCTCAAAGTGTATATGCACTGTAAATCACTGGGTAGGTTTAGGGGTGGGGTGGTTGTAGTTGTTAATAAAAACAGTTTTTTGCTAAATGGAAATATGATAAATGGTGGTAAAAAGTCCACACATTTGAGCAAATTCGGAGTAATTTGTGCGTAAAATGGACCTTTACGAAAACTCCCCTCCGGATTCACAAACGCTTCGTATACCACGGATTCGGTAGTTAAACGTGTGTATATTAATGAATTCCAAACATTCGTAAATAGGGCACGCGTGCACGCTCATTCATAATTAGCATAATCCCCGCCCATGAGTTACAACTACACAAATTACTAATCTTCTGGACTCCCTTCTCAGGTTTGGCTCCAGTATTGCATACATGCTAAAGAGACCAATTGGCCATATGCCTAGTAATAAATATTAAATTATCGTGTGTCCACCAAAGCATTTTAGCCAGCTAAAAATGCCTGGTGCTCTTCTGAAAATGGCCAGCTGGTGGCGCTTGAAGCGCTTTGCAAGCGCAGCGTTTTTCCAGTTGAGATACTTTGCTATGATACAAAATATCTATCCATGGCAGTAATGTGTTACGAGTATCTCATTTTGAAGAATATTACTGAATATAAAAATGCAGTAGGGCCTAACCAGCAATATTAACTTCTCCATTGTTATTCGGTCGTTGTTCAAGTAGGATGATTGGTCGGTGTTGTATTAGTCCCGCCCCTCCTCCACTGTGATTGGACGGCTGGGTAAAAAGTGACAGTGACGAGTGCTGCCTATTGCTATTACCCAAAGTTGAAGTAAAAAAAAGAAAAAACACCGGGCAAATCAACTCGTGAAATATGGTACATAGTGCATCAAAATGCAATGTCATCAGTTTGCCTAAATTAGAACACAGACCGTTCAAATGTTTTACGTACCATTTACACGTGGTAGAGAGCAAACATTTTGAAAAAACAAACATTTTTGTGAATCCAAAAATTTACGTCAAAGCGGCTTTATGAACGATTTACACAAAAATTGGTTCTGCTCGTGTTTCATGAATGAGGCCCATTGCATTTAAATGAACACGCATTTTGATTGGTAATGACAGTCATACATCATTTTATGACGTCAGACACAACACGACACTGTCATTATTTTTACGCCAGCTAGAGGGCGCATGACTTTAAAACGTAAATAAAGGTTGTAATAAGGTGCTTGAAAAACGACCTATAGAGTCGTTTTTTTGGAGGACAGTTTGGGAAAAAATGGTAACCTAAAAATGTGCTTCATGCACTTCAAAATGTGAGTCATGGTAACATCTAAATTAAATGATTTTATTCAAATAAAACATTTAATTTAACATTACTGAGGCAACCTAAATACATTAGGTTACACCAACAAAAATAAGCTTTTTAATAGCTTTTTAATGTAACAATTGCAGGTTATCACTTTTTACAGTTTACTAAACAGCGTGTTTTTATTTCATTAGCTACTCTGTAAAAATGAAATGATCACTAAGTAATGGCAACTTATTTTTTTCTAATACTGTAACTCATTAAATTAAATTAAGCAATTTCAACAATGAAATTCAACTTTCGTTCAGAGTTTAACTGTAGGCTAGTTTCATTTAACTGTAAGATCATGGTAGTCACAGGTAAAACCATGCTCCTCATTACCATGGTGTATGGTTTCTAAAATAAATAAATAATAAACTATTGAATTTGTAATAAAAAAATATTGTAAACACATGTAGAAAATACCAAAACAGCCTCAATAAAAGTTATTTATATTCCGCAATATTTAATGCAAGTAATAATAGTAACATTTTTAATAAATACATTTCTTCCAAAACACCATATTTCTTCACTGTTAGTAGCTGCAAGGTAAATTGGGATTGTGCTAAAGGGACAAGTTTGTAGTTGTGTGTATTGCCGTTTTCCAATTTACCTCGTCATGTATTTACATGTTCGCGGCTGTTTTTAGCTAGATTCACCACAGAACCTGTAATGTTCCCATATCACATGACTGTATAAAACTAAATTCGGAGTCAAAGTGTCGTTCATCACTTCATAGAGCAGCAGAAACGCAGCGTACGTTCGTCAGCAACAGCACTGTGCGGATATTCGCCTTTTGCAGTTTCCCATGCGATCAAAAAAAGAAATAAAAAAATAAACAGCGCCTAATATGGACACAGTCTATATATGAAGGAGGGGAGGTTTCTCTCGCTTTGGCCTGTCAATTCAGAAGACAAACCAATGGGCCGCTGTCACTGCATGATGGGCCAGTCCGTGGCAAAAAAAATAAATAACCTTGATTACCAGATCACCAGTCCAGTCCTGCGTCCCGGGTCACTAAAGACCCGAGGTATGCGTTTAAGGGTTAATAATGCAATTAAGTGTCTGAAAACATTATATTCCGTTACATACACTCTTTTTAAAAGTATACCAAAGTATATTTCTCTTTTACAAGGGAAGCTTGGGTTATATATGTGACAATACATTATCCGTCATATTTTTCATTCATTATCTTACATATTATTCAATATTCAATAGCATGGGATAGGAGGGATGGGATAGTCATGATAGAGTCTTATACTCATATCCATCAAATGCTAAACAGGTTTTTCTAGCTTTTAGGCACAGATAGAACAATGTTAAAGTGTGTAAACTGCATTTGTTCCCAGCAAACTCAAACAATGAAAAATGTACTAATTAAAATCAAACATCTCGGGGGCCGGTTTTAATGACAAAACCAGGGAAACAAATCAGTTTTCCAAGTATTATCCACACTATTTTCATTTTTTGAAAGCGCTGTCAACGCGAGAAAGAGAGCAAAAGAGATGCTACCTCAGCATCTTGGATGAAAAGGAAAGATATATGCATACACAGTGTAGCTGATGGGCATTAACCATAGAGCACTGTATTCCCATATGAAACACTCCATGACAGGAGATTTATACTCCGAGGCAGCAGTATATCTACAGTAGTGCAGCCCTGTGCATTTTCTAATTAATCATATCCATGCTGCTTGTGACAGTTCTTGCACTTCCGAAAAAAATGCATGCACACCTGACTCACAAATGGGAGTTCATTATTGCTCTTAGGAAAAGAGTGTGAACATCTATCATAAACAGAACAGCGCGTGAACCTGACCTCTTGCAGCTACGTGACAATAGCAGGTGCTGTCACATATCTGTGCAAATGAAAGCAGTCACAGCTGCTCCATAACAAAGAGCAAATGTGTGTGGAGAATGTGAGACATCTGGAGTTTGTGAATGTGGAAGATAAAAGCAGAGCGTATCGTTCTCCCTTTATAGTTCAACACACACACACACACACACACACACACAAAGCCCAGACTGAGCCAAGATGCAGTTTCTCTCTAAAACACAAGTGTGCACTGAAACATATTGTTAGTATTATATAATATTCTATAAACTTAAGCAAAAGATTAACAATGTCACAGAAATGGTTGCAGAAAAAAGATGCTCTGTATTGTACTATGCAAGTGATGGTAAAACAACACTAATCATGACAGACGTTGTCTTCATAAACAGGTCAAAGTAATTTTAGGATTATGACACATAGTCTGCTGGCTGTCCTCGTCAACTGCCTGAACACAGGTGATAATAACGAGGCAATATTGTCAAAATATTTTACTGAAAATGTTTTAGGTGCCATATTTTACAGAATATTGCACTGAAAGACTTTTTATTTAGGTGCCGTATATTAACATTAAACATGTATACACACACACACACACACATACTCCTTTTCCACCAGAATGAACTAGGTGCTAGTTTAGAGCCAGTGCTAGTGCCAGTTCGGAGTTGGTTCGACTGACGAGCCTTCTAAGAACCGGTTTGCCTTTCCACGGGCTAGAGAGCCACCACAGAGCCAGGTCTTACGTCACTGTATACGTCTCATCTTTCTCAGCGAGGCAGCGGGAAACACAAACACACCAGACTTGTTCGAGATGCAATGACGCTGCGCAGACCGATCAGCGCATGATATCAAAATACCGCACGAGTGATTCAAAAGCATAAGGAGTTGTATGCTCTCGTTGTACTTTGATGTAATACGGTGATCGGTCTGCACAGCACGAATGCATCTCGAACAAGCTTTCCATCAACAATGGCGAACAATGCGTTACTACTGATGCACATGGCTTTACGATCCTACATCGGCATCAAAACACAGCGAATCCAACGCATTTGTGCAGCTCGCCATAATTTGTATAGACGGAGATTACAATCGAGCAGCTATTAGCTTGATTAGCTACTAATTCAAAAATGGCGGTCACAAGTTTCAAGTTTTCTTGTTGGTCACGGTAACCCTGCCCCCAGCCGCTGATGCAAGCGGTTCTTACTCCTAGAACAGCAATGTTTTGGTGCTACTTAAGAACCACTTTTTCTGGTTCGGAGCTGGTGCTTTGGGTGTGAAAAGACAAAGAACCGATTTAAAAATAGGCTCTGGCTCTGAACCAGCACCAGCACTGCCTTGGTGGAAAAGGGGTAACACACACACACACACTCACACAGACACACACTCTCACACACACACACACATACATAAACACACTCACTTACACACACACACTCATACACTCAGACACACACACAACACAAAACAACAGCCATATACAAAAACAAGTTTGCTTAGTTTTACAATTGCAAAAGAAAATCAAAAACCAAAACATAAACACAAAGTAAAAAACACAAAACAACATAAAAAATAAACAATATAAAACAAAACAACATTAAATAAAACACAAAACAAAATAAAATAAAACAAAATGAAAAACTTCAAGCTATCAAGAAAGACTGCTGAAGACAGGACACACGAGGACTTCATAAACGTGTCCGTTCGATCGCCTCACCAACAGGTGGCAGATTCCTCCCGTTTCTGAAACCTCATGGACATTTCAAAGCTGTGATCAGCGTCTCATAAACATTTGAGCATATTTCATCCGTGAGACTAACAGAAGCGTGACAATAAACACAGATCTGAGTTGAGTGACTAAGAAAGACAAACGTACACAGAAAAGCAAATAATCAAATAAACGGACATTCTCCTAATCTAATAAAATAGAAATATTTGTATGCATACAAAGAATATTAGAGGATTTTAACTGAACCTGTTATGTAAACTCATCTCAAATGATCCTAATCCAAAGTGCAGCCAGTGTCCATCCCACTCCACAGAAACCCCAGCCCTCCACAGCTGGGATATGCCTTATTTGCGACTGCCAGATTGAATTATCATAAATTCCTAATCACATTTACAACAAACACGAGCAGACATTGATGACCTGAGCGAAAATGACCGAAAACATCAACTTCACGGCTTAAATTGTATTATTTTAAGAAGGCTAGTCACAGTGCAATGCCTAAATCGAACATTAGATGGTGATGAAAGAAAGTCTTTGATCACAATTAACACTTTAAAAGAATTCGGGTACCTTTGAGTATCCTTTTCCTCAGGATAGCCTGTAGGAAGAGCATAGTCCTTCTTTCCTTCGGCTTGGCAAATATTGCTGCTTTGCTCCGTATCTATGCGTCTTCCCTACGATACCCAGCTACGTCTGAGCCAGCGAGGTACTTTTAGCTGTCAGTCAATGTCAAAATCAAAGATTTGGGATAAAAAAAATAACCCTATATCCACAAGGCGGCTGTGGTGCGCAACCTTTGTCTCTTTAAATTACTCATCTGAGCTGTAATCATTAGTCGTTATTAACCGTAATTTTATGCAAAGTCACCATCTCTCCATCTCTCTCTCTCCTCCACGCGCACGCTGTGATTAATAAATGCAAAATGTATGCTCGGAGCCTTCGGGACTTTTGATGCCCTAGTTTTTTCTGCCTTTTTTCTCTCTGCCCTCAAACTGCTGCCTTCCTGAATAAACTTGAAGATAAGGGGGTTTACACAAGTGTAAGTTTGCGTGTTTTGACTCCTCTTCAGCACCTAACAGTGGCTTGCAACTGTCTGATGAATTTTTCAATCACTGTTGCAACAGTGCTGATGCAAAATGTGTCTTAACAAATCTGTAAATAAACATAATTAGCACAATCAAGCTGATATTCAAGTAAGATTGTGATATCGCAGGTTAATCTAAAAAAAAAAAAGGGTTTTATTACCTATTATGCAAAATTCACTTTCATATTGTTTTTGAACCTTGTGTGTATACAACCACCCTATTGTGGTAAAAATCCACCCCGTTGTTGTTATTTTCCCCATAAATCTGAAACAGTGTCTCAAAATGAGCTGTTAAGGAATGTGCTCCAGTGTGACGTCACATAGACCGATCAGACATAATATTATGACCTAATATTGTGTTGGTCCCCCTTTTGCTGCCAAAACAGCCCTGACCCCTGAACATGTTAGCAGCAGATCCTTTAAGTCCTGTAAGTTGCAAGTGGGGCCACCATGGATCTGACTTGTTTGCTCTGCACATCCCACAGATGCTCGATTGGTTCAAGAATGCCTTCTTCCCATAATGCATCCTGGTGCCATGTGTTCCCCAGGTAAGCGACACACACGCACCGGCCATCCACGTGATGTAAAAGAAAACGTGATTCATCAGACCAGGCCACCTTCTTTCATTACTCCGTGGTCCAGTTCTGATGCTCACGTGCCCACTGTTGGCGCTTTCGGCGGTGGACAGGGGTCAGCATGGGCACCCTGACTGGTCTGCGGCTATGCAGCCCCATACACAACAAACTGCGATGCACTGTGTATTCTTGAGCAATTTGAGCTACAGTAGCTCGTCTGTTTGATCGGACCACACGGGCCAGCCTTCGCTCCCCACGTGCATCAATGAGCCTCAGCCGCCCATGACCCTGTCGCCGGTTCACCACTGTTCTTTCCTTGGAGCACTTTTGATAGATACTGACCACTGCAGACCGGGAACACCCCACAATATGGTGAAGTTTTTAGTGAGTGTTTTAGTGAGTTTTGTGTGTGTGTGTGTATGTGTATGTGTGAGTGTGAGTGTGTGTGAGTAGTAGTAGTATTTAATGAATCCCAACTGATTCTCAGAAAAGGCCAGAAAATAGAATCCAAAAGATTTTGATAGAGAGAAATGGGCATATGCATCTGTAACACCTCATTACATCATTGTAAAGTCATGTAATAAATCCCAACAATCAAAAATGAAAAATAAAATAAAATAAAATTCTTCATAGATTTGCATAGCATATTCAAGATGGAGGTCAATTTTTGTTTTATTAATTTGTTATTTTACTCTTACATTTTTTAAAACATTAATTAAATAAACCGTTTTACATTGTGTATTTTTTGCCACTTTTAAGGGTTACTTATTTATTTAGATGTTTATATTTTTATATATTTGATTGAATTTTTTTTTTTTCATTTATTTTATTTTTTAATGAATTGATAATTGATTTTCATTTTATTTTACACGGCACTCCTAGTCCTTCATAATTCATATCACAAAATGAAATTATCGTCAACAAAACAACATTTTATTCATGCCACTTATTGGAATCTGCTAGATGTGACAGTAAATGTGCAAATTAAACCACAATCATCTGTAATCCCTGGCTTCCAGGTGACGGACGTACATGAGTCGAGTTCCGGCAGAAGAGTGAACTCTGACCTGACGCATGACGTAGGATGTAGGCGTAGCTTAAGCTTAGGTGAGAGTAGATGCCTCTTGCGTCTTGTTCTTGTTTTAGACTTCTAATATGTGATCGTGTTTTGTTTTGCTCTATTTTCTGCGCTTCCGCGTTCATCAATATATCATGTGTCGGGTCAGAGGTCACTCTTCCACCGGAACTAGACTCGCGTACGGCCTTTACCGTAACACGGTGATTATAGTTCATAGTTATAAATATGGATATTTTTCTCACAAAAATGCATCGCTTCGCTTCAGAAGCCCTTTATTATCCAACTGGAGCCGTATGGATTACTTTTATGATGAATGGATGCACTTTTTTGGGCTCATCTCAATCTCAGTTACTATTCACTCCCATTAAGCTTGTAAGAGCCAGGATATATATATATATATATACAGGTGCTGGTCATATAATTAGAATATCATCAAAAAGTTGATTTATTTCACTAATTCCATTCAAAAAGTGAAACTTGTATATTATATTCATTCATTACACAGACTGATATATTTCAAATGTTTATTTCTTTTAATTTTGATGATTATAACTGACAACTAAGGAAAATCCCCATTCAGTATCTCAGAAAATGTGAATATTGTGAAAAGGTTCAATATTGAAGACACCTGGTGCCACACTCTAATCAGCTAATTAACTCAAAACACCTGCAAAGACCTTTAAATGGTCTTTCAGTCTAGTTCTGTAGGCTACACAATCATGGGGAAGACTGCTGACTTGACAGTTGTCCAAAAGACGACCATTGACACCTTGCACAAAGAGGGCAAGACACAAAAGGTCATTGCAAAAGAGGCTGGCTGTTCACAGAGCTTTGTGTCCAAGCACATTAATAGAGAGGCGAAGGGAAGGAAAAGATGTGGTAGAAAAAAGTGTACAAGCAATAGGCATAACCGCACCCTGGAGAGGATTGTGAAACAATACCCATTCAAAAATCAGAGTCTGGAGGAAGAGAGGAGAGGCACACAATCCACGTTGCTTGAGGTCCAGTGTAAAGTTTCCACAGTCAGTGATGGTTTGGGGTGCCATGTCATCTGCTGGTGTTGGTCCACTGTGTTTTCTGAGTTCCAAGGTCAACGCAGCCGTATACCAGGAAGTTTTAGAGCACTTCATGCTTCCTGCTGCTGACCAACTTTATGGAGATGCAGATTTCATTTTCCAACAGGACTTGGCACCTGCACACAGTGCCAAAGCAACCAGTACCTGGTTTAAGGACCATGATATCCCTGTTCTTAATTGGCCAGCAAACTCCCCTGACCTTAACCCCATAGAAAATCTATGGGGTATTGTGAAGAGGAAGATGCGACATGCCAGACCCAACAATGCAGAAGAGCTGAAGGCCACTATCAGAGCAACCTGGGCTCTCATAACACCTGAGCAGTGCCACAGACTGATCGACTCCATGCCACGCCGCATTGCTGCAGTAATTCAGGCAAAAGGAGCCCCAACTAAGTATTGAGTGCTGTACATGCTCATACTTTTCATGTTCATACTTTTCAGTTGGCCAAGATTTCTAAAAATCCTTTCTTTGTATTGGTCTTAAGTAATATTCTAATTTTCTGAGATACTGAATTTGGGATTTTCCTTAGTTGTCAGTTATAATCATCAAAATTAAAAGAAATAAACATTTGAAATATATCAGTCTGTGTGTAATGAATGAATATAATATACAAGTTTCACTTTTTGAATGGAATTAGTGAAATAAATCAACTTTTTGATGATATTCTAATTATATGACCAGCACCTGTATGTATGTATGTATATATATATAATTATTTTATTTTTTTTACTCTGATTGTGTCTGGCTGACAGAAGAAAGTCATATACACTTAGGATGGCTTGAGGGTGAGTAAATTATGGGATAGTTTAGATTTTTGGGTAAATTAACCTTTTAAGTTAGTCTTGTAACTTTCCTAAACCTCAGCAAGTAATCTAACAAAATGCATATTTCATCTAGCATGACAAACAGCCATGGACATGTGTGTAGATGTACAGGTGGTATTCTGGCAGATATATGATTTTGTAATCTCATTGTAGAAAGCGTGCTGTGTTAGACACTTCTGACACTTAAGGGGATTTCTGTTGTTATGAAATGTTAAAACTGTCCCCATTTTATGTGAACAATCCAATCTAAGCACAAGGACCCTAGAGAAACCACCTCAGCAGTTTAATGAATCACCCACACAACTCTTATATGAACTAATAACAACGGATGCTGTGTACTATAAAAGGGACGCTTTTCAAATCCAAACGGTTTATTTGTGATCCATGAATCATAATAATAATAAAAATGTATAATAATAAGGAGATGTGTGTGTATGTGTGTGTGTATATATATATATATATATATATATACACACACACACACTAAATATATTTTTATATTTAATAATAATATTTAATTATTATAAAAAGTATATTATATTAGTATATAAGTAAATTACAATATTTATTTTTTTATTAATGATAACAATAATTAGTTACAAACATATTATATATTTAAATAATATAATACAAGTATAATAATATTATTATGTAATAATAATAACAACAATAATATATAATTAATTAAAATTAATTCAATATTGTCATCATCACAAACATATTAACAAATATAATATCATATCATTCTTGTATCATTATATCATTATTATTTTTAAAATATGTACATATATTTATATTTATTTTAATAATAATAATGTTATTAAAATAAACATATTTTGCATTATTATTATTATTGCATGAACAAATATATTATTAACATTATTTTATAAAAATATACAATACATCAATTATATAATTATTATTATTGTTATCTTATATTATTATTACATATTTATTGTATTATATTATCATTACTATTATTAATATAATATCATTTTAATCGTAATAATATTATGATTAATGTGTTTCTAATAATAATAATAATAGTTCTTATTATTGTTATATATATATATATATATATATATATATATGTATATATATATATATTTACACACATATATTTATTATTAGTAGTATCAAAAACTAATCATATATCATTTCTATATCATTATTTTAAATATGTATGTATATTTGTTTATTTTTAATAATAATAGTTTTTTGTTATTATTATTAAAAATAGATACATTTTGCATATTTATATTCAATTAAAAAATAATTATGATTATTATTACAAATGGCATAAACAAATATAATATTAACACAATTTAAAAAAAATTATATCTATTTTACAAATTGTATTAATAATAATAATAATAGTTGTTGTTGTTATCATAATTATTTTTATCGTCATTCATCTCCTCTTTCTTATTCATGGATCACAAGTAACAAACAATCTAGTTTTAAATTATTACTATAATATAATGTTTTAAATACAATAGACCTATAATTTTTACATGAATCAGGCTCCTGTAGTTCTATTCCCAGAGAAGCCAAGAATCATTACAAGTTATGATCAGCATTTTAACATGCAGCGCTGCTCTCTTTATCACATGAAACAGGAACAAGAGGATCATGGGTAGACTGTGGCTTTTATGCCCCGAGCTGTAGTCTCTGATGTAATGACTTTAATTTCATCAATAGTCCAAATGTGATTCAGAAGTAAGTGGTTTGAGAAACAGCTTTAAGTCACACAAATGTTTTACTCTAGGGAGGAGAGCGAGTGCCATTCTTACAGCAGTCATTTAAGTAATGGTCTTCTGTCATAGTGGTTCACGCATGTAAATGTTCAAGTGGCTAAAGCATGTTACCATGAAGCTGAGAGCTACTAACTAAAACTCCCAGCTTCGGTTGTGACAGTATGAGTGCATCTGTACCTCTGGAGAAAGGCAGTTTATTTAGGCAAATGCTGCCTGGTTTGTTTAACACTGTTGTATTAACTGGGACACAAACAGCAAATATTTAGGAGCTGTGGATTTGAGTTTACAATTAGTATATTTAATGTCATGTCATTTGACTTAGGCTCTGAATGTGATGAGAAAATAGATGTAAACAACAATAACAATATTAATAATCACTTGTCAATATGACTATATATAAATGACAGAATATACACCAATCAGACATAACATTATGACCTAATATTGTGTTGGTCCCCTTTTTGCTGCCAAAACAGCCCTGACCCGTCAAGTCATGGACTCCACTAGACCCCTGAAGGTGTGCTCTGGTATCTGACACAAAGATGTTAGCAGCAGATTCTTTAAGTCATGTTAAGTTGTGAGGTGGGGCCTCCATGGATCAGACTTGTTTGTTCAGCACATCCTACGATTGGATTGAGATCTGGGGAATTTGGAGGCCAAGTCAACACCTCAAACTCGTTGTTGTGCTCCTCAAACCATTCCTAAACCATTTTTACTTTGTGGCAGGAGCTTTATCCTGCTGAAAGAGGCCACAGACACCAGGGAATACCGTTTCCATGAAAGGGTGTACATGGTCTGCAACAATGCTTAGGTAGGTGGTACGTGTCAAAGTAACATCCACATGGATGACAGGACCCAAGGTTTCCCAGCAGAACATTGCCCAAAGCATCACACTGCCTCTGCCAGCTTGCCTTCTTCCCATAGTGCATCCTGGTGCAATGTGTTCCCCAGGTAAGCGACGCACACGCCCCCGGCCATCTACGTGATGTAAAAGAAAACGTGATTCATCAGACTAGGCCACCTTCTTCCATTGCTCCGTGGTCCAGTTCTGATGCTCACGTGCCCACTGTTGGCGGTGGAAAGGGGTCAGCATGGGCATCCTGACTGGTCTGCTGCCCCATACACATCAAACTGCGATGCACTGTGTATTCTGACACCTTCCTATCAGAACCAGCATTAACTTCTTGAGCAATTTGAGCTACAGTAGCTCGTCTGTTTGATCGGACCACACGGGCCAGCCTTCGCTCCTCACGTGCATCAATGAGCCTCAGCCGCCCATGACCCTGTTGCCGGTTCAGTACTGTTCCTTCCTTGGACCACTTTTGATAGATACTGACCACTGTAGACACCGGAAACATGTCAAACTCACTTAAATCCTTACGCTTGCCCAGTTTTGGCATTTTTGACGCATCAACTTTGAGAACAAAATGTTCACTTGCTGCCTAATATATCCCACCCACTAACAGGTGCCGTGATAAAGAGATAATCAGTGTTATTCACTTCACCTGTCAGTGGTCATAATGTTATGCCTGATCGGTGTATATTTTAATATTAAATAAACATTTATTTATGTATTATATTAACAAGTCTATATGTCTTTGAATTTCTATCAGGTTTAAGCATTCAAACATTTTGCAGACAATATCAGATATGTATTCTTATAAAAGAACATTTGATCTACATTCTCAAACAGCTGGTAGTAAATAATTCTTAGACAAGAAATAAAAGTTTGTATTAAACGTAAAAAGTCTGCATGCATCATATCCAGAAGGATTTCCAGTGGGAAAGATATTTAAAAGACATCAAATTGTCAGTGTGATACAGCGACTTCATAGACTGGTAATAATGACCATGATACAGCACAGCATCATTTCAAAGCCTCAAGACTCCTAAAGCAGTGGGGAGCAGCGTGTGTGTGTGATCTTCAGCAAGCTATTATGTGTATGGAAAATTAGACGACAACTATTAATTCAGCTCACAGGCAAAACAGAGAAGCCACAGGGTGGACATGCTTGTGAATTATAGCATTACTGCATCTTTTCATCACCAAACATACTGTCTCTCACTAGATCTGCCTCAACCTGCTTCCAAATTCAGTTTGGATCTTAATGACGTGAGTAATGTTAAAAAAAACGTAATGCTATACAATATTGCGTTACTTCCTTAAAAAAGTAGAGGGTAACAGAAGGGTGCCAAAAAAGTGCTATGGATGGTGCAGTTCAGAATTATTCACAACTTCTGACAATATAAACGGCAAAAATTGCGTACTGTACTGTACTGAACCGTACCGCTCGGTGGAAACGAGCCATTAGGCCCTGTCCCAAATGGCACCTTAAACACTCGCAGTCTTCCAACGAGTCTGCAATTTTGTGACGCAACGTAACGCATATCAACCGCAAAGGGGACACTCACAAGCACCCTTCAAAAACCTAAAATGACAAATGGGACACCCTATGGTCTCAACAGACACAAGCACACAGCAGCTATTCGGCAAGATCGTAAGTGCATATGAAGTGTGCCATTTGGGACAGGGCCAACTAAAATGTGATGTTTATCTAAAGTAATTTTTGCTCATTCGTATGGCTGAATTGGATCCTCGAAGATCAGCAGCAAAGACATTACTTAATAAAGTGAGATTAAATACATAAAGTACATTTGTGTTATTTAACATATTTTGCAGGTTTGTATAATATTTTATTCATTTTTAGGAATATTGAATCTGTGAAATGAGTGAGATGAGTATTATTGCTAGAACTGCAATAAGCATCATGAATACAAAGTAGCTTGCATTACTTATTTGAAAAAGTAACTCAGATATTTAAAAGTAATGTGTTACTTTACTGGTTACTTGGAAAAAAAGTAATCTGATCATGTTACTTGTAACATTACTTGTGGACATTAGAGTATTGGTGTTAAAACATCTTCAGGAAACTGGATATTTACTTTTTCTGAGGGAAATATAAGGGGCTGCACACTGGTTGAGGTCAAAAGTGCCCTCCTTTCATTGTAAATCTTTGGGATTTTTTCCACAAAAGAACCTTATTTTGGATTCGGGGTTGTTTCTTCTGCCCCAAAGCCTGGCCAACTTGAATTCCATCTGCTATGATGGTTGAGCCTTAAGTCAACCTTGAAATAAGATAATGATCCAAGAAATAGAGGGTTGTGGAAAAGCCTAGTTAAGTCCATATCTTAACCCTAGTATTGATGTGCAAAGAACTGAAGCGGGCAGGTCAAGTCTTCAAACAGGCTAAAGGACTGCAAGGAGTCGACAAATATCTTTTAATGCAAGTCACTGTATAGGGCAATGATAATTGGGCGAATGTGGTTCATAAATAAATAAAAAATGCTGTTTGTACATGTAATAACTTAAATACCCCTCTTTTAAGACATATTTTACATTTTTAAATTAAAATAGATTTTAATAGTTTTGGGGGCAGAAAATGTCAGGGTGATAAAACTGTCCTGCTCTGTACATAAACAATTTATAAAAAAAACCACAAAAAAAAAACCTTTGGCATTATATTTTATTATTAATTTGAGAAAAAAATGAACAAAACTGCTTCATTGCTTATTAATAATAAAAAAAAGTCACATTGTGCAATTAACAAGCTAAAGCTTATTAAGCTTATATATAAGATAAAACAGGAAATGATCACAGGTCAGCATCCTGCCGCCTATTGTTTGTCTCCGGGCCTCTAGAGGTGCCCTTTGTTCCCCTCTGTCTTAGTTCTTCCTCGTGTATCCTTATTAATGTTATCCAGGTCACCTGTGCCTTGTTTCCCCTAGAGTATTTAGCTGTCGGTGCGTCCCAATTCGCATACTATCCGTCCTATATAGTATTGGAAAATAGGCGCACACTCTAACGGCTGATATTGCCCACAAACCATTGCGAGTTGGACGAGGATTCGATTAGAACTACAAACGCGGATAAAAAGTGTTAAAAAACTACAAACATGAGGGATGTGCGAGTCCGACGATTAAGTAGAGAGGTTTAGGTAAAGGGACTTGAGGGATCAGTTATCAGTATCTAACCTGAAAATTAAACTGAATGTGGGGGATTTTAACTGTGACAAGATGATTGACAGGGCAGTTTAAACGGTGAAGGGATGCACGTAACTAAGCAACAGAGTCCGTTAAAGATGACAAAGTAGATGTCTCAAAGCTTGCATACTCTTCTGCTACACACTCAAAAGTATGTACTTTTTCTTCACAAAAAGAGTACATACTGTTAGGTCGTAGTATAAGTAGGTGAATTGGGACGCAGCATGTGTTTTTCCCCTTGTTCCTCACTCAGTTTTTGAGTCCTGGCTAAGCGTCTCCTGCTGTTTCCCACCGAGTCCTTCCAAGCAATCTTCTTAGTTATTTGATGTGTTCTCTGGTTTTGTTTTCTCCCAACGTGGAGTTTTTATTTTCTCCTGTGATTCTTTGCAGTATCACTACTGTTATTAATACCTCAGTCTGAGAATAACTTTTGTTGGATTTACATTGTTTTAAATAAATCTACCTTGCCTGGAGTGTTTCGTTTGGGTCCAACATTACCGCCTCTGTGGCTAAGTGGCATATCTCTCAACTCACCACACCAGAGACCCGAGTTTGAGCCTGGCTTGTGACAATGTCATAGGGAAGATCCCTGCAGACCCTCATGCCTGTGTGTTGAGGTAAAGTCTCTTAAAATATCAGACAATTTGACCTTTACATAACAAGGCAAGGTTAGTTCACGTTGTAAAATGTCATATGATGCAACTTCTCTAAAAATTAATGATATTTATGACTTAATTCATGATTATTTCAAAAGTTTTTACCTCGAAAAATATTTCAAATCATTTGTGAAAATGATTAAGATATGTGCACTCAAATGTATACAAGGTTTCAGGAAAACATGTTATTAAATTTTTCTTGATGGTTACACCACATGATATTTTTACTTATTAAATTAAAAAACTTTTCTCTCAAAGTGAACACAATGCAACTTGAACTTGCACTAACACAAACACTACATTTTTAAGGACTTGCCACGTTTTCTTAAACTAGATTTGTCCTTTTGTTTATTGTGCACACTTGTACTTGAACAAGGCATTTCTGACCATTTCTGTCACAGAAAATAAGACAAAAAATAACAGTAAAATCAGATTACTGTTATTAGTGCCAAAGCGAGTATCACTGTAACTGTTGCTCATACTTACAGCTAGAGATATGAATGCATTTTGTACAGCTCTGTCCATTTTACCTGACATTACCTCTGAACTCTCATATACCCTTGGGTTTATTGGTCTTCCTCTGGCCTGAGCCAAAAGCTTCCTCATGGGAACAGTATGAGGGAATAAAATTTGCCTGAACACTAGAGGCAATAACCCTGCACTGCTGAGAAGAGGAGATTGCTGGGACACTGAAATGAGTGGCTAATATTTGAGAGTAATGGAGGTCTATTGAAGGGCTATTGTCTTTCTACTATAAATGGATGCACTGTAAAATTGCTGTACTGTGCATATCAATGGCAAATGGTTATACTAATATACATTCACAGTGGCTGGGTTTCCATCTATGTATAATGCACAAATTTTGGGATATTATATAAAAAAGTGCTATATGAAAACATGCTAATCAAAGTGTAAAAATGTGCAAACCAGGTATATTTGTATTTGGATAAATAATTTGTATGTACCTCTAATCTCTGATAAGAAATTCCTTTGATTCAAGTCATGTAATTGATAACTCACTTATGACTGGCTACTACTACCTCACAAAAAAGACATGATGTTACTCTCAGACATAAAGCATCTGTTGCAGCACGTTTGATCTTCCACAGGAAACAGTGATGTTCATTCTTGTGTTACGCAGCACGTTTGAGCTTTCACAAAAACCAATGAGGTTCATTCTCGTGTTACGTATCACGTTTGAGCTTCAGCAAGAACCAATGAGGTTCATTCTCGTGTTATGCAGCACATTTGAGCTTCAGCAAGAACCAATGAGGATCATTCTCGTGTTACGCAGTACGTTTGAGCTTCCGCTAGAAACAATGAGGCTCATTCTCGTGTGTTACGTAGCAAGTTTGAGCTTCCACAAGAACCAATGAGGTTCATTCTCGTGTTGCGCAGCATATTTCAGCTTCAGCAAGAACCAATGAGGTTTATTCTCGTGTTACGCAGCATGTTTGAGCTTCCTCAAGAACCAATGAGGTTCATTCTCGTGTTACGCAACACGTTTGAGCTTCAGCAAGAACCAATAAGGTTCATTCTCGTGTTACGTAGCAAGTTTGAGCTTCAGCAAGAACCAATGAGTTTCATTCTCGTGTTACGCAACACGTTTGAGCTTCAGCAAGAACCAATGAGGTTCATTCTCGTGTTACGCAACACGTTTGAGCTTCAGTAAGAACCAATGAGGTTCATTCTCATGTTACGCAGCACGTTTGAGCTTCCACAAAAACCAATGAGGTTCATTCTCGTGTTACGCATCACGTTTGAGCTTCAGCAAGAACCAATGAGGTTCATTCTTGTGTTATGCAGCATGTTTGAGCTTTCTCAAGAACCAATAGGGTTCATTCTCGTGTTATGCAGCACATTTGAGCTTCAGCAAGAACCAATGAGGTTCATTCTCGTGTTACGCAGCACGTTTGAGCTTCCACAAGAACCAATGAGGTTTATTCTTGTGTTACGCAACACGTTTGAGCTTCAGCAAGAACCAATGAGGTTCATTCTCGTGTTACGCAACACGTTTGAGCTTCAGTAAGAACCAATGAGGTTCATTCTCATGTTACGCATCACGTTTGAGCTTCCACAAAAACCAATGAGGTTCATTCTCGTGTTACGCATCACGTTTGAGCTTCAGCAAGAACCAATGAGGTTCATTCTCGTGTTATGCAGCATGTTTGAGCTTTCTCAAGAACCAATAAGGTTCATTCTCGTGTTATGCAGCACATTTGAGCTTCAGCAAGAACCAATGAGGCTCATTCTCGTGTTGCGCAGCATGTTTGAGCTTCCTCAAGAACCAATGAGGTTCATTCTCGTGTTACGCAACACGTTTGAGCTTCAGTAAGAACCAATGAGGTTCATTCTCATGTTACGCAGCACGTTTGAGCTTCCACAAAAACCAATGAGGTTCATTCTCGTGTTACGCATCACGTTTGAGCTTCAGCAAGAACCAATGAGGTTCATTCTCGTGTTATGCAGCATGTTTGAGCTTTCTCAAGAACCAATAAGGTTCATTCTCGTGTTATGCAGCACATTTGAGCTTTAGCAAGAACCAATGAGGCTCATTCTCGTGTTGCGCAGCATGTTTGAGCTTCCTCAAGAACCAATGAGGTTCATTCTCGTGTTACGCAACACGTTTGAGCTTCAGCAAGAACCAATGAGGTTCATTCTCGTGTTACGTAGCAAGTTTGAGCTTCCACAAGAACCAATGAGGTTTATTCTTGTGTTATGCAGCACATTTGAGCTTCCACAAGAACCAATGAGGTTTATTCTCGTGTTACGCATCACGTTTGAGCTTCAGCAAGAACCAAAGAGGTTCATTCTTGTGTGTTACGCATCACGTTTGAGCTTCCGCAAGAACGAATGAGGTTCATTCTCATAATATGCAGCACGTTTGAGCTTCCACAAGAACCAATGAGGTTCATTCTTGTGTTGCGCAGCACATTTGAGCTTCCGCAAAAACCAATGAGGTTCATTCTCGTGTTGCGCAGCATGTTTGAGCTTCTGCAAGAACCAATGAGGTTCATTCTCGTGTGTTACGCAGCACATTTTATCTTTCACAAGAACCAATGAGGTTCATTTTTGTGTTATGCAGCACATTTGAGCTTCCGCAAGAACCAATGAGGTTCATTCTCGTGTTACACAGCACGTTTGAGCTTCCACAAGAACCAATGAGGTTCATTTTTGTGATACGCAGCACATTTGAGCTTCCTCAAGAACCAATGAGGTTCATTCTCGTGTTGCGCAGCACGTTTGAGGTTCCGCAAGAACCAATGAGGTTCATTCTCGTGTGTTACACAGCACGTTTGAGCTTCTGCAAGAACCAATGAGGTTCATTCTTGTGTTACGCGGCACGTTTGATCTTCCACAAGAACCAATGAGGTTCATTCTCGTGTGTTACGCAGCACGTTTTATCTTCCACAAGAACCAATGAGGTTAATTTTTGTGTTACGCAGCACATTTAAGTTTCCGCAAGAACCAATGAGGTCCATTCTCGTGTTACGCAGCACGTTTGAGCTTCCTCAAGAACCACAAGGTTCAGTCTTGTGTTACGTAGTACATTTGAGCTTCCTCAAGAAACAACAAGGTTCAGTCTTGTGTTACGCAGCACATTTGAGCTTCCTCAAGAACCAGTGAGGTTCATTCTTGTATTACGCAGCACGTTTGAGCTTCCTCAAGAACCAGTGAAGTTCATTCTCGTGTTACGCAGCACGTTTGAGCTTCCACAAGTACCAATGAGGTCCATTCTCATGTTACGCAACACATTTGATCTTCCACAGGAAACAGTGATGTTCATTCTTGTGTTACGCAGCACGTTTGATATTCCACAAGAACCAATGAGGTTCATTTTTGTGTATTATTGTCATATTAAGATAAACTGACCCTTTAATATGTGGCTACATTTTATTAATTTATTTCTTCGTTTTAGTGAAATCATGGCCATATTATACAAATTCATCCCTGCTTTTAGTTAAATTGTTGCCACATTGTACAAATTTGTTCCCTTATTTTACTTTTGTTAAATGACTTAATTTACTAAAACGAGGGAATTAATTAGTATGAAGCAACATGGCCAAAATAGACCTAAAACAAGGAAATAAGCTGTGGAAACGATTTTTAATTTGTGGCCATGATATCTAGCTTTTTGTCATGTGGACAGCTCCGTAGGACAAAATGTGATCTGAATTCAAAATTGCATTGCCCATATACAAGTACCAAAGCTCTTTTTTCATAACATATACGCTAAAAAAAAATTTTATTCTGCCTTTTTTTTTCAGAAATAAGACCACAATCCTGCTTGCATGTTTTACTAATGCGGCATTGTTAGCACACAACATTGTGATTCTAAAATAGAGCTATCTCCTTTTGAAGAGTCTGAAAATGGTGCAGATGGCATCAATAAACAAATAGGACATTTACGTATTCCCCTCACTTTTCCTTGGCGTGTCCTTCTTTTGACAAAGAAAAAAAATAATATGGTGGGCACCAGACATGAGCAGATATTTTCACATGCTGTTCCAAATTGTTGAGCTGCTGCTCTTTGGGTTTGCGCTAGTTGTGTCAAGTGCAACCCCGGATGGGATCAAATATTCATCAGTCTGTGCTTGTGTCATCACAAGTCAACAAGACGGCGGCGGGGAAAGAGAAGCCGCTTTGATCAGCTCCTCTCTGGAGCGCTCCCTTGTTCCTGCAACGTCCTGATTGCTCCCATCCACCGGGACTCAAGCATATCGCTTTCACAGAGAGAAAAACCTGGGCTGCGTTGAGCTACACACATCACATGGCCACACGCTCAAGGTGGAATTGTCTCTTGTTTTGTGTCACCTTCCCTGCAACGAGAAGGAACGTAAGTTTCAAGTCTTGTAAGATCTTTTGTAGTTGCTGTTTCAAACCCAGCTTGGCACGCCGCCAAAGGACCGCTGGCGGACCACCTGATGCGTAGAGCACACAAAAGTAGCAAGGGCTTTTGTCACTGTGCACAGTCATACAAAGTCATATTTAATCTGTAGTTTGCTACAATACGAACTTATAGCTAGATTTTCCAAATTTTGCGAGGTTTGTGATTCAACTTACTTCAAAGGCACCAGAGGAGGTTTCCTAGAAAGAAACCTGGTTGGGATGCCAAAGCACAAACCTGTACTGGAATACTTATTTTAGAATAAGCTGCGATGTCGACAGTAAATAAAGTTCTAAATGAGCTGACTTGCTATCTACTGTCTACATAGGCAGGTACATGCTAACTCTCATTAATGGTTCATTCCTATGTTCCCAGGGTCCTATGTGTCACACAATGAACACATGAAAAAGGTCCTATGTTCCCAGGGTTCTATGTTTCCAATGTTTATATAACACATAATGCTCTGTCTCTCAATATAAAAGGCCTAGACTTGAGATAACTAAACAAATGGTTTAAGTAATGGAGTCAAAAAATGGTTTATAAAGTTGTTAGGGCCCTGGGGAAATAAGTCCTTACCTTTTAAAAAGTTTATTTAATGTGTCACTTAACAGATCATTGAACTGGGGTACACAGGACCCTATTACATCATCATGTACCATATACTGTAAATATAGGGAACATGGGACCCTGCAAACATACTGTTGGTATGCTTCCCAAATTAAACTTCAAGTGACTGAATTAGAACACTCTAAATAAGGGAGCACATGCACGCCACCCAATAGTGCTCATCAAGAAGCGCACAGACGATTTAAATACAGTTTGACGGTAATGTTGCTAAGCTAACAATGCAAAACACAGACTAGATTCAAATGTGATTAATAAAGTTTTATGTTAGTATGTTGCTAACCTAACAACACAAAGTGCACAGTAGACTTGGTTCAATAGTAATTTCATATGGGAACATCTTTATCATGACCAGCTGTTAATAGTGTGTTTAACACGTCAATGAAATTGACCCGGATGAGCCCCAGCTGCATGCCTTCAGGTCTTTTTGTTTTCAGACCACTCTGTGTTGGTGTGCGTCAAGAAAATATCTCTCTCTAAAAAGCTCTACCTTTCAAAAACTCGACTTTGAGATCTTTGTTAGGAGTTAGTTTTCAACTGGCAGTGTGCAGATTTCTCTCTTTTTCATCTCTGTTGTTACATCAGTAAAAAGAGTTCAAGTTAAAAGAAATCCATATCAGTTGAAAATGAGTCAGCAGTCTCATGTGGGTATGCGGAGATGCCACAGGTCAAAGAGAAGCTCGCGGGCTATCTCTCATCTGGGTCGGCATCTTCGCTGAAGAAACCTACCCTCCCCATGAAGCCATGCAGAACAACATCGGTTCTCATGGGTAAAGCTTACCAAGCTGCAGTTCAGGCTGACCTCTGGCGATCAATGGTGTTCGTTGAACTTCGCCAAACCACGGATCTGTCTCTTCGTGCCACCAAGCAAACTGCCCGTGCCATCGGCCGTTCTATGTCCGCTTTGGTGAGCACGGAGAGGCATCTGTGGCTCAATCTATCTGGAATTAGAGATAAAGATTGTGTATTCCTTTTAGATTCTCCGATCTCCCCCACTGGCTTATTTGGTGACGCAGTTAACTCTGTCGTTGCCAGATTTAGGGAAGTCAAAAAGCATGAGGAAGCATTCACGTAGTTTCTTCCTTGCTGCACTCAAGAGGAGGGGTCGTCAGCCACCCAACCTCTCCCTGGTCCTTCAAGAGCTAGGGAGGTGAAAAAGCAGAGTGTAGCGAGTCGCGCTCCCCCTCATAAAGACTGGGGAGCGGTTTGCCACCCTCAGCAGCCTCCCAGGGTGGACCTCAGGACCATTTTTAATAAAAAGAAGAATGCCTGACGGTCTTGCACCCAGTCTGGTGGGGGTAGCCCCCCGCAGGACGGGGCGCATCAAACACCTGCTACCCTCACAAAACCTCTCCACCTCCACCGCCTCTGGCGATTCGGGGGGGCAGCAGTTTCCAGCAAAATGTTAAATGTCCCATGTCTAAATCCTGCTATTATCCAGGACACGGGACATCTAACATCCCCTCAACAGGAAGTGTTAAAATGAATACCACTATCAGCGAGTCTGGCAGCATGGAAACTTCTGCCAGGCGTTTCTGCCTGGGTGTTATTCGTCGTCCTCCGCGTTTCAACGGCGTGGTCTCCACTTCCGTGAAGCCGGAGCTGGCGCTCGTACTGTCACAAGAGCTACAAACTATACTCAAAAAAGAGGCCATAGAACATGTTCCTCTTCAAGAGAGAGAGGCTATTATACAGCAGATACTTCCTGGTTCCCAAGAAGGATGGGGGGTTGCGTCCAATCTTAGATCTTTGAGGCTTAAACCTTTCAGTCAAAGCACTCAAGTTCAAGATGTTAACCGTAAAGACGGTCGTGTCGCAAATTCAATATTGCGATTGGTTCGTCGCGATCGTTCTGAAGTACGCGTATTTTCACATAGAAATAGAAGTTCCTGAGGTTCGCTTTCGGGGGCGAAGCTTGCCAATTTCGGGTTCTTCCATTCGGCCATCATCAACACATCTCTCTGCACCGGTATCTTCCCTACCACATTCAAGCAGGCTCGCGTAACTCCACTGCTTAAAAAACCCACACTCAACACATCACTTGTAGATAACTACAGACCTGTTTCTCTCCTACCATACATAGCGAAAACACTTGAACAAGTTGTTTTCAACCAGGTTTCATCTTTCCTCTTACAGTCTAATCAACTGGACGTAAACCAATCAGGTTTCAAAAAGGGCCACTCAACAGAGACTGCATTACTGTCGGTCACTGAAGCCTTGCGGATTGCAAAAGCTGATTCCAAATCATCAGTCCTCATCCTCCTCGATCTATCTGCTGCGTTTGACACTGTGAATCATCAGATTCTTCTATCCACCCTCTCATCACTGGGCATCACAGGGATTCCACTCCACTGGTTTGAGTCCTATCTCACAGGTAGGTCTTTCAAGGTTGCCTGGAGAGGGGAGGTATCCAAAGCACATCAACTAACCACGGGGGTTCCCCAGGGCTCAGTGCTTGGACCTCTCCTCTTCTCCATTTACACTACATCACTGGGACCCATCATACAATCACATGGCTTTTCATACCATTGCTATGCTGATGACACACAGCTCTACCTCTCATTTCAACCAGATGATCCCACAGCAGCTGCACGAATCTCACGCTGTCTAGCTGACATCTCGTCATGGATAAAACAATATCACCTGCAGCTCAACCTGGCAAAGACTGAGCTTCTCGTCTTCCCTGCTAATCCAACTCTACAACACATTTTCACCATCGAGCTAGGTTCATCTTTGATTACCCCTTCAGAGTCGGTCAGAAATCTCTGAGTAATCTTTGATGACCAGCTGTCCTTCAAAGACCACATTTCAAAGACAGCTCGGTCTTGCAGGTTTGCCCTGCACAACATCAGAAAGATCAGACCGTTCCTTACAGAGCATGCAACACAGCTTCTTGTCCAAGCCCTGGTCATTTCTAGGCTTGACTACTGCAACGCACTTCTGGCTGGACTTCCATTGTGTGCAATCAAAACACTTCAATTGATTCAGAACGCAGTGGCACGTCTTGTCTTCAACGAGCCCAAAAGGGCCCATGTCACACCTCTCTTCATCTCTCTGCACTGGCTACCACTCGCTGCCCGCATTAAGTTCAAGGCTTTGACGCTTGCTTATGGATCCACCACAAGCTCAGCACCGGCATACTTCGACTCGATCCTACGAGTCTACACCCCTACCAGAAACCTCCGCTCAGCTAAAGAGCGGCGGCTGGTGTTACCATCCCAGAGAGGCATGAAATCCCTCTCTAGAACTTTTTCATTCACTGTTCCTGGCTGGTGGAATGATCTTCCCACCTCCATCCGGATGGCAGAATCACTAATATTATTCAAAAAACAGCTAAAAACCCATCTCTTCCACGAGCACTTAATCTCATCATAATAAACCTCTACCTTTCTCTACACCCTCCCTATTCTAGCTTACGCTACTCTGAGCAATGCCCGAAACGTAGTATTTAAGGCACTTCTTGCGTTTCTATGCCTCTTCATAACGGATCGCTTCATGTACTCCTCAGTTGTAAGTCGCTTTGGATAAAAGTGTCTGCTAAATGCATAAATGTAAATGTAAATGTAAATGTCTCCCCGCACATACACAAAATGCATGGATGCAGCACTGGCACCATTGCGACTCTAGGGCATTCGCATTTTGAATTACATAGACGATTGGTTAATATTAGCACAATCGCGAGAGATGGCGCTTCAGCAGAGAGTGTTCTTTCTCCTGCCCAGAGAATGACTTATCTGGGGGTTGTTTGGGATTCGATCACAATGCGGGAACAACTGTCTCCCGCTCGAATTGAGACCATTCGGCATACCCTGAGCAAAGTCAGGCTAGGTCAAAATCTCACTGTTCGTCAGTATCAAAGATTGTTAGGTTTCACAGCATCAGCATTCACAGTGATTCCTATGGGGCTGTTGCACATGAGACTGTTTTAGTTGTGGCTCAGAGCCAGGGAATTTCATCCAAGGGCCAATCCTCAGAGGCTAATAAAAGTGACGCGTCACAGGCTTCATACACTAACTATGTGGCTCAGACCCCGGTTCCTTGCCTTGGGTCCCACTCTAGGGGCACCTTGTCGTCGCAAATTGCTAACGACAGACACCTCTCTGACGGGCTGGGGTGCGGTCTTAAGTGGTCGTCCAGCCCAAGGGGAATGGGAGGGTCATCAGCTCGATTGGCACATCAACTGTATTTCTGGCCCTGAAATACTTTCTAACCCAGTTGAGGGGCTGTCATGTCCTAGTGCGGGTGAACAGTACAGCGACAGTCTCTTACATAAATCACCAGGAAGGTCTGCGCTCACGCAATCTAAACAGGAGATTTTTCTCTGGGCCCAGGACAAGTTCCTGTCACTCAGGGCGATGTACATTCCGGGGCAACTGAATGTGGGAGCAGATTTACTGTCCAGACAGAAATTACAGATGGGGGAATGGACATTTTACGAAGCGGAAGTGGACCTCTTTGCCTCTTATCAGACAGCGCAATGTCCCCTTTACTTCTCTCTCAGTCACTGTTGGGTCTGGATGCGATGGCACATACATGGCCCAAGATGGGACTGCATGCCTTTACTCCAATCTTTCTGCTCCCGGGAGTTCTAGCCAGGGTTCGCCAACAAGGATCTTGCCTCTTACTGATAGCGCCGTGTTAGCCGAACAGAGTGTGGTTTTTGGAGATAGTGTCTCTCCTCAACGGCTCGCCGTGGGCAAGGAGGGACGTTCTGTCTCAGGCAGAGGGCACGATGTTCCATCCCAGGCCCGACCTGTGGAACCTTCATGTTTGGGCCCTGATGGGTACCAACTGAGGGACACTGGGCTTTCGCCTGCAGTTATTGAGACCATTCTAAGTGCTAGGGCTTCCTCCACTAGAAAAAGTTATGCCAGTAAATGGGGTGTCTTTGAAAGATGGTGTACGACACATAATGCAGATCCAATCAATTGTCAAATTTCTTCAGTTCTGGACTTCCTGCAGGAAAAGTTGTCTTCAGGCACATGCCCCGCCACTCTCAGGGTTTATGTGGCCGCTCTTTCGGCTGGCCACACCTTGATTGAAGTGGTGGCACTCGGGGGGCATCCTCTGCTCGCTCGCTTCATTCGTGGGGCCAGACGACTGAGGCCTTCTGTAAAAACCAAGATCCCTTCATGGGACTTAGCTATAGTCCTCGAAGTGTCTGGTTGAGAACCCCTTTGAGCCTCTAGAGTCAGCGTCTGATAAACTTCTGACCCTTAAGATGGTTTTTCTAATGGCTATAACTTCCTTAAAAAGAATTGGGGACATGCAGGCTCTGTCGATATCACCATCCTGCTTAGACTTTGCCCCAGGAATGGTGAAAGTGATTTTGCATCCTCATCCTGATTACCTGCCTAAGGTTCCTTTCTCGACTGTACATCCTGTCACTCTTGAGACCTTCTGCCCTCCGCCGTTCTTAACGCCGGATCAGGAGATATTTCAAAGAATGTCTCCAGTTCATGCTTTTCAGGCCTACGTCCACTGCAGTGGCGTAAGTCAGAGCAACTGTTTGTTTGTTATGGGGGCCATAACAGAGGTTCTGCCGCTCCATGTCACATTGGGTCAGGGATGCTATTGTTCTTGCCTATGAGGCACGCGGCCAAGCTTCGCCAACAGGTTTAAGGGCTCGCCTCCTCTACTGCTTTAGCAAGGGGTGCCCCCTTACAAAGTGTTTGTGATGCGGCAGGTTGGTCCTCTCCGCACAGATTTTATAGCTTGGATGCTCATGCCACTCCGGGCTCTCATGTCCTTGAGTCGACATTGCAAGCCAATGACTGGGGCTTGTGCACACCTACACAACCGTATGGGTCCAGACACCACCAAGCACGGCGGCATGGGTATTGAGTGTAGCTTTTGAAAGGGAACAGTTCGGGTTACTTGACTACAATCCTGTTCCCTGATAAAGCGTAACAAGATACTGCACTGCATTGCCGTGCTGATAATGTCCCAGGACTGCTCTTCAAAGAAAAAAGACCTGAAGGCATGCCGCTGGGGATCATCTATTTATAGCCTCGTGAAGCAGGTGCGCGTGTGACGTCACCGACCGAGGCTAAAACACCTCCGGGTCAATTTAATTGATGTGTTAAACACACTATTAACAGCTGGTCACAATAAAGATGTTCCCATATGCGCTTTGTGCAGCATCTCGTTACGCTTTATCAGGGAACAGGGTTACAGTCAATTATTTCATTATTATCATTTCCAAGATGGCACCTGTGAGTCGTTTGGCATGCCGTTGGTTGTTGTCTGTGTTCTACGTTCTATCAGTTTTTGTCCCATTTTTATCTGTGTTTGTGCAGTGAGTCAACTCTGCGAGTCTATGAACGCAATTTCCTTCTCAGTCTGCGGAAAACGGACGTGGTGGCATCTAGCTGTTATTCAGGTGGACATAAGCCAAGTGATCCCGTGTTTATTGCTTGCATATCTGCGAATATGTGTGGCCTTCCAGACTGTTTTCATTATCAGAGGAAACACAGCAGGAGATGGGGCAAGCGAGGAGGTGTGCGAGTAAAACAGAGAAGAGAGTGTGCCTTCGAGGCAGGTCTGGACAGGCATGCGGATTCTGCGGCAATTGCTTACAATCCAGCGCTCCCATGTTTCTCACTGCAACACCGGGATGTAAGGTACTCTGTTCTGGTTGCGGTTGCTCCACCGCGCTGGGACGCGTCAGCGAGTTTTAAACACATGCGAAGGTGTTTTAAGAAGAGGGGGGTTAACCCTGACAATCTTCGTCTTCTGGAGCATGTACCTTTTTTATCTAAACAAAGTGAGGTGTCTTCTTGTTTTAGTGTGAAGATGGCACTATTAAATACAAGGTCTGTCGTTAATAAGACATTTTTAATGATCTTATTTCGTAACGTGACCTGGATTTTCTTTTTATGACTGAGACTTGGCTTAGTGTGTGCGATCAGGACTCCTTGGCTGAAGCCTCCCCCTGTGACTTTAATTTTCTGAACTCTCCTAGGACTGGGGGACTACAATTTTCAAGAACTGTTTTAAATGCAGGCTCATATCAGTGGAGAAATTTGAAAGTTTTGAGGTGCAAGTATTTAAAGTGGACTTGACTCGGCTGGTTATTTGTGCTCTTATATACAGACCTCCTAACTACAACAAAGCATTTATTTGTGAATTCTCTGAACTATTATCATTATTGATACCATGTTGTGATAGCCTTGCCATATTAGGGGATTTTAATATTCATATCTGCTGCCCGGATAAGCCTCTAGTACAAGATTTCTTATCATTGCTTGATTCTTTTAACCTCACTCAATTTGTAGTGGGTTCTACACACAAACAGGGTCACACACTGGATTTGGTTCTGTCCCGGGGGGTTCCGGTGTGTGAGCTGGCAATAGAAAACATTGGGCTCTCAGACCATTTTTTAATTATTTTTAATGTGAGTCTCGCTGAGCCTATTTATGCTCAGCCCATTAATGCCTCTAAGTTTTCTGAGGCGTTTAATTCTCTTAAGCAGCCACTAGCCTTTGATCTAACTTTATCTAGTCTGGGTTTAGAGGAGTTGGTGGCTGATTTTAACACTGAGTGTAACATTATTGGACGGTATAGCTCCCCTTAGAAAGGTCAAATTTAAAGCTGTATCCCAGCCCTGGATTAATGCAGAGAGTTGGTTAATTAGGCAAAAATGGAGACAAGCAGAGAAGAAATGGAAAAAAGACAAGCTCCAAGTCTTGTATGAGATAATAAGAGATTGTATAGCCACTTATCAGCAGTTTATTAAATCTTCTAAGGCACAATATTTTTCTGACCTAATCGCAAAGAACCATCACAGTCCGAAAATTTTATTCTGTGTAATAAATACTGTTGTGAATCAACTGTTGTTGATAATTCTGGGAGAGCCTGGTTATCCCTTAGCCACTCTTCCTACTTGCATTAAAGAACCTTTGCTGTGGAACTAGGGAATTCTATTTCATCCTCTCAGCCTGTAATATCAGGGGTTCTTTAGGGTTCATGTCTGGGCCCTGTACTTTTCTCCTTATATATGCTTCCACTGGGAATACTCTGTCAAAAACTAATTTGGCATATCACTGTTATGCCGACGACACCTAGCTGTATCTACCTCTGAATTGTGATGGCGACTCCAAACTTAAAGCTATGCTTGACTGCCTGGATAAAATTAAGGCCTGGATGGCATCTAGTTTTTTACAGCTGAATGAATCTAAATCAGAAGTGGTGATCTTTGGTCCGTCGAAGCTTGCCGGAAAGCTCACACATCACCTTGGCCCTTTAGCCACTAATATCACCATGCAAGCGAGGAACCTTGGGGTGATTTTTGATTCTGAGCTAAAATTTGATAGACAAATTAATGCTGTGGTTAAAGGTTTCTTTAAATTGAGGAGCATTGCCAAATTAATGAGCTTCTTGTCTTTTAAAGATATGGAGACTGTGATTCATGCTTTTATTTCATCCAGACTGGATTATTGCAATTCTTTATATCTAAATTTGTTTGCTCGGTTTGCAGTTGGTGCAAAATGCCACGGCCAGACTGCTGACTGGCATGAGGAAATGCTCTAGTATATCTCCGGTGCTGGCCTCTCTGCACTGGCTTCCTGTTGAGTTTAGAGTGCAATATAAGGTCTTATCAATAGTTTTTAAAGGTTTAGATGGTCTTGCTCCAGAGTATATTTCTGGTCTGTTACAATATCACTGTACTGCTAGACCTTTAAGATCATCGCAGAGTCTCCTTTTGAGTGTTCCTAAATCACGGTTGAAGACTAAAGGAGATTGTGCTTTCTTTGTGGCAGCACCACGCCTCTGGAATAGCCTTCCTCCGCATATTAGATCCTGTGACTCCTTGGAATGTTTTAAATCTGTGTTGAAAACGCATCTCTTCTCTCTTGCTTACAACTGCCCATAGGAGCTTGGAGTTTGAGAAGTGACTTGTATTGGGTGTATTGGTCAGTTGTTTTTTGTAATGTTGAGAGTGTTGTAGGGACAATTTATAAGGAAAAAAGGTCTATTTAGCTCAAAGGAATTTATGAATTAATTCATAGGGAATTTTAAAAGAGTCTATTTTACAGCCAAGCAAATGACTCATAAAGCGTTCATTTGAACGGGCCGTAACTATTAACTCTGCAGCGGATATTAATATCCACACAATAGTGAAACACTATTTAATAGCTAGGTAACATAGATCAGCAGTTTAAGACATTAAATTCGTAAGCACATAACACAAGAACACTTATCTTTAAATACAAACGAAACTTTATTGATTACTCGAACACATAAAACTAATATCTGACACAAACACGCACACACACATTCACACGTTCACAGGAAGAAAGGGAGGTTTTAAGAGAGTGAAATGATGAAATTCCAAGTTTCTAACAATATATGCATTTATAACACATGACCTGAATGAACCATCAATCATTAATTTAACCCTCCTATAATTTCTTAGGTGGGGTTATTCAATTTGATATCAATGCACCAGTTCAGTTAGAATATGGAGGTATTACTTGCGTTTGTATCTCGTATCGTCTTTGAATGGGGATTCCCTTTTCCTTGGTCCCGGTTCTTTTGATTCGCTGTCTTTGATCGATGTCCTGGGAAGCCAATCACGTGGCGTGTTGGCGGACAGATGGAAAGTCTCGTGGGTGTTGTTTGAAGTTGAAGCGCGCGTGGCTGTAGAACCGTTGACCGAAACTTTGCGGTAATCTTAACTTAGAACACGAGACTCAACAGAAAGAAAATAAAGTAAAAGAAAGGAAAGTGAGACAAGAGTATTTAGATGGCCTGAATGAAATTGTTAACCCATTTTCTCGGATCTTGGTCTGCCACGATCGTCTGATTGTCTAACTCGTCATCTTATGTCTCCTTGAACTCTTTTGTCTGATTCTTGATTCTTGAACTCTTTGTTCATGTTCTGAGATTATAAACTCAAATATTTGCCCATCCTCCTGGATGGGTTCTGACCAATTAGGTATCATCTTTGGTTCCGAGGCGACTGTGTCCCCACCCCTCACCATAAATTACCTGTTATCTCTGGTCTCCTAACTTCCCGCTCTTAAGCAGAGTACAGTTAGACATGACTTCTTATTATAAGAACACAATACATTCTACACAAAATTCATTCAAGCCATCTTTTGAATTATAAGGATACAAAAATAAAGATACCAAGCAAGATACATTTTCAATCAATCATTCAATATTTATACAATTATATGAATTGTGAGTGATATATATGCATAATGGTCACGTGTATTGGTTATAGACATGATATCGAATTATGCAGTAGAAGGCTGTTTGAATGCCAGCAGCGGTTCACGAACGTGAACTTTCTGTCGTGATGATGTCATATGTCGTGAAGAAGCACAACACCGAAGTTGAGCATTTGTGGTTAAAAAGTATATAAATGTTGTTGTTTTTTTTAAATGGCCGATGGTTTCGCTAGATAAGACCCTATTCCTCGGCTGGGATCGTGCTGAGCCCTCTGAAGCCCTTCGAAGCCGTTTGAAACTGCATTGATTTGGACCTTCAACCCGTTGGTTGCCATTGAAGTCCATTATGTGGAGAAAAAATCCTGGAATGTTTTCCTCAAAAAACGTAATTCCTTTTCTTTTCTTTAAATTATCAGGAAATTTTCATTTTGAAGTGAACTAATCCTTTAAGAAAGTCTGATGTTAACATGTTGCTAAGTTAACAACACAAGTGCACAGAAGCTAACTATGAAAAACACAGGAAACCTGATTTAAAAGTGACTTCAATGAAGTTTAATGTTAGAACTTTAGATGTTAAAGTTGGATGTGAACATGAGCCTGTTATGCAAAACTTAGATTCAAAAGTCATTTTTAAAGTTTATTGTTAGCATGTTGTTAACAATTCAAAGTGCACAGAAGACTCAGTTCAATAAAGTTTGATAACATGTTGCTAATTACGAAGCATTAAAATTATAAAAGCACGCACCAAATATTAACTAAAATAGTCAAATTTTGGATCAGATAATCAGTATCACAGCATTTCAGTATTAAATGAAATCTAGTATATTGTACAGTCAATATCCTGGATAAATTTGGAAGGGTAAAACTGTAGTAATGGCTTATAATGGCATTGCAAAAGCAAGCAGATTGAGGTCTAGCAGGCCCATCAACAGCCTCTTTGGTCATCCGGACCTGGAAGCTGCACTAATGTGCTGATGTTTATTAGTATCAGCCTTGTATGATGCCATTAGTGCTTCAGTTAGAGGAGAGGACACTCGTAAACACTGATATATTTTGGATCTTTGACAGCACAGTGTTTTTATGAGCCATTTTAATTCACTCTCAGTTTGCCTTGAACTTCACCGCTTTAATATTGTTTGTTCAGTGAACCAAGGCACACTTAACCTCCCGCGTCTGTCATTGACATGTTTGTGGTTCAACAACCACAAAACAGAACTTTCATTTACCCTCTAAATAGCGCAAGAGGACCATCACTTCTTATGGACTCTGAATAACTAAGCAGTTGCACCATCTTAACCCATAGGAATGAAAGATCACACATGAGATATTAAATATCTCAATTATAGACAACAATGAGATTCAATGGAGAGCAAATGGAGACTTTAGCTGACCAAATATTCCCAGTTATGCTATCCACATTCAATTTATGTCAGAAAAACCTGTCAAAAAAAGTCTCATTAACATCAAGATGATCCACAAATGTGTACTTATGTTTTGCACTTGTGAGACATACTTAAATATATTCATTTTGAGACTATTATGACCTAAATTAGATGCAGTCTTCCCAAGAATTAAGTGAAATAAGTCTTTGAGAAAGATAAATATTGTATGACAGGTATTAATCAGTAGAGGGCAGTAAGGGTGCACGCATGTCAGAAGAAACCCAACTGCATTCGCTGGATTATGAATAATGAAAATGAGACGTTTGAGGTGAGTAGGGTGCCATCTCTAAAAGGAAGGGTTGATTTTACTCCATCCATATATTTGAAATGACAATCATGGCCATAATGAAAAGGCATAAACCTGTCTTTAAAATGATAAACTAGGCTAATTTGAATGCCAATTCATTCAGATGAAGGACTGCACGTGGACAGGGAGGGAAAAGTCACTCGAGGAAGGCCAAATACTTTTTATCCAGAGCATTCATTTTCGTCACATTAAACATTAATAAACACACTGAGAGTTGAGAATGACATGAAGTTAATATTAGTTACACTACAAGCTACAAACAGAAAAAAAGCAAACTACATTGAATCTATGTATGTACGTGCGCAATGTTTTTGTAAATATATAAATATCAGCAATTTATGAAGCACTAAAATGATGGGAATTTCAATACAACTGTTCAGCTTCCTACAAACCTGGAAGCTAATTAGCATTTTAACTATGGGTTCCCTCAGGAATTTCTTGCATTTCTTGAAAAGTAGTTTTGGGTTTATGAGTAAATGCAGGTCTGTGCCTGTAAAGAGACTTTCGCAATTTGATTCTACAACATAAATTATATTGAATTGTGAAGCGTCTATGCCTTTAAGCTGGTAACAAGTTGATATATAGGGGTGAGCAGGGCACAACCTACACAAGGTTTAAAACCTTCCACACATGCCAGGATGACGAAACTTAATGTATTTACTATTTGCCATATCAACACTATATAGAGAAAAAATTGTGCCAAAATGAAAAAATCTTTGGAGGATATCACTGAACATTTATTTAACCGTAGCAAAAGTAAATTGCTTACTTAAGTTTATTTTTCATCTCTTTTTTTTGTGTTTATTTAAAATGAGATAAATCTGATATTATTTTAATCTTATATCTGTTATTTAACAGTTGAGATAGTTCTTTAATGCTGATCAAACCAGCAGAAGACATGAGCCGGGGTTTAAATCCCAGTTGCGCAGGTGGGGTGTGTTCTAACACTGCGTTACAATGAGCCCTATTAGAACTACGCTATTATATTCGATACTTTTATGAATTCTATTGACAAACCATGAGAAAAGGTGAATAAAGACTGAGAATCAATGTTCAGAAATGATTCATTATTATCATGTTTTTAACTATGCTGTATAACAGTGTTTTGAGGTGACTCAAAAATGTGTCTATTTTTAATTATTAAAAAATCCCATTATTTTATTTATTTGAAAAAGTTAATAATTGTATTTTATTGACAAAATAGTTTAGTTTGTCTTGGATATTTTTTGGATTATATCAGATAACACTTTAAGTTGTCATTTGGTCATGTTACAATGTGCCCCTCACATGTTACAATGTACCCCACCTGTGGGGCATGTTGTCACATTTCACTTCCATTCTTTCGGGGGAAATCAAGAAAAAAGTATACACTGTATTAATGAAACAAACCCACATAATTGTACTAGACATGTGTAAAATTAATGTGGGAAAAAAATGTACCTTTTTTATTTGGACCTTTTTTTACTCATAAATCACAAACTGTTATTGTCCGTTATCACCAAGAGAACCTACGGCCAATTAGACTTCCGGTGTGGCCTACAAACTGCCGCCTTGACTGAACAGATCTAATAGTGTGACAGTATTAAATGGGAACATATACATTTAGAAACAACTAGAAGGCACCCTAACTAAGTCTAAAACTGTGATAATCTGCTGTTCTTAAAGCTAAATTGCTCAAAAAATACAACAAAATAGAGCTTGCTTGGCCATGAAGCTGCCTTTGCGATACAACAAGTCACAAAAATCTTGTTATCACTTGTTGGAAAAAAACTGAGCTACTCTCACTACTAAAAAAATATGGTTAAGTTAGTAGCATTGCTATATGTAAGTTAGTTACTCCCCAATACTTCTACCAAATCCAGTTATGATATAAAACTATAAGTGCTGAACAAAGAAAGATCCCAACAAAGCTTGTACCAAGAACTTTTTAACAAAAGAAAATAAATTAAAGATTTTATTGACATGGACATAAACACTATATAGACATCTGAAGCCATTTTAACTCTTTCCCCGCCTGCCTTTTTGAAAAAGGTTGCCAGTCACTGCCAGCATTTTTGATAATTTTCACAAAAAATTGGCCCCCAACATGACTTCTGTTGTGGTTTTTTAACCAAATCTATCTAGGCAATTGACCTTGATCTGTTGTGTTCTCAGGTGATAAATAAAACCAGTTTTAATAATGTTCTTCAGAAAGGAGCCAGCAATAACAGCATCATTTTTGGTAATGGTGAAGTGCGTCCACACTGCTGACATGTTTAACTGTTGTAGCTTATCAACATTGTGTGCATGAAATAGACTCAGAAACAGTCAAAATGTGTCATCGGAGAAGTGGTAATGTAATTCTTTTACATTCATATACACTCACCTAAAGAATTATTAGGAACACCATACTAATACTGTGTTTGACCCCCTTTCGCCTTCAGAACTGCCTTAATTCTACGTGGCATTGATTCAACAAGGTGCTGAAAGCATTCTTTAGAAATGTTGGCCCATATTGATAGGATAGCATCTTGCAGTTGATGGAGATTTGTGGGATGCACATCCAGGGCACGAAGCTCCCGTTCCACCACATCCCAAAGATGCTCTATTGGGTTGAGATCTGGTGACTGTGGGGGCCATTTTAGTACAGTGAACTCATTGTCATGTTCAAGAAACCAATTTGAAATGATTCGAGCTTTGTGACATGGTGCATTATCCTGCTGGAAGTAGCCATCAGAGGATGGGTACATGGTGGTCATAAAGGGATGGACATGGTCAGAAACAATGCTCAGGTAGGCCGTGGCATTTAAACGATGCCCAATTGGCACTAAGGGGCCTAAAGTGTGCCAAAAAAACATCCCCCACACCATTACACCACCACCACCAGCCTGCACAGTGGTAACAAGGCATGATGGATCCATGTTCTCATTCTGTTTACGCCAAATTCTGACTCTACCATCTGAATGTCTCAACAGAAATCGAGACTCATTAGACCAGGCAACATTTTTCCAGTCAACTGTCCAATTTTGGTGAACTCGTGCAAATTGTAGCCTCTATTTCCTATTTGTAGTGGAGATGAGTGGTACCCAGTGGGGTCTTCTGCTGTTGTAGCCCATCCGCCTCAAGGTTGTGCATGTTGTGGCTTCACAAATGCTTTGCTGCATACCTCGGTTGTAACGAGTGGTTATTTCAGTCAAAGTTGCTCTTCTATCAGCTTGAATCAGTCGGCCCTCTGACCTCTAGCATCAACAAGGCATTTTCGCCCACAGGACTGCCGCATACTGGATGTTTTTCCCTTTTCACACCATTCTTTGTAAACTCTAGAAATGGTTGTGCGTGAAAATCCCAGTAACTGAGCAGATTGTGAAATACTCAGACCAGCCCGTCTGGCACCAACAACCATGCCACGCTCAAAATTGCTTAAATCACCTTTCTTTCCCATTCTGACATTCAGTTTGGAGTTCAGGAGATTGTCTTGACCAGGACCACACCCCTAAATGCATTGAAGCAACTGCCATGTGATTGGTTGATTAGATAATTGCATTAATGAGAAATTGAACAGGTGTTCCTAATAATCCTTTAGGTGAGTGTAAATACATATTTTCTTTTGCCGAAATTTCGGTGCATCACTAATTAACTACTACCTAATCACTAACCTATTGTTTTAATGCCCTATATCCTTCAGACGGCCGCTGACGGCTCACACGCACTCCCAGGAACAGTAGTTTAACTCAATAATAAGGTTTCTTTCTTTTAGTATGCCCCCTGAACACTTTCCATATATGGTGTGCGTCTCACTGTATTATTACCTGATACTTTTGTATCCTTTTTGTAAAGTTGTAGCCTGGTCGCCATTCACTGCCTTTATATTGAGGAGCGCGTGTAGGACGTTTATTAAAATTTCTCCTTTTAAGGTCCAAAAAAGATAGCATTAGAACAATAGCAGGGTGAGTAAAAGATGGCTTTATTTTCATTCCAGGGTGAACTATCCCTTTAACTCTTTTCCCGCCATTTATGCGACAGCGCTTCCCCGCCATTGACAGAAATGTATGGCTTTCTGTGTTTTCACTGTTATACGATAGGGGGACACTATTACTTCTAAACAAAACACAGTGATAGCATATGTAAGCAGATAAATATATAAAAATAACGTGAACATCAACATTAAACAGCATATAAATCAAAACTGCATAATGTTACTAAATGAAATGTTGACCCAGGACGAGCTCTAGGACTGTGAAGTCCTTTTCATAAAAAAGGAACATTTCGAGCAAAAAGCTGAGAAAAGATCGAGTCCATCAACACCCCTATAGAGGGTGACATAAAAACATGTTTTTCACAGCTTTTTGCTCAAAATGTTCCTTTTTTATGAAATGTACCCATATTGAAGTGTTGATAAAAAAGGATGCATGAAGCTAGAATAAAAGTTTTTCTTTCTTTCTTTCTTTCTTTCTTTCTTTAAAAGCAGATGCTCTGTTCTCTCTTTTGATATATTGCATGTTCAGATATTCATACAATAAAATATTTTGGGGGCCATGCAACTTTTGTGAAAATTATCAAAAATGCTAGCAACCTTTTTCAAAAACACAGGCAGGGAAAGAGTTAAAATGGCTATAGAAGTCAACAGTGTTTATGTCCATGTCATTGATCATAAGCTGATGATTATAGCCTACAGTCCACAACAATCCATTTTGTAATCGAGTTTCTCAATCTGTCCAAAGTAGAATTGAGACCCCAAGGCACGTTGCTTTTAGTAACAGCTGTGTCTAGGCTGACTGAAGAGTTTCCAAATGTAGAAGAACATCTGCGAAACACCCTAAAACATGGTAAGGGTGTACAATCCTGCCCCTAGTTCCTGCAATTTGCAAACCTCATCAGTTTCCACGCAGTCTATCAGATCGGCAGACTCGGCTACTCTGCCAAACCTCATTCGCTTCCCTGCCTCTCAAATGGAGCCAAACAAAGCTAGATCAATACAGATCTGCCTCAGGTTGCCAACCGTGGTCTCCGCAGAGCTTCAAACAAACCTCGGCACCGAGGAGGAGGTCTGATAGCCATCACAGCACACTGAGATATGGCTCTCGAACGCTGGAGCAACTTATCAGCACACGGGACACATGCCACCATCCTCTCAGTATTCTGCGCCAGCGAGCAGCCCAGACACAGTGCCTGATTAACTGAATGCACCATCACGGCCTCTTGAGAACGAACAAGTGGGCCGCACCAGAACAGGGGATGGATGTAGAAAATGAGCATGAAGACACTGATTGCAAGGGGTCTTTAAAAATAGGGGAAGTGAAATAGGTTGGGGGCGACTTGTCTGAAAGGCTACCAAGCAGTGGCATAATTTAAAAGGCGAGAGGGACAACAGCGAAGTAGCTCAGGTTGTTAATAATGTGGGCCACCATGGAATAAATTATGATGATGTGAGGAAGATGATTTCATTATCTTCATTAAAAGCCAATTAATATAAAGTCTTGATTCTTTAATGACTGCCAACCTTGTCCTCTCAAATCAAAAATCAAAGACTTAAGGTGATGATACACGGGGAAACTTTTTGAGCAATGTTGCCGTCAACGGGCAACCAGATGAGGCACAGGGCCCACGACCGATCTAAAGTATCCAGATCAAAATTTGTTGCCCATTCTCAATGGGAAAAGTGCCCAAGTAACATTGCCTGGCAACATTGGTCAAAAGTTGCCCCGTGTATCATCACCTTTAGGGTTAGGACTATGGCGTGAAAGTAAATTCTGGCATCATTTGCTCACCCTCATGTTGTTCCAGACCTGTATGAACACTGTGGAACATAAAAGAAGATATTCGGAAGACTGTTCGCTGCAATCAAATAACTGGGTCAGTGATTTGGTCTTGAGAATCGGCTCAAGTTGTGATTCATAGTTCCTTTACTCACCCTTGTGTCGTTTATGACTTTCTTTCTTCTTTGTAACATAACAGAAATTATTTTGAGAACTGTCTGTTATACATTTTTGTTTCTCCACACAAAGCTAATGGTAACCTATCCAAAATAATTTGGTTACTAACATTCTTCAAAATATCTTCTTTTCTGTTCCACAGAAGAAAGTCTTACAGGTTTGGAATGAGTAAATGATGACAGTCCTATCCTTTTATGTGGGAAATGTCAGACACTTAATTGCATGTTAACTGTATAAAAAAATATATATATATTTTTGACATATAAGATGTCATCATACTATAAGAATACTGAAAACTTCCTTGTTAGTCCAAAAACAGCTTTTATTGTAACCAAGCACAGTGAACGACTCGTTGTGGAATGTGCCTAAGAAAGGTGAAAGACCGCCTATGCAGAAGAAAATCAACGCCTACTTCATCATTGCAACTTTAGCCCCGCCCACTGGCATGTTAGTGAGATGATGAGGAGAGAAGAGTGATACAGAAACACTGGACTAAAAATAACATTACCTTCCAAAGGATCCTAATGCTAAGAATGTGGCAACCTTTCATGCCACAATCTAAATATAATGCTATAATCAACACTTTTCACAATTAGTTAACCTTGAGAGCTGTAATACTAAAACCGTGCTAAAAGTTTTCAAGAGAGTTCCACATGTAATACTTAGCTATTTCATATGCAAAGGTGTAGCCAATCACAGCAGTGGGTGTTTACACTGAAGTCTTACAGCAGACACGCCCCTTAAAACAGCGTTCAAATCAGAGGCTAAAATCAGGGTATGAAAAATGCCTTTTATTTCTATATCTAAATCATACTAACATTAAAAGTACACCCCAGAAAACATTATAAAACAATAAAACAATGCAGTTCGTGACCCCTTTAAATGTAATTAGAACTTTAGAGTGCTTTTTGTATAAGTATAAGAAGTACTTAAGTACATATTTATACTTATATTTATATGTTTGTACTGCAGAATGTATTGACAAGCATTTATTGTAAACAAATAAACTTTAATATAATTTCTGTTGAAACTTGTGTGTCATGTATTTAAATGTATTTGTAATTATACATTTGTAATGATAAAGGTGCAATTTAATACATTTAAAAATATATAAACTTTAAATGTAATATTGAATAACACTACAGTTACATGTGTATTAGTCAACACATCAAAATAAGTGTACTTTAAAGCATGACAAAAAATATTTAATTGTACTATAAAGTAAAACCTTTAATTTGATAAAAAAAAATTATTCAGTGTAAAGAAACAGTAGTGAAAGTGCACTCTCTTTAAGTACACTTAAGTGGTCATTTATTTCATTAATGTTACATTATCTGCAAGTTTTTTAAATGTACCTCAGCACCATTCAAATCACTTTCGTTGATAATTTCAAATAAGCAATAAAAGCATCTTAACTGTTGCTTCTTCAGCTGAATTCAGGCTAAAAATCACTTTTTTATATAAGTGATCTGTTTTCTCCTCATTCTGTATCTGGTTTACAAGATATTTCACATCACATATTTTATCTCGTTATCATTTTCGGGGCTTAAAAAATGCAAAAAAGCCAAATAATTACTCTGAAAAAGACTTTAAAGTATGTGATATTACCGTATAAAAATGAGCTAGCATGCTGTATGTGCAGTGAAACATATGCCACCAAAAATATATTTCCTTTCTCTTGTTAAGCCTTGCCCTGGGCCAACACCGTCGCCACACTGACAACATCATAAAAAAAATTGTTACAGCAAACTGTGCTAAATACCTTTTCTGTGCTAAAATAATGTACTTTGATAAACACATAAAAGACCACAATTGTTGGCTTCTAGCCATAAGGAAAACATATTTACAACTCCCATTTGCAATTTATGAAAACCATCTTACTCTTGACTGAGCGCGAGAAAGGTCTGGGTCATGGTTTAATTTGCTGAAATGTTTTCAGATTAATTTAGACTTACAAAATACAAAAGGTTCTTTGAATGTTGACTCTTTGTGACTACAAGCAATTAACCTTTGCGTTAAAGGATTTGTTACGCTTACGACTTACACTGGAGACAAAACAAAAAGGACAAATCTTTAGAACTCTCTTTCCCAGACTTTGTTTTCAAACTTTCCCATCCACGAACTTTAGGTAGACACAATAAACCAATTTCAAAGGCAAATGCACCTTGTGGTGAACATAAACAATAACATCTTCAAACAATGCTATGCAATCTTTTTGCCATGCATACATTCCCTTAGCAGAAAACTCACGAGTGAATGAAAGTGTGCAGAGCGAGGCCCCTAAAGCATTCCCAGGTAGTCAAATAATACATGTGCGAGAAAGCAATAAATCACCCCCATCTGGCAACATCCTGTACGCTAGCGACTTGTGACATGGATCAAAAAGGAAGAGCTTTTGTTTGTACTCATTAGCCAGAGTCTTGTGGCTTTCATTTTCCTAAAAAAGCACCGCACCGTGCACACACCCTCAACATGTATGTCCTTTTGTTGAAAAAACAGGGAATGGATGTACTGTGCAAGGTCTCTTATGTCAATGTCACTTCCATCTTTCATCTCCTCGCTTTAATCTGCCTCTTATTCAATCTTCTTCAATCAGTAGCTGTTCAGAATTCTGGCGTTAACAACATAGCCATGTAAATCTTTGCAATTTCAATCCTTAAATGTACTTTCATCCTCCATACTCATATTATTGTGATGAGAGGTCAGTCAGTCGGGATGGAGACTATATTCATCTTTCTCGCAATCATACTTTTCTTTGATCTGTTCTTCTTTGCTTCACTGAACTTTTACCAATGACGGCAAAAACTTAAATGGCATGAAAAACAGTGATGCACTGCAAATAATAACTTTCTTAATTAGTATTTTTGTTTAAAAAAAAAAAAAACTAAACTAAACATCCTTAAAAGAAGTACTTAAGTACAAATACTTAAATTTAGGCTAATTTTCAAATAATATACACTATATTGCCAAAAGTATTGGGACACCCCTTTATATCATGAATTCAGGTGTTCCAATCACTTCCATGGCCACAGGTGTATAAAATCAAGCACCTAGGCATGCAGACGCTTCTACAAATATTTGTGAAAGAATGGGCCACTCTCAGGAGCTCAGTGAATTCAAGCGTGGTACCGTGATAGGTTGCCACCTGTGCAATAAGTCCATTCATGAAATGTCCTCACTACTAACTACGGTCAACTGTTAGTGGTATTATAACAAAGTGGAAGCAACTGGGAACAACAGTAACTCAGCCACAAAGTGGTAGGATACGTCAAATCGCAGAGTGGGGTCAGCGCATGCTGAGGCGCACAGTGCGCAGATGTCGCCAACTTTCTGCAGAGTCAATAGCTACAGACCTCCAAACTTCATGTGGCCTTCAGATTAGCTCAAGAACAGTGCGTAGAGAGCTACATGGAATGGGTTTCCATGGCCGAGCAGCTGCATCCAAGCCTTACATCACCAAGTGCAATGCAAAGCCTGGGATGCAGTGGTGTAAAGCACACCGCCGCTGGACTCTAGAGCAGTGGAGACGTGTTCTCTGGAGTGACCAATCACGCTTTTCTGTCTGGCAAACCGAAGCTGTTATAGCTGCAAAGGGTGGGCTAATTTAAGATTACGGATTAAGAATGGGATGTCATCAAAGTTCATGTGCATGTAAAGGCAGAAGTCCCAAAACTTTTGGCAATATAGTGTATCTTGAGTGATATATCGCTATTGTTTATTTTTCCTACCCAACTGCCAAATATTTTTTTCTCTTATTTGCAACATTAATTTAAATTTAATCATGCTTAAAGGGTTAGTTCACCTTAAAATTCTGTTATTAATTACTCACCCTCATGTCGTTCGACACCCGTAAGACCTTTGTTCATCTTCGGAACACAAATTAAGATATTTTTGTTGAAATCCGATGGCTCAGAAAGGCCTCCATTGGCAGCAATGACATTTCCTCTCTCAAGACCCATAAAAGGTACTAAAGACGTCGTTAAAAAATCCATCTCACTACAGTCGTTCTACAATAATTTCATGAAGCGACGAGAATAGTTTTTGTGCACAAAAAAAAAAAATCAAAATAACGACTTTATTCAACTTTATTCTTGTCTTCCGTCTGGGCCCTGACGTGAACTCACGAAGCACCACGACGCATGCGCGAGAATATGACGTAGAGCCGGCGTTCGGGCATCCAGGAAATGCACACTTTAGCACCATTTTGAGCACTATGCCAAGACCTAAAGCACAATCGATGTAGAATTCAACAGCTTAGATATGGCGCGTCTTCCTCTGCTTGTAAATAAAGTTCATCGCTTCCGCCGGCTCTACGTCATATTCTCGCGCATGCGTCGTGGTGCTTCGTGAGTTCACATCAGGGCCCAGACGGAAGACAAGAATAAAGTTGAATAAAGTCGTTATTTAGATTTTTTTTGTGCACAAAAACTATTCTCGTCGCTTCATGAAATTATTGTAGGCAAAATGAGTCAGAATGAGCAACTTTTCAAAAAGGAGTTCTTGTTATTTTTTTTGAGTGAATTTTGAGGAAAAATCAAGTTAAATTTTTCTGAAGGTTCCAAAGGAAAATCACCTAGCAGTCATACCTTTAAAGGAACACGCCAACTTTTTGGGACTTTAGCTTATTCACCGTATCCCCCAGAGTTAGATAAGTCCATACATACCTTTTTTATCTCTGTGCGTGCAATAACTGTCTGACGCACCCACTGCTAGCCTAGCTTAGCACAAAGACTGGAGGTAAACGGCTCCATCTAGCCTACTGCTCAATAAATGACAAAATAACGGCAACATTTTCCTATATATATGTTGTGATGTGTATAGTTACATCGTGTACTAAGAAAATTAAAAGTTGCAAAAAGTTGTTGAAAATAGGGTAACTTCCATCAACATAACCAACGTGACAACCTGCTTGCACAGAGAGCGGGCTGTGGACTATTTTCAGGCACTGCGTAATATCATTGCCCCGCTGCACCCATGGTACGGCAGCAAAGTTCCTGGATTATTACGCAGGAATGAGAGTATAGTCCCTAGCCATATAGTCTAAAAAATTGCAACTTTTAATTTTCCGGCGGTCTTAGTACACGATGTAACTATACACATCACAACATATAAATAGGAAAATGTTGCCGTTATTTTGTCACTTATTGAGCAGTAGGCTAGATGGAGTCGTTTACCTCCAGTCTTTGTGCTAAGCTAGGCTAGTGGTGGGTGCGTCAAACCGAGTAATGGCACGTACGGAGATAAAAATGGTATGTATGGACTTATCTAACTCTGGGGGATACAGTGAATAAGCTAAATTTGGCGTACACCAAGTCAAAACCCATATCTATAGGAAAAATATGTTTAACTTTATTGAAAATAAATATTTAACATTGTTACCTAACTGATTTTTCAAACAAGCGGGTTTTGTTTACATCAGCATGAGTTTGAAAATCACATTTCATTGATTCAGACTCATGCCATTTTTCACAAAGTTGGAATTCCCTGTTGAGAAAAAAAAACAAAAACAGCATATGCTGGTTAGGTATGTTTTGAAGCATGGCAGCTGGTTTGTGCTGGGGCCTGTACCATGAAGCCAGTTTTGCTGGCTAGCCAGGTAAGTTTCAGTTTAGATTGCGCCAATCATGGGTCTGGCTTTTAACAAAGCTTATTTATAATAATAGTTTTGAATGATTTAGATCATTTATGTAATTATTATACCCGTAATCAATTACACATGTATCATTTTAGTTAATCAATTTAGTTAATAGGCACTTAGTTAAAATTTATATAAACATATATAAATGTCATACAAATAAGCTTTAAAATCAATAAATAAAGCTATAAAAATTACTACATGTGAGCTAAAATGTTCAATTCTCTCTATATCTATATCAACTAAACTAACTTCAAAACTTTGACTTGCACTGAGATTTTTCTTTAAGTTGTCCTCTTTCATAGACAGCTCTTTTCTTCTTGCTGTGTAAATATTTTTCAATCATGTAATATTCTGCAGAAGAGGGAAATGAATCTCGCTACTTCTCTTGCGAGAAGTGAATCACAGCATTGATCCACAGCATGTGATTAGCTGTTCACTACTGATAAACTCCTAAACTCAGGATCACAGCCTGAGCTGACAGAGAAAGCTGATTATCAGCATCATGGGACCAACAAAGCCTGAATAGATTGGTTTGGTTTTGTCAACTAAAAACTAATCCTTTAACCCTGAGTTTTTTAAACTACCATCATGGTACAGGCCCCTGGTTTAAGCTGGTGCTAAGAAAGCTCCAGCTCAGGACCAGCTTAAACCAGCTCATGACCAACTAAGGACCAGCATAAACCAGCTCAAACCAGATGCCATGCTTCAAAACATACCTAACCAGCATATGGTGTTTTTTTTTTTTTCAGGTTAACAATACCAAACTTGTGCTGAGGAGAAGCGAGGAGAGAAAAACTGCATTTTTCATGGATTATTAAAACAAAGGAAAGGTACTCCTCTCAGAAAACGTACAAATAAAGATAATTTTAGATGTTTAACTGCTATTTGGAGCATTGGGATCGCTAGACGAGGGCTTAATGAATTTGTTTTTGTGAAAACCTCAAATCTCTACCAAAATTGATATATTTCACTTGTTTTGCCTGTAGCTCGTAATTAGCCGGTGTGCATGCTGACTCATTTTGCCAGCATGGGTCACAAATAAAGAAAATTAACACTTCGCCGAGTAGTCCTAGCTGATTTCCTGAAGGCAGGTAGGTAGATTTTTGCTGTTGTAGAATTTACATAACTGTCTACAATCTTTTTGAACAATGGTTTCTATATCCCTGGTGAAGAATTTAGCCATAATTCAATCAATGTGATGTGTATCTTCTCAAAGAATGTGAATAGGATAGCTAAAAAAAAAGCCACTCTAATATAATTGCAAGTCTACGGCCCGCTGCTTTCAGTTAGTATCTTGGCTACATAGTTAAATTGAGTGAGAAGTTGATTTTCAGCTTGAAATCTCAAGTGTAGTCAGTCTAGTCTCAGCATTTTTATCAAGCTTATCCTGAGCCCACCTCTCCATATATAAATCCAATGAAACTGCCATGGCTGATCAATTCTCTCAGATTAAACTTCCAGTCTTCTCTAGATTGAGTCTTCATGAAGCTAGCACATATTGACATATAAACCAGGAATATTCCATTGCAGAGTTTTACGATTTCCTAGAGCTTAGATAAAACATGTGGACTAGGAAAGGGATGTTATTGCAAAAAAAAAAAAAAATCACATGAGGACCACAGGCCCAATAGGTCCCAATCAAGCGGCAACCTCCCCCAGTTTCTCTTGAAGCCAATATGGAAGTGACTTAAACTGCAATTCATTGACTGGCCGCTAGAGACAGGCTCCAGAAGGGAGCAGAATCTCATTGAGCCCCATGTTAAAAAATATGTTTACAGCCTGGTACAAAAATGTGGTTTTGGTCTACACAGCTAATTTTGCCCTTCATGAAAACTGTGAGGGGGGTGGATTTTTAACTCATTCTTTTACATTATATAAAGCCTTAAAGTTCTGCATGATTAAGGGCGTGGCCACTTTGAGTGACAGGTAGATTGTCGCTTGTCTGCTGTCTGTTAGTCATCACGTCACCTCAGCTCCAGCCACGACCCACGTTCACTTGGACATTGGAAACAATGGTTTTATTAGTTCAATCTAAAGGGCCCTATTTTAATGATCGGAGCGCATGGCGCAGGTGCACTTAGGACATGTCCAAATCCACTTTTGCTAGTTTAATGACAAAAAAAAAAACAGTCTGTGCATCAGGTGCATGGTCCAAAAGGGTTGTACCTAGTCTCTTAATGAGTCATGGGTGTGTTTTGGGCGTAACGTGCAATAAACCAATTAGAATCTCATCTCCCATTCCCTTTAAAAAAGCCAGTTGCGCTTGCACCATTGCGTATTCGCTATTTACATGGCAGAATTTACGAAGGGAAAGACTGAACGCTTCTCCAGAGAGGGATCATTTAAAAATCTTTGTGTGCTGCTGCGCGTCCCTGTGTGTGTAATAAGCAGAGTGTACACGCGAGGACGCGAGTGCATTTGCTATTTAAACAACTTGGCGCTGGACGTGAAAATGATAACTGCGTTGGGCTGAATCTAGCAAAAAACACTTGCGTCACGTCTGCCGTTGCATTGTGCCTGGTGTATGATAGGGCCCAAAGTCTTTCCCACCCAATTTGTGGACATTACAATATTTATCACTTTATGATTGTGTATTCCTATCATTGTTCCCAGCTGCTCAAATCTATTTGCCTATATGGCTAGATGGCCAACTGGGATTCATTGTGTGTGACCAGCTGCTTCTTTTGTTTAAATATATGATATGTCAGTTTGAGGAATGACCATGAAGAAATAGAGAATAAAATGTCTCTTACATACATGTTTTCGAAGAAAAAATGGATTATGCAAAAGCAGAAAATGGCACAAGGAAAGAGTAGGAACCCCAGAGAAAGCTCATGCGTATCACCCACCATTGAAACATGAACATGTAAACTTGAACTTCCGCCAAGAACCAAAACATTGAAACTATCTGCACCCCCACACACAAGCTTCTACAGGCTTGAACTTTTGTAGGCATTGCTTTATTGATTTCTTGCATAGTAGCTTAAGGCTAGAGATCCCGAGATGCATAAAAACGAGCTCTCCTAAATGGATGAATCAGAAGTGTCAAACTTATCAGCTTGATATCTGCCCAGGCCTGTTAAATTTAAGATCACAGCCGAGAGCGGTTTACGCATTTACGTGAGTGCTCTGTATACAGTTATATAGACAACTGTACATGAATACTATGTATTTGTTTGTACTAAGTGGTTGATGAGTACAACAAAACAAAAAGAGAGAAATTTTTAGCTCAACACTGCTTTGAAGTTTGGTAGTAAAACAAAAATGCAGTTTTTGTGCCTCTAAAATCACTACAAAGTGTAAAGGCCTTTTAATTCCAGACTAAAAATATCACTCACTGTAATGAAACATTAATGAAAAGAAATGATAAACATTTGAGCACTCTTGATGTTAAGAATAAATTATAAATAAGCCAAAGAAAAAGACCAGAAGAGGTTTATCAATACCTACGGCAAACACAACTCAAGCACACCATAAGTATCACTGTCCTTGGATGTCCACAATAGACTTTAGCAAACAGCTTTTTGATTGGCTTTCCTGGTTCTCGAAAGAACAGAAAAAAAGCATACTAGACAAGCCTGATATTAAGTTTAAAAAATCAGTAGACAAGGCAAGATTACATACACACAAGACAGACAGTTAATTACACACCCTAATTACACAGTAATCCTGAAACTAAACACTTGGAAAGGTTCGGACCCCCATCCCAAAAAGCTTTTTGTTAAAGTGGTGCATTGCACAATACCCTTGATCCTGCGTCTGATGACCCCCATCCGGCACTTGAGCGAAACGGAAAACATATCCTCCTCTTACCGCCTCCTCTCCTCTTCAGCGACTCATCGTTGGAAGAAAAAAAAAGAGAGGGAGAGGGGAAAATAGCTCCAAAGCACTGTGGTAGGAGTCACATGGCACTCTCAGGAGCGGTCCGCCACTCCACAAAGGCAGGGAGACAAAATAAGAAAAGACAATTTCTCATTCTCTACCTCTCTACACGTTACATACCCATCCTAGCTGAGAAAAGTTGTGGCGCTCTCAGGCAAGGCGGCATCTGTCAGAATGACAGAGCGAGTGAGGGAGTAAAAAAAAAGGAGCCTGGGAACAAATGAGTTGTTCGAGCTCCTGCCAAAGAACACCTCAGCATCTGAGTGCTTCCTTGTCATGTCTTTGGATCGGTACAAGAATGGTAATCAATATTTATAACTCCGACATCACTCCCTCGTTTTGCAGTATTCTTCTTTTTTTTCTTCTCAAATCCTCCAGTGCGCTACTTGCCCTATGTCTTTTTTGCACTCTTGATCACTTTTTTTCTGTCTCTATCATTTTCTCGTTCTAGCTCACGTGCACAACCGGTAACACTGAAAAGCCTTTGGGAAATGAATAGAATTACTCCTCTCTTTTCCCATATTGGAATTCTGCTATAATTAATCACAGCAGTGCCGAGTTGATCGCTCCATGAAATACAGCAGTGGTTAAGGGATGATAGCAATACTCCACACAATGCATCAACTTCATAAGTGAAGCAGTGCTGTGTAGATGTATGAGGTAGGGAGGAACGCAACCGCATTTTGTGGATACAAAAGTGTACTTGCTTGCATTGTATTAAATATAAGTGCAGTGTACAAGATGCTAACTTCAATTGTTGTACACCAAAACAGCTTAGGAATCTAAGCTAGAGATGATACTTGTAGGGTATCTAAGTAGGGTGATACTTGGTTTCTAAAATAAAATGTTACCTAGAGAGGCATGACTTTTAATCATGATTTAAGGAGTTCCCCTGGGCTCTGTACTTGGCCCATTAAATTACAGAATTAAATTCTGTAAAATGGAATGTATGCTGTGGGATTTACAAAGATTTTACATAGGACATACTTCAAATTTATTTTAAAGGCAATTTTGATGCAATAAACATCAAGATAAACCGACAAGATACACTAATAAAACGTTACTTTGTGTAGCATTGTGTATTCGGTGTCACGTTACCACAAACCAGAGGAATTAACTACATAATGTGATAGTAAATGTGATACATTGGGCCCTATCATACATCCGGCACAATGCGGCGCCAGGTGTGACGCAAGTGTTTTTTGCTAGTTTCAGCCTTTTCACGTCCAGCGTCCAGCGCCATTTTCAAGTCCAGCGCCAAGATTTGACCAATCGTGCCAATACACACATGTATTTAAACTGACTCGTCAGGTTGAGGGTGTCTATATTCCGCCATGTAAATAGCAAATCCGTCATGGTGCAAGCGCAACTGGCTTTTAAAGGGAATGGGAGATGAGACTCTGATTGGTTTATTGCACATTACGCCCAAAACACATCCATGACTCATTAAGAGACTAGGTACAGCCCTTTTGGACCATGTACCTGGTGCGCCGTTGTTTCCCGTTGTTAAACTAGCAAAAGTGGATTTGTACACGCCCTAAGTGCACCTGCGCCATGAGCTTCAGACCATGCACTCAGATCGTTAAAATAGGGCCCAAAATGTGATACTGTATTACTAAAGTTTTTTTTACCGTATTTAATTTTTCCCTCATTCTAAGACACCTACAGTATATACACATACAACACACCACATCATCATCTTCCTGGCGTTATTCCTGCTTGTTTGCAGGGTCTGCTTCACACACACATTTGATTTGGCAAAGATGTCCTTCCTGACACAACCCTAGTGCTGGGACACATTTACACTCACACACATGACAGTTTGGCATATCCAATCCTAACCTGCATGTCTTTGGACTGTGGGGGAAACCGGACAACCCACTGGAAACCCACGCTGAGAACATGAAAACTCTCAGCCAGGGCTTGAACTGTGAACTTCTTGCTGTGAGGCAACAGGGCTACCCACTGAGCCACTGAGCCACTGTGCTGCCCCATAAACAACATAGTTCTTGATAATGAATAAAGATATGTAAATTATTGGCACTTTTTACTAAAACATTAATGAGCTGCCTATGGTACCCCATATTCACATTGCCTTTTGATGTGTGGTGCTTACCTGAAAGTCCAGATAGATATTTTCATGCAATTTATCATATGCATTTCAAATTCATTCACATGCATAATGAAAAACAATAAAGTCATAAGACATTAAATATAATGATTAACTGATATTTCCTTGCTTCAAGCTCATACATTTTAAATGTTACATTATAATTGCCCTGTAATATAATATTGGTTTAAATCTACACCATGTCTTAAATTGAGTAATGGTGGATGTCAGTAGATATTTTCTTTCATCTTAAGAAAATAGCACACTTAACAAATTCCATTATGCTCATCAAAAGGCTAACACAATTGCCCAGAGATTATACCTTTCTAAATTATTACATTTCAAAAGACTTAGCTCACAAAATAGCTAAAGGTCACAGACTACCACAATACGCAGTTACGTTATTGCATTTCTTTAAAAACAATGGCTGATCGATTACCTTGACCTCGGCCATTATTTGCAATGGGAATCTACTAAGTAGATGGCCAATGTTGCATATAGTCCCCTAGTATATAAAGCATAATATGCCAAGACATTTAGCTGAAATTTATGCAGAAGGCATTATCATTCGCTCAGACCTGGACAAGTGACCCAAATAAGATCTCAAATGACCAAATAAAATATATAAAATAAAACCTTGTAGAGAAACAATTCACAATAGCAAACCCAACTGTAAACTTAAAGAAAAATTTAAAAATGTTGGAAAAAATGAAAATCACCCCATGATTTACTCATCCTAGGTGTATATGACATTCTTCTTTCAGACAAATACAATCAGAGTTATATTAAAAATGTCCTGGTTCTTCCAAGCATTATAATGGAATTATAAAATTTGAAGGCCAAAAAAGTGCATCCATCCATTATAAAAAAGTAATCCACACGGCTCCGGGGGGTTAATAAAGGCCTTCTGAAGCAAATCGGTGGGTTTGTGTAAGAAAAATATCCATATTTAAAACTTTATAAAGTAAAATATCTAGCTTCCGGCGGACTGCCTTCCGTATTCAACTTACGGAAAAAGCTTAACTGGCGCAATGATAATGTCGGACGTAGCGTAAGCATTTGGAACTGCGAGAGGCATTACACTTTCTGCGTAAGTTGAATACAGAAGGCGGTCCACCGGTAGCTAGATATTTTATAAAGTTTTAAATATGGATATTTTTTTTACACAAACCCATCGATTCGCTTCAGAAGTCCTTTATTAACCCCCAGAGCCGTCAAATCATGGGGTAATTTTAATTTTTGGGTGAACTATCCCATAGTTATGTATATTACAGCAGACAAATTCTAAAACGGGTAAACGAATTGAATGAAGAAAAGTCAGTCATGAAAGCAAAACGTCTTTGAAAGATTCTGCTGTCAGTACGCCACTTCTCTCATTCTTTTATAAAAGGGATGGCCCTGTTTCATATCACTTTATTAAAAAAATAAACTGTTATATAACGTCCTTCAGCACATAATTAATTCTACCTCTTCCCCCGAGTGCAACACTTGACAAACAATAGAAATGAAACAAAAGTAAATTAATCATTTGTATAAAACAAACAATGTCAATACTTTTTATAATATCTTCTACTTTTTATACAGAAACTGTGATACATTAATTAACATTAACTGTTTTTCACTATAAGGTATTGCATCACATTTCCATCCACTAGTACAGCTTGTGCTGCTAATAAGGCGATGAACCGCTTTGTTAAGGTTTTGGTTCCACTAAATATTCATGAATTTCACAATATAAGTTTTGTTTCCTTTAACCTTCTATAGCACTACTTCACAGATTTCAACAGTTTTAAGGTAACCGTATTGCCTCTAAAATTGAAAGATGTGTTTTTCATTCTTTTTGCTCAAAGAAATGCGAAGGAAATATAGCTGCATTTTGATCTCTGGGCTTGCTGTGTAATTTACTTGTAAACTCTGATTGAAATGCACGCTTGCCGCCCACCCTAAGAAAAAACAGACCAAAAACTAGGCCATTTCCAAAATAGCATAATTCAGGCCTAGTCTGTGCTACATAATAAAGTTGCAAAATAGAAAATGATTCAGCCATTAATAAAGCATGTGTATGCTTTCCTGTTATATGACTGTTTTTCTTTTTTTTTCTCTCTCTCTCTCTATGAATTAGTGCCAAGCAATATAGATACAGCCACTGTAGCAAAATGATATATTCAAAATGTTAAAATTTAAATTTAAAAATCCAATTAAAAATAAATCTAATTAACAACTAAATTTATAACCATTTTAATTAAACATATTCAGACTTTTAATGTGGCATGTTCAGTAAACAATTTGGGGTGATGATGCAAATGAATCATTGAATTTAGAGTTATCAAATCTGTTAAATTGACATTCTGAACAGATTCACAGAAATCATTTAAAATGACCAACTGTAATACTACAGCATTTGTGTTACTTACATTTAAATGGTGCGATTAAAATATTGTTGTCCTATTGCTTTCTTGTGCATTGTCAGACAAGAAAGGATCAAGTTACTTAATGGTCAAAATAGTGTACTGTAAAAAAAAAAGTTGTTTCAACTTAAAAGATATTAAGTGTTTGTGCTGCCTTGAAATTTTAAGTTCAGTCAACTCAAATATCCAAGTTGTCACTTAGTACAACTTCATATTTCAAGTCGACTAAACTTTTAGGGCAACACAAACACTTACTTTTTTAAGTTGAATAAACAACTTTTTTTTTTCTTTTTCTTTTTTTACAGTGTTAAAATAAAATATAGCATGTTATGCATCTTTTTCCTCTGTTTCTTTTCCTCCCTTTACACTTGCTTGATCTCTTCCTCTTATCTCATGAGGCATTAAGATGAAACTGTCACATTGCACACAGTAAACAGTAAGAACACAAAAAGCAATAGTTTACTCAAGGTCCTGAAACAGATGCTGCACCATTTCTCTAATGAGGACGGCAGTTCAGCCCACGTCTCTGCAGTGAGGACGCAGTGGTAGGAGGACCGTCATGCTGCTTCAATGCTGAGACTATCAGCTATCAGACTTAATGGAGAAAGTCTGTTCAGTAATGATATGGAGAAGCCAAGGTGAATGTCACTGGCAGCTCCCTGATATCGATCTATGATTGGCCATAGCTGATTTCGGGTGGGGGGGTTGTGTTTATTTTTAGTCTAGTCGCAAATGACTAGTTTCATGGAGTTAATTATGTATAATATAGCCTATACATATTATATATAAATAGCTATATATTTTTGTAAATTGATTAAATATTGTGTAAAATAATAGTTAACAATTTGATTAAATTACAATTAAATTTTAAGGCAAGACACCCCAGTTGAATAGGATATATATATATATATATATATATATATATATATACACTCACCTAAAGGATTATTAGGAACACCATACTAATACTGTGTTTGACCCCCTTTCGCCTTCAGAACTGCCTTAATTCTACGTGGCATTGATTCAACAAGGTGCTGAAAGCATTCATTAGAAATGTTGGCCCATATTGATAGGATAGCATCTTGCAGTTGATGGAGAATTCGTGGGATGCACATCCAGGGCACGAAGCTCCCGTTCCACCACATCCCAAAGATGCTCTATTGGGTTGAGATCTGGTGACTGTGGGGGCCATTTTAGTACAGTGAACTCATTGTCATGTTCAAGAAACCAATTTGAAATGATTCGAGCTTTGTGACATGGTGCATTATCCTGCTGGAAGTAGCCATCAGAGGATAGGTACATGGTGGTCATAAAGGGATGGACATGGTCAGAAAAAATGCTCAGGTAGGCCGTGGCATTTAAACAATGCCCAATTGGCACTAAGGGGCCTAAAGTGTGCCAAGAAAACATCCCCCACACCATTACACCACCACCACCAGCCTGCACAGTGGTAACAAGGCATGATGGATCCATGTTCTCATTCTGTTTACGCCAAATTCTGACTCTACCATCTGAATGTCTCAACAAAAATCGAGACTCATCAGACCAGGCAACATTTTTCCAGTTTCAACTGTCCAATTTTGGTGAGCTTGTGCAAATTGTAGCCTCTTTTTCCTATTTGTAGTGGAGATGAGTGGTACCCGGTGGGGTCTTCTGCTGTTGTAGCCCATCCGCCTCAAGGTTGTGCATGTTGTGGCTTCACAAATGCTTTGCTGCATACCTCAGTGGTAACGAGTGGTTATTTCAGTCAAAGTTGCTTTTCTATCAGCTTGAATCAGTCAGCCCATTCTCCTCTGACCTCTAGCATCAACAAGGCATTTTCGCCCACAGAACTGCCGCATACTGGATGTTTTTCCCTTTTCACACCATTCTTTGTAAACTCTAGAAATGGTTGTGCGTGAAAATCCCAGTAACTGAGCAGATTGTGAAATACTCAGACCGGCCCGCCTGGCACCAACAACCATGCCACGCTCAAAATTGCTTAAATCACCCTTCTTTCCCATTCTGACATTCAGTTTGGAGTTCAGGAGATTGTCTTGACCAGGACCACACCCCTAAATGCATTGAAGCAACTGCCATGTGATTGGTTGATTAGATAATTGCATTAATGAGAAATTCAACAGGTGTTCCTAATAATCCTTTAGGTGAGTGTATATATCACCATACTTCCCCAGTTGATCGATTACATTGCAATTTTGTTTTTGTACTACAAGTGTTCTACAATACTATATTTAAATATGCAAATGAGGCATTATCTAATTAAATAAGCTCTATTGTGTATACATCACCAGAACAGAAATCTGAACTATGCATAAATGCATGTTCTTTTTTTTATTAATTTTTTTATATATTGACATTTCGTTGACACATTAGACTCAAAGGTTTTTTACAGAGATCTTTTTATCATCCCCATAAATCAGAAAATACTTTCAACAGCCAGAGAAAAAGTTTTTAAGAACAAAAAAATCAAGCAAAATTATATATAAACAAAACCCTCAGTACAAACTTTAAGAATATAGATAGAAAATATAGATGCGAGCAGCAGTTATCGGGATTCAAGCATTTTAAGGCCTTTAAGCAAATACACTCTCAAAAAAAAAAGAGTACAAAAGTGTACCTTTTAAGGTATAAGTGGCCGTCACTGGGGTGGTACCCTTAAGGGTACATTTTTGTACCTCTAAGTCAGGGGTAGGCAAGTTCGGTCCTAGAGAGCTGATGTTCCTGCAGAGTTTAGCTCCAACCCTACTAAGCCACCACAGTATAAAACTCATGGCTCCCAGCATGCATTGCAGCATTAAGTATGTCACCATTGTTGAGATTCGTATGCTGATTCTTGATATCTGTGTGCGTCTAAACTTTTTTCCCCTAGAATGTATTTAAAAATCAAAATTCACAATGTCTGATCTGTGGCAAGAAAGTATTGTTGGTGAATATTATTTATTAACATTTTTAGTAAGCGATGAGTTTAGTCAAAATTTTAGTTGACAATTTTTGTTTATGGCTTCTTTTGATTTGAACAGATTATGTGTTTTGTTAACACTGTAACAAAAACCACAAACTCACATAAAAAGCCAAAATCAAACTGCCCAACTATAGGAAACACTGATCACCATAATGGTGACCAAAAATGTTCAATAAACATCAACATCTAAACCTCTGTTAATTCTCAATAAGAGCTTCTATAGATGTCTTTCAGGGTTGGAGCCAAACTCTACAGGACAGTGACTCACTAGGACGGAACTTGCCTTCCCTTGTTGTAAGTAGAGGAAAACGTCTCGGTTACGTATGGTAACCCTCGTTCCCTGAAGGAGGGAACGGAGACGTACGTCGGACGTCACCGACGAATTGGGATCACTTCTGGGAGCCCCTATCAACTTCGAGATATAGAGAACGGGCCAATGGCCATTGGCGTGCGAGATTTGCATCTCGCGCTTCGCCCCGCGCTGCGGGTATAAACAGGAGGCGAATGCAGCGCACTATTGTTTTTCACTGAGGAGCCGAACTAGTGACTCGGCCATGCAGTGATGGTACAGCAACTGTGGCGACGGGACGTACGTCTCCGTTCCCTCCTTCAGGGAACGAGGGTTACCATACGTAACCGAGACGTTCCCTTTCAGTCGGTTACGTTCGACGTACGTCGGACGTCACCGACGAATTGGGATCCCTTTGGAAAACGCCACAGTTACTACCACTTCCAGCGCCCAGCGAGAGCCCCTCAGACCCCGTCTGTTCCGGGCGGGGAATTCACGCAGGGAAGTCACACTGCTGTTCCGCAAGACCCACTTCAGCAGACTATTGGATACCGCTGGGAAAGCGTGCCCAGAGGGACGCTGCGGAAGCCACATCATGCCCGAAGGGAGTTACCATGTGGAAAATACACGTATGGACTGGCCGTGGGCAGTGCAACATACGGAAGTCCCAGGGGTGGCCCCGGCCAAACAGGCGGGGGAACAACACCTAACTGAGACGGCAGAGAGCTCTGCCGAGGGAAAGACACGGGCTCGCCGTAGGGAGCCGTACCGTGGAAGAATACACATATGGGACCGCCGTGGGGGTCACAACATATGGAACCCAGCCTAACACAAGTTCCACCAATGCATACGAGTGTTAGACCTGGCGTCGGACGCTCCGCCACATCCGACTGCCGCGGGTTGCGGAGGACTCAACAGGGTTCGCCGTTCTGGGGAACTCGACTGGAGCATATAAGCGCACGTATCCGTTCCAAAGGGAAGGGAGTGGCGCAGCAAGCCGACACTTAGAACGGGCACTTCGGTGTTACTGACTATGGGAAGCGAGCACACAGGAAGATACCGGCTCTACACGGAGGCTATAAAATCTAGCGAACGTGTTAGGTGTCGCCCAGCCCGCAGCTCTACAATATCTGTCGGCGAGGCGCCACGAGCCAACGCCCAGGAAGAAGCTACACCCCTAGTGGAGTGGGCTCTTAACCCGAGCGGGCAGGGCACGTCTTGGGTTTGGTACGCCAAGACGATGGCATCCACTATCCAGTGGGCCATCCTCTGCTTGGAGACAGCCTTTCCCTTCTGCTGGCCTCCATAACAGACGAAGAGCTGTTCTGAGGTCCTGAAGCTTTGCGTTCTGTCCACGTAAGTCCGCAGAGCGTGGACTAGACAGAGAAAAGCTAGGGCTGGGTCTGCCTCCTCCGAAGGCAGCGCTTGCAGGCTCACCACCTGGTCCCGGAAGGGAGTGGTGGGAACCTTGGGCATATATCCGGGCCGGGGTCTCAGGATTACATGAGAGTTACCGGGCCCGAATTCCAGGCACGATTCGTCGACCGAAAATGCCTGCAGGTCCCCTACCCTCTTGATAGAGGCCAATGCAGTCAGGAGTACTGTCTTCAGAGACAGGATTTTTAACTCAACTGACTGCAAAGGCTCAAAGGGCGCCCTCTGCAGTGCGGTTAGCACCAGAGTTAAGTCCCAAGAGGGTATAGAGGGAGAGCGAGGCGGTTTTAGTCTCCTCGCCCCCCTCAGGAACCTGACGATCAGATCGTGCTTCCCTAGAGACTTACCACCTACCATGTCATGATTAGCGGCGATAGCGGCAACATAGACTTTGAGGGTGGAGGGAGACAGCCTTCGCTTCAACCCGTCCTGTAGGAAGGAAAGCACAGAACCGACCGAACATCTCCGGGGGTCTTCTCAGCGAGAAGAACACCAGTCGACGAACAGGTTCCACTTCAACGCATAGAGGCGCCTCGTAGAGGGAGCTCTAGCGGAAGTGATGGTGTCTACCACAGCCTGTGGTAGGCCACCTAGAACCTCCGCGTCCCGTCCAGGGACCAGACACCGGACGCGGGTGCCATAGGGTGCCCCGTCTCTGAGTCAGGAGGTCCTTCCTCAGAGGAATGGGCCAGGGAGGTGCTGTCGCGAGAACCAAGTCCAGTTGGGCCAATACAGAGCAACCAACAGGACTTGCTCCTCGTCCTCCCTGACCTTGCACAGAGTCTGTGCAAGAAGGCTCACTGGGGGAAACGTATACTTGCGTAGGCCCCGGGGCCAGCTGTGTGCCAGCGCATCCGAGCCGAGGGTCCCCTCGGTCAGGGAATAAAACAACTGGCAGTGGGTCGTGTCCGGGGCGGCAAACAGATCTACCTGTGCGGTCCCGAAGCGACTCCAGATCAGCTGGACCACCTGGGGATGGAGTCTCCACTCTCCGGGGAGCACTGGCTGTCGTGAGAGCTCGTCGGCCGCACGATTGAGCAGGCCCGGAATGTGAATGGCACGAAGCGACCTCAGATGCTTCTGACTCCATAGGAGGAGATGGCGGGCGAGTTGAGACATGCGACGGGAGCGTAGACCACCCTGTTTGTTGACGTACGCAACGGCCGCAGTGTTGTCCGTACGGACCAGAACGTGCTTGCCTAGTAGCGGCGTTTTGAAGCGGCCCAGCGCAAGACGAACTGCTAACAACTCGAGGCAATTGATATGCCATTGCAGTTGAGGCCCCGTCCACAGACCCGAAACTGCAAGCCCGTTGTACGTGGCACCCCAGCCGGTGGATGAGGCATCCGTGGAGACAACAACATGCCTGGACACTTGTTCTAGGGAAACTCCTGCCCGTAGAAACGAAGAGTCCGACCACAGGCTGAAGGTTTGGCGGCACCTCGGAGTCACGGGGACACGGAGGGATCCGCTGTGCCACGCCCATCTCAGGACTCGGTCGTGTAGCCAGCGTTGAAGCGGTCTCATATGAAGCAATCCGAGCGGCGTTACAGCGGCTGCGGATGCCATATACCCCAGGAGCCTCTGAAAATGTTTCAGTGGTACCGCTGTCCTGCATTTGAACGAATTCAAGCAGTTCAACACCGACTGGACACGCTCCTCTGTGAGACGAGCTGTCAGATTGACCAAGTCCAGCTCCATACCGAGAAAAGAGATCCTCTGCACGGGGCAGAGTTTGCTCTTTCCCCAGTTGACCCGAAGTCCCAACAGGCTGAGGTGACTGATCACCGTGTCTCTGTGTTCACACAACAGGGACAGTCCTGAAGGGAACGACCTTCAGGTCGATCGCTGCAAACCAATCTTGGGGACGGATGTACTCGAAAGTGCGCTTCTGCGTCAACATCTGAACGGGCGGTTTGTGAAGGGCCCGGTTCAGGACTCACAGGTCCAAGATTGGTCATAACCCACTGCTTTTCTTGGGCACAATGAAGTAGAAGTTATAGAACCCCAACTTCATGTCGGCTCGAGGGACCGGCTCCAATCGCGTCCTTCGCCAGTAGGACTTCGATCTCTTTCCACAAGATGGGCGTCGCAGCTCCACACAACAGTGAAGTGGACGCCCAGAACTTGGGAGGATGCCGTGCGAACTGAATCGCATAGCCGAGCCTGGTGGTGCAGGTGAGTCAGCGGGACCGTCCCGGAAGTGCTAGCTAGGCTTCCGGAAACCGTACCATGAACACACCCGCCCCACAGACGTACCCGCAGTAGGGCAGCGAAGTGGAGGGCAGGGACCCGACCCAAGAGGCACAGCGTCCTGAAGTGGGGTCTGAGTGCGCACGCAGCACCTACCTGCCCCCACGGTTGGACGGAGGGTATGAGAGAAGGCATGGTAGCGTTCTCAAGCCATACGCTGCGGTCCGCTGGCGACTGAAGGAGGGGCAGAGAGTGGCAAGGCTTTGTGGCGTCACACACTGCCTACCTCACCTCCTTCCTCAGCGGGGAACAAGAGTGGCGAGGCATAGCGTCGCGCACTGCCGTCCTCACACCGCTGAGAAGAGGGGAATGAGAGTGGCGAGGCTCCCCGGCGTCGCACACTGCCATTCTCGCCCTCTTGTGGGGAGGGGAATGAGAGCGGCGCGGCTTCATAGCGTCACACGCTGCCATTCCTGAACTCCTGAGACCCAGAGGTATTGGAACTGCTCTTAAGAATTTGGGTACCACTGGCTGTAACACCGGTGACGGAACAAAATTTAGCAATGATTCTCCACCCGGCTCTCCTCCGGGGAAGAGCAGCTTCAACCAAGTCCAGGTCACCCGTCTCAGCTGACTGGCAGCCAAGACGGGTGGCATCGTGGGATGCCCATGGCGAGCAGACTGAGGGGGTTCCATCTGCTTTGCACTGTGGAGGACTGCTGCACAGTCACCGACAGTGTCGCCGAAAAGGGTCACCTTGTGAGATGTGAGCATCGAGAGAGCGTACTCTGGCGACGTCTCACACCCCTGCAAGGTAGCCCAAGGGTGTTTCTGGACCAGGGTGGACATCGTCTGGCCAAGGGCCAGCGCTGTGACTTTAAATGTAAATCAGTCACGGTGCGCAGCTCAACCTCAGCTCAGAACTACCCTCGTGCACTAAGAGCGCAGGGCAGAGGTGGCCTGCCAGTGGCACTGCCACCTCACCGACGAGGGTAGTGAGAGAGAGGAAAACTTTATCCAGATTATGGCACCATTGGCACCCCATATTTTGGCACCAAATAGTTCCACACTGCCAAAGCTTTCCAATGCACATCCGGGAAAAAGGCAAGGGGGCGGGCAAGGCGATTTACGCGTTGCACTACGCCTCAGCCACCCAGGAAAGCATGGCTGTCAAGTCTGAATCTGATTCAGCATGAGCACACACCATTATAGTGGGAAACTCAGCATCATCTTCATTTCCAGCTTATAACAGCCCTCTCTCCGATGCAGCGATTGACATCTGTCCTCTGCTAGAGCCCCAGATGAAACGCTAGGTCCCCTTTATTTATTTATTTATTATTATTTTTATTTTATTTTATTTTTTTTTTTGGAACCAGCAATCCCACCTGTAAGCTACCAGCAGGCATGCAAGACTGTGAGCGTGGCCGTCGAGACGGCACACGGCGCGCTGAACACTCAAGCCCCTATGAAGAAGGCGAGACGAACAACGCGCCGACGTGGTCATGCTCTCATGAGAGAACATGAACCACCCACGAACACAGTCTCAGCATGCTTGCGATGCGATAGAGGAGTGAGGGCCCACGGAGATGTACTCGGCAGGGAAGCCCCGCTGTAATCCTCAGGTCACCAAGGCTTATTAGCCGAAGTAGCCCCTTTCTGGTGCACCAGAAAAGAAACTAGATCGGGGAATAGGCGAAGGGACTCAACCCCGTTTGAGGTTTAAGTCTCGACCGCGCATCTAAAGCGCCGAGTGACGCGCTGGGTTGCCGTGACAACCCGCGCTGTCAGCCGGCAGCTAGACGGCACACGGCGCGCTGAACACTCAAACCCTCACGAGGAAGGCGAGACGAACAACGCGCCGACGTGATCCCGTTCTCCTGAGAGAACATGGATCACCCACGAACGCAATCTCAACATGCTTATGCGAGAGGGATCGTGGCCGTCAAAGGACAGGAAACAACCGCATCCAGAAACGCACGGGTGGAATGACGTCTTGAAAAAGACGCAGTGTCACACCCGCGCTGCTCTTTTAGAAGAAAGCTCTTTTAAATGTGCTGAAGCACCCAGGAACGACCGCGGCAAAACACAGGAGAGTAGTGCAGCCTGTGTATGCACTCACCGTTGGGAACGCCCTCACCAAACCAACAGTGCTGTAAAAACAGCAGTTTATCACTGTATCAGTGAGCTCGCGGCCGCCGCTGATCGTGCCTTCTCTCCCAGCACTCAAAGAAGCATCTTCTCTCGTTCTCTCTCTTTCTGCTGAAGCAGGAACAGTCTCCTTCATCAACACCGTGTTCGGCTCCGAAGTGAATGACAATAGTGCGCTGCATTCGCCTCCTGTTTATACCCGCAGCGCGGGGCGAAGCGCGAGATGCAAATCTCGCACGCCAATGGCCATTGGCCCGTTCTCTATATCTCGAAGTTGATAGGGGCTCCCAGAAGTGATCCCAATTCGTCGGTGACGTCCGACGTACGTCGAACGTAACCGACTGAAAGGGAACAATGTTATAATTGTACCCTAAGGACCAATTGTGTACCTTTAAAGGTACAGTTATACGTTTTGTTCCCCAAGGAACAAAATTGTACCTCCACTGTACCTTTTTTTCTGAGAGTGTATGCACAAAAAGGTATTATGTTTTATTTAGCAAGCCTGTAACCATTTAAATCATAGATGGAAAAGATACAGGTAATTTACAAAGGAAATATATGTTTTTAAAAGCTTTTTAACAGTTATGTCCGATTGCATGCGTTTGTTTAAATTGTATAGATTAGGAGTTTTCATTTAGGATTTATAAGCTTTTGAGTATATTTGGCCACACCCTTTTTCTAAATGACCCTGTTATAGCTATACAAAGGGTGAAGTTCAACATTTATTTTTGACAATTATTGACCTAGAGAGTCCAGAGAATTGTACTGCACTGGTTTTATTGAGGTTGAGCGAAAAATCTAGGACTAGCTTGCAAAAGTAGGTTTTTTAAATATTCTCAAATATTTAATGAACTAATTGATTGACAGCAGTGATTCTTGAGGCAAAGTTGTTCAGAATGAGGAGATCTGCCATATGATATTCATATTGTGTGTATGTGTGAAACGTGATTACTCAGGCGTAAAACTCATTAGCGCCACCCAGTGACTGATGTCTTTCAAATTTCTTACAGACCTCTAGGGCCATAAGTCAAACAGGCCCACCGAGTTTCGTTCTGATCGGCCATCGTTAACCTTGTATAATAGGTGCTCAAATTTAATTGGCCGATGGCAGCCATGTTTTTTGAGATACGCCAATGTCCTCATAGACAATCATGGCACCTTGACACTGCATGCCAATTTTCAAGTCAATCGGACTAACATTTGCGTACTTATAGCTATTTTTTTTTATAGCAAAACCAAGTGGCCAATCGGCATGATTTTTAATGTGACCAATGATTGAGCCCATACATATGTGTACCGATCTCATTCTGTTCGAGAGTTATAGCCATTTTAGTAAAAGTGGCCCACCCTATACAAACATTTTGACGGCCCTTAACAACCATGAATCGGAATTTCTGGTGATACAAACCTTTATGCATGTGAAAAATGTGAAGGCGCCCCCCAGTGGCTGATTTCTTTTGCATTTACCACAAGCCTCTAGGGCCGTGAGCCAAACAGGCCCAGTGACTTTCGTTCTGATCGGCCCCCAGTAACCGTGTCTGATAGCCGTCGTCATTGGCCGACAGCGGGCGTGTTTTTTCCGTTTAAGAGGGATAGCCATTTTAGTAAAAGTGGCCACGGCCACTTCGAATTTTTTGGCATCTCGTCGCTGACGTCAATCTGAATTTTTATATTTTTTAATAATTATTGACAATCAGACTCCAGAGAATCTTTCTGCACTGGTTTGGTTCCGATCAGGGGAAAAACCTAGGACTAGTTTGCAAAAGTAGGTTTTTCGAAAAAACCCAAAAATTTTGCCAGGGTGATTGAATCCAAGACGTCTTGAGCCAAGGATTCCAACGATATAATACTTCCAACGATATAGCCCGCGACAAGCGGTTTAGGAGTTTACATACTTTTGATCGCTGTAGTGCCACCATCAGGCCGATTGGGGCAAGCCTTCGTGACGGTGTGAGTAATACCATCCCTACGGTTTGGTCTGCCCGATCACTTTTTAGGGGAGAATGCTGATCCTTGGAAATTTTAACAATTAGAATAGGGTTTCAGGACTACATGCTTGAACCCCTGATAAAACAGTAAAGTTTGGTATATGACAAAAAACTAATTTTGAGGAAATGGCATTTAAAGATGGAAATAGTGCCAAAATAATATTTTGGTTTTCTTTTCACTAGTCTGAAATAACATGTTATGAAATGCCCATAATCTCAAAATTGGCCAGTTGCATGAAAATATGTTTTGCCTATAGTGTCTTAGTTTAAAATAAAAAAAAATCAAGCAAATAAAAATACATTGAAACAAACTGAATTCAGAAATTGTTAAGTTTTTTTATTCTGTTCTATTTTCCCTATACTGCCCTGTAGATTGTGCAAATAAAGTGCATCATTCAGGAAACTTCATTATTCTCTTCACTTAATACACATTCAGGTTCTCCACACATTCATTCATATTCCCATCTTAATTTTCCCCTGAGCTAAAGATCTCATACTCTGACGCAACTGCATGAAACAGCAGTTAGACACCAATCTGTTGCTTCTATCCAACACATTCTGGAAATCGAGAATTATTGATATGCTCTGAACCGCCGTCATTAGCTTCTAGATGTGAGGAATCCTAAAGAATATCAGAAAAAAACCGAGACCTTGACCATCCCCATCCTAACATCACGTTGCTTTCCATTCAGGCTGTTTGTTCATGTTGTCAGCTGGTTTATTGAATTCTCTTGACAAAGGTTGAACATCAGAGTAGAGATCAGTCATGTACAAGAGCTGGATTGCTCTCACGGTGGGTGAATCGCAGCTCTTTGATCCGAGCTTCTGGCTACTCGCTCCCTGTCACCGCGATAAAAGAGACTTGTGGGATTCTGTACTTCATACCACAGAAAGACAAACAGAGACCTGGAGCCTAGAGAAAGATCCCAGTGTTTTATACAGGCGCTTCTTTGAAAGTGATCCATTTGCTAGGAAGACAGAAGAGAATTCAAAAGATCAACAAGAAAAACATAAAAGAACGAATGGGGAATGAAGTCAGTGTCTGCCCGTCCAGCAGAGTGCCAATATGCTACAATATTTATGACAGGAATGATTATGAGAAACTGTTAAAGAAAAAATGGCACATTTCTGGATTGTGCAACAAAGCTATGGCAATGAATACTTTAAAGCTTTGAAAGTGTCAGAACGTATTTTATAAAAACAACACTTTGAGTCTTGGATGACTATAAAGCTGACAACTAGAAGACGCATCTTCATCTTCTTAGGTGCATTTTAAAGGCTGACGGGTGTATTGTGTAACTTTAAATATCAAATTGAGAGAAAATTAATTCATGTAGGCAGATAAAGGCACTATTTAAACTATAGTCAAGCTAAAAGTAGTTAGCTACACTGCTAGCTGCTTGCAAAAAGTAGTTAACCACAATAAAACTACATAAGGGGACAATATCTTTTTAAATGTATAGCAAAAACAATTCTGGCTCAAAAACAATGAGGGTTTTAAATTAACTTTCAGTAGTTTGTAATGTTGCTGTTTGAGCATGAAAAAGTTCTGCACAGTTACAAAGCACAAAATCACTCCAGAGGGAGTTATTCTCTATCAGTGTCACTGTTTCTGAACTCCCTGAACTCCATTGTAGTCTTGAGTTTTCTTCTGGGAACGAACACGCCACAATATTCCTAATTTTAAAAAAGAGGTGAGGCCTGGTTGAGTTAGTCAGTAGTGTGTTGAAACTCACGGTTATGTTATGGGGCGGGACATTTCCAAAACAATTTTTAAATGCTTAACAATGTTTGAAGCGGTTGACCAATCACAACACACTGGTCCAGCCGACCTATCAGAGCACATCGTGCTTTTCAGAAGGAGTGGCTTCAAAGAGACCGGAACTAAAGAGGGCTGCATTTCCCAAAAGCATCGGCCAACTATGGTCGCAAGTTCCGTTGTTATCAACATAGTTCAACGAGTCTGTGTTTTCCGAAAACATCGCAAAGTTGAACGAGCCTATGATTGAATCTGGAAATAAAGAAAAATAACTGAGAAAAATGAGACATGCATGCTTTACATGCACATGAACTTTAATGACATCCCATCCTTAATCCGTAGGGTTTAATATGGAGTTGGCCCACCCTTTGCAGCTATAACAGCTTCAACTCTTCTGGGAGCTTTCCACAAAGTTTAGGAGTGTGTTTATGGGAATTTTTGACCATTCTTCTTAAAGTGCATTTGTGAGGTCAGGCACTGATGTTGGACGAGAAGGCCTGGCTCGCAGTCTCCCCTCTAATTGATACCAAAGGTGTTCTATCGGGTTGAGGTCAGGACTCTGTGCAGGCCAGTCAAGTTCCTCCACACCAAACTCACTCATCCATGTCTTTATGGACCTTGCTTTGTGCACTGGTGCGCAGTCATGTTGGAACAGGAAGAGGCCATCCCCAAACTGTTCCCACAAAGTTGGGAGCATGAAATTGTCCAAAATGTCTTGATATGCCGAAGCATTAACAGTTCCTTTCACTGGAACTAAGAGGCCAAGCCCAACACCTGAAAAACAACCCCACACCATAATCCCCCCTCTTCCACTTACATGGAAGAATGATACAAAAAGCCTTTATGAGAACATATACGGTTAAGCTTCTTAGTTAAAATTCAAATCAATAACCTCACACCTTAACAAACAACCATACTGACTACAGTAAAGTAAAATTTTGGAGAATGTACAGTACTGTGCTTAAGTCTTAGGCACGTTGGTATTTTCACATGAAAAATGTTTTTATCCCAGTTATTTATATCTTTTACTGTAGTGTGTCATTAGAAAATATCAGTTTACATTTCCAAACATTCATTTTGCAATTAACTGTAATAATCCAGAGAGTTTTTTTTTTGTTTTTTTTATGCACAAGAAGTCTGATAGCAGCCGGGATGATCTGATCTCACCATCATCGAGTCTGTCTGTGATTACATGAAGAAACAGAAAAAACTAAGATGGACTAAATCCAGAAGAACTAAGGGAAACGTCTCCCAGACACTTGAGGAAACCTTCCTGCAAAACTACAGTACTGTGAAAAGTTTAGGAACTTGTCAGAATGCTTTAAAGTGAGAATGCTGTCAAAAACAATAACATAAATAGCTTTTATTTATGAATTAACTTCTATTAACTAAATCAAATCGATATTTGGGGTGACCACCCTTTGCGTTTAAAGCGGCTTTTGTCACCTGCATCTATTCCTACACCTACTCATGTAGTTTTGCAGGAAGGTTTCTTCAAGTGTCTGCCACAGTTCTTCTGGATTTAGTCCATCTTAGTTTTTTCTGTTTCTTCATGTAATCACAGACAGACTCGATGATGGTGAGATCAGATCATACCGGCTGCTATCAGACTTCTTGTGCATAAAAAAAAAAACTCTCTGGATTATTACAGTTAATTGCAAAATGAATGTTTGGAAATGTAAACTGATATTTATACTACAGTAAAAGATATAAATAACTGGCTCAAAAACATTTTTCGTGTGAAAATACCAACGTGCCTAAGACTTTTGCACACTACTATATATGGCAGAATGTATTTTTAACTGTGGCCATTTTTGACCCTGTGGACTTTTAGAAAATAAGCTTCACATCTCTCATATTTCATAGTTTTCACGTGACGTCACACGCTTATAGGAATGCCTGGAGGGCAAAACAAGGCTTTCCTCCGTTGCCCACCAGTCATTTTTACCAGGTCTGTAGTCAGCATTAATGCAGTAAGACAGTGATATTAAAAGACCAAATTCCATATACACCTTATTGATGATACATACTTTATACAGGAAAGCAGATGAACACCGAATATTAGTGCAACACAAGGTTTCTCGTTAAGCGTTAAGCCCATTGTAAACAAAACGCGATGCGTTCATATTCTGGGCTCATCTGCTCGCCTGTACATAGTATAGGCTACATCATAAAATAGGTGTAACCTGAATTTGTTAGTTCACCCAAAAATGAAAATTAGCTCATGATTTACTCACCCTCAAGTCATCCTAGGTGTATATGACATTCTTCTTTCAGATGAATACAATCGCCGTTATATTAAAAAAGTCCTGGCTAATCCAAGCTTTATAATGGCAGTGAATTGTTGTCTCGTTTTTGAAGTCCATAAAAGTGCATCTATCCATCATATAACTGCTCCGCGGGGTTAATAAAGGCCTTCTGAAGCGAAGCCATGTGTTTGTGTAAAAAAAATATCCATATTTAAAACTTTATAACGGAAATTATCTAGCTTACGGCCGATCACCTACCGTATTCAACTTACGGAAAAAGTGTAGCGCCTCCCGCATTTCAAAATGCTTATGCTACATCTGACAACATTGCACACAAGTTACGCGTGTAAGACGTAGCGTAAGCATTTTGAACTGTGGGAGGCGTTCTGGGCTAATTTTCATTTTTGGGTGAACTAACCCTTTAATATCACTGTTTTAGTACATTACGGCACTTTACGGGTGGGTTGCACAAATAAGGATTCTTTTGTCAGTATTAATCTATTTAAAATGAAGTGGTGCAACAACTCGATTTAAAATAAAACCCATATCAACAAATCCTAGATTAGTGTTAAACTTTGCTTAATTGAAACCTTATTGGTGCAACCCACCCTAAAGTGTTTTTCACGTTAAATGTTTTAGAACGTCCCGTTGTTTTTAGCGATTGAAATACTGCGGCAGGTGCTGTATGTGGATGATAAGTGCCCAAAACGTGCATCTTGTTCACATATTTTTGTTTTAATATGGAAATTTGACAGGCCTGTGCTGCAGTTCAATGGAGTTCTATGGCGGTTTTGCCCTCCAGGGCTCTGCGACAGCCACAAGACTGAAAACTATGAATAGATGTTAAAAAAACAACTTGTTATTTAAAATGAAGCATTTTTCAAGCCACTGTTTATGGCACTATACAATTTCACTATAAAAATTTCACTGAAAATGACATTAAATTCAAAAAAGATAATCTGATATTAAAGTCACAACACTCAAAACAGCTGGAAATGAGCCATGAGACGCAGTAGCTCATTTCATTGCTGCGATAAACTCTCTTTTAATATTGCTTCAGAGATTTTATCTGTGAATATAAAGGTAGTGATCTCAATATTTAAAGTGCTGATCTTTTTGTATTGCAGTGCAGAAGACAAATAAGGTCACATAGTTGCCGAATGCACATTGAAAACGTTGTTTTCAAGGTCTCAAAACCCCCCAAAAATCAAAAGTAATTAAAAAGAACTGCTACGCAACATGCCAAATGAAAAAGGACATTCGATTTCCAAGCTTCTCAAGCTGCCTTTTCATCGAGTCCTTGCAGCTTTGTGCCATTTCATTCAGGAATGAAAGAAGAGATGACAGGAGGCTTCTTTTACTAGCAGAATCCTGTAATCCTGTCAACAGTATGTCGTCACGCACTTCCTGCAGCTCACACTTATCGCTTAGGGAACAAGCTGAGAGTGGAGGAACGAAGACGCTGTGTTCCTCCAACAAACTTTAAAAAGTAGCAACTGTGCAGATTTTCAGATTAGGTCAAAAGGCTAGTTTTTGTCACTTAATTCTGTCAAAAACTAATGTATATAATATAACAACTTGTAGATAGGTTTAAATATATCAAATAATTATACGTATTCAAATATTTAATCTTAAATGGTAATCATTTTATAGTGTGCAACCCTAAATAAAAATGTGTTGAGTGAATGATTCAATGAATCACTCATAAACGCAGTCACTTGTTTAATTCCTGAATAAATCAGTTACTGAATTCGGAACCGCATACTAGTATACTAATCTTAAAACTTTTACAACATCTTTCTATGACATAAATAGTAGGAGTAGTATGTGAGTATGCGGTTCCGAATTCACCAAGTGTTTTGAATGAATAGGTTGAGTGAATGATTCAATGAATCTCTCATAGACACAGTCACTTGTTTCACTCATAAATGCAGTCACGCATGGCGCAGGTGCACTTAGGGCGTGTCCAAATCCACTTTTGCTAGTTTAACTACGGAAAATGGTAGGTGCCAGGCGCATGGTCCAAAAGGGTTGTACCTAGTCTCTTAATGAGTCATGGGTGTGTTTTGGGCGTAATGTGCAATAAACCAATCAGAGTCTCATCTCCCATTCCCTTTAAAAGCCAGTTGCGCTCGCACCTTGGCGGATTCGCTATTTACATGGAGGAAAGACTGAACGCTTCTCCAGAGAGGTATCCTTTTATTTCGAATATTTAAAAATGTTTGTGTGCTGCTGCGTGTCCCTGTGTGTGTAATAAGCAGAGTGTACGCAAGTTGTGCACCCGCCTATAGGCGCATATTACTAACACGCCCTTTAAATAACACAAAAAATACTGCGCTATTGACTTTAGACCCATTTTTTTTTGGTCAATGGCGCAACCGTTTTCAGTTCCTCAAAATAGCAACACGCCAACAATGCGCCTGAACACACCTGGTTTTCAGACCAGCACGCCCATGGGCGAACAGATGGGCGCAGGTGCATTTGCTATTTAAACAACGTGGCGCTGGACGTAAAAATGATAACTGCGTCGGGCTGAAACTAACAAAAAACACTGCCTGCCGTCGCATTGCGCCGGATGTATTATAGGGTCCAATGATTCACTTATAAAGACAGTCGCTTGGCGCCACCTATTGGTGTAAATATGTACCTTGCAGAAACTCAATAAAATCCCTATAACTACATGTCTAGATTAGAACATGCATTTTTGGCCTTTTGATAGGATCGTATAGACGAGTTGGGACTCGAACACGGGTCACATGAGGCGCTGCTGCGCTATATGTCGGAGTGCTGCCCACTATGAGGTTATTGTCACAGGTGTGTGCGGGCAGGACAGGGCAGGGCAGGGCACAACACAACACAACACAACATAACGGTGACCAGACAAGGAGTGCAGGAGAAGGAGCAATTTCAATGGTGAACACAAACTAGATGATTAAACAGACACAGCTGAACTAAATGAACTCATAATGACGGTAACCAGGGAGACAGACGAGTGGCGGGAAACTGAACAAAGAAACATGTGACATGAAAACAAACTGAAAGTCCATGAACAAAACTAAACAGAATGGTGACCATTATGACAATCATTGTAAATTTGAGGCATATAGATGAATTAAAAACGAACTAGTCCACTGGTTTTCAGTCTAAGTTTCATAACTTCATGGACAGGCAACGTGAAAAGTGCAGGGGAAGAAAAGAATAATTCTGCAAGCTATGAATATTCAAAAGTAACTTAATTAAATACGATGAACATTTCATTATCACGCTTCTGTGGATTTAATCTAGCAGCTGATGAGTTCGCTCCATAAAACAAGGAACTCAAGGCCACGGATATACAAAATAATTGTTAAAATGAGTGAATCAAAGCTAAAGAGAAAAGAAGAGAGAGGGAAAAAAAACATGTACTCTGACCTAATTTCACTCGACACAAGCTGGGTTAGGATTGAATTAAGTCAAGTACTTGAAAATGTATTCACGGTTGGTAAGAGATGACACATTCTTGCCATATTTATCTATCTATCATTTTTTGCCTCCTTTTTTTCCTTGTCAGCAAGAGATCTCACTATTGTCTCAATCTGTGCTCCAAAATCTACAATTAAACACCACATATTTCAATATGAATATAAAAATGTCTTATTCATGGCCTATTTTAACTTCTCCCAGATAGGAATTTTAGCCGAAAGTTGAAAGTCAAAGTTGATATTTCAATAACCAAGTCTCCTGAGGTATGAAAGAGCAACCTCTGAGCAATAAAGAAACATCTTGCCTCATCTTTAACCTGATCACAACCTCCTCACCTGTGAGATAAATCAAATCTTATATGATATTATAATACAGCACAGCTATATAAAACGGCTTATTTCCTTTACTTATTTCCTGCAGCTCCAAATTGCAGCTAGCATTCATCATTCTATATTTGCTGTGAAATCAAATTTGTTCTGATTTCTTCCCACAAATCTTTTAGACGCCTTCGCCATGATGCATCAGAAACCTGCTGGTCATTTATTTTCTTTTTTTTTCGAATGTGGATGTTCTGTGAGATGGATCCGATGACATATCGGCATGCGACAGAAGGAATGTTGTCGTTTCTCGATGTGTAGCACTCATAAAATATTCAGGATACAGTGTGGGGTGTATTACATGCACTACCAAGGAATGAGACCACACTGACACACAAACTAAAAAACTTCAAAGGTCAAAGGCAACACTGGATTTGTGTCATATCGGCCTCTGGCATCCCCAGAGATTCTGGTCTCATATTGTTTTCTTTGCTGCCTGAATTCACAGGACCGTTGACCTGAAGAACTAGTCAAATGTCCAGCTGAGACTGAAGAAAAAAGAACACAAATCCTGTGCAGTGCAAGATACAACATATTGTTTGTCTTTAGAATAGTCACATAGTTAATGATTAAATTACACAGTAATAAGATTAAAAACTGTGGAGACTGCAAATTAGAATAAAGGCAAAATATCCTCAAAGTCAAGTGAAGAGAGAAAAGCCTCATTACGACTAATACAATTACTGTAAGATAACAGAACCGTTTCTAACACATTCATTATGGAACTGTGAAATTTGTAGTTACAATCAACACTACAAAGACCTGAATAAATGTAACAACATGCACAAGAACTTCTTAAGAGATCTGTGTAAGATTTCCATGGACGTAGAAGACGCAGGGGATGTGTCCCCCACACTTTTAATAAAACTTAAATTCGTCCTCCTTTTTTTAAGTGTGTTCAGTGTGTTTTCATGGGCCAATTAATGTGAATAAATCTAGATTTAAATGTAAATAGCCTATGCTAAAGACCTGCTAAAGATAGCCTATGCATGACCTGACTTTTTATTCTTATTCAAAATGAGGCGATGTGAGCCTTATGGAGCGCTAAACACTCTCATGCAATGTATTGCTGGATTCGGAACCGCATACTTATATACTACTCTTACTACACTGTAAAAAAATTATATGATCAAAGAGTTATGACAACATATGTTTTTACATTGCTTTAATTCATCAAAATAAGTTAAGCAATTTTCAATTGTTTTATAAGTTATACAAGATTCAATGATTCACTGATTTTAAGTCAGTTTAATGTATTTTAAGTTGAAATGACTTACTGTAACCCTTAAATGCATGAAACATTGCCAAACATTATTACATATTCGGGTCTTTAGCGACCCAGATCTATAATCGAACACAGATGGATCTCTACCTGCTGCGATAATATAAAACTCTCCTGATTTTAGATAAAGCATGTTTTGTTACCATTTGGAGCTTGGAAGGGTTCAGTTTGAGCAGATGTTTTATCCCATCATCACTGTCCTCCTCAGAGCTCATTTCCCAGTACATTCAGCATCTGCCTCATATTCACCATCTCAAGCATATTCTCAAAACTATCATTTTCAACATCTTCACAATCAATATTTTGATCTCTGACAGCTTCTTCACCAGATCCACCATCAAGTGACAGTGACTCTAATATCTGATTGTGTTCAGTTGCTCTGCAGTAAATCACTGAGACATTTCAAGTTTTGCTGATGATTCTTCCTATTCTTTTGTTTTCTGCCTGCGGTAACTATGAGTGAAACGTCACTTCATCATTGTGTATCAGACATTGCCACCTTGTGGAATAAAGGTGAACTGCACTTATTCAGTCATCAAAGATTCAATTATTGTTGTGCAGAAAAAATATACTTACACTGTTACACACCTCGGGTCGTTAGCGACCCTCTACAATTTTTACAAAAAATGAAAGGGAAAACAGGCATTCTTTTATAATTGTATTCTTTTTTTATTGTTATATTGTTTATAATGAATTAATTGAGGGAGACTAAGAAGGTTGATGTCTAACTTTTTTAAAAATTAATGAGGAGGGTAGTCAATGACATCCCGGGTCACTAAAGACCCGAGGTATGTGTTTAAGAGGTTAAACATCCAAGATTGTACATAAAAATTGAAGGCAGCAACTTTTTTTGCAGTGTACTTTTACTATATCTTTCTATAGCAGAATAGTCTATAGTCATATGTTAGTATGCAAATCTGAATTCAGCATATATTTCATTCACACGTGTAGCTGGAGGGCGTTCTCGTGCAGAAAGTCCAAAATGGCCTCATAGAAGTAATAACTTATGACGTTCCAGGAAATCCCTTATATGGAGCAGCTGAATAATAAGCAGAATCGTTTTGACTGATGAAACATGAAGACAATAAACACATGATTGTGACAATATGTTTAAGTTTTTCAAGCCATCTTGGGGTATTTTCATAACAGTGCATAAACCAATTGTAAAATTGTAATTAGGACAATATAAGGAAAACAATTGTTATAGAGCACAAAATATTGGTGATTGTTCAGCAGTCTATTTGATTTATTAGCCAATTAAACGCAAGAGAAACCTGTCAATTAGACAAAGGTCAACTGTTATTTTAAATTCTAATAATATTTCACAATATGCCTATTTTTTACAGATTTTTGATCAAATAAATGCAGCTTTGGTGAGCACAAGAGACTTCTTTTAAAAACATTAAACAAATCTTACTGTGACGAGGTGGACGAGCGAGAGACGTGGGAGGCGCGAGCGAGACCGGTGCGTGATTGAGAATGAGCGGCATCTGCGAGGTCTCGAGTCCTTTCATGAGGGAGCTCGGAGCCATAAAAGGACGAGCGACACCAGTGAAGGACGAGAGAGGACCAGGCCTGTATTTTACGTTGTGTTTTGTTTACGTTTTGTATGTGTGTGCGTGGCAGTCGTCCGTGAGGGGCTGCCCACGGTTTACTTTCATTTTGTTTATTTATTTGATTAAAGTCTTTTAAATGTTCGCCGGTTCCCGAACTGTGTTACATTGGGAAGGAGGTGGGAACCGGCGAACATTTAAAAGACTTTAATCAAATAAATAAACAAAATGAAAGTAAACCGCGCCTCCCACGTCTCTCGCTTCTCCACCTCACCACATACCCCCATCGCCCTTCGCAGGCCGGGGGGTACACCCGAGATGGCGCCTACTCCCCCCCCCGGGGGGCCCAATCTCTGCATCTCCCGCGTCTGGGGGTATGGACAGACGAGACGAGAGAAACGGGCGACAGAGACACAGAGAGCGACAGGACGAGAGAGTGGAGAGAGGAAACAAAATAAAAAATAAAAAATTCTGGTCCGGTTCCCGGACACACTGCCGCTCGGCCCTCAGCCAGCCGAGTGGCTCTTCCTCGCGGTGCCATGCGATGGTACTGGACGCTCGGTGGACGGCCCGGTCCTCCTCCGCCCCCTGGTCGGCCAGCGGTGGCTCCTCTGGTTGAGGGCAGCCGGCAGCGAGTTCCACGCTCCCTGCTCCTCCCCATCATGGCGGACGGTAGCAGGCTCTGGCCCACAGCAAACGCCGGTGACTCCTCCGCTCCCTCTGGGATGGCAGCCACCCCACCTCGACCCAGGGGCACGGCAGCGAGCTCTCCGTCCCCCCGGTCTTCACTTGCTCCAGCACCATCGCCTCGGGCAGCCACTCTCGTCCTTCACTGGTGTCGCTCGTCCTTATATACCTCCGAGCTCCCTTATGAGAGGACTCGAGGACTCTTGCTTGCGCCTCCCACGTCTCTCCCCAGTCCACCTCGCCACACTTATCAACCCCAAACTTTTAGACTTTTATTATAAATATATGTATTCATTTATATCATACAATTTAAATACACATTCTTATGGGTGGCATTTCAAACACTTAATTATTAATATAATCAAATGTCTCTTGAAGTATTGCATAAGTTATGGATAATTCACACATTATTAAAAACAGCATTTTTTCTGTGAATTTCATTCGATTTTAAATTATGCAAATTTTGCATCCTGTTTGCTAAATCAAATCAAAACTAATTCAAAATGTTCATTAATGATGGAATGCAACAGTTGCTAAGGTATGATTGGTCGTTTTAAGGCAGGGCTTAAGGATTAAACAGATTTTGTTGTAAAGCTCAAACATGTAAAGCTCAGAAGCAGAATTCCTTTGTGAGTTACCAGTCTCTCTGCCTCTTACAGCTTTCCTTTTGTAAGGTTAGGAAACAGTTCCCAGGTGCACCCGGTGTGTGTTCAGAGAGATGGGGTATATTTAGCACCCAGCTACTGAGCTGGAGTCGATCGCTCTTTCTTTCTTGTCACACTGACTTCATCCAAGTTATAAGAAACCGAGTCACTTCGGCTGCCATATTTAGACCTCACTTTGCTGTAATACAATCTATTTTAACATAGTCTGAGCCGATCGGCTGAAATGCCATTTTCGGCCGATCGGCTCAGACTATGTTAAAATAGATTGGAAGCTTTTAAAACACTCACAGAAACCTTTAGAGCTGTAGCGCAAAATGGAAACAACATAATAGCCATTGAATCAAAGCGGGCCTGACTGGAAACCTGTACACAAGATATTGAAATGCGTTCCAGTTTGATGCGCAACTCCCATCTGAATATTTTACTGCTATTTGAGGACATTATGTCTCTGGAACAGACAAAGTGTTGCATTCAGCAGCAATATAATAGAGATACCTAATAATACAGTTTTGCTCATAATTACAGAGTGTCGCGGGGTGCAAGACAGCCTCCCCTGTGTGTAAACGTGAGATGCCTCATTAAAGACACAGGGCCTCTCGCGAATACATTAGAGAGTATATTCCACCAGGTTTTAAATAATATATCACATGTAAAGCAATGTAATCTTCCTGGAGTGAATGGAAGATGAAATATTTGAAAACAGCTCAAGATGTAACATATCTCATGTTGTGCATCTAGTCCAGAGAAACACGAGAGAGATTGTGTCATCTGGAACATTTGTATTTCTTGGAATATACAACAAAAGATAAAAACAAAAAGATGTGCAAATAATTTCTTTCTAATGCCAGTCTAAGGCCAATAATAGATTGCACCATATACACAAAACTCAGCACACACATTATGCTAATGGAATTTCATTCAACAGATTAGTTTTTTGATCATGGCAGCATCAAATGATGGAGAAGACCATGTTAGCTGCCATATATCCAACCATGTAAACTTCCGTCAGTTTAAAGAGCAGATTTGGGTGTTTAGAGTGATGCTGAACATTCCTAATAAAATTGCATCAAATAGTATTAATAGTTATTCACACCCACATATATGTTCAGCAATACAATAAAGTTTGGTCTGACTTTTGCATGCGATTTGTCTGTTCGGACTAATGCTTAAAGACAGAAGACGGGCTTAACCCTTAAACGCATACTTCGGGTCTTTAGTGACCCGGGACGTCATTCACTACCCTCCTCCTCATTCATTTTTTAAAGTTAGACATCAACCTTCTTAGTATTCCTCAATCAATTCATTATAAACAATATAACAAGAGAATGCCTATTTTCCTATAAATTTTTTTCTATCATATATATGGGTCACTAATGACCCGAGGTGTGTAACAGTGTAAGTATATTTTTTCTGCACAACTATAACTGAATCTTTGATGACTGAATAAGTGCAGTTCACCTTTATTCCACAAGGTGTCAATGTCTGATACACAATGATGAAGTGACGTTTCACTCATAGTTACCGCAGGCAGAAAACAAAAGAATGGGAAGAATCATCAGCAAAACTTGAAATGGCTCAGCGATTTACTGCAGAGCAAGTACTGATATAAAACATCTGCTCAAACTGAACCCTTTCAAGCTCCAAAAGGTAACAAATTATGCTTTATTTTATTCTTCTGTAACTGTTACTCTAATATTAGGAGAGTTTTATATTATTGCGACAGGTAGAGATCCATCCGTGTTAGATATAGATCCGGGTCGCTAAAGACCCGAATATGTAATAATGATTGGCGAAACATTCATGCATTCAAGGTTTAAAGAAAATGCAAATACACTCTCTGACAGTAGGTGGCGCTTATAGAAGAGCAGAAAACCCCTAGTTATATCTGTACACAAAACAGTTTCCATATCTGTTTGTTAGCCCCACTTTGTTAGTAGTTTTAGGTAACAGCAGTGCTTTGGTCATGTGACCAAAAGCGCATATCTTTTATAAATACCTCTCCGGGGGGAAAAGAAATGTTGCATTGACGGCATGCATATGTTTGTATTGGTTGTGTTGGTTCGTTCAAATTAAAATGTTTACTGAACCGCATTTTTGCACCGATTATTTGTCTTATTTGTGGGAACTGCTTCTAGTCTGCTGCTTCCTCCACAATCCAATGCTCAGAGCCAACCTGCAAGTTCTGGAATTACCTAATTTTGTCCAAATAATACTAATATATAATTATAGTGAATAGGGTACTTCACCCAAAAATGAAAATTCAATCATCATTTACTCACCTTTGTGCCGTTTTCAAACCTGTATGACTTTTTTTCCTTCTGTAGAACACAGTAGAAGATAATTTGAAGAATGTATCTGCAGTTTTTTTGTCTGTACAATAAAAGTCAATGGGGTCCAAAACAACATAGATTGGACCCTGCTGACTTTTATTGTATGAACCAAAAACAACATTTTTCAAAATATCTTCTTTTGTATTCCACAGAAGAAAGAAACTCCTACAAAATTGGAATGGCATGAGGGTTAGTAAATAATGAGAGAATTTTCATTTTTGGAATCCCTTCAACCAAATGCTAAAAACTTCAGGAAAAAAATGCAACAGGAACTAAAGAGATGATACAATGATGTCTAGGAAATCCTTTGAAAACCCTATGAAACCCTCATGAGATGAAAAGCTAAAAAGATTTTGAAGGACAGATTCACCTCTTCCAATCGATTTGTACACAAAACCAATCACACAAACTTAAGTGTCTTCAAACTTCCTGGTGATAATAATGCAGCGGTCAGTTCTCTTGTTAAAACAGCCATTACTCATGCTAGTCATAACTCAATGAAGAGTTATGATCTTTACTTAATTAATATCAGTGAAGCTTCACTGATCTCTGAAGACTTTACCATATCAAAAGCAGACAACGAGTTGAGATGATAAAGTCGAGAATTATGATTGCGCCTCGCGGAAACATCCATTTCATCAAATATTTAAAACCCTAATACAAAATCAATTCGGCAGGAACAACATTAGGAACGAGAAACCGCGTTCTCCACATTAAGTTCAAGAGTTTCTCTATTAATTCAATCCTCTTCCCCTCAGAGGAAACATGATGATAATAACTGATGAAAAAGAGAGAGAGAGAGAGCGTTTTCTCTCCTCGGTGTATGTGGCGGAACACCACAGGTCAAAGTTAATATCAAACCCACAAAGCAGTAATGAAAAAAGGATTAGAGTGGGAGGAGGGGGAGACGGAGAGAGAGACAGAGAGCGAGAGAGAAAGTTTGCCAGGGGTGGTCTTACCGCTGATGCAAAGGCTGAGAGAGCACAGACTCTCCTCGCAGGTCTCCGGGCTTTCTGCCTCCCAATGAGACCCTCTTTCCCTTTTCCTGGGAGACATCTGTCTTACGATGTTTAAAACCCGGTTCACTCTATCCATCCTTCCCTTAGCTTTGCGTGACCGAATGTCCCACGATTCCACCCCAACGTGTCACATTAGACACGGAGAGTCTTCTGAAGGAGCACGTTGAGGAGACGCTTTGGCTGTTAGGATGCTAAATTTGTCTTTTTCATTTGATTTGCAACAAGCCAAGAAACGGGAACAGAGGGGGAAATAAATAGAAATATATCCCAGTTTGCCTCTCCCTCACTGTGAAGCTTTATCCCACTGCTTCCACAGCACAACTAGCAGTGAGTTGATCTTTTTTTACCTCCCTCCCTCTATCCAGCTTGCTCTCTCCGACTCGCTCACTCTAGCTTTCATCTTTTTCACGAGGGTCCTCTCTAATCAGCTAATAATACCTCATTAGAATTGGGAGAAAGAGGGAGGTTAACCTTAGGATGGAGGACAGAATGACAGCTGTGAAGTGGCCACACAGAAAAGTAAATCCACCTTGACGATATAAAGACATATAATTGGAGTTTTGTAGCTTTTAGTGTATGTTTGTTAGCCTTGGAACTACCTATATATGCTAATGTACAGCTAAAAGTTGTAAAAAATTGTTTTTATCAGATGTACACCTTTACAGTCTTTCTCTCTTGGGAAAACAGACTAACAATATTGATGAGATCATCTTGCACTTGGGGGCGTAACCAAATATTTGACCAATGAAATATCTAATACCACCTGCTGCTAGCTAACATTAGCAAGTATCATATTATAATCTTATTGGTCTGCTGGCTATTTTAAAAAGAGACAGACCCTGCGTCCAAATATGCATTCTTGCCTACTATATAGCGAGTAGTATGTCCAAATTTGTAGCAGGTGAAAAACACTGTGTGAAATGAGTAGTAAGTCTGAATTTGTTGTATTCTTGAAACAGTAGGCGAAAAACAGTAAGTGAAGTAGTATGTTAGAATTCATAGTATTCATACAACTGTAGGAAAGAAACAGTATGAAATGAGTAGTACAGTATGTCTGAATTTGTAGTATTCATGATTTCACATCTTTGTTGATCCTGGAACAACATTCCAATCAACCAATCAGATTTGAGGGACAAGTTTACAGTTTATGTCAAGTTTAGGCTTCCAACCAGAGTTAGATGTTTTTACATAAATGTTATTAACTTATTTCCTTCTGAATTTAGGAATAACTTATGGGTAGGGTTAGTTTTAGAGGTAGGGATAGGGTTAGGACACATTTTTTTGGACAGTAATGTTCTTCCAGGATCAACAAAATATGTTGACCCAGGAATGCGTCTAACTTGGCAAAATCAGGAAGTGCCACGATGACCGTAGGCAAAAAGTTCCTGGATGACCCTTTGAATTTGTTGTCGACAGTAGGCGAGAAACAGTATGTGAAATGACTGGTAGCCTATGTCTGAAGATTCACTGTTGGTGAAAAGTACCTGGATGTCCTACTACTTCCGCCGAGATTCTGAAGTGTTCATTGAATGAATACTTTGCCATCCCATGAGGCACTGGGAAAAAAGTTGTGAATGGCAGTGATGCAACTGACGCCAAAGGTCAAATGTCAATGACAACATGACGAATGTTCTACATCACGATTTCATTCATACTATACAAATTCATCCTATATTGAACATACATTTTTAACATTTCAAATTAAATGTAGTACCTGCTTTGACAATATGCAATTTCGGAAGCGCCTAAGCTCTTCGATGTGAACTCACCCCAAACTTCCTGTTTTATCAGGAAGTAGATCAGCACAGGTAAGAAACTGTTCATCAAGCCATTTTATATGGTTTTTAAAACAGATCAACAACTCTCTGGGTTAATGATGTCCCTGTCAACAAACAGGAAGTCCCGCCCCCAAACTCATGCCATCGGGTTGTTTAACTACCCACAAAATTACGTTGCTAATCACTGACAAATGCAACGATGTTGGCAGCTTGCCTTAACAAACAAATGTGTGTTGATGTGGCCCGAGAAGGCGTTAATCTCTTTGTAATTCCCTTTAAGACATTTTGGGAAAATCATCTCTCAAGGAAATGCCACATCACGAGTCTCTAAACAGTTGTTCGCTCTGCATCCCTCCCACACAGAAGAAAAAGGGGAAGGGGAGAGACGAGGAGAGTGGCAGAGAGAAGAAAGCTCTTTAAATTAAGTATTAACATAATTATGTTCTCTAGAGGCCATGGAAACACCCACAGGACACGGCGCTAATCCGACAAAGTGGCTGCACATGTACAGGAAGAGTTCATTACTTACTTTCCTTCAAAAATAATACATAGCGGGGACCTGAAATCAAATCAAATTGGAAATGTACTTCCTGTTGAGGAGCTGAAAAGCAGATAGATGCTTTTAAAATGGATTAACTGGAGGCTGATTTGTCGTTGTTCACTTGAATCAGAATTATGATATCAAAAGTAATTAAAAAATTTTTTTAGAGACCCCTTTGAGCTACAGCAGTGTATAAGGAATGTTTTTATTTAGCCTAACCAGGTGGCCTTTCAACACGATTCTGAGAAAACATAATTTTATGATTTTGTATTAATTTGAATGATGTGATTCGTAAAGAAACTTTAACTTTAGAACAAAAGTGAGCTTTAAGGTCAATTACAGATTATACAGTAACATATGTATAAGATTGTGCAAATTCATACGAATTAAGGTGCGTTCACATTTACCATTGCTCTATGAAATTTGTGGGCAAAATTCAGTAATTTCAATAGGAATCTGTATGTTTGAGAGTTTTGCGTGAGGGCAAAAACATATTTCGCTTTTTCAAGGTGGTCACACAAATTCACTGATTGGTTTGAAAGTGACTTATGTGAGCAGTGCTTCATACATCGCTATACGATTTACAATGGACCTTATTTGCCTACAAATTTTCACAGAAAAATCGCTAATGTGACCGCACCGTCAATTTGCCAAAATGTAAAATACACTATATTGCCAAAAGTATTGGGACACCCCTCCAAATCATTGAATTCAGGTGTTCCAATCACTTCCATGGCCAGAGGTGTATAAAATCAAGCATCTAGGCATGCAGACGCTTCTACAAGCATTTGTGAAAGAATGGGTTGATCTCAGGAGCTCAGTGAATTCAAGCGTGGTACCGTGATAGGTTGCCACCTGTGCAATAAGTCCATTCGTGAAATTTCCTCACTACTAAAATTTCCAACAGCAACTCAGCCACAAAGTGGTAGGCCACATAAAATCACAGTGTGCAGAAGTCGCCAACTTTCTGCAGAGTCAATAGCTACAGACCTCCAAACTTTGTGTGGCCTTCAGATTAGCTCAAGAACAGTGCATAGAGCGCTTCATGGAATGGGTTTCCATGGCCGAGCAGCTGCATCCAAGCCTTACATCACCAAGTGCAATGCAAAGCGTTGGATGCAGTGGTATACAGCAAGCCACCACTGGACTCTAGAGCAGTGGAGACGTGTTCTCTGGAGTGACCAATCACGCTTTGTCTGGCAATCCAATGGAAGAGTCTGGGTTTGGCGTTTGCCAGGAGAACGGTACTTGCCTGACTGCATTGTGCCAATTGTAAAGTTTGGTGGAGGGGGGATTATGGTGTGGTAGGTGTGTAACGGTACACAAAACTGACGGTTTGGTACGTACCTCGGTTTTGAAGTCACGGTTCGGTACAGCAGTTTTACAAAATTGCTTTTTATTAATTTTTATTAAATAGTGGTTTACTGACAAAATTGTGTCTGTCCTTAAATTAATTCAATTATAACTAAAAGTTTCTTAAAGATAATGCTGGAAACTGTATAGGGAGCACTGACTTGCACATTACTATAATATTTAAGGTTAACAACAGAGCCCAAACTATTAGCCTAAATTCAGTTGCTATTTATTTTTAGATATAATAATCAACACTCAAATAACATATTGTATGCAAACATGTAAACTTCACATAAGGCAGTTTTTGCATTAACTTCTAAATCTAATTATAAAATTATGTTTTTTCTCCAATTCGTTGTTGAAATATAATCATTTATACACTGTGTCTGTCATTTTCATGACAGATTTATTTAAACATACATTAAATAATCAAGACAACACTAACAGGTTAAGTAGAATATAATCAATATATAGGCTAATATAGTGCATATAGCAATGTAATGCTAAATGCTGTCACATTAAAGAGCGTCAAAACGGCATTTATTGTTTGAATTTCGTGATAAAATTGACTGAATGCTTAATATGTTCATTTGGGAACTCGGATTAAAGTATGTTCCGCGCTTCAAACAAGTTAACAAGGTTAACTGTTCAAGATTGCATTCAGAACTGTTCGGTACACACGTGCACCATACCGAAAGCCCTGTACCGAAACGGTTCGGTACAAATACGCGTACCGTTACACTCCTATGGTGTGGGGTTGTTTTTCAGGTTTTTGATCAATTATTCACAAAAAAGAATTTGTGTTGAGAATTTAGCTTCATAGAGAATAACATTTCCCACTGCATGTACTGAAGGGATGATACAGTTAGCAAACAGCATCTCAAACTGCTAGCATGAGGCGAAAAGCTCAATATGCCTGATTATGAAGTCTCACACACAAATGCATAGATAGTAGTGTTGGGAAGTAACCAACTGAAGGTAATAATGCTAAATACAGTACATTTGTCAGTAGCGTGACAGTAGTTTGGCTGTTTTAGAAACTGTAGCTTGTCCCTAGCAGCGCTAAATGCTAAATCAGTACTACATTGTATTGTACATGCACCCTCACAAGACACAATAATCAAGTGTGCCTTCTTTAAAATGTTCTATCTCACATGTATAATTGGAAAGTCTGATTCATTTTAACTGCAGCCTCTAGTGTCAGTTGCTAATGCACCAGGGAAGTGAGGTTTCCTTGCACAGCTCTTACTAGCTGGCCTCCGTTACACTCACTCCCATCCAGGTTACGGTACCAATGTGACTGGTCCTACTCACAGCGCTCCAAGTGGGGTTTGAACCAGCGTCACCGGCATGAGAGGCAGGTGCACTAACAAGGACACTAAAGACCACAGCCTCTAGCATCAGTCGCTAATGCGCCTCTTGAGGTCAGGGGAGTGAGGTTTACCTGCACAGTTTTTACTAGCTGACCTCCGTTACACTCAGCCCTCTAAAGCTCCCTCCCATCCGGGTCACAGCACCAATGTAACTGGTCCTATGTGCACCGTTCCAAGTAGGATCTGAATCAGTGTCACCGGAATGGGAGGCAGGTGCGCTAACAAGGACGTTAAAGACTCTCATACGGAAGGCGATCGGCCGGAAGCTAGATAATTTACTTTATAAAGTTTTAAATATGGATATTTTTCTTACACAAACGCATCACTTTGCTTCAGAAGGCCTTTATTAACCCCCCCCCCCGAAGCCGTGTGGCGCACGTTATATGATGGATAGATGCACTTTTATGGACTTCAAAAACAGAGCCACAATCACTGCCATTATAAAGCTTAGAAAAAAGAGGCAGGACATATTTTAATATAACTCCGATTTTATTCGTCCGAAAGAAGAATGTCATATACACCTAGGATGACTTGAGGGTGAATAAATCATGGGCTAATTTTCATTTTTTGGTGAACTAACCCTTTAAGACTGCAGCCTCTAATGTCAGTCGCTAATGTGCCTCTTGAGGCCAGGGAAGTAAGGTTTACTCACACAGCTCTTACTATCTGGCCTCCATTACACTTGCAATTTAACTTGTCACTATAATCATGATTCATTAAAAAAACATTGTTTTAAGAAATACTTTTCTGATTAAACTATAAATTATTATGTAATACACTGAAAAAAAAGATTTTAAGTTGTAAATAAAACAGATAGCTGGAATGTTATACAATAAAATACTTTTTTATACTAGCAATTTCTTTTTTCATTGTAGTTTTAAAAAGCCCCATTTTCTTTCAAAATAACACCATGTCTACAGTTTAACTACTTTAAATTAGTCACTTTTTTAGCTTAAAGTTTCTTCCTCAGCACTGCTATACAACACTGTTGCAAGGGATAGTGTGCATGAGTCATATGGACAACTTTTCTGGTACTTTTATGTCCCTGTTGGAGCTTGACAGCCAGAATTCCCATCCAATTTTAAATGTCTTTCAAAAAGAGCAGCCTGAATATGCAGCCTAGCTTCTCCCTTTGTGTTCCACAGAAGAGGGGAAAAAATATATCGCACGAAGTGACACGAGGGTGAGATGATGACATTATCATTATTTTTGAGTGAACTATCCCTTTAAATCTATTTCCTCTGTGTCCTTAGGTTAATTACTGCAGTTCTAACCCAGACATTGGCTCAGACACAGGAAACTGTGAACATTTTAATACGACTGCAAAACGTGGCAGCTGAAATCGGTTTGAAAAGTGGAACACTGATTAAATGCTTAAAAATCACTTTCGAAACTCCATTCTGCTGAGCAGTTGTTTCCTTTGAGTTCACCTGTCTCGCGAAGTTCTTCCTCGGCAAAACTGACTGATCTGAAAATCTAGGGCATGAGCAGCGGTGTTCATCAGATTAAATGGTTTGCACGCATGTAAAATGGTGGAATGAATAGTTAATTGACATTGGAAAGGAAAATGTGCTTTAAGTATAGATAAATACAAGCACACGAGTATTTAATAATTGTAAGAAAGTAAAAAAAAAAGAAAAGATGTCTGGGTCATAAAAGTCTTTCGTCAAAAGAAAATCTTTTACAGTTACTTCTGCATTAAATACGGTATAGACTACAGAACAATTATAACACAATAGTGGTTTTAACATCAAAATTATATTACAAAAAAAGCAATGTAAAAACACATGTTGTCATAACTTATTGATCATATAATTTTTTACAGTGCAGCATACGGAAAAAAAAAGAAAAAAAATCAGGGAGAATCTCTTAAAATATCAAATGAATTGACCTTGTTATTACTATTATTTTATTAGGCTATTTCAGTTTGTAAAATGTCATGTGGTGCAACCCCTCGAAAAATTAATTAATAATAATTAATAATTCATGAAAATTTTAATAATATTAAATGATTAATTTTATAATTAAAAAAATTAAATGATATAATTTTAACTGATTTGAAGGTTATGATTAATATTTGAACACTCACATGTATTCAAAAGGCTTTTTTATTACGTTCACTTAATGGTTACACCACATGACATTTTTTTAGTCATTACATTTTTAAAACAAAACTTTTTTAACCATGAAAAACTAAGTAAATTTCTAAGACATTTTTTCAACTATATTTTTAAAAGATTAAAAAAACAACTTCGACAACTTTAAAAATACATTTTCCCATTCACTTTCATTACAGAAAAAAAGAGCAGCATGAGCATTCTCCTAAATATCTCCTATTGTGCTCCAAATAAGAAAGAAAGTCATACAGGTTTAGAATGATATGAGGGTGAGTAACTGAAGACTGAATGTTTCTTTCTAAACTATTCTTTAATGAGTTGTGCAATGCACACGGTACACCCAGGCACACCCAGCCACAACACAGTCAAACCAATTCTTCTGATACATGTCATTTCAATTGCAGACCACCTTTAAATCGTTGCCATGTTCCTGTGGAGTTCCCATATGCTCGCTAAAGTGAGGGGAGCAATGAAGTTTGCCAGTTTTCTTAAATTGTCATACTTTTTTAGAGTTTTAACTGGGTCAACTGTGTGCTGAGGAAAGATAATGCGGTTCCTTTTCATCCCTGACAGAGAGAGATGGAGAAGAAGTGGAAGAGAGAAAGAGAGAGAGAGCGTCTATATGGCTACATCTGAGCTGGGTAAAAATGGGATCAGTCAGTCAGCTCGCACACACACACACACACACACATACATAACTAGCACCAAACTAAAGAAGAACAGTCAAAGTGATTCCCTGTGGCATATTAGAGTATGATATATAGTTGTGGAAGGATGTTCTAGTGTGTGTGTGTGTGTGAGTATTCATCAGATTCTCTGATTATCTCTGATTATTTTTTAAGTCTGTTGCGGTGCGTGCAGTAAGAGTTGTTTGCTATTTAAATCAACAATGGAGTTGGCCCCTTGGACCGACGATTTTATTAAGCTTATACGCGGAGGGTGAAATACAGTGGGAACTGGAAAGTCTTGCGCAGTCCTACGTCACCGGACTAATTTGCCTTATCTTCATGGTTCTTTAGACTAGAGACCTGCACTCCTGTGGGAAAACTTCGGGACCCAACGCAATAGAGTGTGGCGAGGGACTAGATTTGATGGCTGAGCGCGGACAGTAAGGTAGAATAAAACTATTTGCAGGACTCATGCAAATTAGAAATATATCTAAATTATACCTTGTTGGCAAGTGCTATTCATACTAGTTCTGCCAATGCCTGGTTGGGACAAACAAGATTAAAAAACAGAGATGTATACTTCAATATTTTCAGTGGTGTAGTCAGTAAAGCATAAGGCTTAAGGATCTAGGTTTTGACGCGATCAACCCGGGTTCGAATCCGCCTTTTGCCGAACTCGCTCTTCTCCCTTTTCCCATCACATATCACATCGAAAAGGCATTCACTTTCAATAAAAATTAAGAAAATGTTCTAAAAGTGGAAATAAAGTGCCTAACGAAATGTTTAATAATAATAAAAGTATTTATTGGGTAGGGTTAGGGTTAGGGATAGGTGTAGGGAGGGCTTTTATTGTCCCATTAAAGGGTTAGTTCACCCAAAAATGAAAATAATGTAATTTATTAATCACCCTCATGCCGTTCCAGACCCGTAAGACCTCAGTTTATCTTTGGAACACAAATTAAGATATTTTTGTTGAAATCCGATGGCTCAGAAAGGCCTCCATTGGCAGCAATGACATTTCCTCTCTCAAGACCCATAAAAGGTACTAAAGACGTCATTAAAAAGTCCATCTCACTACAGTGGTTCTACAGGTCTTTAATTTAGACCGTGGAGGAAACGCAGACAGCAACAGGTCTGAGGGAAAAAAGTTCCTGGGACAAATTGTTCTGGGTAATTTTGATGGAAAAGCTGATTCAAGTATGGTAGCATGTTGCTAAGCTAACAGCTCAATACTCAACATTAACCAAACTGTTCAAAGAACATTTTGCTAACATTTCTATTAAGTGGTGAAAACATTATTTATGAGAGGTCTCTGAACATTAAAAACTTCCACTACCATTTTTTAAATGTTTTTAAAACATTCCATTTTATAATTTTGCAGACATTATGGGAATGTTAATCTTGAATGTTCTCTGAACATTCTGAAACATTTAAAAACATTAGATGACCATCCAACTAAAACGTTTCAGGAAAAAAAAAACATGTATAAGCATGTATAATAACATTAACATTTTGAGACATTATTATAACATTTTGCGAACCTTCTATTAACGTTACTGGAAGAACATTTGTACTAGCCTGACAAACCAGACCCACATCAAGATGTTGGGTCTGGGAACACACCATTGGCAGGGCTCAATCCAAGGAGCGGGATAAACGGTTGTCTTTCAAATTCCCTCTGCACGCAATAGGATAGCGCTACAACCAACCAAAGCAACGAAGAAGGTGACGTAGTTAGAACGACGGAAATTAGTCCATGGGGGAGTGTTCCGCGTATGGTGTGTTGTGGAAAAGTTTGATGGAGAGATTCATGTAAGCCAACAAATGTTATGGTAATGGAGCCCAATGACTGTTGACGTTTTTGCGAAAAGAATATGAGAATTGCGGGCGTGCTTGTACATTCACGCGGAACGGTCGCGACTCTGCGTCATTATGTTAAGCCCGCCCACCGACTCTATACACGATGTGACTGGCCTGACTAGAGTTTGGTTTTTCAAGCTCGCAAGCCAACGGAGAGTTGCTAGATGACCCTGGCTGCAAATTACATTTGCTGACGCTAGGGTGCGTCTAGATTTCTAGGCTACATTTGTACATAACTTTGAGAGAAACTTGCCAGACCGTTCCGGAATGTTCCCTGTTAGCTGGGTGTAACGCAGTTCGTTGTTATGGGAAGAAGAAGGCGGGAACCGGCGAACATTTAAAATACTTTAATAAATCAATAAACACAAAATGAAAGTAAAAGCGGCAGCCCCTCACGAACGACTGCCGTGCACACACATAACAAAACGTAAATAAAACACAACATAAAATCCAGGCCTGGTCGCTTCTCCTTTTATGCGTCCGAGCTCCTCCGTGAGAGATCCAAGACCGGTGTGATGCGCAGCTGGCACTCATCATCAAAATCACTCACCGGCCTCGCGTCGTTCTCTCACAGCTCTCGCTCGCCCGGCTTATCACATACCCCCATTGCCCTTTGCAGGCCGGGGGGTACCCACGAGACTGCGCTCTACTTCCCCCCCGGGGCCAGTCTCAGCAGCCGCAGCACCTGGGGGTAAGGACAGACGAGATGAGAGAAAAGGAGCCGAAAGCATGTGGAGCAACAGAGGGGAGAGAGGAAGAAAGAAAGAAAAAAAATTCTGGTCCGGTTCCCAGACACACTGCCGCTTGGTCCTCAGCCAGCCGAGAGGCTCTTCCTCGCGGTGTGATGCTATGGTACTGGACGCTCAGTGGACGTTCCGATCCTCCTCCGCCCCCTGGCAGCCGGCGGTGGCTCCTCCTGTTGAGGGCAGCTGGCAGCAAGTCCCGCGCTCCCTGCTCCTCCCCGTCATGGCGGATGGTAGCAGGCTCCAGCCCACGGCAAACGCCGGCGAAACGTAAATAAAACACAACATAAAATCCAGGCCTGGTCCTCTCTCCTCCTTCACTGTCGTCGCTCCTCCTTTTATGCGTCCGAGCTTCTCCGTGAGAGATCCGAGACCGCGTCGCTCTCTCACAGCTCTCGCTCACCCGGCTCGTCAGACTGGGAAACAATATCATTTAATTCGCATAAAAGTGGCGCTCTTCACACATACACCACACAATTGACTAATGTTGCACTCTTTACGCAGCCACATACTTATCTCTCATTCACAATAGAATGATAATGTTAACATGCTATGCTAACAGTTCAGTGTGCAAATACACACAAAAACCCATTAATATTGTGTGAAATAAGTCACTTTTAAAGTCCCCCTGTAGTCAATAATGTCATGTCAAAAACTCATCTTTGAACACATATTTTAAAAAAAAATGTATGTGAAAAAAAATTCTTCATAGCTTGAATGTAACTGCTTCATTTAGTATACGCACCCTCGCACCAGCTCAGATCCACTCAGTCAACTTTTACTCAAGTTACTGTAGTAAACGCTGCACAAAGATATCGCTCTTTACAATGTCGGACACAACAGTAATTAATATGATTAGCCTCTTGCTTGACTATGTTATCAAACAGCCAATAATGTGTTGCTAATGTTACACAAACCATGTTCCTGTTCACCATCTCAGAGTCAGACAGCTGCCATCTAAAAATCTGTATCTTTAGAAACAGCTCAGAATGTCAATGGACAAAGGCATACCGTCCATCATAACATCGTAATATACATCATACACCCGCTATATTGCTAAATCTGCCCGATTTTTAATATCAACAGAAATATATACCGGGATAACCTGGCTTCTCTTGAGCTTCCTCTGCTTCAGAGCGGTCATAGTTAATGATATGCTAAAGCCCGCCCGCACGTTGACATGATTAGTTACAAGGTAGTTTGTCATGTCAGAAACACCGATTTTAAACAGCGTTTTTGAGACACTTCTTTGGTTCACTGCAGTTTTAAGGAGAAAATACTCAGCAATTGTGCTGACTTATGAATTTGCACATGATTTGTCTTCAAGCATATTAAAAACACCACATAGACATAAACAACATTAAAAAGTATTTTCACCACTGAGTATTTTAATTAAATCAAATCAGTTTTATTCATACTCTTCAATACTCCATCCATCATCTTGTACTGTTCAATAAGCTTGATGCAATGCATTCTGGGCTTGCCTTATGCACAAAAGATACATGCAATCACATTAAATGTGCGCAAAGCAATATAATTAGGCTCTTTGTTGTTTGGAACAGCCTTTGTAATGGGAGACCATTACACCTGTGGTGCCTAAAAATGTTGTCAATTCACTAGAGTTTAAAAAGAGAGAAGTTTTCCATCATGAACTTCCTCCATCATGATTCAGATAACAACTACACCAACATCTTGTAACTTTTGATAAAAAAAAATGTGTGGTACATTTGTCTTTCTCAGAGTTTCTTAATCTTTGTGACACACCATCCTCGTGTAAACCTAACATTGATTTTGGCACAGAATCAACACTGATATGTAGGCTCAGTTCCAATCCAATTTCAAGGCATCCGGCTCACAGACTTTTCCAAAGGATAGTGTTATTATTCAAATAAGGATTTCTGTTTAAAAACCAGTTTGATATAGGCTTGATAGATAGATAGATAGATAGGTAGATAGATAGATAGATAGATAGATAGATAGATAGATAGATAGATAGATAGATAGATAGATAGATAGAATTACCCCATGATTTACTCTTTAAAATGATTATAATGGCAGTAAATGGCAGCCCAAAAAAGTGCATCCATCCATTATAAAAGTACTCCACACGGCTCTGGGGGGTTAATAAAGGCCTAAAATAACCTTTGTGAGCTAAGTAACATGCTAACGACAAACTATATTGGAATCAAGTCTGGAGCAGAGCTGTTGACTCCATGATCATTTACATTTGTAAAATTACACTGAATTAAATAACAAGCAACAACCTATCATACAATTTTATTTGCAGGATAATTCAACTGCTGCTCTCTGCGTTTTAAAATCTGGGGTCATTGTTCCAGTGTCTGCCTTTTGGATGAAGACAACATCATTAATAGGACAATAATGTTCATAGGGGTTTAGCTGTGGAGATAAATTCATGGAAATAAAATGCTACATAAAATCACCACTGTGCTACTATGCAATTCAAATGAAAGTTAATTTTTAATATCAAATGTGTTTCTAGTTGCTATCAGGTCTCTAAACTTGCTGACTTGTTATTCAGTGCTGAAGTCGCACTAATCCACGAGAAGTCATACACCATGGCAAAGAACATTTTCCCCTATGCCTCATTTCTTTGCTTCCTGCACTGCACAGCAGGAATTAGGGCGAAGTTCCCACGAGGATCTCATACAGTCTTGTTCCTTTATAACCTGGTGTTAAAGGCCATTCACATGACTCAGGGCTAGTGTACTAAATCAAAATTAATCATCAGGGCTTCAGCGAACCCCTTTTAACTCAGCCGTCATGTCCCGCTTTGACCTTTCTGTGATAAGTGTTGCAGATAACGTCAAAGAATGGAGGTTACTAGGTAGCAAGAAAACAGGACGCATAAATAATAAACAGTAAAACATGCGATCAAGTAAATGGGGATAAATGTACAAACAGTAGTGCCCCCCAGAGTCCGTTCACCAATCGTTTGATGCATATTGCACACAAAAATTGTGAGTCAAAAGTTAAATTCTTTGCATTGTGTTCAGGTGCAGTCAACGTTGTGAGAGTTCGGAAATCTTTTTCCCTTGGGTGATTCCATGATTGCAGGTACATTTGGTGTCCAAAGTCATTATTTTTTTCTGCCTTTTTCAAATGGTTATATTTTGTATTATTTTAATAATTTGTTACTCATTGTCATGGATCACAAGATGTTATAGGCCATAACAATATAATATTTTCTGTAAAAAGCATCTTATATAGCTGAAAATCATGGATTAGTCAGTGTATTTTTTCCATCATGTATCATTGTGTAATCAAAATATTTTATTTTACAATGTCAAAAGGAAAACAGAATTTATCACTGGTCACACAGTGGGTTGTTTAAAAGTCTTTTAATCATGATGTCATTAGTGCTCTTAGCATTTATGCTAGCAAGTGAAGTTTTTGGCAAAAAAGTTTAACATTTTAAAGTCTGTTACCATCAAACTCTGTTACCAAGGTAGAGTAACAATGTTGACAGTATGTAACAGAATTGACAGTAACAGAGTTGACAAACAATACTATAAATAAATATTTTTTTTCCCTGTTAAAGGTTTTTTAATTTTTGTGCACTGGTGTGCAGTCATGCTGGAACAGGAAGAGGCCATCCCCAAACTGTTCCCACAAAGTTGGGAGCATGAAATTGTCCAAAATGTCTTGGTATGCTGAAGCATTAAGAGTTCCTTTCACTGGAAGTAAGGGGCCAAAGCCCAAACCCTGAAAAACAACCCCACACCATAATCCCCCCTCCACCAAACTTTACACTTGGCACAATGCAGTCAGGCAAGTACCGTTCTCCTGGCAACCGCCAAACCCAGACTCGTCCATCGGATTGCCAGACAGAAAAGCGTGATTGGTCACTCCAGAGAACACGTCTCCACTGCTCTAGAGTCCAGCGGCGGTGTGCTTTACACCACTGCATCTGACGCTTTGCATTGCACTTGGTGATGTAAGGCTTGGATGCAGCTGCTCGGCTATGGAAACCCATTCCATGAAGCTCTTTATGCACTGTTCTTGAGCTAATCTGAAGGCCACACGAAGTTTGGAGGTCTGTAGCTATTGTATCTGTAGAAAGTTGGCGACTTCTGCACACTGTGCGCCTCAGCATGCGCTGACCCCGCTCTGTGATTTTACGTGGACTAAAACTTTGTGGCTGAGTTGCTGTTGTTCCTAATTGCTTCCACTTTGTTATAATACCACTAACAGTTGACCGTAGAATATTTAGTAGTGAGGAAATTTCATGAATGGACTTATTGCACAGGTGGCAACCTATCACGGTACCACGCTTCAATTCACTGAGCTCCTGAGAGCGACCCATTCTTTCACAAATGTTTGTAGAAGCGTCTGCATGCCTAGATGCTTGATTTTATACACCTGTGGCCATGGAAGTGATTGGAACACCTGAATTCAATGATTTGGAGGGGTGTCCCAATACTTCTGGCATTATAGTGTATCTCAAATTATAGAATCACTCCCTTTTCCGACTGTGTGGATTCCAATTGTAACAATTAGCTAAACTGCAGAAAATATGACTGCACCTTTAGGCCAGAAACATATTTTATACAAGTACGCAAAGACAAATGCTTCGCCAAAACATTGCATGTGGTCCTGTTGTACATACTTAACAAGCTGTGGCTTTAACAAACTCCAGTACTCAAGGGGGCAATATAGTTAAAATGTTAGTGCCATTAATCAGCATGTTATTTAGATATCTAGCATTTTAACCAATTTACTTAGCAAACTCTGTCTCCAGAATGTTGACACCAGTTGACCCGAAAGATAAAAATTACTCTAAAAGAAAAGTTTACATAAACATTAAAGCTACAGTAGAGGCAATGCTAAGAATGCAGCTCATACTTACATTGCGTTATGAATTGTGGTCTGAAACACGTTGGAACACAACAACACACAAATTCAAGCTTGTGTAGCTAGAAAACTGTGTAGCTAGAGCACGTTTTGGGACTTTGAGATATTGCTTCACTTGCACACAACTTCAACAGTGCATAGTACTGGAGCTTGAGCGAAAACTTGCAGAGAAGCTCCACAGAGCAAATAAACTTACTTTAGTAGTTGATGTAGCTATATTACTAGTCACAGACAAATTTAGTTCAGTCTATGAGATAAAGATGAGATAAAACACTTATACTCAATTTCTATGTTACTGGTATGACGTATGAATACTGAATATTTGAAGCGGTGCTGACAGTATCTGTCCCCTGTTTGTATGTTGTTTGGTGTGGTTAATTTATGTTTATGTTTTGAACGTTTAATAAAAAGAAAAAACCTAGGTTTTGCATGGACAAATAGCCTCTAATCTGCAGCCCTGTGTCCAACCCACTCCAGTGCTTGAGGCCTGTTTTTCGTTCTTTCATTGCGCGAGTTGTTTATTATGCTATTAAATCTGTGCCTCTGCATAATGTCAAGCCACATTTACTTTTGCATATTCCATTTATATGTAAATACTGACCTCAGATTAAGTTACATTTCCATACAGATCTTTAGTGTTACAGTGCTGATTACTTTACAGGTACTCTTGCCTTGGTACATCAAAATATGACTGTTGAGTGACCAAGAAAGAGCTCCGATTACAATAAATATTATTGTAAAGTTGTTTATGCATGTATGAAAACATGTAAGGTCACCTGTCGAATTGATGGTTGTGACCTCAATGTGGTGCCCACCGCGGGGCAAATATCACTGTACTTACAAGGAGAGGAACTGAACAAACACCAAACATTACATTTTTTTGATGTCATGGAGCCTCAAATATGACGATACCCTTGCGAAGGGCCCGTTCCTAAAAAATAAGGTAGCTATATTTTTTCTTGTACAAAAACACATTTATACTGTGGAGAAACAAAAATATAAAAATTAGACTTCCAGGTTTTGACATCATCCCTGCAGCACTTTTCAATGCATATACTTATCAAACTCATGATATACTGTACAAATAGGGTTACCAACTGTCCCATATTAGCCGGGACGTCCCGTATATTGGGCCTAATTGATTTGTCCCGTACGTGATCTCCCTTGTCCCGTTTATTGACTGCTACACTGATCTAACCACTGACTGATACAACAGCGACAGCAGCAGTGCTGATCACGACACTTGAGAATGATCACTGACACCTGTCATTATCCAATCACAGCCCCCCTCATGCGCATCAGTATACATTAAGTATACGCACACAAAAAAAGAAAAGACTGTGTCGCAGGCATATGCTAGAGTATAGACAGACCATACGAATGACAAACTCTCAAAAATGTTTAGAATTAATCATTCTTTTGGGACAAATCATCATTTGGATCCTCTGCCGTCTAGTCGCTCCCACTTCGAGTGGGACTCACCCTAACTGCAAATTCCATTATTTCACTGTCGGGGTTTCGATTTCGGCAAATCAGTTTTGGCGAATGCAAACAACGTGATTATTGTTCACGAGTCCAACATCCAGCCACGCAAGAAAAAATACAATCTACCTGAGGGAATAATATTCTGATGTGATTTGCTGCTCAAGAAACATTTCTGACTATTATTAATGTTGAAAACAGTTTTTTTTGTCAGGATTCTTTGATGAATGGAAAGAACAGATTTATCTGAAATAGAAAGCTTTTTGTAACATAAATGTATTTACTGTCACTTTTGATAAATTCAGTGCATCCTTGCTGAATAAAAGTATTAATTTATTTAATTTCTTTCTAAAAAAATTCTTACTGGCTCCAAACTTTTGAACGGTAGGCTAGTGTACAAAAGCTTTCTATTTCAGATAAATGCTGTTATTTGAAACAATGGTTTGTGTGTAACGTGACATTTTTTTGTATGACATTAAAATTCTAGAATTAAATTGTCCATCATTAGGTGAAGCAAAACACAATTTGTTTATATCTGAGAGCCTTTTATACAGTAGTCTACACGTTGGCTACTTAACTGCAGACACTGAAATAACATACACTGTACAGTACAAATATTTTGAGTGTCTCTTATTTTCCTATAAAAAAAACACGAATGTCCCTTATTTTCCTCTTCTGAAGTTGGCAACCCTATGTACAAACCTCAAACAACCAACCAGAACACACTAGCAGCTGCATAGCAATGCACTAAAAATTTGAAAATGTATAAATCTAGTTTTAAAGGGGACCTATTATGCAAAATTCACTTTTATAAGGTGTTTAAACACTGATGTGTGTCTGCAGTGTGTGAGAACAACCAGCCTGTAATGGTAAAAATCCACTCACCTTTTTTTTTTTTATAATTCCCATACATACATACATTCATAAGAAGAATGGCATCTACGCTAATGTTAGTCTCTCTGGTTATCCCGAGGTTTACTGCAGTCAGCCGGATCCGGGCCGTATCCAGATCAGATAGTGGACCTGCGCCTGGACATGACCAACTCATCCCTGAAGTGTCTGCAGAGACCGTGTCAATTAGTGTCCCCTCTGAAATTGCTCATCGACATGGCATCCTCAATGGATCCATCTCCGGCGTGATGACTCCGATATTTTGAATATTTCTATTTAATAATTGTTTAATCGACATGTAATCCTCAATAAACCCGTCTCCGGCGTGATCTTTCGAATATTCCGACCTAATATGAATTCTGACCTGCAAGGTTGCCAAAATAATAATCATACACTGTTTGTTAATTGGCCAGAGGAGAACTGGCACCCCGACTGAGCCTGGTTTCTCCCAAGGTTTATTTTTCTCCATTATGCCACCTGATGGAGTTTTGGTTCCTTGCCACTGTCGCCTTTGGCTTGGCTTGCTCAGTTGGGGACACAAAATTTTCAAATAAATATCCAAATAAATTTAATTACTAAACTAAATTAACTATATCACCTACATTACTTGAATATATATGATAATTGAAATGAGCTAGATGACATCACTGTTTTCTCCAGAGCGGCTGTACAGCCGAATCAAATTCGGTTGCATTATTTTCCTGTTTAACACTGTGAAGCTGCTTTGAAACAATCGGCATTGTAAAAAGCGCTATATAAATAAAGTTGACTTGACTTGACATAAAAAGCAGTGTCTTCAAACGAGCTGATTCAGATTCCCCCCTACAATGTGTCATTGTAGGGAGAAGCCCCTCCCACAGCCGATGACAATCTGCCCTATTAGCATAGACACAGCCCTGAGTGAGAGTTCGCCATTTCTGTTTCCTCACTGTAGCAGCTGGAGTTGTACAATGTCTGCGCCAAAGACATTTTGGGATGTACCAATGCACATAAGGGTCTCCATAGACTCCCGCCATCTGAGTCACAGAGGAAATAGTGGTTAAATTTCATTTTCGAAGGAAAAATAAGAAAATTCAGAAGAAAATCGCTAAAGTCTTATACGTTTGCGCCAATCATTTTGCGCCAGACAGCTTCACAAACAAGGGGCTTTTCAATGCTGGATTTTCAAAAAGGTTGATTCTGAAAGATGGGTCAATACTCAGCCTTAGACGTCATGCCCACAGACCATTTGCCACTCTGGCAGTCCTTGACCAATGAAAGCTGAGATAGAGTCCAGACCTTCTGCCGTAAGTCTGAAGGTCTGGCTACGCGAGACTAGGTCAATACCAACGCTTCTAGTGCAAACTTCAGATCCAGACAAAGTAAGTATCACATGTCATGTGTTGTGAGTCCTTCCAAATTGCCTTTTTGAAAGAGCTTGTTGGCATTCTGTATGGCTAATGTTGCTAAAGCTACCATTGTCTCTGCCTGTTTTCACTGATGCTTACAAGTTTCCTAGTTAAAAATTGCACATGAACGCCCTTTGAAGTCGCCCACTTGAATGCGACGAGCTCGACTTAAAAAGTGGGAATTATGAAATGTCGTTATTTTTATCCCACCCTGCTCACCGTCTTGGTAATTCATAAACGTACATTTATTATGCACAGTGCAGACAGATGACTGAACATTTATTAGGCTGAACACCGCTACTGACAGTTTCTGACATATTTTTAGTGCATGAGATTGTCTTGTTTTGTTGTTGCTCTTCTTGAAAGGGGGCCAGGAGCACCAGCTCATTTGCATTTAGAGGGACACACAAACACGGCACGTTTTTGATCACCCTCAAAAAGCAATTTTAGCATGCTAAAAGAATGCTAAATGCTAAAACTTCATATACACACTCTGGGGACATCAGAGACCTATTTTGCACCCTTTAAAGAATTTATTAGTACTATTATGAATTACTATGTATTTCTCTAAATGTAAAACTTTATAAATAACTGCTTATCACACATTCAAGGTCCCATGTATCAGCAATGTGTTTTTCTAATTAACTTTCTGTTGTGTAAGGGGAAACCATTGTCTTCAGTACATCAGTATCAGTCAGGAACAGGCTAAAGCTAATGTACTTAGCTAATGAAGAAACAAGTAAAACCACAAGTACTCTCACATTAACATTAGTCTGAACAAACTCATAAGCACTACAGGAGTCACACTTCTATGAATGTGGCACAACATGGAAATATTTTAGCAATGCTTCTCCTCCACGTTTTAAACCAAAATAAATATATAAAGCGTTGGGTGATGAAATCAAAATCATGGTTTGTAGGAGCAGTATAAATTTCAGCCTGGTCCGTCAACTTACACTTGAAAGTTTGTTGAATTTTTGTGCGAGAGATGTTGTTTGAAGTCTGTTGTGAATGATTCATATGGTTTAGCACACTTAGTACGTATAAACTCTCTCTTCCCACGTCAGAACTCTCAAAAAAGAAAACAACGCTCTTCTTTTTAAAGTCAGGAAAAAAATACAAAAAGGCCAAGCCAACTTTCCTACATGCACACATTACTAGCTAAAAATCACAGTAGAATCCCAGTATTCTTCTAGTACAGCAACAAGTTATAATGCCAGTGTATTAATAATTAATCCATGTAGACAAGGAAGCTTTAATTTGCTCTGCCTCCTGGGTAGGATGTCAAAGAATTATAAGACCGCGTCCCATTTTGTGTATGAATTATTGATGACTCTTGTGTCGACAATGCATTTTGAATGCTATATAGGCAATACCCCAAAATGTCACTTGAGTACCTGGCATACATACAGAAGTGCTTGTGTATCCAAAGGACGCCAAATACAAATGAAGGTGTAAAGGAGATAATGAGGTAATTACAGCAAACATTAGGTTATGAAAACGATTTAAGGTCAGTAATTCCTCTACAATGAAGGCACTGACATAATAACAAATGCAACAATTAAAGACCAGGCTGATAAAAATCCCAAATGGCCAAGTACGGTCTCCTAACGGTGGGAGGAAATCTCAGTTTAATATGCACAGCATTGATTATAACTGAAAGTTGGCATGAAAGTGTGAGTTGTGATACTCTTTTCACAACTCACTCTTTTCTTCCCTAATGTGACATATATTCGAGTGAAACGACTTCTCAAGCAACAACAAATGTAGGGCAATTGAACAATGGGGAATTGATTGGATTGTTGTGGTTTTCTATTGGTCGATCTCATGTGAGTGACAGGTTGCTCTGCCCTCACACCAGTAAACGCATCAGAGAAGAGAAGAGATGTCAATGCAAGTGGAATCAAAGATTATGAGGGCACATGGATTTTAAAAAATCCACGCATGTCGTTATTTATTAATATTAAATGCCGCAATATTCCTAAAAAAAATTTAAATAGTCCATTTTGATTTCATGGTGACTTTAACCATTTAGTTAAGGCAAACAGGTAGTCCTGCCTCAAATTCACACCATTAGTTGAGCCAGAAGTCAACAAATTAGCCCGCTAAAAAACAGAGCAATGTTTTTTAAAAAGCACCACAGAACAACAGTGATTACACTCTTCATAAGTACATGAATGAATGTCTTATTTATAGTTGTCTCTGTACATTAAGCTAGCCTGAGAGAAAGTATTTTAACATGTAAAAAAAATTACGCACATCAGCACCAACAAGAGAAACAGTACATTAGCATAATGATACTGATATGTTAACTTTAGCTAAGCCAGAGGCTACAATGACTCCACTGATATTGAGACTAAAATATTCCTATTTAAACCATCACACCCTCACTTTCTCGTCCTCTCGAATCTCTCATATCCTACAGTGAGCGAACGAGTGCTGACTTTGATTTAGTGCACTTGGGAGGGGGAGACTAGATATTTGAGGCCGTGAGTATTTGCTCCATCCGTGTTAGCTCAGTGTGAAGGCTGTTGAGAGCCTCGGTACCTCAACGCGGCTCGGTTTCTCTGATCCAGTGCTCTTTGATGTTCCTCCAGCTGGCTCCTGTTAGCCTCCTTTGGTAATTGCAGAAAGGGGCGCTCATCTTTGCCCGTGTCCTTGCTGTGGAGCTGGGCGTCACTTTAAACAGCTTCACTACAGAGACACGGGCGACTCATGCTGGCATGCTTCAGCTGGGGATATGGGTAGAGTTAAAAGTGAACCCGTAATCAGTGAAGCCTGATGTTTTTGTGATGAAGGTAGATGACTGGCATTGTAGGAGGAATGACACTGAATTAAATTATGTTGCTGATGGTCTTGAAGGAATATTCCAGGTTCAGTATTGGCAGTGTTAAGTTCAATTGGCAGCATTTGTGATATAGGGCTCTATCATACACCCGGCGCAAGTGTTTTTTGCTAGTTTCAGCCCGATGCAATTATCATTGTCCCGTTGTTTAAATAGCAAATACACTCACGCCCATCTGTTTGCCCATGAGCATGCTGGTCTGAAAACGAGGTGTGTTCAGGCGAATTGTTGGAGCGTTGCTAATTTCGGGCAACTGAAAACGACTGCACCAATGACCAACAAAAACCTGGTCTAAAGTCGATAGCGCAGTATTTTTTGTGCTATTTAAAGAGCACACAAACATTTTCAAATATTAAAAATAAAAGGATTCCTCTCTGGAGAAGTGTTCAGTCTTTCCACTTGCAAAGTCCGCCATGTAAATAGCTAATCTGCCATGGTGCGAGCGCAACTGGCTTTTAAAGGGAATGGGAGATGAGACTCTGATTGGTTTATTGCACGTTACGCCCAAAACACTCATTAAGAGACTAGGGACAACCCTTTTAGAACATGTGCCGAACAATTTTTCCGTCATTAAACTAGCCAAACTGGATTCTGAAAAAAGTGCACCTGCGCCATGCGCTTCTGACCATGCACTCAGATCGTTAAAAAAGGGCTCATAATGTTGATTACTTCAACAAGTCGGTATAAAGCAAAATTTTTAATATTCTTTTCTATATGTGAGTTCTATATGCTTCTCTAACAAGAACAAATGTAGGGCGGGACTTGATTTTGTCCATGGGGAATTGATTGGATGGTTGTGGTCTGCTATTGGTTGATCTCATGTGAGTGACAGGTTGCCCCGCCCTCACACCATAAACGCATCATCAGAGAAGATATATCAGTGCAAGAGAGGGAGAGTTATTGTGATTAAAGATTAAATATAAAAAAAAAATATGTGCATGGATAAATAATTTATAATAAATACTGCAATATTTCACACACACAAAAAATAATTTTGTTTTCATGTCGAAACAATGTTTTTACAGTAAAACCATCATACCGTATATGTTTCAAGTCGTGTTGCTATACTAATTAAATAGTGATCATTTGTTACATTTACAAAATGTGCCCCATTCATTTCCATTGTAAGTATTTTTCTTTTTTTAATAAAATGAGGAAATACATTAACTTTAGCTAAACCTGGAATTTACTCACCCTTGTATGGAAACCCATTTCCGCCATGTATGGGGGAAAAAATATATAATTATGACATAAAAAGTAAAAAAAATGATGAGATACTAAGTCATAATTATGGGTTAAAAATATAAAGTAAAAAAAATATGAAATATAGAAAATCATAATTATGATATTAAAGTTGAAATTATGAGATGCCAATAATGATATAGCCTAATTATGAGGGAAAAAGTTGATATGACATACTCAAAAATAAAAAAATTTGTCACAATTTCAACTTTGTCATAACTGACTTTTTATCTCAATTTCGACTTAATTTCGTTTTACCTCGTAATTTTAACGTTTTACGCCATAATTTCAACTTTTTATGTCATAATGTATTTTTATCTCATAATTTTGATTTTTTTAGGTCATAATTATAATTTACCAAAGCAAGACTTTGTTTTCCTTTTGTGGCAGAAATGGGCTTCCATACCCAAACCTGTATGACTTTCTTTCTTCTGTGGAACACAAAAGGAGAATTTTTGGTTACTATAGTTACCCAATCATTCCTGTGAGGAAAAGGAGAAATATCCCAATAAATTTAACCCAACCTTTCATGCCAATTTTGGATGAGCGTTCGTCCTTTTATGAGCTTAACAACCATTTTATGCTTTTATTTTATGGAAAAGAGCTGCTTTGACATTCTGCTTAATATCTACTTTTGTGTTCACTGGAATAAAAGAAAATCATACGGATTTGTAACAACATAAAGGTGCGTCTGGCTTATCTAGACCCAATACACCACACATTCGCCTCCCAAAAACCCCGAAAGGAACGTGTGTCTCCAAGATAAGGCTGAGAGTACCAGAAAATGCTACATGCTTCAAGAGGCAGCAAAGGAAAACCTGACACGTCAAAGGTTTACATGATTTTTGTCTAAAAATGTATCAGCCAGGAAGCAAATTTAATTAACACTAATTTCTGATACAGCTTAAGCCTAGACATAGACTAAACTAATGGCAGTCCTCCAGTGGAAACATTTTAATCTGTTCTGGGAAACAGGCCCAATGTTTCTATGCTTGAATATGTCTCGCTGCTTAACACCATATTTAAAAATAACATATATTACTCTAGACTACGTGACTGCAGCAGTTTTAATCCGTATTTTCTTTTTATACCCTCAAACAAACAGGTCATATCTTAAACAGAAAGTCCAGAACATCTAACATTTCATAAATGGGTGACAAAATCGATATTGCATCATGTTAAATTAAATCATTTGGCTTTTTGTGATTTACGTTCCATGCGAGGCGCTATCATGTCAGATCCTGAACCCTGCGGAGAGCTAAATCGACCTGACAAAAAACGCTGTCAAACACCATATGAATGATGTCGTTTAACAGATTACCCACTTGGGCGCAAACTCATCGATTTGAGCCAGTGAGGAGAGTTAATCTTCTGTAAGCCACACACAGCTGAACAATCTGTCATGAATCTTTTCCACGCAGCAGAGAGATCATGATCTCAGCTATTTAGCTTTAACCAAGGCCAAAGATGTATAATAATGAAATATCATTATTTCATTCAAAATCTAGCTTTAAATACTGTTATGTCATTAAACTCTATGGCACAGCCTTTCTGATAGGTCCTTAATTCAATCTGCTAGCTATCACATGGTTCTCTACAGGGCACAGCTGATTGGTTCCTGCTGTATCAGCAGCCAATGATCTTGCTGTTCAACATTCAAATATTATACCACTTATAACATCTCGACAGCCATTGACTACCATAGTATTTTTGTTTCCCACCATGGTAGTCAATGGCTGCCGAGATCTACTAACATTCTTCCAAATATCTTCATTTGTGTTCAGCAGAACAAAGAAATTCATACAGGTTTTGAACAACTTTTTTTGGGGGGGGGTTTGGGTTTTGCGTGACTAAATTATGACAGAATTTTCATTTTTGGGTGAACTATCCCTTTAAACATTATACCATTTATAGTTCAAAACTGGAACAACACTGTTTAATGTAAAAAGAATTGTTCAGATTTTGAAAGTTGGGACAATTACATTTGAACAATTTTTGGACAAAAACTTGAACCTAAGTAAGGTCAACATGTTTAGAGTATTCTTATTTATTTCACTCTAGATAATGACCTGACTTATCCTACTAAATAATCTTTGTTCAAGCTATTTTTACTTTTGTTAGAAGAACATTTTGTTAAAGGGTATGTTCACCCAAAAATGAAAATTCTGTTATTAATTACTCACCCTCTTGTCATTCGACACCCGTAAGACCTTTGTTCATCTTCGGAACACAAATTAAGATATTTTTGTTGAATTCCGATGGCCCAGAAAGGCCCATTGGCAGCAATGACATTTCCTCTCTCAAGACCCATAAAAGGTACTAAAGACGTCATTAAAAAGTCCATCTCACTACATGTTTTATTAACAAGTGCAGCAAAGCATTTGTGAAGCCACAACACGCACAACCTTGAGGCGGATGGGCTACAACAGCAGAAGACCCCACCGGGTACCACTCATCTCCACTACAAATAGGAAAAAGAGGCTACAATTTGCACGAGCTCACCAAAATTGGACAGTTGAAGACTGGAAAAATGTTACCTGGTCTGATGAGTCTCGATTTCTGTTGAGACATTCAGATGGTAGAGTCAGAATTTGGTGTAAACAGAATGAGAACATGGATCCATCATGCCTTGTTACCACTGTGCAGGCTGGTGGTGGTGGTGTAATGGTGTGGGGGATGTTTTCTTTGCACACTTTAGGCCCCTTAGTGCCAATTGGGCATCGTTTAAATGCCACGGCCTACCTGAGCATTGTTTCTGACCATGTCCATCCCTTTATGACCACCATGTACCCATCCTCTGATGGCTACTTCCAGCAGGATAATGCACCATGTCACAAAGCTCGAATCATTTCAAATTGGTTTCTTGAACATGACAATGAGTTCACTGTACTAAAATGGTCCCCACAGTCACCAGATCTCAACCCAATAGAGCATCTTTGGGATGTGGTGGAACGGGAGCTTCGTGCCCTGGATGTGCATCCCACAAATCTCCATCAACTGCAAGATGCTATCCTATCAATATGGGCCAACATTTCTAAAGAATGCTTTCAGCACCTTGTTGAATCAATGCCACGTAGAATTAAGGCAGTTCTGAAGGCGAAAGGGGGTCAAACACAGTATTAGTATGGTGTTCCTAATATTTCCTTTAGGTGAGTGTATATTTCCACGCAGCAAGGAAGTGGAAAGTTTCCACCAGTGAGAAGTGGAAAGTTTCCACACAGTAAGTCAGTTGGAAAGTTTTTCACGCAGCATAAAAGAGTGGAAAGCTTCCACGCAGTAAGGAAGTGTTTTCATTGTCTCTCCCATTTTTCTCTTTCAGGCAATCTCCCCAGCATGAGGCGCCACAAACCACTCTCAGGGGCCTTCCCGATCAAGCAACCAGCCCCTTCACGGATGCCAGCCCGCCAAGCTTGGCACTCTTTGGGGGGGTATTTAGCTAGGCGGCTGTCCTATGCTTTAGCTTTTTGGGGGTATTCTGGGTTCGGGCCAAATTCCGAGCTCAAAGCCCTCCTCCCGGACAGCACGGCAAATACGCATTTAAATCTATTCTCCATAAATGATATGTAAGTGTGAACTCGTGAAAGTCGTTAATACAATAATTTTATGAAGCGACGAGAATATTTTTTGTGCGCAAAAAATATCAAAATAACGACTTTATTCAACTTTATTCTTGTCTTCCGTCTGGGCCCTGACGTGAACTCACGAAGCACCACGACGCATGCGCGAGAATATGACGTAGAGCCGGCGTTCGGGCATCCAGGAAATGCACACTTTAGCACCATTTTGAGCACTATGCCAAGACCTAAAGCACAATCAATGTAGAATTCAACAGCTTAGATATGGCGCGTCTTCCTCTGCTTGTAAATAAAGTTCATCGCTTCCGCCGGCTCTACGTCATATTCTCGCGCATGCGTCGTGGTGCTTCGTGAGTTCACGTCAGGACCCAGACGGAAGACAAGAATAAAGTTGAATAAAGTCGTTATTTTGATTTATTTTTTTGTGCACAAAAGCTATTCTCGTCGCTTCATGAAATTATTGTAGAACGACTGTAGTGAGATGGATTTTTTAACAACGTCTTTAGTACCTTTTATGGGTCTTGAGAGAGGAAATGTCATTGCTGCCAATGGAGGCCTTTCTGAGCCATCGGATTTCAACAAAAATATCTTAATTTGTGTTCCGAAGATGAACAAAGGTCTTACGGGTGTCGAACGACATGAGGGTGAGTAATTAATAAACAGAATTTTCATTTTTGGGTGAACTAACCCTTTAATAGCTAATGTATTAAATCCAACTTACAAAACTTACAAACTATTTTACATTGAACAATGTTGTGCCAGTTCCCAGCATGCATTGCAAAAATGATGTGGTAACTATTATTTAAAAATGATCGTTGCTTTGCATTTACTGGCTCGATTTATCCTGTTATTATATCATTAAATTATATGATAATCATTTTATCATGAAAAATGATGGGCATAATTATGGAAGCTTGTTTCTGCCACTGAATAAAACAATTTAAAAGATAATTGCGACTTTTTATCTCACAATTTGGAAAAAACAAGTTTACATCTCGCAACTTTGACTTCTTTTCTTACAACTGTGAGATATAAACTCGCAATAGCAAGTTATGAAGTCCAAATCTGAGAGAAAAAAATATCACTTTTTATCAGAATTGCAACTTTATCTAACAATTCTGACTTTATATCACGCAATAATGAAGTCAGAATTGCGAGATAAAAAGTCACAATTACCTTTTTTTTTTTTTATGCTGTGGCGAAAACAAGATTCCATGCATAATAAAGCATGGAATAATAATTAAAAAAAAATTATTGTGAATTTATCTCAAAAGTCTGACTTTATCTCACAGTTATGAAAAAAGCAAGTCAGAATTGCAAGATATAAACTCTGACTTTAAAGGGGTCATGAATTAAGAAATCAACTTTTCATTCAGTCTTAGATATATAAAAGTTCATCGTGATATAAGAATATCCTGTAAGTTTCAGAGCTGAAAACTTCCTTGTTAGTCAAAGAAAAGCTTTTATTGACACCAGTCCCAGCAAACGCTCGATCTCAGAATATGCCAACCCTTGACGTCATCGTGTGGTTAAACGCCGCCTCAACATAAGAATAAGTACGCCTGATTCTGTAGCCCCGCCCACCGACTCGTGGAGCTAAACGGATCGCGCTACCGAGCATGCCGAAGATAGCAAGATACTGCGCTGTGCCTGGTTGTGGAAGAACACAGTCACTGCATAAGCTTCCTTTGGATTCTAATATTAGGAATGAGTGGTTGAACTTTATTTTTAATGAAGTTCCAGCTCACGTGGGGAAGACATTGCACGTTTGTTCGCTTCATTTCACCGCGGAATCGTTTGTAAACAAGACACAGGTCGAGACTGGATTTGCAGACATATTGAGATAAAAACACAATGCTGTGCCTTCTATATTGGATCCGACAGGAATGGTGCAACACACTTATGTGAGTAAAACATGTTTTTTATATGTGATAGTATTGCATTGTTACAGATCGTTTGATATCTACTGATTATGTATACGTGTCTAATCAGTCACAGAAGGGTCCAACTATGAAGGATGTAGCTGTCACAGGCTGGAGTATCCTTTGTATTTGAGGTGTTCTTGGTTCATTGTCCTGTGATTCGGGATCAGACTTTGGGTCGAACATGTATGGGCGAATCATTCCGATTTTCATTTTTCCATATTGGACGTTTTCAAAATGTTTCAAAAAAATTCCCCACGTGAACTGACGGGGGAGTCGAACTAATTATAATATGTAAAACTGTTATCCAATCATAGCTGTGGGCGTTTACTTCCAAGTCTTCAATGCGGCACGCCCATAAAAACCGAGCGTTCCATGAGAGAGGCTCAGAACCAGGGTAGAAAATAGCCTATTACTTATTCATTATGATGGTTTTGAATGTAAAAACCACGCAAACCTAATAAGTTGACCTCAGACAACAGTATGATTTTTTTTAAAAGCCAGTTCATGACCCCTTTATAATTGCAAGTTTATTTTTTTTAAATTAAAGTTTATTTAATTTAATGATTAAATGAGAATAATATTATTATGGTGGACATAATATGAAATATATTGATTGTTTTCCATAAATGAAATATTAAGCAAGCATAAGGTGCTTAAATCAACTGAATATTCGTTTTGACATTTCAATAACAATATAAAAAGGTTGAGTTATTAAAATCAGTAAAAATTTTAAAAACACATGGACAGTGTGACATGGAGGCAGACATTTTCAAAAAATTATAAATGATAAAGTATGGATCCACCAAGGGGCAGAAGACAAACTGATTTATTTATTTTTTTTGGTACAAAATTACAAATTATAAACGGTTTCTTGTCTTTATAAGCACTTTGATACTTTTGTGTAAAAATTTTAAGTCAAGTTACTGATTCACAATTTCCTCAGCAGCAATTACGGAGTGTATGACAGGGTTTTTAAATATGAACTAAAAATACAGCTTTTTAATGGGAAGCTTATGAAACCCCATCAAACCTCGTATGTGTTAGTTCTGTTTTGATGGTGCTCATAATTATTGAGAAGAGTCTTGTTTTTGTGCTAAAGAGTAAAACCCCGGAGATGAAACTGCAGGCTGAGGAAATTCTAATTAACGTCTCAGACAACACACACATAAACAGACACATGAAAAGAGCTGTTTATGAACTGTAAAAGTGTTTCACTGTCATTAAATCAAAGAGACTTCAATGGCACACCATTCCCTACAGAGTCACTGTGATGAGGAGAAAGGACATCTTCAGTTATGTTTGATATCATCAGGCTATTGTGAATAAATACTGACAAAGAACACTGAGAAGTGATCATGGCCATGCAAACTCTGACCTGGTTAACATGATGGAGTCCAGATTTAAATTGATCAGATCAGAAAAAAAGTGTGAACGCTGAAAAGTTGGGTCTCTTGTGGTGTGATCACACTTGTAGGTTCTCTTGGTTCTTTTGGTCCGGACCAAAAAAGAAAATGATACATTTAGTCCTGTTCGCTTAGCGTTCACACTGTCATTTCGAAAACCGAACCTAAAGATACAAAACAAACAAAACAAAGGCTTTTATGACGTATGTTTTGCGACGGAACTTGCCAAACATCCAACACAATGCTGTGCTGTGGGACAAACAGAACCTCAGATACTTTGATCTCCTGAGATATGGACAACACAAACACATACAGCCATTTGTCTCCACACCCCACAGAGTGAAGTTGCAGGGAAAGCTTCTTTCCCCCCTGTCCTTCCTTCACATTTGTTCCTTCTCCCCCACTTCCATCTATTTACACATTCTTCTCTTCACTTCACTTCAATTATTTCAAAATTATAATACTCTATGTCAATGCAAGTGAATTAACAGTCATGTTTGATATCATTAGAAATGTCTCAGTGCGACTGGTACAATGGGCTTGTCTCCACAGAAGTAAACCAAAAGGTAGTCTCGCATAGCTGACTGGCAGACTGGCGGCAGAAGGTCTGGACTCTTTCGCAGCTTTCATTGGTCAAGGACTGCTCAAAAGGATGTTTGACTGACATGTAACGCAACCAATCACAGTTCGTTTTAGTTCCGCATCATGTTTAGGGGTGTGAAGATGTTGATGCATATATAAATTATTCATTCAAGAGCGTTGTGCAAGTTTACTGCAACAAAAGAGCCACAAACTTCACATACTTTTGAAAATACAGCCTTTAGTTGATCCTGATGAGTGCACATTGTCACAGTTGTAAACACGACGGCGTTCTTCTTCTACGAGGGGGTTTGGCGACACTTCATTTGTTTCCAGGCGGATTGTTAAATAATGCAACACACATGTCTTGCAGACATCCTGTAGAATTCAACCAATCAGATGACGACTTTGAAACTCCTGAAGTGGGCGTCATGTCTGAGGCTGAGACTAACCAAAAGGTAATAAAGACTCTATAAAGTAGAGATATCTTGCTTACAGAGGAGGGTGGATCCTTTCCCAGGATCTCCATCCAAATGACCTTCTGTTCCTCAACAAGGTGCAAACTCTTTGTGAACTCTATGTCCCTTTTAATGCAAATTCCTATTGTTAGCTAATGTCTAAATTTGTAGGAGATTAATGTCTTGGTCTGGTATTTAAAGAAACATTGCTATGGGCTCAGGGCGATTTATAGTCAGATCAGCCCATAATGCTGAGTGTCCTCCAGACACTCCCAATGTCCGCATTCTTTTACTCTCTATTTCTGAGCATTTAATGTTATTGTATTGTTTTTCTTTGAATTGATTTTATAATTGCCATGATACATTTACCTGACTAATAATAAATTGTTACATTTTATTCTGACTTAATGTCCTTGCACACTGAGTCTGAAATTTTCGCATGCGTTTTTTCGTATTTGCCATCCGCACAAAAACCTTGCACACTGAGTCCGATGCGTGTCAATTAATCCATTGCGAAAAATAACAAAACAATACAAAATGGAGTCTTCAAGCAGTGAGGATGATTTTGTTGTCCTCTCTCTTTTTAAAAAGAGAAAAAGAAAGAGGAAATATTGGGTCCATCCAATCCTGAGATTGCGTAGAGAGGAAGGAGTGTTCCACCTCCTTATCAAGGAGCTGCGGGATTATCCAGAGTGATTCAAAGTTTACTTCAGGATGTCAGTGACTCAGTTTGATGCTTTGCTAGCGATACTGGACGAAGTGGATCAACTTGTCAGACGCCATTCTGGATTTTGGCGTTCGCTAAACCCAGACTTTCAATCTCAGAATATCAAAATCCATCATACATTTTTTTTTTTAATTAATTACATTTTTAAAACTATTAACTAACTAAACAGAGAGCAAAACTAATCATAAACCATGGCAATTTTTATTATTCATACAAATTACAACTGTCCATCAATGGCATCTTTTCTATTGCAACCAACAATTTTGCCAAATGAAGTTTGGTAACACTTTAGTTTAGGGTCCAGTTCTCACTAGTATTAACTAGTTGTTTATTAGCATGCATATTACTAGGATATTGGCTGTTTATTAGTACTTATAACGCATATATTAATACCTTATTCTGAATGAACATACTCTACCTTCCCTAATCCTACCTAACTTAACTATCTTAGTAGTAATTAGGAGTTTATTGAGGCAAAAGTAGTAGTTATTAGTTAGTTAATAGTGAGAACTGGACCCTAAACTAAAGTGTGTCCTAAAGTTTTTTTTTCAAATGTTATCATACTTCTTTATTAAAGGTGCTGTATGTAAGTTTTGACTGTACTAAAGCATAAAAATACCTCAATATGTTTGCAGATATTTAGGAAACATGCTAAGTTCACATACTCGTTTCTCCTTAAAACAACGCTACAGCCAGTTATTTTACTTTGAAATGTGCGTTCCCTGTCAGAATGTCTGTTTTTGTTTTGGTCTGTGCAATACCACATGTTGCCAGTTTACCCAATAATATTTCGACACCACAGGTTGCCAGCTGGCGAAAAACACAGCATATTGCTACCATGGAAGCCAGCAAACAAACTGGGTCAGAGATAGCAGATTCTACCCGACGTAAAAAGCCTTGGCATCCATCTAAAAATCTCTATGAACGGGAGCACATTAAAATGTGGATAAATCAACTCATCAACTAACAGTGTGTAGTCTCCTCGCCTTCCATTGTCAATTGCGCTCATCCTTATTGCGTGTCCTCAAACTGGCAACCCGCATGCGCGTGGAGTCTGATGAGGAGGGGGAGGGGCAAACAATATTTAGAATTTGGACTGCAGTACCCATTTCAACCACTAGCTGTCATTCTTACATACTGCACCTTTAAGGAAGCAACAGTAATAAAGAGCATTCACGAAATGTGGGAAGAAAAATCAAGGTAAATACATTTGAAAGGAACGTTTTTATTGTGCGTCATTCATTTTGTGAAATTATGCAAAAAGTGTCAAAATATTATTTAACTGTGTATATTTAGATGCATCTAATTCTAGTTATAAAATTACCATTAGCAAGATAAATGAGTTGGCCATTTTATTAAAAAAAAATAAACAATGTAATTTCCATCACTGTCATTTCTACAACAAAATGCTTATCATACACATTTTCAAGAGAAACACATTTCTAAAAGTCCATTATTAAATAATACAAAATATTTTATCATTGCATAATGTGTTCTGTTTTGCATATTTCCGGTAAAAGACCAGCAAGAGAGGAAAAAAATAAAAAGGTGCAACAGCTCGAACTCATGTGGCCTGTGAGTGGGAACAAATGTACTATCTGTCCGGTTAAGGGTTTTTTAAATGCCATATGTATTCCAGTCAACTGTCCTTCGTATGGATCTGTGTTGGTTTAAGAGCTTTTCCCTGACCTCTAAGATGAACTCCATCATAGCAAAGACGGAACTGGCTTTACTAGAGACTCATGAATTAATCATTGCATTTACATAGTGATATACCAGGGAAGTAAAGTGCTGAAGAGGTGAAGCCAGCTATATTGCAGCCCTGACTTATGATTATCTACATAAAGTCTGGTGCATTTATGGAGTTATTCTATACAAGTGCTCACAGACGTGCAATAATAGACCAGCATGTGGCAGATTATTCGAATCATCGTGAAGAAGCTCACAAAAAGACTGTACAAAGGACGACAAAGAATCCAGAGTGACTTCAATGACGTTTCCAATGAAGCACCTGGATGGAGTCCTGGCAGGCTTTCGGCAAATATCAGCTGTTTGGAGTAGAGATTTGGCCAGTTATAAACAGACAATGAATATGGAGCTTTTTTAAACAGGCCAATATTGGACCAGGACATGGAAGGCTATTGAGGTTCCCTCTTTTTGAGGGAAGTCAGGATTTCTGAAATCCTTAAAGCCAGTGATCAGACTGATAAATTATTATGGAAAAGTCTAAAATGATTAATTTCACAAGCAAGTAAGCAATTATTAAAGGGATAGTTGACCCAAAAATGAAAATTACCATATGATTTACTCACCCTCAAGCCATCCTAGGTGTATATGACATTCTTCTTTCAGGCGAATACAATCGGAGTTATACTAAAAATGTCCTGGCTAATCCAAGCATTATAATGGCAGTGAATGGTAGCCCAAAAAAGTGCATCCATCCATTATAAACTGCCTGTAGCTAGATATTTTACTTTATAACGTGTTAAATATGGATATTTTTCTTACACAAACCCATCGATTTACTTCAGAATGCCTTTATTAACCAAGATTTATTGATGCCCATGGGGAGAGAAGGCTGGCCCGTGTGGTCCGATCAAACAGACGAGCTACTGTAGCTCATATTGCTTAAGAAGTTAATGCTGGTTCTGATAGAAAGGTGTCAGAATACACAGTGCATCGCAGTTTGATGTGTATGGGGCTGCATAGCCGCAGATCAGTCAGGGTGCCCATGCTGACCCCTGTCCAACGCTGAAAGCACGTGAGCATCAGAACTGGACCACGGAGCAATGGAAGAAGGTGGCCTGGTCTGATGAATCACATTTTCTTTTACATCACGTGAATGGTCGGGTGCGTGCGCGTCGCTTACCTGGGGAACACATGGCACCAGGATGCACTATGGGAAGAAGGCAAGCTGGCGGAGGCAGTGTGATGCTTTGGGCAATGTTCTGCTGGGAAACCTTGGGTCCTGCCATCCATGTGGATGTTACTCCTACCTAAGCATTGTTGCAGACCATGTACACCCTTTCATGGAAACGGTATTCCCTGGTGGCTGTGGCTAAGGATAATGCTCCTGCCACAAAGTAAAAATGGTTCAGGAATGGTTTGAGGAGCACAACAACGAGTTTGAGGTGTTGACTTGGCCTCCAAATTCCCCAGATCTCAGTCCAATTGAGCACCTGTGGGATGTGCTGAACAAACAAGTCCGATCCATGGAGACCCCACCTCACAACTTACAGGACTTAAAGGATCTGCTGCTAACATCTTGGTACCAGAGCACACCTTCAGGGGTCTTGTGGAGTCCATGCCTTGATGGGCCAGGACTGTTTTGGCAGCAAAAGGGAGACCAACACAATATTAGGATGTTATGTCATAATGTTGTAAATCAAAACTATCTAATGTTACTGAATGAAATGTCCACCCAGGAAGAGCTCTAGGACTGTGAAGCTTTTGGGGGTTGATGAACTTGATTTGATCGTTCTGAATCTGATCTGGATGTAGTCTTTGACAAAAACGTGATTTTTTTTTCTGCTTTTTGCTCAAAATGTTGCTTTTTAATGAAACTTACCCACATTCAAGTGTGGAGAAAAAAAGACTGCATTAAAGGGTTAGTTCACCCAAAAATGAAATTGCTGTCATTAATTACTCCCCCTCATGTCGTTCCAAACCCGTAAGACTTTCGTTCATCTTCAGAACACAAATGAAGATATTTTTGATGAAATGCGAGAGCTCTCTGACCCCTCCATAGACAATTTAATTACCACTTTCAAGGCCCATAAAGGTATGGTAATCATCATTAAAATAAACCTTAATGTTATGAAGGGATGAGAATACTTTTTGTGTGCCAAAACAAACAAAAATAACGACTTTATTCAATTTCTTTTAGCCTGTGTCACTGCCATATGAAAAGCATCAAACTGAAGTAAAAGTTTTCCTCAAATCCTGTTACCGAACGCAACTCTAACGAAATACTCTTTGATCAGGATGCAAATCAGCTTTCTGTATGGTTCATCCGATCAAAAATGCCCACTTACCAAATGTATAAAGCTGACGTTGTTGTCGTTATCAATGTTTAAGCGGAGAAAAGCCCTTTTCAAGGGCACGCAGGACGTAAAAAGGATTTAGGCTGACTTCAGTTTTCAACGATGCCCGCTGGCAAAACTTCTGACAGAACCACACTTAAAAACCCTTATTCACTGCAAAGTCCAGGTGAAGGGCGAGTTTCAAACTGCCTTCAGATGGAAAAGACATTTACTGTTACAACATAATCACTAATAAAGACAAATAGGTATTATAAAGGCTTTTAAAATAAAATGGGCCACAACAAACCCTGTGTTACCAAACAAATCACATAAATTCTGTAGAGGCCCTTTGTAGTCGACAGACTCTTTCAGCTTTTCAGTAATCTGTCAAAGATATCAGTCAGACACTCAATGGAAACAGACACAGAAACCAGAGAAGCATTAAATGAGAGCGCACACATAAAAAAATATGAGAAGAAAACGTCATAAAACGTGTCTCAATCAAGAACGCTAGTTTTTATATGCACACAGCGCCACCTTGTGGTCATCAACTCCTAATGCACTGGGAAATGCTACTCAACCTCAAACATTGACACACTTGGGGTTAATCAGTACAGATGACATTGTATGTCCAGCTGAGGAGAAAAACAGATGTTACCCACAATGCAAATGCTGAAATGTGTACACAAACACACACATCTGCATTCTGGTAAGATTAGATATGGCCACACAAGGTTTTCAGAGTGACAACTGATTAAATGCAAGTTTGAATCCCCTTAATTTACATTTTCTATAGAAATTGAAAGCCTTGAAAAATTTAAAATAGAAAACCTTCTTCAGGCTTACAAAACATAGAAAAGTCTGAAAAGGCTGAATTTTCATCTATCCAACTTTTTACCTTAGATTCGTTATTTATTTATTTTTAGTGCTATACAAACTTTTATGTTATAAAAGTTAAATTTCTCTCTCTCTCTCTCTCTCTCTCTCTCTCTCTCTCTCTCTCTCTGTGTGTGTGGCCTTTAAATTCTGTATATAAAAATACGAGACCCCTTAACATTGATTTCTCAATGTTTAGTGATCTCTTAATTTTTTCCAGAGCTGTATATGCACTCACCTAAAGGATTATTAGGAACACCTGTTCAATTTCTCATTAATGCAATTATCTAATCAACCAATCACATGGCAGTTGCTTCAATGCATTTAGGGGTGTGGTCCTGGTCAAGACAATCTCCTGAACTCCAAACTGAATGTCAGAATGGGAAAGAAAGGTGATTTAAGCAATTTTGAGCGTGGCATGGCCGGTCTGAGTATTTCACAATCTGCTCAGTTACTGGGATTTTCACGCACAACCATTTCTAGAGTTTACAAAGAATGGTGTGAAAAGGGAAAAACATCCAGTATGTGGCAGTCCTGTGAGCGAGAATGCCTTGTTGATGCTAGAGGTCAGAGGAGAATGGGCCGACTGATTCAAGCTGATAGAAGAGCAACTTTGACTGAAATAACCACTCGTTACAACCAAAGGTATGCAGCAAAGCATTTGTGAAGCCACAACACGCACAACCTTGAGGCGGATGGGCTACAACAGCAGAAGACCCCACCGGGTACCACTCATCTCCACTACAAATAGGAAAAAGAGGCTACAATTTGCACAAGCTCACCAAAATTGGACAGTTGAAGACTGGAAAAATGTTGCCTGGTCTGATGAGTCTCGATTTCTGTTGAGACATTCAGATGGTAGAGTCAGAATTTGGCGTAAACAGAATGAGAACATGGATCCATCATGCCTTGTTACCACTGTGCAGGCTGGTGGTGGTGGTGTAATGGTGTGGGGGATGTTTTCTTGGCACACTTTAGGCCCCTTAGTGCCAATTGGGCATCGTTTAAATGCCACGGCCTATCTGAGCATTGTTTCTGACCATGTCCATCCCTTTATGACCACCATGTACCCATCCTCTGATGGTTACTTCCAGCAGGATAATGCACCATGTCACAAAGCTCGAATCATTTCTAATTGGTTTCTTGAACATGACAATGAGTTCACTGTACTAAAATGGCCCCCACAGTCACCAGATCTCAACCCAATAGAGCATCTTTGGGATGTGGTGGAACGGGAGCTTCGTGCCCTGGATGTGCATCCCACAAATCTCCATCTACTGCAAGATGCTATCCTATCAATATGGGCCAACATTTCTAAAGAATGCTTTCAGCACCTTGTTGAATCAATGCCACGTAGAATTAAGGCAGTTCTGAATGCGAAAGGGGGTCAAACACAGTATTAGTATGGTGTTCCTAATAATCCTTTAGGTGAGTGTATGTATATATATATATATATATATATATATATATATATATATATATATATATATATATATATATATATTACATATTTACAAAATTTGACTGTATGTTAAATGCGATTAATCGTGATTAATCGATTTGAAAGTTTATTTTATGTATTGTATAATTATTTAAAATAGTTATAGACATTTAAAAGAATTTAATTGAATAATTATAAAATAAAATACTCCTTGTTTGTAATTGTATAGTATTCAAGTATATGAATAATAATACTGTACCCCAGTGAGCCACAATTGATTTTAGGAAGCCCAATGTACAGCAGAATAAATGTGACAAACAGGCCCAAAAAGCCATGGAACCCCTCAGCTGTTTCAATCAAAGAGCTTGTTTTCTGATTGTATCCATCGAAAGTAATGCAAATGATTGCTGAGGTTTGTAATTGAGATGAATGCATGTGTCCTTCACGCAGATGTGTTTGGTGATTCATTACACTGCTGAGGACACTGTGCAAACTAATTGGAAAGAGATTTGATCTAACGCAGAAGCTTTTTGGCACCTTATCATGTTCTTTCCTAGAATCCAAAAGCACACCATAACTTAAAAACCACAAATGGAGATCAAACTCAAATGTACACAATGAAAGTCAACTGATCTGAAGCTATAACCCAGCTAACAGGGAACGTTCTGGCAAGGTTCTCTCAAAGTTATAAACAAACATTCTTTTAGTAGCATTAGAATGTTCGTTCAAAGTTATCTGGTCTTTAGAAATTCTCAAAACGTTATCTATACATCATTTAAAGGGCACCTATTATGCAAAATTCACTTTTACATGGTGTTTTACATGGTTATTTTATCACTTATTGAGCAGTAGGCTAGCTGGAGCCGTTTACTTCCAGTCTTTGTGCTAAGCTAGGCTAGTGGTGGGTGCGTCAGACAGAGTTATGGCACGCACAGAGATAAGAATGGTATGTATGGACTTATCGAACTCTGGGGGATACGCTAAATAAGCTAAAGTCCCAAAAAGTCGGCGTGTTCCTTTAAAAGATCTGTCAGGAATTTTGATCTGAAACTTCAGAGACACATTCTGGGAACACCTGAGACTTATATTATATCTTGTAAAAAGGGGCATAATAGGTGCCCTTTAAAAAAAAAATGTTTTAGCCGACACCGTTTTCAACTAAAAACTTAAAATTTTTACTGGTTTTGGCCGTTCATTTACACGATAACAGTGTTTTGGGGGCCTGAAAACACAAAATACAAATTTGTGAAAACGGTGACGTCATGCACATGTGTTATACATGTTCAGTCTATTGGTGCGTAGTGTTTCTTTACAAAGTGACATCGCCATGTACTGGCCTGGCATGAATAATACAGCGTTTTTTAGCCGACCCGTGTGAACAGATTTTTTTTAGTACATCATTGTAGTGTAAAAGTCCCTTTCAAGGAAAGTCTGTTCACTGGGCGGCCGTATTTTTCAAGCTAGACGAGCCAACACGCATGCTGCAGTCCTAAGCGCAAGTCTCAGGTTTCTATGGGAACCGAAATTTCTAACGGCAGCTGCAGTGATGCAATGATTTTACCAATCAGCAATTGGCTCTTTTACTTTAGAAGGCGGGACTATTCCGCCATATTGTGTGTTGCAGTTTCGGCCATTCATAAGTAATAGGAGTGAACTGTTGTAATGTCTAGTGTTTTGGTTTTGTTTCATGTTCATGTTCCATGTCCAGCGATGTCCACCTCCAGAGTCCAGCAACATCTCCCGTCCACATCCAGAGTCCAGCAACATCTCCTGTCCACATCCAGAGTCCAGCAACATCTCCTGTCCACGTCCAGAGTCCAGCAACATCTCCCGTCCACGTCCAGAGTCCAGCAACATCTCCCGTCCACGTCCAGAGTCCAGCAACATCTCCGGTCCACGTCCAGAGTCCAGCAACATCTCCGGTCCACGTCCAGAGTCCAGCAACGTCTCCTGTCCACGTCCAGAGTCCAGCGACATTTCCTGTCCACGTCCAGAGAGGGCTCCAGCCCGTGACCAGAGTCAAGAGAGGGCTCCAGCCCCTGACCAGTGTCCAGAGAGGGACTGCCTGCGCTGCCCTTGCTCCACGGCCCGTCTCCGCCTTGACCAGCATCCAGAGATGGCTCCAGCCCCTGACCAGCGTCCAGAGAGGGCTCCAGCCCCTGACCAGCGTCCAGAGAGGGACTGTCTGCACTGCCCATGTTCCACGGCCCAGGTCCGCCCATGCTCCACGGCCCGTCTCTGCCTTGACCAGCGTCCAGAGAGGGCTCCAGCCACTGACCAGCATCCAGAGAGCGCTCCAGCCTCTGACCAGCATCCAGAGAGGGCTCCAGCCCCTGACCAGCATCCAGAGAGGGACTGCCTGCGCTGCCCATGCTCCACGGCCCAGGTCCGCCCATGCTCCACGGCCCGTCTCTGCCTTGCCAGGGTCCATGTCCTGTCCCCCTGCACAGGCCTGGCCTGCCATCCCCCCTCCAAGACCGCCCTCCTAGACTTTTGTTTGTTTTGTGGTGTTTTGCTGGGCGAGAGGGGCGGGGGGGGAGGTCTGTAATGTCTAGTGTTTTGGTTTTGTTTCATGTTCATGTTCTTATTTTGTTATGTTCAATGTCATGTTTCCTGGTTTGTCATGTGATTCCATTGTGCCCTCATGTGATCATGTCATGTGATTCCCTTGTCTCTTGTGTCATGTTGTCATTGGTTCATTGTCTTGATTGTTCACAGGTGTGTCTTGTTTAGTCATTATTCCATGTCTATTTAAGCCCTCATGTTTGCCTTGTTCCCTTGTCTAGTATTATTCTCTGTACCGTTGTTGGTGAGTTCTGTGTCTGTTCGAGTCAGTCAGGTCTGTTCGAGTCAGTCAGGTCTGTTCGGGTCAGTCAGGTCTGTTCGGGTCAGTCAGGTCTGTTCGAGTCAAGTCAGTTCGAGTCAAGTCCTTGTTGTTGTTTTGTAAATAAATTGCACTTGGGTTCTTAAGCTTGCCTCCAGTGGATCCAGTAGACCGTTACAACTGTCTTTCTATATCTATAGTCTTTGGTTGGATCTAAGATTCAAATAACGAAGAAGCGTTTTTACAAAGACATTCTAATCATTCAGAAATAACATTTGGGATTCTTAGCAAAACGTTCTTAGTACATATTTTTGTTAGCTGGGAAAGTGTTATAATGGATAAGATTATAAATGGATAATAATGCTCAGCAAATTCACTGCAATGCCAAACAAAACCGAAACCGCAGGTAAAGCGGAAACAAAACTATGAAAGAGTGGAAACAAACATCGAGCAAAAGGCTGCTCAGCTGGTAGACACTGCAGTGACTGTACTGTATGAGCAGTGAAGTGTGCAGTAATCTGTGCGTCTCTCTCTCTCTCTCCCGCTAAGGAAGAAACTCATCAAAGTGGAGATTAGCTGCGCGGCCGTGATTATTTTGGGTGCTGTAATGTAACGGTTCAAAGGTGCCATTAATCTTAGCGTTCAGATGCACATCTCACGTCTCCTTGATTCGCCCACAAAGGGTGAATGCAGCAATTTCTGAATTGCTTTTGTGCCTCTAAGCAGACTAATCTAACCTTCTACGTAACCTTCACAATAACTTGTGCATACATTTATTATCATTTAAAATCACAGCCGTCAATGTAATATGTAATGAAACAGCTCCCCCTGTTGGCCAGTCGGGGTGGTGCCTCTGTTGACAGACAGGGTCTCCCAATCATTACACAATCGGCCTCCAGGGGACACCTGAACTCACAACGGCCCTGAAAAATCAGCCTGTGTGCCTCATTTTATCATTTAGATCTTTGTTAATCGGAACAGAAAGTCTCCTAATGAAGCATGTCATATTGAGCATATTTTAAGCAGACATGAGAACAGGCTATAAATGAGCTACATTTTAAGTATAATTCATATATGGAAACAGTAATGGAACACATTATATTTGATTCATTTGAAAGTAAGTATTTAAGCAATACCAATTAATGATTTAAACAAAATAATTACACACTAGATGACTGATTAAATCTTATCCCCACAGTCCTTAGCATACAATTTAGCTTTCATTTTACAAGGCAACAAATAAGAGGAACTTTCCATGAATTTTTTTTATTAATTACATTAACAATATAGAGTATAGAGCTGAATGGTGGATTTTGATTAATTAAGTCAACACTGTAAAAAAAAAAAAAAAATTATATTTATGTTATATCCTAAGTGTCACTACACTACAAAGGAAACAAATAGTCAAGAGGACCTAAAATAAACATTCTCATTATCATATGATTATATTTAGCCGAGAATATATACATTGTTAATGGTTTTCTGTTTGAAACTTTACAAATTGCTAAAACAGTTCAAACAGATGCATCACGATCATTGCAGAGCTGTAATTTCGGCACCATTAGTGGCACCAAACAAAACTGCAAAAAAAATGACAGTAAACAGTTTTCTATGTTGATGACCTGTGCAATGCGACACTGACACTCTTGCTAATAACCCTACATGCTAAATCCACACTATAATCACCACTGAAAATATCCCACTCTCTACCACTGCCTCATCATGCTAAATAAGTTGTGCTAAAAAAATAAAAAAAAAACAGAAACTGTGCCCAAGCACCAGCCTCGTACTAGGTATTGTTGAGATATTTCCAAGTCTAATTCTTAAGGCAGAATCCATTATGCTTAGCAGGGAGCAGTGAGCGTCTGTGATAAGCGCTCGCCACCTCAAAGACACGAGGTAAAATACGCCAATAGAAGCCTGACTGCAGGGTTAAGGGTATTAGCAGACCTACAAAGGCAACATTTCACATAAAAATACAAGCAATTTTGGTTATTTCAGTCTTAAGGGAGGAATCCAGCAGCTACCCAGCTAACAGGGAACATTCTCAAAACTTGAACTAACATTCTGGCAAGGTTCTATTATCGTTATGAACAAACATTCTTCCAGTAACATTAATAGAATGTTCGTTCAAAGTTATCTGGTCTTTAATAATCTCAAAACGTTTGAGTTTTACTAGTTTCAGAGTGTTCAGAGAACATAAAAAAGTAACGTTCACATAATGTTTAAAGAATGATAAAATGGAATGTTTCCATGTTCAAAACTGAACTTTTTGAACATTCAGAGAACATTCAGAAATAACGTTTTCTTAACATAATGGGGATGTTGGTAAAACGTTCTTAGAACATGCTTTTAATAACTGGGTAGGTGACTACACTTTCAGAACAAATGTGCAAAAATTTTACCTTTAGGGGGAACAACAGCTTATCACTGGGGCATTATCCTTAAAAAGTGCATATTAGTAGCTTAGAGTATATGTATGTTACGGTACTACTATGGTGTAAAAAAAAAAAAAAAAGTAATTTTAAGGGTACTGCCCCAGTGACAAGCTGTTGTACTCCTAAAAGTAAAAAAAAATCTGAGAGTGTACATACAGACAGGGAAAAAAAGGAAAAGTCGTCAAAAAGACGTGAACACTTTCACCTTTTAAACAGATTTAAGGGCCATTCATGCAATGTGTTCTTTGCTGTTAAAAACATGAAACACGAGCAGTAGAATGAAACAAACACAAGGTCTAGAGACCTTTTTTCTTTTTTTTTTCAGAAGTGTAAAGAGTACCTGAAAACCATACTTGAAGACAGATACCTTACAGCGAAAATGACTCCATTACAAGTCACCAATTCCAATGCGATTTGAGTAAAAGTCTCAAAGACCCACTAGTCTTCAGCACTCAAGAGACATGCCAGTCAAAAACAAGAAATAGTTTATTTTTTTAGGAGAGCAGTCACATCAAAATAAATCTGAACACCTCAAAATTGCAATAAATCAAGGTTGACACAACAGCCTCTTAAACGTCTACAGACACTCAAGTCTCAGTTAAGTTCAGGTGCTCAAAAGGGCATAAGTAAACTAATATTCTTTTAAAAAGGTTTCTTTATATAATGGATAAATAAAATAATGTTAAAGGGATAGTTCACCCAAAAATGAAAATTAGCCCATGATTTACTCCCCCTCAACTAGCATATTCTCACCGGGGCGTCCTACGTGAACGCACGTACGACAGTTAGCATCATAGCATAAACATGCTAATTTTTACTAGCTAGCTGGACAGTGACTTTATTTTCAATTCTATCGTGCATATCTGCTAACCTGTCCAAATTTAATAGCACATGAAATGTTGGTCACCTAATGAATCAAAATTGACTTTTATTCCATTGGCTTTGAGGCTACGTGTTCTCCTAAGCATTGACAAAATATACTATTGTAAAAAGTAAATATACGTCTTTCTCTTCCAATAAATTTGACTAAATATAGATGACTTCTCTTTATTGATTATTATTGATTATTAAATAGCTAATGTTAATAGCCAATCCTCCTCATAATACTTCACTAGTAATAGCAGCTATCATGTAGCTATCATGGTTTTGCCAGGCTAAGACTTAAGCTAAATGTTAGATGCTGACAGTAAGTGTCACTCTAGCACAGGAAATAAAATTACCTTCCTCCTTATCTAAAAAAAATCTATATTTTATGAGAAATGTAGCAGTTTTCATTCAAAGGCACCTGAAAATAAAAAGATTGTGTCAGACCTGTGCCACAGGGATTAGCACACATGCTACAGACACATTTAGCTATGACACTAAATCTGGAGCTTTAGTTTAGCTAATGATATGTCCTGATCACATTAATTGCCTCTACTATTTTTGTCAAATAAATAGGCAAAAAATCCAAAATAACAAAAAATATACAAATAAAAAAAGTATGCCACCTCTAACTTATACTCCAACAATAACACTAGTGTAGTACATCATTCCCTACAAGAAATCATAATGTTTCTTATAGCCTAACTGTCACAAGTTAAGTTAACTGTCACAACTGTCTATTGTTAAGTAGAAGTACAATTTAGCTGAAATAAAATAAAATGCAAATATTAGATGAAAAACTTAAAGGAAAATTAAAAATGTTGCCTTGGCAACTAACTGAAATAAAATAAGTTTACGCTGACGTTCCAAAATGACAAAAAATAAAAATAAAAATAAAGATATATATATGTATGTGTGTGTGTGTATACACGTATACACACAATACATGCAATTAATACTGTAATATTATTACAGTATATATATACAGTATATGTGTGTGTGTGTGTGTGTGTGTGTGTGTGTGTGTGTGTGTGTGTGTGTGTGTGTGGATATGTTTTTCTATCCCAGTGGGGACTTGAATGCACACAGACTCATGGGGACTCATGTCACTGTGGGGACCTAAATTGAGGTCCCCATGGGTACAAAAGCTTATAAGTCATACAGAAGGAGTTCTTTTGAAAATGGAAAAAAGCAGAAAGTTGTGTGAGGTTTAGGGGTAGGGTTAGTGTAAGGGGACAGAATATACGGTTTGTACAGTATAAAAACCATTACGCCTATGGAGAGTCCCCACAAAGATTGCGTGCCAGACTTGTGTGTGTGTGTGTGTGTGTGTGTAATTCTAAAACAATCCTTCGAAACAATAGCCGTAGGGAAAAATCTGATACAGGCAACTATACAGCACAGAAAACGAGTTTGATCGTTTGAGTGTGAAACCTAGACTGAGGTCTTACTTCTTCAGCAGATCTGACATGGCTGCTTGTCCAAACATTTTAATATCTGCTTGAACAAGGTGGATTCTGACAAGCAGCAGTAAGCCAACCTCAGTAAACATTAATGTATGGAGAGAGAAAAACTCTTCAGTAGATGCACATAAAATGAAACAAAACACCTTGAAATATTTGTTCTGGATCCATTTGACTGCATTTGTGTGATTGTTCCTGGAGGGCAAAAGTTGTTTTCATTTAAATGACAGTAGGCCCTGCTGTAAAATAACATTCAATATAAGGTAGACCGAGTGTTTGTTCCCGGCTGAACAATTCCACATCGAGCAGCATTTAATTTCACAAACTAAAAGCACATGCAGTGAATGGGCTGTAGGGATTACCCAGACATCCTCTCAGTGCGCAAAAATAGCAGTCTAAACCTGCAAGCAGGGAAAGATTGAGGAGAGTTCAGGAAAATGTGAAGAGCTGGACTAAACCGGATAATGTCCGGAGAGACACAGTTTACATCTGAATCAGAGATTTGCAGTTATGTAGTTTTAGTGTTAATTAGTTCTGATTTAGCATTGTGTAACAACACCAGGTCATGGGTTTGATTCTGACAATTATATGTTTATTGAACTATATAGTTAGTTGCTGAGGATAAATGTGCCTGGGTCAACATTTTTGTCCAGATCTTTTAATGAATGCATCAGTACATTAAAAATGCAATTCATACATTCAGTGACTTGAAGACTATTAAAATTGGGAACATTATAAGATGGATGGATGGATGGATGGATATTGGTTGGATGGATGGATGGATGGATGGAACGATAGATTTTAGATGGATGGATGGATGGATGTTAGTTTGATGGATGGATGGATGGATATTGGTTGGATGGATGGATGGAACGATAGATTTTAGATGGATGGATGTTAAATTGATGGATGGCTGGGTGGATGGATGGATGTTAGATGGATGGATGGATATTGGTTGGATGGATGGATGGAAGTTGGTTGGATGGATGGATGGAACAATAGATGTTAGATGGATGGATGTTAGATGGATGGATGGATGGAATGATAGATGTTAGATGGATGGATGGATGAAAAAGCAATTCATACATACAGTGACTTGAAGACCATTAAAATGTATTGAATTGAAATATATTGGGGCAAAAAGTAAAAAATAAAAGAAATCAAATTAAAGTAAAATAAATCCTTATTATATAGTTTGGAACAGTGTTATTACTAAGGAATATCATTATATTTTTGTAGATACAAAAAAATATATTTTTAATATTTAAAAAATATTGGTAACACTTTACAATACGGGTGCACTAATATGCATTAATTCATGCTTAACTAATGCACAGATGTGCAGTTAATGTGTGACTCATGAAGAACTAAACCATTTATTAATGATTACTGCATCAGCAACTAATGAAGATTATATATGATTAATAGATTAAGTAATCATTCAATTGTTATTAGTTAAATGTGTCATATTGTATTAATTCCCTTATAACATATTATATTAACTAATAGTGTAAATTCATATGTTAATTACTACAATGGGTCAAAGCCATGCATTTCAACTTCCAGTTGTCTGCTTTAAAAAATGGAGGCACATGACTGTTAACTAATTCAAAATTAATACAAAACTCATAACCACAATGACACATTACTTAACAATTAGTTAACAGTCATGAGCCTCAACAAGTAAAGTCATAACATAATGATACCTTTGCAAATCGTTAGCTAATGATTAATTAAAGCAGACAACTGGAAGTTGAAATGCATGGCTTTGACCCATTGTAGTAATTAACATATGAATTTACACTATTAGTTAATATAATATGTTATTAGGGAATTAATACAATATGACACATTTAACTAATAACAACTGAATGATTACTTAATCTATTAATCATATATAATCTTCATTAGTTGCTGATGCAGTAATCATAGCTTGTAAATATTTTTGAGTTAAAACTATATAAACTATATTTTAGATTTAAAAAACTTTCTGAAAATAATACTGAAAATGTGTACACTATATATTCAAGTTGCAGGGGAAATGACTAAAAAAGACCCCATTTTTTTAAATAAATCATTCAATTTAAAATTTTGTTGAAAATGCAACTAGATTTTCAAATAGATTTTTTTTATTGGTAGAGTCAGTAAGAGAGTGGGGGTGAGATTGTGAAATTGAGAGATTGAGAAACCAGATCCAAACCCTTCTACTCGATTGTACTAGAAATCTCTATAATGCTTCCTAAGTCTTGCATTTCTCCAACACTGGTGAATGAGACGTTCCTGACTCTATAATTTCCACGTTCCACTTTATTCAGGACAAAAACAGACCAACTAACTACTACAATATAACATAGTCCACGTGGGATTGTGCTGGGAAGCTTTCATTGATTAAACCATTCAAGAAACAAGAGAGAGGAAAAGAAGAGTGAAAAGGGGTTGAAGATTGGTTTGACAGATTTAAGGCTGATGGGAAATCCAATCTACAGTCATAACGTCCTCAAGGGGACAGACAACTACTAGAGGACATCAGTGTCCACAATCAGAGATATCCAAGCTCATGCAATTTGTGTGAAATAACCCACTCCCCCAGAAAGATCAGCTCCGTTTTAAGATTTCTGGAAGAATGTCAAAAAAAATCGGTGAATATAAAAAGATGTTGTTACACCCCGTAGAACAAGTACAAGTGGAAGGGAAATTGATTTAATTATGCAATGTCTGTTGGGAAAAAGACCATCAGCAGTTCATTAACATCAAATTGAATCTTTCAATTCATCAAAAGCCATCATTTATAATCACACATTTTTAAGCCTCGCTGCTTCAAACTATTTAGCAAGCATTCAAATCAGTCCATGTCTCAATCCAGGAGTTGTTTGTTGGTCGGTTGGTTGGATGGTTAATCTTACACCTACTTGTAATATTAATCACTGTGACCTTGATTATATGTCACCTTGATTTTTTTGTGCACAGAATCTTCCAAGTTACCAAGTGAGTTGCCTACCTAGATATAACATCTAAAGTAACATGATGCAAAGGCCAATCAATGGATGGATGAATGGATTCATTTGGGTATTTTGGGATTTTTTCTCTGGGGCATAAAGTAAAAAGAAATGTGGTGCAACTGTCCTAATATCAAAATGCAGAAAGAAAACTTGACAATATAGTATAACAATTTTGTAATAATATTATATATATTTGAAAGACTTTTTCCACCAAATCAGAGTCATGTGGTGCAACCAACATGCAAAAAATGGATGGTTGGATTTATTTGTACATTTTTAATTTTTTTTATAAAAAAAAAAGTCAAAGAAGTGTCAGTGTGGTGCAACTGTCCTAATATCATAATGAAGAGGAAAAATTTTTTTTTGATAATAGTATAAATATTTGAAAGACGATTTCCTTGGCTGAGGGCCAGGGTGGAACGGACCAAGCGGGCTCCGGTGGACCTGGAGTCCTGGCAGAGGGCCAGGGCGGGACCAGAGGGATGGACCAGGCGGGCTCTGGCAACTCTGGCAGATCAGGGAGCCAGGTCTGCGCACACCATTCAGGGGGCCAGGGCGGCAGACACAGTCCAGGGGGCCAGGCAGCGCACACAGTCCAGGGGACTGTGACCTCTCTGGACTCTGGTCACGGGCTGGAGCCCTCTCCGGACGCTGGTCAGGGGCTGGAGCCCTCTCCGGACGCTGGTCAGGGGCTGGAGCCCTCTCCGGACGCTGGTCAGGGGCTGGAGCCCTCTCCGGACGCTGGTCAGGGGCTGGCCACGGCAGGGCAATGCACTTGGGCAGCTCTAGGACAACCTCCAGGATGCCTGAGGGCTGCTCCACGGCGGCCTCTGGGTCGGCAGTAGGCTCTGGATGGCTGACTGATCCCGAGTCAGAAGCCCTGTGCTTATTCCAAACAAGCAGGACAGCCAAAACGTAAAAGTCAAACACAGCCTTCTTGGCCATGTCCGGACTGACGGGAACAGCCTCTGTGACGGGGAGCGTCATCGGGTCCTCCTGGACCACCGGACTTGAGCTCACCGAAGTCGGGTCCTTCTTCTGCTGAGTCCTCATTATGGCTGGATCGTTCTGTCGCGGGTGCAGAGATGAGGCAGGGACTCAAACGCAGGAAGAAATGGTGGTTTTATTAATACTAAAATAAACAGAAACAAACAAACAAACAAAACAACCCACAAGGGGGAAAACCAAACTTGACTTAAACTAAACATGAGAAGCAGGAACATGAAACATGCAGGGTGACAAATGACAACAATCCAGCACAGGACAGCAAACACAAGGAGACAAAATAGGGGACAAACAAGGCAGGTAATGAGGGAGGACAGGTGGGGCAAATTAAACAATAATCAGATAACAAGATTGGAGGGGTAGACAATAGACATGAGAGCACATGACACGAAAACACATGACAAACCATGTGCTCACACCAAACATGACAATAGGCTTGTTCGACTTAATGCAGCGATGCGCAGACCGATCGGCGGCTGACTTGAAGCAGTGCATGCCGTTAAAAACCGACGGTATGTGACTGTGACGTATGTCAACAAAGTACCGGCGAGAGCAATTCGAGAGCAGCCTGCTAATACAGCCGGTGCAATTTCTACAGAGCGACACAGCTGTTCCATGATTGCCCGGATTCACCACATGACAGCGATCACGTGCATTTCGTGTTTATTCTAAAACCTTCAGTTCCACTAATGCTCACGAAAAAAATTTGTATAACAGTAAAACCTCTTCATGTAGTCGCGATATTATATTGTCATGTTTATCAAAATAAAACTGATAAAAAACGTAGACCCTACTTCATTGATAGTGTAGGCTTATATGTTGAACTTTATTCTTATACAAACAGACACTGCATTAAGCAGTACATAAAGTATTGAATGAAAATGTCTTCTGAAACATGTGTATTTGACAAATATTGCATTTATTTAACTGTGATAAAGTATGCAAATATAGCGCGAGAGTCACTACGGGAAGCAGAAAGTGTCCAACTTGACGTCTCCATTTGCAGCTCCTCCCCGCCTGCACGCGGCTACTATCGCCGATCAGATGCATCCAGCCGCAGCCGATGTCGAACACACCGAATATAGCAGTGTCATGGCTCTGTCACCAACCCAAGAGCAAAACTAGACCGAAGTGATAGAACCATGACACAAACAAAATCATATCAGATTAGTGAGTTGCCTACCTAGACATAATTTATTAAGTAACATGATGCAAAGTCCAATCCAGGAGTGGATGGATGGTTGTTTGTATGGATGGATGGATGGACAGTGGGTTTGTTGATTGTTTGGATGGATAGATGGATGGATGGATGGTTGTAAGATTGTAAGATTAATCACTGTGACCTTTATTATTTTTGGTACACAAAATCTTCCAAGTTACCAAGTTAGTTGCCTACCTAGATATCATTTTTAAAGTAACAAGATACAAAGGCCAATCCAGGAGTGGATGGATGGATTCATTTGGATATTTTCTGGTTATTATTTTTGGTTATTATCTTTGGGGCATAAAGTAGAGGAAATGTCAGGGTGGTGCAACTGTCATAATATCATAATGAAGAAAAAAACATATTATTAAATTATTGAAAAAATATAGTATAACTTCGGAGCCCTGCACATGACATGCAGGAAAAGAAACAGTAGGCTAAATTGTGTGCACAATTTATAAATCGAGGAAACAAATTAGTCAATCAAATTAGTTTTAAATATTATAATATCATATGGTGCAACCAACATGCAAAAAACAGGCATGTCAGATCATATCAGATAATTTTAATTAGATTTTAGAGTGATCCCAATCCTAATCAAACACACCTACTTGAACATTGTCATCAACATTGTAAGCTAATTTGGAAACTAAAAAAATGGGTCAAAAAAGGTTTGTGGCCCACAACTAGGGTTTGGAAGAGAGCTATAATCTATCCAGTTGTTGTATGTGCTGCATGTATTCTGAATGTCAAGTACGCATGGATGTCCTGAACTGTTTCCCTGCAGGGTCAATGACGCGATGACTGTAAGCTCTTCTGGCAGAGAAGTAAACGGACTGCATTTCGCAAGGAAAGATTAAGTTGTGCTCAGGGGTTGTTGAGCAATAGGACAGTGGGGTGAGACAGTGATCCTGAGCAACATTTATAGGGCATGAATTCAGGATTCAGGACAGAAGCAAAAGCTCCATGCCCAAAGTCATTTTGTTCATTAGCATAGATTTTCCACACAGACATTTGCTTCTGTTTGATCTGAGAACATGGCTAATGTTTATGCTAATTAACTGGTTTTAGAACGGCAAACCTGAGAAATCAGTTTTTAAATGAGAATCAGCTAATCAGAGCTATGACTGTAACACACACTGTAATTATGTATCTATAAGTATTCTTTTTCATTAAGCCTTGATGTATTGTGACTGTATTAATTTGTGTGTCGTTGTAATGATGTCATACTACATGAGTATTTTTGTATCTGTAATTAATATAAATACATTTTTAAATATGAACGCAGAAGCGTTTCTAAAAGCGTTTCATATAAACTAAACTACATTCCTTTAAATATTCACACATTTCAGCCAAAAAACACATAATGCTGAATATGACTGCACTGTGTAAATCACAGCTGGAGTGGGAGAGAAAAAATTGCTTTTATTGCCTTTCCAAATTATGCAAACGATTAGTTGGATAAAATAATTGTGAGGCCCAGCAAACTGGCAAACAGACACTTGGCTGTCGTTCGGCAGAGGAAATAACATCAGGAGGGAAACACGAGCTGAAATATGAATAGAATTTAAAACTAGAACTGACTGTGATCATGTTCACATGATGCCAGCAAAGTATTATAGATAAAACAGGAAAGATGCTTATAGAATACTTTTTTCTATATAACATTTATTCTATACTTGTATTATGATATATATTTTATTATAATTTGTTATATATATATATATATGTTTTATAATTGGCTATTATAGTTAACTGAAGCTACACCTAAAACCATTAACAAAATTGTTGCTTAAAAGAAAATAAATGTAACTTTTTTTTTTTTTTTTTTAAGACAAAATTAGACAAAAAACTCTAAATCTTTAACCCTTAAATGCATGAATGTTTCGCCAATCATTATTACACATTCGGGTCTTTAGCGACCCGGATCTACACTCACCTAAAGGATTATTAGGAACACCATACTAATACTGTGTTTGACCCCCTTTCGCCTTCAGAACTGCCTTAATTCTACGTGGCACTGATTCAACAAGGTGCTGAAAGCATTCTTTAGAAATGTTGGCCCATATTGATAGGATAGCATCTTGCAGTTGATGGAGATTTGTGGGATGCACATCCAGGGCACGAAGCTCACGTTCCACCACATCCCAAAGATGCTCTATTGGGTTGAGATCTGGTGACTGTGGGGGCCATTTTAGTACAGTGAACTCATTGTCATGTTCAAGAAACCAATTTGAAATGATTCGAGCTTTGTGACATGGTGCATTATCCTGCTGGAAGTAGCCATCAGAGGATGGGTACATGGTGGTCACAAAGGGATGGACATGGTCAGAAACAAGGCTCAGGTAGGCTGTGGCATTTAAACGATGCCCAATTGGCACTAAGGGGCCTAAAGTGTGCCAAGAAAACATCCCCCACACCATTACACCACCACCACCAGCCTGCACAGTGGTAACAAGGCATGATGGATCCATGTTCTCATTCTGTTTACGCCAAATTCTGACTCTACCATCTGAATGTCTCAACAGAAATCGAGACTCATCAGACCAGGCAACATTTTTCCAGTCTTCAACTGTCCAATTTTGGTGAGCTTGTGCAAATTGTAGCCTCTTTTTCCTATTTGTAGTGGAGATGAGTGGTACCCGGTGGGGTCTTCTGCTGTTGTAGCCCATCCGCCTCAAGGTTGTGCGTGTTGTGGCTTCACAAATGCTTTGCTGCATACCTCGGTTGTAACGAGTGGTTATTTCAGTCAAAGTTGCTCTTCTATCAGCTTGAATCAGTCGGCCCATTCTCCTCTGACCTCTAGCATCAACAAGGCATTTTTGCCCACAGGACTGCCGCATACTGGATGTTTTTCCCTTTTCACACCATTCTTTGTAAAATCTAGAAATGGTTGTGCATGAAAATCCCAGTAACTGAGCAGATTGTGAAATACTCAGACCGGCCCGTCTGGCACCAACAACCATGCCACGCTCAAAATTGCTTAAATCACCTTTCTTTCCCATTCTGACATTCAGTTTGGAGTTCAGGAGATTGTCTTGACCAGGACCACATCCCTAAATGCATTGAAGCAACTGCCATGTGATTGGTTGATTAGATAATTGCATTAATGAGAAATTGAACAGGTGTTCCTAATAATCCTTTAGGTGAGTGTATATCCAACACGGATGGATCTCTTCCTGTCGCGATAATATAACACTCTCCTGATATTAGAGTAACAATTACAGAAGAATAAAATAAAGTATATTTTGTTCCCTTTTGGAGCTTGGAAGGGTTCAGTTTGAGCAGATGTTTTATCCCATCATCACTGTCCTCGTCAGAACTCATTTCCCAGTACATTCATCTGGCTCATATTCATCATCTCAAACATATTCTCAAAACAAACATCTTCATCTTCTTTCAACATCTTCAAAATCAATATTTTGATCGCTGACAGCTTCTTCACCAGATCCACCATTGCATTCAGTATTTGCTGCTGTAAATACCTGAGCCATTTCAAGTTTTGCTGATGATTCTTCCTATTCTTTTGTTTTCTGCCTGCGGTAACTATGAGTGAAACGTCACTTCATTATTGTGTATCAGACAATAAAGGTGAACTGCACTTATTCAGTCATTAAAGATTCAATTATTGTTGTGCAGAAAAAAATATACTTACACTGTTACACACCTCAAAAAATTTACAAAAAATTAATGGGAAAACAGGCATTCTTTTGTAATTAATTTTTTTTCTTGTTATATTGTTTATAATGAATTGAATTGAAGGTTGTTGTTGTCTAACTTTAAAAAACTGAATAAGTTTTAAGGGTTAACTAAAATTAAAATGTCAATAAAATCAAAATATTAACAAAAACTATAATGGTATCTAAATTATACTAAGGGTACGTTTACACAACAACGATGTACTAAAAACTGAAAGTTTTCCATGTACAGACCACAAAGTTGTCAAAGCGATCCCCGTTCACACGGATCCACAAAACAACTAAAAACGCTGTATTATTCATGCCAGGCCAGTAGGTGGCGATGTCACTTTGTAAAGAAACACTACACGCCTATAGACTGAACACATATACACATGCGCATGATGTCACCGTTTTCACAAATTCAGTTTTTTGTATTTTACACGGAGACGATAACGGTGTTGTTTTCAAAAGTTCGCATTTTCAGGCCCCCAAAATGCTGTTGTCGTGTAAATGAACGGCCAAAACACAAAAAAGGTTTCCATTTTTGTTGAAAACGGTGTTGTGTAAATGGCCCCTAAAACAACAGCTATTTTATATGAATATATTTTTCATCTTTTATATATATTTTCATATTTTTCATATATTAATCATATTATATTTTATATTTAAAAAAATCAAGACTGGTTATGGGAGTCTAACAGTATGAATTTAAATGCCACAGAGTACATAAAAAACAGGCCAAACATACAAACTGATAAAACTGGATGTACAAAGGTGGAACAGAAATTTCACACTTGGCAAATGAGCAGATACATTTTTATCTCACAATGAGCCGGCGAATAATCAGCTTGTTTTAGCATCCCTAAAAAAAATACGAAAGAAAAATCAACCATGCAAGACAGACTTGCCTGAAGCATCCGTTTTAAACAGAGACAAAGTCTGTAATGGATTTAGAAAGCTGCGTTTTAAAAGGTCAAACATGTTTTAAACACAGATCAGCCTGAAGAAAGAACCCTAAGGTCATCCTACTGTTTAAACAGGGATACACCCATATTTAAACTGTAAGTTAACATGACAATCATTAAATAAATAATGAAGTAATATCACTGACATCACATACATATTCATTGCAGCAGTCACAGAACGGTTGAGATCTTAATGGCTTCTCAACTCCTAGAGAGCAATGAGAAACATCTGAGATTTGACAACAAACATTAAAAAAAAGACTGACAACAGTCAAATGTAGCTGTCCATTTCTCACAGCAGATAGATCTTGCTCTTACTTCTCATGTCTGATAAAGTGACATATTGTTGTGGAATTGTATTGAAATGATGAGATGATTGTCAATATAATGCTCCAGACAGATAAGCGTACCGTCAGCACATGACTCTCCCACTATCAGTAGACAGCAGCTGTTCGCCGCTTCCCAAAGAAAAGCAGCTTTCCTTTATTTTTCACTCTGCCTTCTTTAAGTTTCATTAACACCTGATAGTGAGAGTGCTTTATCTTTGTTGAGTTGCTGCATTGAATGTTTGCTTTTAAAACCAAACTTGTCTGTTTTTTAATGCGTTTTTGTCATAGACTGTAAAAGAAATATGGACGTAGTGTCTGTGACGTCACCCATAGGATTCTGAAGAGCAGTTTTGAAGCGTAAAGTAGGGACGAGCTTGCCGTTGCCATCTTAGCAGCGCGTCACCGTGCGTCACACCTGGATAACAGAAAATGGGCAAAGAAGCAGGACGTGGGTGGAGCTGAGGTGACGCGATGACTAACAGACAGCAGATAAATGGCTATCCACCTGTCACTCAAAGTGGCCACGCCCTTAATTGTGCAGAACTTTAAGGACTTTATATAATGTAAATGAATGAGTTATAAAAAAATTCACCCCCTCACAGTTGTCATGAAGGGCAAAATTAGATATATAGACCAAAACCTGTAAACATGTTTTTTTCTGCTATAAAGTTGGGCATTTTAACATGGGGCTCAATGAGATTCTGCTTTCTTTTGGAGCCTGTCTCTAGCGGCCAGTCGATGAATTGCAGTTTAAGTCACTTCTGTATTGGCTTCAAGAGAAACTGGGGGAGGTTGCCGCTTGGTTTTTGTAGATAAATGCGCTGTTACTCTCAACGACAGAATATAACATACACTTAAAATTTTATGGAAACCTCTCGGATTTCATCAAAAATATCGGTAACACTTTACAATACGGGTGCACTAATATGCATTAATTCATGCTTAACTAATGCACAGATAATCATGAGTTAATGTATGACTCATGAAGACCTAAACCATTTATTAATGATTACTGCATCAGCAACTAATGAAGATTATATATGATTAATAGATTAAGTAATCATTCAGTTGTTATTAGTTAAATGTGTCATATTGTATTAATTCCCTAATAACATATTATATTAACTAATAGTGTAAATTCATGAATTAGTTAATAGTCATGTGCCTCAACAAGTAAAGTCATAACATAATAATACCTTTGCAAATCGTTAGCTAATGATTAATTAAAGCAGACAACTGAAAGTTGAAATGCATGGCTTTGACCCATTGTAGTAATTAACACTTTGGTATATGAATTTACACTACACTAGGGAATTAATACAATATGACACATTTAACTAATAACAATTGAATGATTACTTAATCTATTAATCATATATAATCTTCATTAGTTGCTGATGCAGTAATCATTAATAAATGGTTAAGGTCTTCATGAGTCATACATTAACTCATGATTATCTGTGCATTAGTTAAGCATGAATTAATGCATATTAGTGCACCCGTATTGTTAAGTGTTACCAAAATATCTTCATTTGTGTTCCGAAGATGAACTAAAGTCTTATGGGTTTGGAATGACATGAGGGTGAGTAATTTTTGGGTGAACTAACCCTTTAAACATGAAGTTTTCTATAATTTGATTGTGTGTTTAGTGTGTACATTATATTTTATTGTGTCATATATTTAAAATGTATACAATTAATGTCTAGTCCGAGCCAACAGAAGGTCTACTGTGACACAAGTCACAAAAATTTGAATGATGGTTATGGGAGGAATGTGTCACAACACACAGTGCATCGCACTCTGCTACGCATGGGGCTGCAAAGACCAATCAGAGTGCGTATGATGACCCCTGTTGCCCATCAAAAGTGCCTATAATGGGCACGCGAGTGTCGGAACCGGATCTTGGAGGAGTGAAAGAAGGTCACTTGGTCTGATGAGTCCCGTTTTCTTCTACATCACATGGATGGCAATGTACATGTGCGCTGTTTACCTGGGGAAGTGATGGCACTAGGACGCACTGTGGGACAACGACAAACCAGTGGAGGGAGGGTGATGCTCTGGACAATGTTCTGCTGGGAAACCCTGGATCCAGCCATTCATGTGGATGTAAATCTGACAGGTGCCACCTATCTAAACATTGGCCCTGTTTACACCTGGTATTAAGATATGTTTTGGTCGATCGGATCACAAGTAGACGAGGGAGACACATTCACATTTACAACTTGTGTTTTAATCCGTCTCTTTTGTCCACTTTCAGACACTTCTGTCCTGATTTCTTTGAGTGGAGGGTCTATGGTCGGGTAAATGTATGTTTTTTTTCAGATCTTTCGATCTAATGGACAAAATAAGCTCACGCAATTTACATATGAACGCGACCAGAGATGACAGAAATACATACGGAAAGCAGCAGCTTTAATTTCTGCTCTGACAGCCCAAAGACAACACTGTACACAGTGAGTGTGTGTTAGAAATCAAGAACTGGAGAACATTGTGCTTGGTACGTTCTTCATCTTCAAACCAAACTTGGTTCTATAGCCGATAAAGTTTAAATCCCGTCTGGCTAGCGCGCTTCCCATAATGTTTATGCATTAGGTCAGTAGGCGGAGAGTAGAGGGTCTTTTGTGGCTGTTCAAACACATTTGACCACTTGAGCGCTTACACTATGAAAGCAATCAGGTCGAATGCGTTTTCGACTACCTCTGGAAGTGGTCGAAAGTGGACAAGCTCAAAACGTTTTAGACCGTTTACACCTGTATTTAGCGTCGTCCACTTGTGATCCGATCGACCAAAACGCATCTTAATACCAGGTGTAAACAGGGCTATTATTGAGGACCAGGTACACCTCTTCATGACAGTGGTGTTCCCTGGTGGAAGTAAACTCTTTCAGCAGGAATGTTTGAGGAACATGATAAAGAGTTCAAGGTGTTGACCTGGCTTTAAAATCTAAAATCCAGTTGAGCATCTGTGGGATGTGCTGGACCAACCAGTTTGATCCATGGAGGCTCCACCTCGCAACCTATAGGACTCAAAGGATCTGCTGCTAACATCTTGGTGCCAGATACCACAGCACACCTTCAGGGGTCTAGTGGAGTCCATGCTTCGGCGGGTCGGCGCTGATGGATGGATGGATGGATGGATAGATAGATAGATAGATAAATAGATAGACTCAATTAGCTCAAAGACTGAAAGTCTCAGACATCTGTGCTGGATTCTGTTTCAGTCAGTGACAGTAATGCACAGGCTCTGTGAAAGGAGCACATCAAGTTGCTCATCAGACCTGGAGGCAGGGCTTAATTTGTGTTAAGATTAGAAACCCTTTTTAGATACCCTTCTTAATTCAGAAATTAATGCTATAATTTGTAACTATATAGGTCATCACTCTTACTTGTGCACATAATCCTCATACAGGTATTAGGCTTTTATTTTGGCTACTGTACTATTTGTGTTTTGATACCCCAGATCATAAGGCTATAGCTGAGGAAAGGCGTGCTATAAAGTGATCCGATTTAAGGTGCAGCTACATTTACTGTTGTTCCACAGATTTTTTGCAAGTGAAATCCAGTCATCAATGCGATTATGAACTTTGTGTGCATGTTACCATGCTAAAGTTTGTCAAATGATTTGAAAGCTGCTTGTATTGAAAGTGACTTCTATGTGAGCTGCGCCTTATACATCGCTACACTATTGACAAAAGACAATGGACATTTTTGGCTGCGAAATTTCACGAAATTTCTCTAATGTGACTGCGCCAACAGAATATTACAGAGACTTGGGCCATGCAGTAAGCAACCACTGAGAACACCCTAGCAATAACAACCATTAATAACACCACCAATTTTTCAGCAAAAGTAAATTAATGTTGTCTATAACATGTGTAAAAATAATGTCAGTGCACTTGTTAAACACATTTATTCAAAAACACATTCCTTGTCCTCCCCTTTCTATAATCATCCTGACAGATCCGTCATTACTTCTTCCGCAACCTCGTAATTTACAAATGAAGCAGTGACTGGAAGAGCAGACGGATGAGGAGGCGGATCTCTGAAGGTCCGATTTAACACGCTATAGTTGTGACTGTCAGTGGCCTGAATAGTTCCCCGGCGTCAGTCATGCGTGTTTGCACAGCTGGGAGCCAGCAGGGTCGACATTGGCACCAATGGCGCTGAAGGTACCACAGGGATGACTGCAAATAATGCCAATCAGGTCTGGTCCCAAAGGCAGGATGGTGGTAAATCACTGTACTTACTGACCTCATTTTATTGACTTTGGCAGGTAGGATATATTGTGCGCACAGGCATTTCTTCTGAACATATTAATTTATACTTAGATTAAAATTAATAATAAAATATTACGGACACACTTTATATTAGGTGGCCTTAACTACTATGTACTAACATTTAAATTAATCATTTGATACATACATGTTTTTACATTGTACTTACATTTTAAAAATTACCTGCATGTAATTACATCTGTAATTAATTTCTGTAGTTACATTTGTAATGACACTGTTGAGGCTTCCCTTACACCTAACCCTACCCTTAAACTTACCCATACCACCACACATGTCCCTAACTTTACCCGTATCCCACCTCAATAACAACAAAAGTGTTTTGCAATACAATATGAACACAATGAGTATTGTACTTATTTTTTGATGTACATAGTAGTTAAGGCCACCTAATATAAAGTGGGACCAATATTACTAGTGCTGTCAAATCGATTAATCACATCTAACACAGGTTTGTAAATATATCAGGCATAACATTATACAGGTGAAGTGATTATATCTTCATCACGGCACCTGTTAGTGGGTGGGATATATTAGGCAGCAAGTGAACATTTTGTCCTCAAAGCGAGTTTGACAAGGGCCAAATTGTGATGGCTAGATGACTGGGTCAGAGCATCTCCAAAACTGCAGCTCTTGTGGGGTGTTCCCGGTCTGCAGTGGTCAGTATCTATCAAAAGTAGTTCAAGGAAGGAACAGTGGTGAACCGGCGACAGGTTCATGGGCGGCCAAGGCTCATTGATGCACGTGAGGAGCGAAGGCTGTCGAAGGATGTTAATAGTTAATACTTAAGTATTAATAAAAGTTAATACTTGTTCAAAAAAGTTTTATTGAAAAAACTGTTGCTTTAATTACCTTGAACAAAACTGACAAACATTAACAAGACCTTTGATTCTTATTTGCTACTTAAATCTACAACATTTTTAAAAACATCAAATATTTATGCCCCGTGGAGACTTTAGCCCCGTTGTACCCTATAATTACACTGTAACAATGACACCTTAAAATAAAGTGTAACCAAAATATGTTATTGTAATATAAAATATACTGTAAAACAACAGAAACAATTCTACCAAGAACCGAATGCAGTGACCCACTGTGAAAAGTTTTCCCAGTGAGGTGTTTATCGGTTTGTTCATGCTGGGTGAGGATATCGTAACTGAAGGGGTGGGAGACAAAAGCAACAAAAGGCATGAAGGCCAAGTTCCTCACAGCTAAAACTTAAAGAGATAGTCAAGTAGCTTTTGCTGGAAAAAAAGGAAGGTATTAAATAAAAAAGGCAAAAAGAACAGACGTAAAAGGAATATAATTCATAAAAGGCTCAAGTAAAATCCAATCCTTTTTGTTTTGTGGTTATTCTCTATCCAAGGCAAAAATTTCTGCTGGAAAAAAAAAGTGACGAGAGCTTTAATTGAGTATGATCGATGTCACGGTAAATAGTTTCTTCAGACAGGCACTATTGATCACATAAAGAGCTGAATGTTTCAGGGCAATCATCTGCAATCTTCTGTAGGTCTAATATGGTAATGCTGAGAGAAATTATAGAAAGGATACTGTGTCACTATATATATATATTAGGGGTGTAACAATACACCAATGCCACGGTTTGGTTCATATCACGAACAGTTCATATTCTGTTCTGTTTGCTGTGGAGGCAGGGCACCAGCAATAATAACACTAGATTCACTTTTAACTTAATAATAACAACAACAACAATAATTTAACTCATTAACTTTATCTTTATAACTTGGCTTTATGTTTTCTTTAGAGCAGTTAGCATACCTGAGTAAACTAAAATGAAATAAATGCCACCACTGTAGACTAGTCAGAAATAAACTGGTTTATCTACTCATTTTTACCATACATTTAAAATGTTCAAGGTTTAAGTTCTTCTTCATAAACACCATCATGTCCACATTCTCAGGTGAGAGACTTGGTCTCTGTGCTGTAACAATGTCCCCTATATATATATTCCACAAAAAATGATGACACACAAGTAATGTCCCACTTTAGCCTACTTAACAAACACATAAATTGTATGAATATGACTAATACTGATGAATACAGGTGCTGGTCATATAATTAGAATATCATCAAAATGTATTTCACTAATTCCATTCAAAAAGTGAAACTTGTATATTATATTCATTCATTACACACAGACTAATATATTTCAAATGTTTATTTATTTTAATTAACTGACAACTAAGGAAAATCCCAAATTCAGTATTTCAGTAAATTAGAATATTACTTAAGACCAATACAAAGAAAGGATTTTTAGAAATCTTGGCCAACTGAAAAGTATGAACATGAAAAGTATGAGCATATACAGCACTCAATACTTAGTTGGGGCTCCTTTTGCCTGAATTACTGCAGCAATGCGGCGTGGCATGGAGTCGATCAGTCTGTGGCACTGCTCAGGTGTTATGAGAGCCCAGGTTGCTCTGATAGTGGCCTTCAGCTCTTCTGCATTGTTGGGTCTGGCATATCGCATCTTCCTCTTCACAATACCCCATAGATTTTCTATGGGGTTAAGGTCAGGCGAGTTTGCTGGCCAATTAAGAACAGGGATATCATGGTCCTTAAACCAGGTACTGGTTGCTTTGGCACTGTGTGCAGGTACCAAGTACTGTTGGAAAATGAAATCTGCATCTTCATAAAGTTGGTCAGCAGCAGGAAGCATGAAGTGCTCTAAAACTTCCTGGTATACGGCTGCGTTGATCTTGGACCTCAGAAAACATAGTGGACCAACACCAGCAGATGACATGGCACCCCAAACCATCACTGACTGTGGAAACTTTACACTGGACATCAAGCAACTTTGTGTGCCTCTCCTCTCTTCCTCCAGACTCTGGGACCCTGATTTCCAAAGGAAATGCAAAATTTACTTTCATCAGAGAACATAACTTTGGACCACTCAGCAGCAGTCCAGTCCTTTTTGTCTTTAGCCCAGGCGAGATGCTTCTGATGCTGTCTGTTGTTCAAGAGTGGCTTGACACAAGGAATGAGACAGCTGAAACCCATGTCTTGCATACGTCTGTGCGTAGTGGCAGCAGGGGGGGGGGGGGGGGGGGTGTGCTAAGTCACGGTTACCACCCACGGTACAAACCGCAATACTCTCACGCCGAACCGAGCGCGCCCCACCCCCTGCTGCCCCGGCCAAGCTCTCACTTCACCCTATGCCACAAAACAATATTTTTCTTCCTTGACATTTGATTAAATAGTAAAACACTTTTCACAACTAATAAGACCTGTATTTTTACTAAATATTATTATAATAATATTATTTACTAAATATACACTAACTTTTGTCTTCCAAGTGCATGTCACGTGACTTTGGTGATCGCTCAAGTTGCATGTTGGAAGGACCAAGAGAGCCAGTTTGCCCATTTAGCCAGGTTGGCTAAATGCTACCTTGGAGTCCCAGCAACATCGGTCCCCAGTGAGAGGGTGTTCTCTACAGCAGTGTTTCTTAGCTGGTTTGGTCGCGAGAGTGGGTCGCGGCGTGCCTGAGAAAAACGTGTTGTCCCAATTCAGTATCTGCGGTCAGATGATGTTGTAAGGCTATATGTTGTGTCATTTTTGTAGCCTGTTACGAAACAAAAAATGACCTTTCATGTCCTGTCAGCCTTTATACTGTGCTCGTAGCGGACACTCTTCAATTGCACGCGCAAATGCGGCGGCGCGCACTGTATATCACGTTTTTGCTTCTCCACTCCTTCCTTGTGCGCTTTATTACACCCACACGTGACACATTGTACAATGTGCAATCACATTGTACGAATTCATCCAAAATTTAGCCATGAAAAAATGCAGTCTGACACAATTCGGAAAGCAACACCAGATGAAAATGAGCTTGTGTAGCAAGAAGCTTTGCGTTTATGTACTTTTTCTGAGTATGTTAACTGTTCTATACTAGCTAAAAAGCTAATTTACTAGCACTTGTGCATTTTGCATTTTTGACTGCAGCAAACAAAAATCTGTAATCATGCTAAAACATGTTTTTCTATCCCTAAATGCGCTATCATCTTTCACAAAAGTATGTTGAAGCCTACCGGTGCATTTCAGCTTAGATAAGAAAGCCACATAGCCAGAAAGATGCTTTTGCTGCAGTTTCTGTGGCCTCCTGCCAGTTTCACAGAACATTGAATGGGGTTAGACACTTGCCGTCTCAACACAAGCTTTCATCTTGGATTATATTCTTCATCTAGAGTGGAGAGTCTGCTACTCCTGCCCTAGAGCTCTCTTTAACGTCCACCCACCATCGTGCAAAAAAACAGAAAATCTCCCCACAGACATCTCTTTTGAACATCATCACACCGATAATTCATATTTCTCATGTTCCACTTGTGTGGCGTAGGGGCAAATCAGGAAGCTGTGAGTGCCCACATGAGACAGATCTGCCAGTTTGAGTCAAAGGTTGAGAGGGAAAAGATCCTTTTGCACTCCACTGGGCCGCATGGAAGCGCTGCACCGATCATGAACTGTTAAAATCACAAGTGCTATGATGTATTACTGTGGACATCTGGAAACACACCTGCTTGGCTGCTAAATCTCATCAGAAATCATGATATAATAATATTACTTACACATCACAGGTGTGTAATGGATTAACCATGACCAAAAAGTACCATAGTATTACCTTGTTTTTTGGACGATACATTCAACTGTTTAACTATTAACAGTTTTGCTCTTGCTCTCAAGCAGAATTAGCTATGTTGGATCTGGTTTCTTAGATACCATGGTAATAGCATAGTTTTGTTTGGTACTGTACTATGGTAACACCATGCATTTTTGGAAATCTAGAAAAGTAGTACAATGGTTTCTTGGACACGGTGCCATGGTAATAACATGGTTAATGGTACTATAAAGGACCTTGGTACAACCATGATTTTACTACTACTACCACAGTATTTTGTATCATATGAAACCCATGGTACATACCATAGTATTACCATTTATGGTACTTTTTTTACAGTAAGAGATGGATTTTTGCACATCCACCATGGTTGTACACTAGATTTTTGTACATGTACTATTTCTTTCTTTTAAATGTACCATGATATTACCATAATTTTTGGATATCTACCATGATAGTATTGTGGAGTGTTTTCGACAAGGTACTATAGTGTTTTTGGACATCTACTATGGTAGTACTATTGTCATTTAAAGGTATTTCTTGAGGTATCTTTAATTACCATATAAATACCATTCTATATTGTGTATGAATGGTGCCATCATGCCGAATAAAATGGACTGATAACCCCCTGTATTGTGTCAAAACCAAAATCTTGCCAATTATTAATGCACAATATGTTTTAAAATATTTTAGTGATGTACTTTTCAGTAATGCAAAATAAATATTAATTTAATTTAAATAATTTTGCATATATTTTTTATTTAACTATTAACTATTTTTTATATAATTATACACTCACCTAAAGGATTATTAGGAACACCGTACTAATACTGTGTTTGACCCCCTTTCGCCTTCAGAACTGCCTTCATTCTACGTGGCATTGATTCAACAAGGTGCTGAAAGCATTCTTTAGAAATGTTGGCCCATATTGATAGGATAGCATCTTGCAGTTGATGGAGATTTGTGGGATGCACATCCAGGGCACGAAGCTCCCGTTCCACCACATCCCAAAGATGCTCTATTGGGTTGAGATCTGGTGACTGTGGGGGCCATTTTAGTACAGTGAACTCATTGTCATGTTCAAGAAACCAATTTGAAATTATTCAAGCTTTGTGACATGGTGCATTATCCTGCTGGAAGTAGCCATCAGAGGATGGGTACATGGTGGTCATAAAGGGATGGACATGGTCAGAAACAATGCTCAGGTAGGCCGTGGCATTTAAACGATGCCCAATTGGCACTAAGGGGCCTAAAGTGTGCCAAGAAAACATCCCCCACACCATTACACCACCACCACCAGCCTGCACAGTGGTAACAAGGCATGATGGATCCATGTTCTCATTCTGTTTACGCCAAATTCTGACTCTACCATCTGAATGTCTCAACAGAAATCGAGACTCATCAGACCAGGCAACATTTTTCCAGTCTTCAACTGTCCAATTTTGGTGAGCTTGTGCAAATTGTAGCCTCTTTTTCCTATTTGTAGTGGAGATAAGTGGTACCCGGTGGGGTCTTCTGCTGTTGTAGCCCATCCGCCTCAAGGTTGTGCGTGTTGTGGCTTCACAAATACTTTGCTGCATACCTCGGTTGTAACGAGTGGTTATTTCAGTCAAAGTTGCTCTTCTATCAGCTTGAATCAGTCGGCCCATTCTCCTCTGACCTCTAGCATCAACAAGGCATTTTCGCCCACAGGACTGCCGCATACTGGATGTTTTTCCCTTTTCACACCATTCTTTGTAAACTCTAGAAATGGTTGTGCGTGAAAATCCCAGTAACTGAGCAGATTGTGAAATACTCAGACCGGCCCGTCTGGCACCAACAACCATACCACGCTCAAAATTGCTTAAATCACCTTTCTTTCCCATTCTGACATTCAGTTTGGAGTTCAGGAGATTGTCTTGACCAGGACCACACGCCTAAATGCATTGAAGCAACTGCCATGTGATTGGTTGATTAGATAATTGCATTAATGAGAAATTGAACAGGTGTTCCTAATAATCCTTTAGGTGAGTGTATATTATATATCAAACTGTATTATACTGTATATTGTAGCATTTTGCTAGGGGACTGAATTAGTTTGAACATCTGAAACATTAGGAAGCTTTGAGAAATATATAATAAAAGATGACTTACACACAGAACAGCCTTTGAGGGGCAGGTGTAAGACTGTGACTGTATGAAAACTGAAGGTTTGTGCTGAAGAGATGAGAATAGGTTGAATGTTCTTTTAAATGACACACAGGCCTTAAACTCAAAGCGACAGACCCCTGCAGCCAGAATGACAGAGTGCATTGTGGTTCCCCTTCTTGATATTGTATCTTAGAGCCACAAAGCAAGTCATCTAGAAAGGCAGAATTACGCTGAGTAATGACCATTATGTAGGAAGTAAACAGCAAAAAGGCACAATAATGAGAGCTAAATGCAAATTACTGCATTGAAAACAGAGGTTAACGTCAAAATCAATTTGAATCAAGTTCACAGAAGTATGCCTCTTAAAAACCAAGGTTCTGTGGGTTTTAGTCTATTTTTGTTAGATTTGAGGCTATAAATATTCTAGTGTATTAAAAAAAAAAGTTGACACTGAAAATGTCAGGAAATTTTCCAGAAACTTTCCAAAAAATCCAGGAAAGTTTCCAAAACTTTCCAAACCTAAAAGTAACCTATACGAATTTGAGGTGAACCCACTAACGCTGCCTTAATTTCCTGTTTCAAAAATACACCAAAACAGAAAAATATTTTTTTTGTTTGTCAGATGATTTCATTGGGGTTTTAGCCAGACAGTGTTTGTCCAATCAGCACACAAAAAAATTCTTAGTGATTGTACGATTGTCTTCAAGCCCCTGATTGACCAATTTGATTCAAGTCAACAGAAGCCAATCAGTTTATTAAAAAGCCTGTTTATAGGCTAACAGACAATGCTAACAATAATAGGTTACATAAAACATCTGTTAACAGACTGCAAAAACGCTTTGAGACCAAATGACTGCAATAAAGATGTAATTAGCCATCATAGTCACAAGCTTTAGCAAAACTAAAAACACTGCTAACTGCTAAAGACATAGTCATGTAGTTTTGTCCTGCTTAATGGCCATCTGCCTTGTTTTTCAGAATAAGAAAGAAAAGTATCTGTGTTATCAAAGCCACAACTCATGGTTGTCTTTTGATATCATTCCCAACAAACAAAAGTATGTTCTTCTAAGACATTTTGCTAACGTTCAAGTTATGAAAACGTTATTTCTGAAAGTTAAATAGACTAATGTTTAAAAAGATATAAAACATTTTTTATCTATGTTAATAAGATGTAAACAAAATTGATGTATTTAACTCACATGCATATCTCGGGTCTTTAGTGACCCGGGACGTCATTCACTACCCTCCTCCTCATTCATTTTTTTAAGTTAGACATCAACCTTCTTAGTATTCCTCAATCAATTCATTATAAACAATATAACAAGAGAATAATAATAATATTTATAAAAGAATGCCTGTTTTCCCATTCATTTTCTGTAAAAATTGTAGAGGGTCGCTAACGACCCGAGGTGTGTAACAGTGTAAGTATTTTTTTTCTGCACAACTATAACTGAATCTTTGATGACTGAATAAGTGCAGTTCACCTTTATTCCACAAGGTGGCAATGTCTGATACACAATGATGAAGTGACGTTTCACTCATAGTTACCGCAGGCAGAAAACAAAAGAATAGGAAGAATCATCAGCAAAACTTGAAATGGCTCAGTGATTTACTGCAGAGCAACTGAACACAATCCAATATTAGTGTCACTGTCACTTGATGGTGCATCTGGTGAAGAAGCTGTCAGCGATCAAAATATTGATTGTGAAGATGTTGAAAATGATAGTTTCGAGAATATGTTTGAGATGGTGAATATGAGGCAGATGCTGAATGTACTGGGAAATGAGCTCTGACGAGGACAGTGATGATGAGATAAAACATCTGCTCAAACTGAACCCTTCCAAGCTCCAAATGGTACAAAATATGCTTTATTTTATTCTTCTGTAATTGTTACTCTAATATCAGGAGTTTAATATTATCGTGACAGGTAGAGATCCATCCGTGTTAGATATAAAGACCCGAATATGTAATATTGATTGGCGAAACATTCATGCATTTAAAGGTTATATAAATGCATATACAATATCAGTCTGTATAATTTTAATTTGTTATATTTTTTTTTACATATGCTACAGTTTATCCATAATGGCCTGACGTATATAAAGAACCAAACTATTTAGCTATCACCCATGCAGTAACAATTGGCATCCTGTCATTGTGTCACTGGAAACTTCTGTCCAGTCTGTCCTCTTTGCATCTCCTATTTAACACAATTACACACTTTGCTTCCTGATTGAGTGTGTTCATTTATAGCATCCTCTTTATCTTCATCCTTTACTTAAACCCTCATAAATAGCATGGCCAACCCTTGGTGAACGATAGCTTTCAACTTCATTTATTAATTACTTAAACAAAACTAAAATAGCATGGCAGAGCGTGGGTCGAGATGGGAAGATGAGCACAGCGAATCATGGCAACAACAAAAAAACTCTAAACTGCAACAGAAGCATTAAAATAACAATAGAGTAGCTGAGCCAAACTTTTCGCTTAATGCCAAAAAAGTAACATTGTTTTACACAACAGTTCAATAAGTTGCCTATATTACTGAGTAACCTTCATTTTAGACACAATTTTGGCAGTTACACTGTAAGTTTTGCTCTGCCAACGAAAATAGTTCCAAACAAAGTCACAGTATCTCTGAGCCACACATTTCATTCTCGAATGAATCAGCATTTTTGAACGAATCGATCAGTTCAGTGAATGATTGATCTCAAATCAGTCACCTAGCTTCATCCATGAACAAATCCGTGTTTTCTAAACAAATCAGTTCAAGAATCATTCAAAGTTTGTTTGAATGAATCAATGAATTCTTCAATGATTCACAGTCATTTATCGCCACCTACTGGTATAACAATGTTACCTAGCTAATCAAATTCAAGGACCCGAAACTGTTGTATATAAATAATGCTGTTGTTCCAAATATCAGCTGTGATTACTTTTTTACAGTGCAAACAGTTACGCGACATAACTTTGAATCAGAAAGTCACAGTAAAGCTAAAACTGAGTGAAGTTTTCAAAAAATGTGGAGGTTGTTGGTAATAACTAAGCTGAATAAGTATAGACTCTTTCCAATGCAGGAAAGATAAAGAGCGATACAGCGAGTGGAAGTTAGAGGAGATATAGCCTGTCCATAAATTTAGTTTTGGAGCCATTTATTGTCTGTGCCTAACATTGGTTTTGGTCATTGCAGACACTTTATCTCTAGAGATAAATGAACTGGGGGCAAATGTATTGAGCCATAGGAAGTGTCAAGCGTTAGTATCTGTGTTGACTATCGAACTGTTTCTAGTAATTAAAGATTGTGTAACTGCAAGTGATTTGTGTGTGTGAGAGAGAGAGAGAGAGAGAGAGAGAGAGAGAGGGAGGGTTTTTGAAGAGCGAGAGTCGGGAAAGCTGTGCTACTTGTACTTTACTTTTGGCTTCAAGGCAAGGAGAAACTATGTGATGAAGGTAACATTAATTATGTTTCCTGACGCCTTCTCTCCACTGAGATTAGCAAGCATCTATAACATAAGGCCATAAAAATATGACAAAAAAAATTGTCCAGTATATAATATCATCATAATGTAGCCTACTACTACCTGACAGATATCACTGATTGGTGTCTTGAGAAATCATACCTGACAGCTCTTTTAGCCAGATCAGAAAACCAGCCAACCAGAGTTGTTGACATTGAGTTTCATGACATGGGGAGCAAGGTTTTGGAGAGGGTGGTTGACATTAGCAAAATGGTATAAGTTAGCATGGCTGAAATTGCTTACTAAACCCTCAGATTTACATAGTAAACAAATAGCACTTGTTGCTCTGTGGTGTCACATCTGGTTAGGTTTATAATACCTGAAAAGAGCCGTTAGCATTCTTATTGATTTCAAAGCCTAGCCCTAGTTGTGGAGTTAAAGGGTTAGTTCACTTTAAAGTGAATTAACACGGTTACTTACATGTTGTAGCATTACCGTCGAGTCCATATCGTAAAAGTCTGTTTGCAAAGCCTGCGCCAAAATTGCGACTGATTTACCAAAGAATCCACAGTGAAATGTACCGAACAAACAAATAATGCTCAACTGAGACATTCACATTGTTGAAAATAAATAACCACATTCCTAGCATTAGGATCCTTTGGAAGGTAATGTTATTTTTAGTCCAGTGTTCCTGTATGTCTCTTCTCTCCTCTTCATCTCACTAACACTCCAGTGGGCAGGGCCAAATACGCAATGATGAAGTAGGCATTGATTTTCTTCTGCAGAGGTGGTCTTTCACCTATCTGGTCTTGGTTACAATAAAAGCTGTTTTTGGACTAAGGAGAAAGTTTTCAGTTCTAAAACTTATAGGATATTCTTATAGTATGATAGTATATGCCAAAAGCTCAAGGAAAGTTTGATTTCTCAATTCATCACCCCTTTAATGTTCGCAAAACCAAGAAAAAATATTTCATGCAGAGAACAATGGGAATGTTAGCAAACCATTTTTTAGAACATTTTGGTAGCTGGTTAATTGATACAGAATTACAGAAAAGGAATTTTGTACTTGTGGCGAGGGGGGCGTGGTTTCGCGAGGTCTGCACAGACGGAGGAAGTCACGAGACGAGCGGTGAGAAAGTAGGTCAAGTGCATGATGATAAACACCTGTGTCTGATTGCAGTGATTGGCGCGGAGAGACCGGTTAAAAGCCACGCAGGAACAGAGTGCCGAGGGAGAGGGAAGCTGAGAACTTGTGGGACGGACAGAGTGAGCCTGAAAGAAGGAAAAACGACGACAGTGACGAATCAAGAGTACTTTGAGTGTTCAGTTGACTGAGTGCGCGTGGCGCCAGTTTATGTTATGTTTTAAAGTGAAAATAAAGCCCACGAGTTCCAGCTTATCGCCGACCCTGCCTTCTTCCTTTCCTCCACAAACGAACTTTGCTACAGCACTCTACTAATATAATGAAACACTGAACTCTGTTGAAAAAAAACAGCATATGCTGGTTATGTATGTTTTAAAGCATGGCAGCTGGTTTTAGCTGGTTTATGCTGGTCCTTAGTTGGTCATGAGCTGGTTTAAGCTGGTCTTGAGCTGGGGCTAGTTTCTTAAGACCAGTTTAGGACCAGCACTTGACCAGCTTAAAACAGCTCAGCTGCCATGCTTCTAAACATACCTAACCAGCATATGCTGTTTCAACAGGGAAATGTATTTTTTAATCGTACCTGGTGTAGTTACAACAGCAGGCGCTAATCTGGCTATGCTTACCTTAACCCTATGTTTAGGAAATGGTGTTTTTCTGCATGGCTTCAACAAAATAAACCAATAAATGTGCAGTAGGGTCAAGAAAGATGTTTACAAAAAATGTCTAACAGAAAAAAAACATTTTGTTTCTGAACACAGACAAGCAACAAATCATCAATGAGAACGTTTTAAAGGTTAAATGCTGCAACTCATCATAAAACTGCAGATGTCACAGCAAAAGAGCACCGGCGTATGTTTGTGAACTAGTGAACCCCACAACTCTGACTAAGTGATGAACGGCGAACTGTCTTTCACGGGAGCTGCCCTTCCTGTGGTCGTCTGCGTTTACAGGCCACTGCCTCTCAGAGCAATCAGGCCCCAGCAGGCTTTACTGCGCAAAGCCAAGCAAGCCAGATAGTGTGTGTATGAAGGCACTGTAGATCAGCCAACGGTGTCGCTCATCACAATGTCAAGTCCGAGCGGCGTGAGTCATGGTGAGCAACATTCACTGTCACAAAACACTGACAGTACAACACCAAACCAATCATGGGAAAGAAACAGGCACAATCCTGACAGGAAATTCCCCAGCATTATATGTTATACTTCACAATGGCATAACGGATTGAAAACGAAGCTGTTTTTTCTGCTTGGGTGAGTCATCAAATCTCATTACCCACAATTCCAATGAGTGACCTAGATGAAGATTAGCTAATGCTGCTTGCATGCATGTCACTTAACGCGGCGTCACGGAAAACCGCATTCAACACAGTCTGTTTTGAGGTTGGAGTCATATCCCGCCCACCTACCCCTCCCATCCCATTATGCCCTAAAATGGAAATAAGTATGAACATATGACAAAATGAAGCGACATTAATGGTTGTGAATCATATTTGTTTGATGATCCCAACCGTTATATGCTTGATAAGCACACAAGCCTGTGGGACAATCTGGCAAAATGTCGGGCTCAGGAAAAACCAGCCAAGCAAATGAATTAAGCACTTTGCCACATGCTGAAACAAACCCATGATTAGGACGAATCTGGCCAGCATCAATGTGAATATGGTAATTATGAAAAAAATAATCAGAGAAAAAAAGGTCAGGCTATTCCATCTTCATGAAAAAATGACTAATATAGCATAATTATCATTCAGGGTCCAAAAATAAAAGCTTAGTTCAGCCAAAAATGAATATTCAGATCATTTACTAACCCTTATGTTGTTCCAAAAGCCATATCTTTCTTTCATGGAAGAGAAAAATAGGGAATTGATCTGAATTTAATTCAGTGAGATAGTAACTTCTGTAACCGGATCATTGATTCAGTGAGTACTCAAGAATTGGATTTGTTAATGAATCATTCAGTTTTGTGAACTGCAACTGATTTATAGAAAAATACAGATTTGAAAAAAATCATTAAGTCAAGATTTTATATAAATAATGATATTTTTTTCCGTATAGCTTCGAAAGACTTAGCGCAAGTATAGAGCAAGGCATGTGGACTATGATTATGATACTTTATATTTTGTTTATCATTTTGAAGCTTGAAAGTCTCAAAAAAAAGTTTGTAGAATATTCTTAAAAAATTTACCTTTTGTGCTTCATGAGAAAGTCATACAGGATTTAGAAGGGTACATGGCGTAAAAAGGTTCATTTTTACTTGCATTATTTTACACATTTACATGTTTTACATTTACATATTTTTATATTTTATGTACACTACCAGTCAAAAGTTTGGAAACTGTACTATTTTGATTGTTTTTGAAATAAGTCTCTTCTGCTCACCAAGGCTGCATTTATTTGATCCAAAATACAGCAAAAACAGTATTATTGTGAAATATTTTTTACAATTTAAAATAACTTTTTTCTATTTGAATATATTTTAAAATGTAATTTCTTCCTGTGATTCAAAGCTGAATTTTCAGCATCATTACTCCAGTCTTTAGAGTCACATGATCCTTCAGAAATCATTCTAATATGAGGATTTGATGATCAAGAAACATTTATTATTATTATCAATGTTGAAAACAGTTGTTTTTTCATGATTATTTAATAAATAGATAGTTCAAAAGAACAGCATTTATCTGAAATATAAAGCTTTTGCAACATTATAAATGTCTATACTGTCACTTTTGATCAATTGAATGCATCCTTGCTGAATAAATGTATTAATTTTTTTAAGTTCTTTCCCCCCCCAAAAAAAAAAATATCTTACCGACCCAAAACTTTTGAACGGGAGTACAATGTTACAAAGCTTTCTATTTCAGATAAATACTGTTCTTTTGAACTTTCTATTCATCAAAGAATCCTAAATAAATGATTTACACAACTGCTTTCAACATTGATAATAATCATAAATGTTTGTTGAGCAACAAATCATCATATTAGAATGATTTCTGAAGGATCATGTGACACTGAAGACTGGAGTAGTGATGCTCAAAATTCAGCTTTGCATCACAGGAATGAATACATTTTAAAATATATTCAAAATAGAAAATAGTTATTTTACATTTTTACATATGTGTGTGTGTACACTGTAAAAAATGCTGGGTTGTTTTAACCTAATTTTGGGTCAAATATGGACAAACCCAACCGTTAGGTTGAAAATGTAATTTAAAAATTTAACCCAACGGCTGGGTTTGTCCATATTTAACCCAAAATTGGGTTAAAACAACCCAGCATTTTTTAGAGTGTATGTACACCGATCCTAATCCTAATATTCCTAATATTGTGTTGGTCCCCTTTTTGCTGCCAAAACAGCCCTGACCCATCGAGGCATGGACTCCACTAGACCCCTGAAGTTGTGCTGTGGTATCTGACGCCAAGATGTTAGCAGCAGATCCTTTAAGTCCTGTAAGTTGTGAGGTGGGGCCTCCATGGATCGGACTTGTTTGTTCAGCACATCCTACAGATGCTCGATTGGATTGAGATCTGGGGAATTTGGAGGCCAAGTCAACACCTCAAACTCGTTGTTGTGCTCCTTAAACCATTCCTAAACCATTTTTGCTTTGTGGCAGGGTGCATTATCCTGCTAGTTTTGTGCATTTGTATTTATATTAAATGTAGACTAAATACCATAAAGCCATTCTAGATATAGAAACAATATTTTTACTTTTTACCATGTAGTGAGGTTTGAGGTTTTGCCTGCGGTGATCTAAATAGAGTGCTCGGTAATTTAAATAAGAATAGAGTTCTAACTCAGTAATAATATTTCAATTTCACCCTTTAAAATACGAGTTAAGTTTTACAGATATTATTTGTGTATTAAATTTACATTTGTGTCATATCTCAATCTACTCTACTGTCAACTCAATCTTTTGTCAAATCTGTCATGTTACCAAGAAACAAACATGTTATAGGAGCCGGCCCCCAGGTGTGTCCACAACATAGAATCTGGCCCCCTTCTAAAAAAGTTTGGACACCCCTGGTGTACACGGTCTGCAACGATGCTTAGGTAGGTGGTACGTGTCAAAGTAACATCCACATGGATGGCAGGACCCAAGGTTTCCCAGCAGAACATTGCCCAAAGCATCACACTGCCTCCACCGGCTTGCCTTCTTCCCATAGTGCATCCTGGTGCCATGTGTTCCTCAGGTAAGCGACGCACACGCCCCCGGCCATCCACGTGATGTAAAAGAAAACATGATTCATCAGACCAGGCCACCTTCTTCCATTGCTCTGTGGTCCAGTTCTGATGCTCAGCATGGGCACCCTGACTGCTATGCAGCCCCATACACATCAAACTGTGATGCACTGTGTATTCTGACACCTTTCTACCAGAACCAGCATTAACTTCTTGAGCAATTTGAGCTACAGTAGCTCGTCTGTTTGATCGGACCACACGGGCCAGCCTTCGCTCCCCACGTGCATCAATGAGCCTTGGCCACCCATGACCCTGTCGCCGGTTCACCACTGTTCCTTCCTTGGACCACTTTTGATAGATACTGACCACTGCAGACTGGGAACACCCCACAAGAGCGGCAGTTTTGGAGATGCTCTGACCCAGTCATCTAGCCATCACAATTTGGTCCATTTTTCCTGCTTCTAACACATCAACTTTGAGGACAAAATGTTCACTTGCTGCCTAATATATCCCACCCACTAACAGGTGCTGTGATGAAGAGATAATCAGTGTTATTCACTTCACCTGTTAGTGGTCATAATGTTATGCCTGATTGGTATATGTATATATATATATATATATATATATATATATATATATATATATAAAGTTGAAGTAAAAATGTAAATTTTTACTCTCATGTCCCTCAAAAGCCTGTATGACTTTCTCATGAGGCACAAAATATATATTTTTAAATATATTAATTTTAGTAGCTTAATGCAAGGAATATTTGTGGCACCACATGGAGCATCCTAGTTGGGGTAAAATTCATTAAAATATGTATTGTTTCCGTTGCTTACATGCATGAAGAGATTTCATTCCATAAAATGAATATGAGAAGTTACACCCATGAATAGAAAATGAACCATAAACATTTATTAGTTTAGTCAAACTGATTATGTGAACCACATAAAATATATGAATCAATAAAAACCCAAGAGCTTTATGGATGAGCATGTCTAATGAAAATCCAGAACTAAACCAGCATCCTTAGACTTTTCTATTCTATTCTATTCTATTCTATTCTATTATAAACAAAGATCAAGAATGAGGGTTAAGTATCCCTACTAACCACTTACATTGTCTATTACAGAAGATGTGTTATGAGACGTTCACAACTCTTCTGTATGTGATAAAAACGTCTTTGGGGAGTGTTTTATCACGCTAGCACTCATTGCATTTAGTCCTAATTTTCATTCATAAGATAGCGTGCAACACATCTCTTCATTACCGCTTCTGACCATCCCAGCGAGCTCTGAATATACAGTATTTATAATGGAACATCAAGCGCTTCAGAGGATGACAGTTGAAGAGGCGTCGTGGGTTTGTCGTGCCGTGGAATGAGGGCAGATTTACGCAGAGGGCGAATTTTGCGAGGAATGTGTATGAGGACCTGCGAGGGGACGTACACGTTTTCAGGTTGAGCACAGATGCTAATGTGATGAAAGCCTAATGCCACTTGTGTCATTTGTAAAATCAGTGAATTGCAAAGAGAGAGATATGTTAGCCAGAGGGATTTGTAAAGTGTGGCACCAAAGTAGCTTATGCAAATTGGACACGTTATCATGATCACTTCTGAAAATAGATGGGAAACACTGAAAAATGAATTTGAGTTTGGGGTTTGTAGTGAGTTGATGGCCTCAGTCTTTGATGCTTTTGACTTCAAATGGCTCATTTGATTCACATGGAGCCATATTAACAGTTTTGCAGATATATGCTGCTGACTGCACAGCCAGGCGAAGCTTGATGTCTAGCTCCCCTCTCTCTGGGCTTAATGGGTGGAACTTGAAGGTCCACCACACCCTAACCCTACCCAATAACCCTATCCCTAAACATGACTAGGTCAAGCTCCACCCATTAGGTCCTCAGCCTCAAGGGGCGGTCACACTGCACTTTTCGTTCCATTGACATCCATTCAAACGCATGCGAATGTGTCAGACCGGAAACGCAAGCTCATGCAAAAAGTTTCGCATTTCGTTGCATTCCAGAGTTTAAGCTTGGTGAACTCTGAGCTGCGAATTTGCATCACGTGACGATGTGTGACCAGTCAAAGATCAATATATCACGCCATGACCTCTTGGCTGAATTAAAAGAACGATGTTTTTGCAGTAAAGTCGAGTAGATTGTATATTTTTTACATTTTGAGTGTAGTACTATTTGTTATGTGTTGAATTCATGTTTATAATAAAGACGTTTCAGAGAGTGACATCATATCACGGCCGTTGCAGTGTGAGAAGAAATTTTACATGCTCAAAGTCTAGTGTGACCACGGCTTAAGACGTCACACACACTGGCCACTGGCTGAACGTCTGATGCATATGGTACACTTAACTGGAAAAACTTCAGGAGATTCAAAGTTGTCATCTGATTGGTTGATTTCTACAAGATGTCCGGGAGACGTGTGTGTCACGTTCTTTAACGGTCCACCTGGAAACAAAGCCGTCATGAGGGCAAACTCCCCCGTGGAAGAAGAACGCCGTCGTGTTTACAACTGTGACAATTAACAGGATCAACTAAATGTTGGATTTTCAAAAGTATATCAAGCATGTAAAGTTCGTGGCATTGACAGTTTTACACACCAGTCTGTTATTATAGGGACATCAACGTTACATTTTCATGCCCTTAAACATGACGCAGAACAAAACGAACTGTGACTGGCTGCTTCACGTGTCAGTCAGACATCCTCTGGGGCGGTCCTTGGCCAATGAAAGCAAGGTTTCTGCAGGTTTTATGAAGGTAAATTTAAGACCTTTTTTAAGACTAATTAAAGAAAATTTAAGGAATAAATTGAAGGGAACATAACACGTCAATATGTTCTCTAAATGTAAATGTCTAAGCACAAAATTAGTTTTATTAGTGACACTTGAAAGTTTGAAAGTACAATTTCCAACAGGTCTCCATTACTTTTTAATTAATTAATTTAAAAAAAAGCTTAACATTTGTGAAATCTTGTGATCTTGTGAAAGTGATTTAATGCTTAAAACAAGAAATATCTGCCAATGGGTTCATAAAAATCAATTTAATTCAAATTTAATTTTCATACCAAATGACAGATATTTGTTCGTTTTAAGCATAAACTCACTTAATTTTGTTTAATTTCTCAGAAAACAAGACTCGATTTGTTCATTTTGCATATCATTAAATGTATCTTGATCTAAGGATGTTTTGAATTTGTACTGGAAAACAAAAATCATTATTAACTTAATTTTGCAATTAAATTTAGGGCACTATGAAATCTGTTTTATTTTTTATTTTTTATAGTTTATTCTGTTTTGATTTTTCTGGACCCTGCTTTAATGGTTAGATTAAATTTGACTGACTTTCATTCATCTTTGGAACACCAATGAAGATATTTTTTATAAAATCTGAAAGATTTCAGTCCCTCCATTGACAGCTACGCAACTACAACTTAGACCCTTCAAAAAGTTCATAAATAGATTGTAAAGCTAATCCATACGAATCAAGCGGTTTATTCCAAATTTTCTGAAGAGACTCGATCGCTTTAAATGATGAAGGAAAGAGTTTGGAACGACATTAGGGTGAGTAAATGACAGAATTTAAATTTTTGGGTGAACTATCCCTTTAAGTGTACTGACCAACTTTTGATTTATTCATACACAATTTGACAAATTCCGTGACATTCTGCATTATACAGTTAATTCCATTTTTATGAATGGATTCTGCAATTCCACATTTTCTGCATTGCAGAAATCATAGGGCCCTAACTTAATGCCATGATATTGAATTTAAGACTTTATGATCCAATTTAAGACATTTTTAAGGCCTTAAATCGTAGAAAGTCAAATTAAGACTTTAAGACCACCGGAAACCCTGTGAAAGCTGCGATGGAGTCCAGACCTTCTGCTGTCAGTCTGAAGGTATGGCTACGCAAGACTACAGATGGAGCTGGACTGGGTTAAAGCCAGGGACACACCAAGCCGACGGTCACTGGGCCATTTTTGAGCGTCAGCCAGCTTAGTTTTCACTGATTCTACGTTGAATCGGTCAAATAAAACAACAACGGCATCCGACTAGAGCCAGCGGTGTGCTGGCTCTAGTCGGATGCCGTTGTTGTTTTATTTGACCGATTCAACGTAGAATCAGTGTTGGGCCATCGGTGAGAGAGAGAACTCTGATTGGCTGCTCAGCTTAGCGAACAAGTCAGTGCACGAGAATAATAGCAAAAGTGATGAAAGCGAGTAAGTCAAACCTGAACAGACAGAAGGCTGTTATAATTTTACGTCATCTTACCGGAGCAACACTGTGTGAATATTTTCATAATAACATGAGCGGAGTGAAATAAAAGAACGTGATCAGCGTGATTGATATTCAAAACGGTAAGCAAGCACTGCTTTGTTTATGGTTTGTATACGTGCAGTTTTTCGCTTTCCCTTTTTTAATGAATATAGATGAGTATATTTGCTTAAATAGACAGTTAACTCCTTTACACGCAGACGCAGAACATGTGTGCTAGTTGACAGTTGCCTGTAATTCTTTTGGTGTGTTCAGGTGCTGTTTTTCCCCCCGAAGCAGGCGACGACACAGTCGGCTTTCATCAGCGCTTGTTCTTTGGCGTCAGTTTGGTGTGTCTCTACCTTAAGCTCCACCTATTTAAAAAAAATAATAATTTTGTTCGCCAAATCACTGTCACGTTACGTAGGATATAAGCTCCCAGAGACAAGGCTGAACAGGAACCAGGAACTCTTACACACAGAGAACTAAAAACAAGAACGGACAAACACTGAGGGAGAACTGAGGGCTTAAGTACACAAAGCAAATGAGAATAACAAGGTGATTGGTATTACTAATTAACAAGACACAGCTGGGACAAATGAACTAATGAGGGTAACCATGGGAACACAGGAGTGGCAGGAAAATGAACAAAGGAACATGTGACTGAATCAAAACACAACATAAAGACAGACAGACATGTGACAATCAAATAGTGCAAACAACATGCAGGAAAAAAAGAGAAAATGATATCATTATTGTCCTATGCGAAATCGCACGACTTTCAGGTCTCAAATTAAGGTCAAGAGGTCTCAGGTTTGTTTTGGTTGTTAAATTTCATGTGGTGCTCCCCAAAAACTTCATATTTATGAATTCTCAATTGATTTCATTAAATGTAATAAAATGTATGTAATATTGAATATATTTGAATATTTTAAAAATCATGTCACAAAACGACATTTTTCACTGAATTTAAACTTTTCTTGAAAATGGTATAAAAGTTTTTTAAAACCATACACTACCAACATTGTTGTATTTTCACAAAATGTAATTGAATGCACTGGATTCACAAATGTTTTACATAGATATTTGCAGTGTTAGGGAAAGTTACTTAAAAGTAATGCATTACAATATTGCATTACTAAAAAAAGTAAGTAATTGCGCTACTTAGTTACTTTTTATGGATGTGTTATGTTACTTTTGCATTACTTTTTCTCATCTGGGCTGGGTTTGCTTGTTTTTTTAATAACCAAAAATTTTCATTTTTGGGGAAAATGTGAAGGTCCTTTCACACCAAGGGCCCTATTTTAGCTATTTAAGCATATGGTCTAAAGCACACGGCGCAAGTGTACTTAGGGCGTGTCCGAATCCACTTTTGCTAGTTTAACGACGGGAAAAATGGTCGGTGCGATCCATGGGCGCCTATAGGCGCATATTACTAACGTGCCCTTTAAATAACACAAAAAATACTGCGCTATTGACTTTAGACCAGGTTTTTTTTGCTCAATGGCGCAGTCGTTTTCAGTTCCTCAAAATTGCAACGTGCCAACAATGCGCCTGAACACACCTGGTTTTCAGACCAGCACGCCCATTAGTGAACAGATGGGCGCGAGTGCATTTGCTATTTAAACAACGTGGCGCTGGTCGTGAATGCCTGCTCACATTTAGTCTAGAACTAAAGTAACCATCATGTTGCTCTCATACTGCCGATTTCTCTAAACATGGGGACAGGAGAGATCAGTCAATACATGGGAAAACAAAGTAGCTTGCATTACTTATTTGAAAAAGTAACAGATATATTCTTGTAAATTTACTAGTTACTTCAAAAAAAGTAATCTGATTACGTAACTCAAGTTACTTGTAATGCGTTACTCCAACACTAGATATTTGTTCTGCTCATGTTTCATATACGAGGCTTGCAGTGTTTAAAAGAAAACATGCATTCTGACAAATATATATAACCTTATATGACTGCCTTCATAATAACATTTTCAAAACAAGCCATTAAAAAAAACCTGTTGCTTCAAAAGGTCGAGACAATATTTCTGTGGTTTGTCAAACAATGTTTGCTATGACTGGACTTCAGCAACAGGGCACAACCCTTTGATATTTAACATGCATGTGATTCCAGAGCTCGCTAAAAATAGGAGGAGGAAGATGACGGCTCTATAGTGGAGTGCAAATGAGCATTCTGCTCTCTGACCTCATCCCGCTCTGAGACACAACACAGAGGAAATATTTCTGAAGTGCCATTTCAAATGCCATGGCATACAGGGCCTCATTGATGAAACACACACACAAAAAACCTAACAGGTAGGTTCATCGCAATTGAAAAGTGTTTAAAAAGCAAACAGACAAAAACCTGGTGCAGAACTCAGTCCAAGGTCTTGAGCAGTCATGCAGCTACGATCAATTCTGCTGGAGCTAAGCGCGGGATTCTGTCCAGATATCCTGCTGCAGACACCAGATATGATCAGGAAAGGCTCTATCAGTGCTACAACTTCCTCCAAATGCACACATACACACATACTTTGTCGTCAAACTGCAAATTCATCCTCGCTATTCTAATTTAACTTGGTTCTTATGATTAATGGGATCTCGAGTCTTGGAATTCAAATAAGAGGATTAGCTCCTGAATGAGAGATAGAAAAACAATAAAAAAAAAGCAATTTTTCTCCTTGTTCTTCTGAGTGTTTCAACAACATTTTGGTCAGAGGTGACCAACTATGTTTATTGCCAATTAACACGTCATTAAAAAATTTTTTTTTACTACAATTAAATTATATAAACCAATCACTTTTTTTTAACTTTTTTAATTCACATTTTAAAAAAAATAAAAATAATGAATTGCATAATTGAATATTGAATTTATATTAAAAAAATGTTTTTTTTTTTAAGTTAATTTTAATAATTAAATATTTATTCAAATAATTACATATGTGAATTGGAAGTAAGAAGTGCTAATTAAATTTTTAATCAACTTCAAAATTCAAAATCAAAAGTTATACAAGATTCAACTCATTTTTTAAAGTGTAATTTAAAGGGATAGTTCACCCAAAAATGAAAATTACCCCATGATTTACTCACCCTCAAGCTATCCTAGGTGTATATGACATTCTTCTTTCAGACGAATACAATCTCAGTTATATTAAAAAAATGTCCTGGCTCTTCCAAGCTTTATAAGCCCAAAAAAGTGCTCTACACGGCTCCGGGGGGTTAATAAAGGACTTCTGAAGCAAATAAATGGGTTTGTGTAAGAAAAATATCCATATTTAACACGTTATAAAGTAAAATATCTAGCCTCCGCCGGACCGCCTTCCGTATTCAACTTACGGAAAAGCGCAATGGGCGCAACGATGATGTCGGACATAGTGTAAGCGTTTTGAACTGCGAGAGGCGCAACACTTTCTTCGTAAGTTGAATACAGAGGGCGGTCCGCCAGAAGCTAGATATTTTACTTTATAACGTGTTAAATATGGATATTTTCCTTACACAAACCCATCGATTCACTTCAGAAGGCCTTTATTAACCCCCCGGAGCCGTGTGGAGTACCTTTATAATGGATGGATGCAAAATTTTGGGCTGCCATTCACTATTATAAAGCTTGGAAGAGCCAGGACATTTTTTAATATAACTGAGATTGTATTCGTCTGAAAGATGAATGTCATATACACCTAGGATGGCTTGAGGGTGAGTAAACCATGGGGTCATTTTCATTTTTGGGTGAACTATCCCTTTAAGTTGATTGTACTTTCAAACTATCAAACATTTAATGCATTTACTGATCGTGATCAACTTCAATTATAAAAGCATCTGCAATGCAATGGCTTCGCACAACATCTCCGACATTATCACCTCTCTGCATGCACAACGCATGAGATCTTCTGCGCACATGAGATAAAGAGAGCTGAGGCAAGTTAAGTGACTCAAAATCTCTCCTCTGGGCAATGAACATTCAGTCGTTCAACTTCGATTAAAAAAAAAACATCAGCAGCTGCATTACAATATTTTGTTGAACATCGCTGATCAAGATATCAAGAGAGTGCCTCAAGGCTATGTACTGGGGCACAACTCATTTTGCCTTGAACATCATTATAGTTAGGATTACCTCAAGGCTGAGGACCAAGGGGGTCATTCCTGTTATGCAATACCTGGTAACTCTGTAATTTATAATTAAATAAAAAAAATCTTGTGTTGTAAGGCAGCATTTATTTAAAAACGGTATACAAGACTTTAGAAACATGTTCTGGTCAAGATTGGATGCTTCAACTTTAAGGATTGTAACATGTTTATTTTCACCAGGGGTGAAATATATTATTAATTATAAATTATATTATAAATGTAGTATAAAGTATAAATTAATTATCAAATAAAAAATTATATTCTGCAGCTACACTAAAAAAAAACAAGAGCCTTTTTTAAGATTTACGAAATTTAATTAAAATTCTATCAAACTGAATTGAATAATCCTTACGTCATTTAATTGAATAATTGTTAAGGAGTGTTCAATTATTCAATTAAAATATGCAAGGATTATTCAGTTCAGTTTGATAGAATTTTGATAGAATACATTTGATATTCAAATGCATAAATCTTAAAAAAAAGGCTTAATTTTTGTGTATAATAAATGTTTTGTTTGAAATATTTCCGAGAAATATTTGGTTTTAATATTTCATAATAAAATGCCAGTTTTTAATGATAAAAGTTGCATCTTGTGGACATGTCAAAAATGGCAATATCCATTTAAAGCCACAATATGTAATTTTTCGCCGCTAGAGATCGCTTATTCAAAACAAAGGCGTAGCTTGATGACGCCTTGATTTCACAGAGCTTTTATTATGCCGCAGACGACCGCTTCTGCTTCTTCCACTCAATGTTATATCATATTAGAGACATTATTTGAGTGTGTTGAAAGTTATGTTATAACGTTACTCTGTGCGTTCACTCGGCGGCTACTATGAGCAGTACCGTCGCAAGGGCTGTGCCAAGTGTGCGACCGCACAGGGCCTCGCGCAAAGTAAAGTGACAGCTGACTTGATGGTGTAAAGCCAATAGTTAAAGTTCAGGTTTTTGTCCTTCAAAATAATATAATAGTTAAAAGACATAGCTAAAAATGAGACTGTGTATTGTGATGCTGTGTTATTCTACTTGTTAAAAATGTATTATGCAGTAACTTACAATATTTCTGTACGTGTGCGTGTGCCAGTTATTCATGCGCATACATGTCATCAGCGCGGCATCACACGTCAAGTTCATAGAGCTTTATTCACAGAGTCACAGATTTTGGCCGCCTCTGAAATGGGTCAAATATTACCTAAGAAGTTCAAGTAAATACGCTAGAAATCCACGCTCATTCAAGGATGTGCATTTATTGCATAGACGGAAAAAGCACAGACGCCTGCAGGATTTCATCTGACGGTACGCACAAAGGGTTTGTTATTTAACACTATAAAGTTAAATCAGCATATAGCCTAACTATTACGCGCCTTTCGGGTCATCAGTGAGAGCAACTGGACCGCAGAACGAGTGTAGCTACTCTATCTCTACACGTTTTAAACGTTTTTAAATCTGAAAACTGCAAAAAGCAACAAAATTGTCAGACATCCATTTGGCGCATGCTCACAGAGGAAAACAACTGAAAATCAGCGCTGTTGTTCTCTCAATACTGCCTGTTTGTTTTACTGACTGAGAAATCGCTTCAGATAATTCAGTGAGAGAGAGCAGTCCGAACTAATGGATTCAGGCCGTTTCATAGTTCCATTCATAATTTAGAACATAATTTAAGCGTCAAAATGTGCACAGCGCAATTCAGTTACAAAATTTAACTTGTTGAACCTAATGATGTTTAACTGAATATACATTTTTTTTTTCTTAAATATCCACATAAACAACAAATTGTTCGTCACTATAGCAACAGTAGACCCCCATTAATATCCACCCTCCCGGGCATCGCACATCACGTTAGCACAGGGCCTCGCACCTCCTCGCAACGGGCCTGACTATAAGACACTTGTTCACACTGCAGTGAGCTAGATCGATATTAGGCATGGTAAAACATGGTACTCGTGGTAAATCAAGAAAACTAGATTTTAAACAATGAGACTGTATTGAGCTGTATAACAATGATTAGTTTTCTGTCGATGAATGTATCCAAACAGTTGCTCACCTGTCTAATAAAACACATAATATATTAAAGCGTCTTTGGTGTTGGTTTCTACAAAACAAAACCGGAAATTGAGGGGAACGCTGGTATGATGTCATTGATAGACGACGCACGGACACGCATGTCCTGGTTAAAATTGCTTATTTCTCTGGATTTAAACATTCTTGGAAACATTTGGGATATTGTAAGTACACAAGTCAACAAAATATATAACTGTTCTAGTGGTTTTTGGATCTTACATATTGTGCCTTTAAATCAAAATAGTGAAATTATTTAAAATTCACACCATGTTCATTTAATTGTGATGGTGTTATAGAAGAAAAATGTGATTTCCATCTTAAAACAATTTATTATTTGCCCATTATATTAAGACATGAAAAAGTACTGCACAATAGGAATCCCCCAACATTTATGGAGGAGTACCTCAAGGCTATATCCTGGGGCACTACGCAATTTGCTTGAAACATAATGTTAGGCATCATTATAGATACAAAGCCAGGGAAAACGTATGCCAATTCATTAACACGTGGGTTCAGAGCAGCAAACACAGTATTCACAGAGCTAATGTCTATTAGGCACACACCAGCTTTATGCGCATCTAACATTAGAACCGATGAGGAGTGCGCACGAAACTCGATTCATAAGTGTGAAATCAGTTCACTTACCTTCGTCGTGCATTCTCTGCAGGCAAAAAGTCAGGTTTCTCCTCCAGCTTGGCATGGCAAATAACTAAGAGTAATGCGTTGTGCGGAGAGAAGCAGAAACGGACGCTCGTTTATGATGGTGGTTAGGGAACACGTCGAAGATGTGTCGGAGATCAGGTGTATCGTGGACAGATCCTGTGGTGTTCATGCAGTGGTCCATGAGCGGGCATCAGCTGTCACTCCTGAGACCAGAGCGCAAATGACTCACGGAGTGTCACCGCCTCTCCAAAGTGTGTGAACGCGTGGACCGCCGGCACACTCTCAGATCCGCGCAATATGCCACAGCGAACGGATTAACCCTTAATTTCTGACAGACAGACTCTGAGAAGTGCAGATGCTGCCATTCAATACGCGATAGAATGTTTAACATATTCATATACCAAAATTACCATGGTACGCCCACAAACATTATATTATCTACTTTTTATTTAGCAGAAAGATCATTTGAGATCTTAAAGATGACTTTCCTTAATTTATGAGAACATTTTCAACTTTTTCTTAAATAATACAACTATATTTTGCATAAAGAAAATTGCATGTGTATTCCCTGCTGCAATGTAGTAAAAATGAGGATCAAATTGCCACACATTTTTAACCCCTTAACTGTCACCCCCCTTTTTTCAGAATAGACGTGAAAATGCACCATCCAAAGCTGCAGTCCGTAAGTTTTTTCGCCATCCCTGTTTGAAACCTGCAATTGCAGTTATTTGCGGAATTATCGTCTTTACGTGGGATGTGTATCGGCACAGCTCCCCGGAGCGGATGAATCTAATGTTTTTAAGGAGTATGTGTGGCTTTCATTCATTCACTCATTCATTGCACCGGTGTGGATACTGTACATCCAAATCACAGATTTTTCGTCTTGGAAATACGACAAGAATAAGAATTTTCCCCGCAAAATGTCATCATAACAATGTCTGCCACTTTTGTTCAGACCAACTGAGAAAAAAAGCATTACAATAAATTGTGCTACCAACGGTGACTAAATCTAACGATCGCGTAGCTCGTATCATATCAAACAGTGCAAATTATTATTGTTGTAATTTGTTCTCAAATTGTTAATGTTAACAACATTAGCATTGTGTGACTACGTGTATTTAGTGTGTATTAGTGTTACCTGTAGATTTCAATATCTGTACAGTCTAATCTTTTGCTTTTGACTACGGGTGAATCTCCAGTTGTCACTGATGATTGTCGTTTAGAATTTTCTGGATTACAATCCGCCATCAAAATTATATGTTTAATTATTCCAGCTGCTGTGAGAAAAGGCTATAAATGATCCACCACCTGCAGCATCCTCACATGCGATACTACTACTAGTCTGTATTATGTATACAGACGTGACATAATGACGCAAAGACATGCTTGAATTTCCTGTGGAAAGCTACCAGTACCACTCAAATTATAACATAGTACAAGCTTACTGTTGTGAATCAGGCTAAGGTAAAGAGATTGTTTTAAACACTGGCTGGTTGTGTATTTGCTCAAAAATTGATCTTAACCAAAAAAAGCTTTAAATGGTCGTATTTCAAGAATGCTTTGGTATATAGACCTATTTTTGGTCTTAAAAAATGTAATGGAAGTTTAAATTTACTGTAAATCAAATGTACTGTACTAAACATTTTTTATTTTATATCAAAATATATATTTTACAAAATAATATTTACTCTAAAATTACTATAAAACCAAAGCTATACAGCTAACCAATTTGTGTTCCAAATTTGAAGTTGAGATTTTGTTTAGGCGCTGTACCAAAAATAGCCACCGGGTGTAACCCACATTCCATTAATTTTTTTTATGCATTATCCTGTAATTAATACATTTATATCCAAATATAAATTTATCACCAAATACGGGACCTTGAGACTCAGACATTTCCGACGATATGCATTTTGTCAATATTAGAAAAGGTTTTGATTATAAAGTAGTTAAAACTAATTTTGTAATATGAAACCAGACACCGCCCACTATAGGGGAGGAGCCCGCTAAAATAATTTAGAGTACCTTTTCCATGGAAACGCAACATCCAATTTCAAAAAGGATTTCACATGATGAACTTTAAATAAAAGAATTAAAAAAAAGAGCACCAAGCATCCCGCTAAATTAATCTCAGCTTAAAGACAGTGCAGCAAATACAACAATTAAATTATACAAACAATTCACAGTTTTTTCACTATAAAAAAATGCTATTTATTAAATAATTAATTATTGAATTTATATTAAACATTTTATTATTGAAAAAAGTTGATTTTAATATTTATTCAAATAATTACATATGTGAATGTACGTAAAAGTACACTGTGAAAAAAATTATGACAACGTATGTTTTTACATTGCTTTAACTTGTCAAAATAAGTTAAGCAATTCTCAACTTTTTTATAAGTTATATAAGGTTCAACTCATTAAATGTAATTTAAGTTGAAACACAAGTTGATTGTACTTAATTTAAAGGTGCACTATGTAACTTTTCCATCCACTAGAGGTTGCCTATTCAAAACAAAGGCGTAGTTTGATGATGCCTAGTTTGAGCGCAGAACTTTGGGACATGTGGTCTTCACCTCTACAGCTGGTGGAAAAGAATCGGGATAGGACTCGGGTAGAAATGTTCATGGATGCGATTATTAACGTTACTGTAGTATGAAGCAGAGCAGGACCGAGTGTTGAGGGAGCTGAGCAAGGCCGCTGGAGCGATTGTTAATAAGATGAAAACAACACGCCTCACGAGCAGCGGGACTTTTATTATGCCACAGTCGCCGGTGCCATTTCCGCTTTATATACGAGTATGAGGTAACGCAGCTCTGTTTATCATATTAATAAAATTATGTTATGACGTTACTCTGTGCGTTCGCTCGGCGACTGCTATGACACTTGTTGCACACTGCAGTAAGAGGAAAGCGTTTCTACTAAATAAAACCGGAAACCGAGGGTAACGCAGATATGACGCAATTGACAGGCGACTCCCTCACACGTCCCGGTTCCTTGGTTAAAATAGCAATTTTCTCACGATTTACAAATAGTTGGAAACATTTGGGATATTGTAAGTACTCAACTGAACAAAATATATAACACTGGCCTAGTGGTTTTTGGATATTTTACTGAAAAAATTTTACATAGTGCACCTTTAAGGCAGCAAATTTTTTTTTATAAACAGTGAATAAAGGGTTAAAATGTAAATATTAGTCTGCAAGTTTTGACTTGGTCATTGGAACATACTAAAATAATTAAATGGTGAAACTTACTGAAGATGAGGGATTTTGGCTTTGTAATGAGTAAGGAACTTGTCAGAACTGCAAGTGCTAAGCTGATGTGTAACCCTGTCTGTGAAAATACGCATTTCTCAAAACAATATCAACACTTTATTCTAAGTGACACTTCACTTGCGCTAGTTAGAGGCTGGCACACATATGGAGGTTTTTCACCATCCCAGATGCAAACTCATAACTGGAGGCCGAGGGGGGGATTGGCGGGCCTCTGTGTTGATCTACTGAACCCTTGGGCAACTCCGCCAAATCTGTAACCGAGGGATAATTTTATCTGACAGTAATGGAAACAACTGCCATAGTACGTTCACGCTGGATGTTTAGACGGCATGTTTACTTGACAGATTATGCAGGTGATGCCAACGGTTTTACTCATGGTTTAGTTGTTTAATGGTGCTCCAGGTATTGCATTTTGAAATATGGTTTAAAGCCAACATGAAATGCTGTTCACAACCAATTTCATTCCAACACTCATATCAATTCATAACTGTTTTATGTTTTGGCAAATTGATGGCTAATTCGTATGAACTAATCTGCTTACTTTCCACCGAAAAATAGTTACATTTTCTCATGAGATCAGGTGGAGTGTTCTGTAATCAGAAGTATTTCCACAATATTTTACATAATGGGTAAAAAAAAGGAGCGTTAGGAACTAAGATTGTATTTTAACTACCTAGAACAGAGCTGTGGTGTGTTTTCCATACAACAACGAAACTTGCTTCTTAACTACCACAGTATGATGATTCATTGGAGAAATTAACTAGCTAGCTGTAATTCCAATCACACAACTTTGCAAAGCCGTTTGCGAATGTCCGTTGGAACTATGGTTTCGGGAAAGTTGAACTACATTGGTAATGATGGAACTTGCAATGTAAGGGTGGGTTGCCTACAGTGGTTCAGGCTGCAGGGTTGCCGAAAGACTAAAGAAACGTTATGAGCAAGATGGTAGAAAACTGTACATTTCTCATCTATTACCACCCACTGTACTTATACCAACTACGGAAATAAGCGCAGTTACAATAGCTAAATATGTGGGAGAGCGTTGCTATACTGTGACTATATTGTATTGCAATAGAGGTAGCACTTCAAAGTCAATACCAAATCAAAATTAGTTAGCAATCATTTATAATTGAAAGAATTTAATGACAAAATCTGGTTATGGTTACACTTAAAATAGATGTATGAGATGATAAAAACTTATACCATTAATCGTACCCAGCATGAATAGAATGTTACCTGAGGGATAGAAAGAGAGAGAGAGAGAGAGAGAGAGAGAGAGAGAGAGAGAGAGAGAGAGAGAGAGAGAGAGAGAGAGAGAGAGAAAGAGACAGAGAAGAAGAGAGCAAAGAAGAGAAGAGCCAAAGAGAAGACCCCCAAGAAGAGAGAGAGAGCCAGAGAATAAAAAAAGAGCAACAGTTACCATCTTCTTTTATCCTTCCTTGACCATGTAATGCAAACCCTATTGTGAGTCATTCAAACTGACCAATCAGACCAAACTTCCCCTACTGTACTAAAGGTGTGACACATTTGGCCTACAGGCCTTCAGAATCTCTTTGTCTTTAGGAATTCCAAATGGCCCTTCTGATAAGAAAGATGGGGGTTGAAAACAGTAAAGCAGTATGTCTTTGTTCAATTGCAAATATCAAATATCTTTGATTATTTTCAGTCCTACACTAACCAGGGCAAATAAGCATAAGAGTGCAATCCCATAAAAGTGCTGATGGGAGTGGAAAGTTCTGCTCGTGATCTAATGACAACGCACAAATTAAAGAACACAGACGCAGCCGGATCATTTCCATAAGAACAGCGCAATCTACCAAGAGCAGCGCAAATTAACGTCTGTTTAAAGACATGCTTTTTTGGGAGGTAAATAATGACGCAAATACCAGTAAATTGAGGAGCGCAAATCTTAGTAAATCACCTTGCATGGTTCATTTAAATACTCTCCTCACATAAATTTTGCGTCTGAAAGGGAAACTCCTACAAATGCATATGCAATAAGTTCAGCCGCAAAAATAACCCTGTCCACGCCTTTTACTCATCACTGCGGTCATAAATCTTGAATGCTTTGGAGCAAGACTTAAGTTTGGTCTATTTTTAAAGACACTCGGCAAATTATTGCTGAAGGGACAAAAGTTTTAAAAAGTAAACTTAAAAGAAGTTATAGAATAAAAAAAAAAAAGTTATTATGAATTGCACAAAAATACTATTTTAAATTTTTATATGAAATGTATATTTTCTTAAACATGTTCACTCAATGTGATAAATTCAAAGCCATAAATCCGAACAAGCGGTGTTCCAAATTTGAGATTGAAATCTCCAAAAATTAGCTTTCCGTAAGATTTTGTTTGTGCGCAGTACCAAACGCTTCCACTAGATGAAATTCGTCTCCCAATAATTTCCAATGGTCATTTTTGATCATGAACAATACAAGTGTGACTTTTTTTTTCAGGACCATTTATCCTTTTTGAATCATGTCCTTGTGTTTACACAGCAAGTGCCAAAACCTTTACCAAGTCTCATACCATTCCGATGAAGTAAATCATTCTAAAAACCAAGACATAAAATTTGTTGGTCAAAAAAGAACACAAAAGTTCATCAATACACTATTATTGGCAAAAGTTTTGAGACACCTGCCTTTACATGCACATGAACTTTAATGACATCCCATTCTTAATCCGTAGGGTTTAATATGGAGTTGGCCCACCCTTTGCAGCTATAACAGCTTCAACTCTTCTGGGAAGGCTTTCCACAAGGTTTAGGAGTGTGTTTATGGGAATTTTTAACCATTCTTCTAGAAGAGCATTTGTGAGGTGAGGCACTGATGTTGGACGAGAAGGCCTGGCTCACAGTCTCCGCTCTAATTCATCCCAAAGGTGTTCTATCGGGTTGAGGTCAGGACTCTGTGCAGGCCAGTCAAGTTCCTCCACACCAAACTCGCTCATCCATGTCTTTATGGGCCTTGCTTTGTGCACTGGTGCGCAGTCATGTTGGAACAGGAAGAGGCCATCACCAAACTGTTCCCACAAAGTTGGGAGCATGAAATTGTCCAAAATGTCTTGATATGCTGACGCATTAAGAGTTCCTTTTACTGGAACTAAGGGGCCAACACCTGAAAAACCCACACCATAATCCCCCCTGCACCAAACTTTACACTTGGCACAATGCAGTCAGGTAAGTACCGTTCTCCTGGCAACCGCCAAAGCCAGACTTGTCCATCAGATTGCCAGACAGAGAAGCGTGATTGGTCACTCCAGAGAACACGTCTCCATGCTCTAGAGTCCAGTGGCGGTGTGCTTTACACCACTGCATCTGACGCATTGCACTTGGTGATGTAAGGCTTGGATGCAGCTGCTCGGCCATGGAAACCCATTCCATGAAGCTCTCTACACGCTGTTCTTGAGCTAATCTGAAGGCCACATGAAGTTTGGAGGTCTGTAGCTATTGACTCTGCAGAAAGTTGGCGACTTCTGCGCACTGTGCGCCTTAGCATGCGCTGATCCCGCTCTGTGATTTTACGTGTCCTACCACTTTGTGGCTGAGTTGCTGTTGTTCCCAATTGTTTCCACTTTGTTATAATACCACTAACAGTTGACCGTGGAATATTTAGTAGTGAGGAAATTTCACGAATGGACTTATTGCACAGGTGGCAACCTATCACGGTACCACGCTTGAATTCACTGAGCTCCTGAGAGCGAGCCATTCTTTTTACAAATATTTGTAGAAAAAATTATAACCATGCAGCCGTCTACTACTGTATCACATCAGACAGAGCATTGTAGTGTCACTGAGGAAAAATTACATTCATTCACTGCTATAGGAGAAGAATTGGCTAAACTCGTTAAATCATCTAAATCAACAACATGTATGCTCGACCCTATACCGACTAAACTACTAAAAGAGATGCTTCCAGAGGTCATAGATCCTCTTCTTAATATCATTAATTCATCCTTGACTTTAGGATATGTATCGAAAACTTTTAAGTTGGCTATTATTAAACCACTTATTAAAAAACCGCAACTTGACCCTACAGAATTAGTCAATTACAGGCCAATCTCAAATCTACCCTTTCTGTCAAAAATACTAGAAAAGGCAGTGTCCTCACAATTATGCTCCTTTTTAGAAAAAAATTGTATCTGTGAGGTTTTCCAGTCAGGATTTAGACCGTATCATAGTACTGAGACTGCTCTCATTAGAGTTACAAATGATTTACTCTTATCATCCGATCGTGGTTGTATCTCTCTGTTAGTGTTACTCGATCTTAGCACTGCATTCGATACCATCGACCACAACATTCTTTTGAATAGACTCGAAAATTATGTTGGCATTAGTGGAATTGCATTGGCATGGTTTAAATCATACTTATCTGACCGATTTCAGTTTGTAGCAGTAAATGAAGAAATGTCACACCGATCACAAGTTCAAAATGGAGTACCGCAGGGCTCAGTGCTAGGACCGTTGCTTTTCACCCTGTACATGCTACCACTGGGAGATATCATTAGGAAGCATGGCGTTAGTTTTCATTGTTATGCTGACGATACTCAGCTCTATATTTCTTCACGCCCTGACGAAACTTACCAATTCACAAGATTAACGGAATGCATAGCTGATATAAAAAATTGGATGACTAGTAATTTCCTGCAACTTAATTCAGAAAAAACAGAAGTTTTAATTATTGGACAAAAAAACTCCACATGTAGTAACCTAGAATACTGTCTAACACTTGATGGCTGCTCTGTCAAGTCCTCGTCGTCAGTTAGGAACCTGGGTGTGCTCTTTGATACCAATCTCTCATTTGAAAGCCACGTTTCTAGCATCTGTAAAACTGCATTCTACCATCTTAAAAATATATCTAAATTACGGCATATGCTTTCAATGCAAAATGCTGAACAGTTAGTTCATGCATTCATGACCTCAAGGCTAGATTATTGTAATGCACTACTGGGTGGTTGTCCCGCTCGCTTAATAAATAAACTGCAGCTGGTCCAAAACGCAGCAGCTCGAGTTCTTACTAGAACCAGGAAGTATGGCCATATTAGCCCGGTTCTGTCAACACTGCACTGACTCCCTATTAAACATCGCATACATTTTAAAATCTTGCTAATTACTTACAAATCACTAAATGTTTTACCTCCCCAGTACTTGAGCGAGCTCTTAACGCATTATAGTCCATCACGTCTATTGCGGTCTCAAAACTCTGGCCAGTTGATAATACCTAGAATATCAAAATCAACTGCAGGCGGTCGATCCTTTTCCTATTTAGCACCCAAACTCTGGAACAGCCTTCCTAGCATTGTTCGGGAAGCAGACACACTCTGTCAGTTTAAATCTAGACTAAAAACGCATCTCTTTACTATGGCATACACATAAAACATTTTTAATTTATATTGTATTCAAATTGTTAGGCTGCATTAACTAGGTCAGCCGGAACCGGGAACACTTCCCATAACACCTGATGTACTCGTTACATCATAAGAGGAATGGCATCTACGCTAATGTTAGTCTCTCTGTTTATCCCGAGGTTTACTGCAGTCAGCCGGATCCGGCCCGTATCCAGATCAGATGGTGGACCAGCGCCCAGATATTACCAACGCATCCCTGAAGTGTCTGCAGAGGCCGTGTCAATTAGTCTACCCTCTGAAATTGCTCATCGACATGGCATCCTCAATGGATCCATCTCCGGCGTGATGACTCCGATATTTCGAATATTCCTATTTAATAATTGTTTAATCGACATTACATCCTCAATAAACCCGGCGTAATGCCTCCGATCTTTCGAATAATCCGATCTAATATTACTTCTGACCTGTAAGGCTGCCAAAATAATAAACATACACTGTTTGTTAATTGGCCAGAGGAGAACTGGCACCCCGACTGAGCCTGGTTTCTCCCAAGGTTTATTTTTCTCCATTAGGACACCTGATGGAGTTTTGGTTCCTTGCCACTGTCGCCTCTGGCTTGCTCAATTGGGGACACTAAATTTTCAAATAAATATCCAAATAAATTTAATTACTAAACTAAATTAACTATGTCAACTACATTACTTGAATATATATGATAATTGAAATGAGCTGATGACATCACTGTTTTCTCCAGAGCGGCTGTACAGCCGAATCAAATTCTGTTCATTATTTTCCTGTTTAACACTGTGAAGCTGCTTTGAAACAATCTGCATTGTAAAAAGCGCTATATAAATAAAGTTGACTTGACTTGACTTGACTAGAAGCGTCTGCATGCCTAGGTGCTTGATTTTATACACCTGTGGCCATGGAAGTGATTGGAACACCTGAATTCAATGATTTGGAGGGGTGTCCCAATACTTTTGGCAATATAGTGTACAAGGGTTAAAAGTTCATTAAAACGATTGTTGTAGGAGATATTTTATATAGTATTAAATTTGTAAAAAAAAAATAATATAATATAATAAATATAACATAATATAATAAACAGGTTAGTTATAGTTTAGTGTAGAAAACTTTATTCTTCAATGGTCGTCCAGGTCTTGAAACACACTGATGTCCAATGTGGCCAATACATTTGAACAAGCTTTCATTTATCATAATTTTTTTCTTCTCAAAATAATTGACAGGTTAAGAATTTTTATAAACAATACAAATCAGCTCAAACATCTGGTTTGGAAATGAACCAATGGAAATGATCCAAAAAAAAAAAAAATTATTTTGGCTCTGCCGCCTGGGAGTGAGATGCACTATTAATGTTGGAGAAAAGTCTTTGAGGGCAGAAGGGTGTCACCCTGCTCTGATTGGAGGTGCTCCACAGCAGGCGAGAGAGGAGATGGGCTTCACTGCTCGTTCTGTTGGCTGTCTGTGATGGAGGTCACGGCACCCTGGCCTTTGTTGACGTCACTGATACAGGCCCACTGTCCGTCCACTGATTCCTTCCACAGGGTCACCTATGAGCAAAAGTCAACAGGAAACAATGTAAATTACATAATTTCTTTAATGTTTGAATGATCCTTTTAAAAAAACATCACCAGGTTATAAGCTGTTAGGAAAAGAAAGCATCATCTTCCAGTTCCAGTGACAGTGAAGCAATCTAAGGTGTATTTACCTTTGTCAGGTTTGATTAAAACGAACCCTGGAGCGTTTGCTCTGTTAGTGCGGTCCATTTGAATAAATGTGAACGCTGCCATCTGAACCCTGGTGTGCACCAAACAAGCGACCAAGACGCTGAAAAGATGGGTCTCGCTCCACTTCCAAACAAACTCTGGTGCGGTTCGACTGAAAAATTAACGCATATTACCAAAGACATGTAAATGAACCAAAAACAGGACATGATGTCACAAGATGAGACCCTAAAAAGGTAAAAATGCAAATGCTTGCCTGTTTTTCTGGTCATAGTCGTGATGTTGCCCATCACAGTTCAGTGTACAGGCATTAGAACCGTGTCTCCTCACAGCAGATGAGACGAGTTCTCAGCTGGTCAAAATACCATATGTAGCTACACACACAGAACAAGCACATTTAGCCCAGCACAAGCGTTGTTTCGTTAAGTTCCGTCTTAAAATATACATCATAAAAGCCGTTTGTTTTGTTTTGTATGTGCTCGTTGTGTGTGCGTAGCTACATATGATAGTATTTTGACCAGCTGAGAACTCTTGAAGAGCTTATAAAATGTGTAAAGAAGTCAAAACAGCGGCAAGAATCCCTCCGTCACACACACAAATGGAGATCTGCTGTGAGGAGACGCGGTTCTGATGCCTGTACCAAACTGTGAGGGGCAACATCGCGACTATGACCAGAAAAAACAGCGATGCTTGAGCATTCTGTCCTTTTAGGGTCACATCTTGTGACATCATGTCCTGTTTTTGGTTCGTTTACATGTCTTTGGTCAGTGTTGCGTTCATATTTCAGTTGAACCGCACCAGAGTTCATTTGGAAGCGGACGGAGACCCACCTTTTCAGAAGGTCTTGCAACGTTCACACTTATTCAAATGAACCGCACTAACAAAGCAATCATGCCAAAGTTCCTTTTAATCAAACCAAACATGCCAAGTGTGAACACACTCCCTAAATGTATCATTTTCTTTTTTGCTCTGGACCAAAAGAGACAAGAGAACCCGAACTACAAGTGTGATCACACTCATCTACTCTATATTTGTAGTTAAATAAAACAAGGGTTATTGGAGTACGTTTTACAAGAAAATACTACTTAAAATTCCATGTTGATACTTGCTGTTTCAATTTACTAACAATTTCTGAGTGACACAATTACGGCGAGCTAACAAGGCATCAAACACGCCTCCAAAAAGCACTGCGTACACACCATTAGTAAAAAAAAAAGTGCCTACTTTAGCTCTCTAGAAGCACCTAAAGAGGACTGTATTTAACCTGTGTGTATTTTCAAAGCCCTTTTGCATTATTAAGATGTCGGTTTTATAAATGCATCAGATAATGGCACGTTCGTCTGAGAATAAATGGCTCGACCCGCCGTTTGCCGCCGTGAATAATTACAAGACAGAGCATCTCACTGAAAGCGCAACAACCCAGTCTTCATTTAAATAAGGGCCGATGTTGGAGACCGAGTGCTGGGTGATATAACCTCAGTCATTAATTCCTGAACCTGAGAGTGCTTTAATACTCAGGCACTGCAAAATGAGTAATGATGCTGGGTAAATTGCTGCTCTGCAGGGCTGTAAGCTGCCCACATGCTCCAATGGCAGCATCTTTATTCCGTAATCCCACGGGGACGAGAGCCAAAGAGTGTCAACATAAGTTTCATGGTGAAAAGTCAATAAATCACAATGTCAAAGCACATTCATGGCCTGTCCTTAGTTGGTGACCGGGTGAATCATGTTTGAGTTTGACTCACAACAAATATTACAGTGTTAATATCACAATGAGTGTGCTTTTTATTAGTCATTGGACTAGTTTGATGATGCATTCTTGAGAATGAGTGTTAAAACGCGCCTGCTATTTAACTTCAATAGCAAAAAACATTTTAATGAACCGATTCAAAACGATAACCACAATATTGTATTACCACGATACTGACAAGCTAACCGCAGAGAAATGCAAGCAATTGTGATATTCAAGTGTTTTGACCAATCATATTCAAGTGTCTATGCCCTTCTTGTTTTACACTTCGTGCAGGTGTATTGAATGTTGCTGTGTCCTAGAAAAGTGAAAGCTTTGTCGTATCATCCTTTTAACGTAAGGGTATTTTCCAATGGCATCAGCGCTGGTCAATGCCATTGATCTCTATTAAGTGAAGGATGATGCTCCTCACGTGCATCAATGAGCCTTGGCCGCCCATGACCCTGTCGCTTGTTCACCACTTTTCCTTCCTTGGATCACTTTTGATAGATACTGACCACTGCAGACCGGGAACACCCCACAAGAGCTGCAGTTTTGGAGATGCTCTGCCCCAGTCGTATAGCTATCACAATTTGTCCCATTTTCCCATTTTCCAACACATCAATTTTGAGGACAAAATGTTCACTTGCTGCCTAATATATTCCACCCACTAACAGGTGCCGTGATGAAGAGATGATCAGTGTTATTCACTTGTCAGTGGTCATAATGTTATGCCTGATCGGTGTATAACAATAGCCTAACAAGCTTATTGTCAGGATTCTGTTCTGTTATGTAGATCCTTATTTTGACATTCTCTTCTGTTTACTTCACTTCTGTTTCAACACGCCGTTTAGTTTCGGATTCTGAATATGTCTGCGTTTTCGTGCCGGCTGACACATAGTAACGCTTATTAATATAGCAATAAATAAATCTAAATAAATAAATAAATGACGATAATACCGCATATTGCGCTATTGAAATTCCTTCACCGCGACAGCCCTACTTCATATATTAAAAAGCAAAAAAAAGTATGCAAGTAAAATATATTTGGGTAAACATTGATCATTATTATAATACTGTATATTGGTGTATATAAATAAAATGATAAAATACTGTAATTTATTTATAAATATTTAAAAGATTTTTTAACTATACTGTATTCTTACTTTAAACATTTGAATTTAATTTGGCTGATTAAATTTTTTTTGTAGTTTTAAAGTAGATATACATTTATATATACATATGTATATATCTATACATTACCGTTCAAAGGTTTGTGGTTAGTATGATTTTTTTAAATAACTTAATACTCATATTAAGCATTCAATTGACAGTAAATACATTTATAGTGTTACAAAAGATTTCTATTTCAAATAAATGCTGCTCTTTCGAACTTTCTATTCATTAAAGAATCCTTAGAAAAAGTATAGTTTAAACAAAAATATATTCAATGTTGATAATACTAATAAGAATAAATGTTTCTTGAGCATCAAATCATCATATTAGAATGATTTCTGAAGGATCATGTGACACTGAAGACTGGAGTAATGATGCTGGAAATTCAGCTTTGAGCACAGGAATAAATACAATATATAAAAAAATTGAAAATTGTTATTTTAAATTGTAATAATATTTCACAATATTACTGTTTTTACTGTATTTTTGCTCAAATAAATGCAGCCTTGATGAACATGAAACCTTGCAAAAACATTTAAAAATCTTTTGCGTTTGTGTAAGATAGAAGAACGTCGTAAGCATTTGGAACAACACGAGAGTGAATAAATGATGACATTAAATTCATGTTTGACAGGTACATACTTTGTTGTCCCCTCCTGACACAGCCAGGATGTTTCCTGTGATGGACCAGCTCACGTGCCACACCACGTCGTTGAATTTGTGAAGAAGTTTGGCAGTCCAGGTGTTACCGGCTGGGTCGTCACACGTCCAGATAAACACACGACCATCCTATGTTATAATACAATATAACTTAATATAATAGGTTTATGCGTTATGCAGACGCCATTATACAACGCAACTTATATTGCATTCAAGGTATACAAAAGCATTCCTAAGGAATCAAAACACTTTGGCGTTGTTACCGCCATGCTCCATTGTTTGAGCTACAGGAATAAAATAAACATTTATTAAATTGACTTCAATTGTATTTTTATTACAATTATCGTTCACCTTGAAACTGGAAGATTCACCCAGTGCAATATTTAGAGTAAAGCACTTGGCTGTGATTACCTGTGAGCAGCTGGCAATTGTGCTGGAGGGCAGACCAATGGAAGGAGCCCAGCCAACATCTCTCACCCAATCACTGTGCGCCTCCAGTTTCTGGTCCTCTTTCCATTGGCCGTCCTCTTCTCTGGGGAAAAAGTATGAATGTCAGCACATAACTTGACTCAAAGACATTGAAAGGCACTGTTATTTCCTACTCAAATAATAATAGAATTTCCATTTTCACTTTTGAGTGAACTATTCTTTTAAAGTGCTCATTATGCTTTTTCAGATATTACCTTTCATTCAGTGTGTAATAGCTGTTTGTGAATGTAAAAGGTTTTAAAGATTGAAGTACATGACAATTCAAGTTGTCTCCTAAAAAAAAAGAATCGATTCTGAACTGCAGGAATGAGTCTTCAGCAATTCCAGTCTCACTTCTTGTTACATACCTACGTAGCAATGTAACACATTTGCATAATGCCAGTCTATGGTCTTCATTGGCTTCCCGAAAACAATGTCTACTTTGACCCTCAAACACTGTAGTTGTAGCTGAGACCTGAAAGAGTTTGGTTTGTGTTGTTGACATGGCGAGAAGATTTCTGCACTGTGAATCCACTTTGCATGGACTTCAAAAGGATGAGGACTTTGTTACTGTTCGTTTGACTGTGTATCAAGTAGGGGTTGCACAGACAGATGACGCTTTAAGCTTGACGTCGACTAGTCGCTGGCCTATCGAGGGAGCAACAGAATAAGCCATTTCCTGACACGCAGGCTCCGTTTCCAACAGTTAAAAATTACAAATAAATACATACTCAGAGAGCTCTCCACAAGACATGTTTGATTATAACATCTGGATGCTCAAAATTGATCAGCTTATTGTACACGTAAATTAATCACCGTTCTAAACTAATGTGTGCTGCATTGTAACACACACGCATAGCTCGCACATCACGCGGAGATCGCGCGCACCACACAAAACCATTCAGTAGCGCAGAAATATATCGTCAACACTGTTCTGTGATTTATCAATAAAATAGCTTAGAAACTGAAAAGATATAGCATATATTTTTTTGATAACTAAACCCACAGCTTCACTATTAGTAGAGAGACGCTGGCAGGTAGAATTAATTCACACGCAATCGCTCTCTCACTAATGCATCCATATAGATGTAATCTTTATTGTGCTACTTTATCTGTATCTAATTCAGAACGAACAGAAAATCTGTGAGAAATATAATGACCCAAAGACAAAAGAATTGATATACAAAAGCTGTTATGTAGGAGCAATAACCTTTTGGGCAGCGCTGTGTCATATGCCATAGCTGTCCTGTGCACACACACAAAAAAACGCATTCGCGTCTCAGCTCGAGGTTCAGGGTTATTTGTTCGTCATCAGCGACTAGTCGACGCTGACTCGACTTTTTATCACATAAATGTCGACTTTAAAAAATCTGAAGTCGTTCAACCCCTAGTATCAAGTGCTGAAGAAGATCCAGAGCTCAATTTCTTATACGGTCATAGGCGTTTCATTTCCGGCATGTGGTAGACCAATCACGTCAGACTGGGCCATCTGATCAATCAGAGCAGAGTAGACCAATCACAACAGACTGGGCCATCTGACCAATCGGAGCAGAGTAGACCAATCACAACAGAGTGGGCTGCCTGACCAATCGGAGCAGAGTAGACCAATCACAATAGACTGGGCTGCCTGACCAATCGGAGCAGAGTAGACCAATCACAACAGACTGGGCAATCTGACCAATCGGAGCAGAGTAGACCAATCACAACAGACTGGGCAATCTGACCAATCAGAGCAGAGTAGACCAATCTCAACAGACTGGGCCATCTGATCAATCAGAGCAGAGTAGACCAATCACAACAGACTGGGCAATCTGACCAATCAGAGCAGAGTAGACCAATCACAACAGACTGGGCAATCTGACCAATCAGAGCAGAGTAGACCAATCACAACAGACTGGGCCATCTGATCAATCAGAGCAGAGTAGACCAATCACAACAGACTGGGCAATCTGACCAATCAGAGCAGAGTAGACCAATCTCAACAGACTGGGCCATCTGACCAATCGGAGCAGAGTAGACCAATCACAACAGACTGGGCAATCTGACCAATCGGAGCAGAGTTGGATCTCGGAAAGGAGGGGTTTAGAGAGACTGAATCTTTGAGCGAAGCATTATTCAGACTCTTTGAGAAAGGAGGTGATGATGTGCAATGTATATTATGAGAAAATTTGTGTTATTAGTAAGTGTTTTTTTTTACTTTTCATACATGTACATCTATTGTAGGAGACCTCTAAAATAAAATTAGAAATAGCATAATAGGATTTAGAAAAAGAAATAGCATTTTACATATTATTATCTAATTTGATAATGCTGTCAGCACCAATAAGAATGTAGCACTCTCAGCAACATTATATTATATTATATTTAAATATATTTCCCCCAAAAATCAGCATAATGTAGAAATTAAAACTAGCTTTTAATGATTTTTTTTATTATTCTATTAAATTCTGTGTGGGTCTATTTATGACCAAGTGTAGTAGCTGACAGCAGGTGCTCGTCACTGTGCACTGTAAAATAAGGGCTGCACTCACTTCCACAGCTTGACCAGATTGTCACAGCCTCCAGACACAAATCTCTTGATGTAGTTGGGCTTCTGTCCTGTTGGCTGCTCAATAAGACTTCCCGGGACAACAGCTGGGGCCCAACTCACAGCGTTACAGCCGATCTGCCATAAAGAAACCATGTAAAAACTCAAAGAATAGGATGAAGTACAATAAATTAGGCCAGTCTTGTATGACATATACCATACTCGACAGAAGCCTCTATATTGAATGTATTGTCCAATCAGCATTCAAGAAATCAAATATTAGATTTGTAATAGTGCTGGCAGTCAATTAATCGCGATTAATCACATCCAAATAAAAGTTTGTGTTTGCATAATATATGTGTGTGTACTGTGTGTGATTATTATGTATAGGCCTATATAAATACACACACATGCATGCATGTATGTATTTAAGAAAAATATGTTATATATTCATATATAAAATATTGATATATCTAGATATTTATATAAGATAAATTATATACATATATATATACAGTATATGCAAATATTTCTTAAATATATACATGAAGGAGTGTGTATTTATATATACATAATTATACACAGTACACACACCTATATATTATGTAAACACAAACTTTTATTTTGGATGCGATTAATTGATTTGACAGCACTAATTTATAATTTTCCAAAGAGCCTATGCAGATCAAACCCCTATAAATATATTAAATACAATTTCTCATAAACAAAAAAAATATTTCTTGCTTATTTTCTGCAATATTTCTTCCTTTCAAAGAATTAAAACATTTAAATTAAAAAAGAGCTATGATAGTAATAACGATGACTTTTTTTAACATTTGATCAGATACAATATGGTTTTAGTAGAAAATGTTAAGTTATGACTGTTTTAAAAGCTCACGCTCCACAGGGTCAAAACTGACCCGGGAATTCAAAAGGTGTTGGCAGCTTTTGAATGCTTTATGAAGGTTAATCAAACTTGAATTAAATAAATTTAATACATTAAATAAATCAAATGATTAACATTTGAGAGCAGTGGCACCAGCGTGTAGAACTTGGTGGCACTGGTGCCACTGCTCTCAAATGTTAACATTTAAGGAAAATGTATCAAAGTTAATTTAATCATAAAATTACTATTGATTTGCTAATAAGTGCAGTTACTAATTTGTTTATTGGAAATTTAACAGTGAAGGACTGAGCTTGAATTGATATGCAGATAAAAATTATTAAATATACCATTGTTCTTTTTCTCGGGGAGGGGTTTGTCCCACTCGGTAGAGATCGTATTCGGGGGGGGGGGGGGTGTTACTATATTAAATCCATGGTGAATGTTTATGATTTGTGGACTGAAACCCCTGAATGTTTCAATGTTTCTCCTGGTTTCCACGTCAGCGCTGTTTGATCTGATATCTGTGGTTTATAACAGAGAGTTCTGCACCGAACGCTTCCACTAGATCTCGCAGTAGCAATGTTATTAATTCTGTGTGAATTCAAGCGCTTTCTCACTGGATCTCCCAGCGCTGTGTAGTAACAGTGTCACGTGATCAAGGTCAGCCCGTGTATGAGCTTGCGCTGTCTACTATTGCTCCGAGCTGATAAACGGTTTGCTTAGTGCAGCTCAAACAAGTAGCGTGGTTCCGGTGCACTTTCGTTTCGTTTGCCATTTTATGTTTCTCATATGTAACACAAATGGCAGCTCTTATCAGTCAGTGCAACCTCTAACAAAATTCAGTCGCACCAGCAGGAAAAAAGGTTGCAAAATGCCACCATTTGGTCGCAGTCTGGAGCCCTAGATAAACACACACGTGTATATAGATATATATATACACACACATACACACAGTTGCAAGAAAAAGTATGTGAACCGTTTGCAGAATCTGAAAATGTGATTAATTTTAACAAAATAAGAGAGATCATACAAAATGCATGTTATTTTTTAGTACTGTCCTGAATAAGATATTTTACATTAAAAAAATTACATTAATCCACAAGACAAAAAAAGCTGAATTTATTAAAATGACCCCGTTCAAGAGTTTATGAACCATTGATTCTTAATACTGTGTGTTGTTAACTGGATGATCCACGTTTTGTGTGATGGTTGTTCTTGAGTCTCTTGTTTGTCCTGATCAGTTAAAGGTGCAGTGTGTAGTATTTGAGGATCTATTGACAGAAATGCAATATAATATTCATAACTGTTTTCAGTGGTGTATAAAGACCTTACATAATGTACTCTTATGTTTTTATTCCCTTAGAATGAGCCATTTCTATTTCCATACACCGCGGGTCCCCTCACAGTGAAATCGCCATTTTGCGCCGTCATGTTTCTACAGTAGCCCTAAACGGACAAACTTCTCTACAGTCAATTAGACTCCCCCTCTGTAAATGCCTCATCGACATGACATCCTGATGACTCCGATCTTTCAAATATTCCAATCTAATATTGGACTTCGGACCTGTAATGTTGCCTGAATCATAATCATACACTGTTTGTTCATTGGCCAGAGGAGAACTGGCACCCCGACTGAGCCTGGTTTCTCCCAAGGTTTTTTTCTCCATTCTGTCACCTGATGGAGTTTTGGTTCCTTGCCACCGTCACCTCTGCCACTTTGGCTTTTGGCTTGCTCAGTTGGGGACACTAAATATTCAACTATATTACTGATCTGCCCGCATTGACACTATATGAGAACTGAACTGAGCTGGATGACATCACTGTTTTCTCCAGAGCGGCTGTACAGCTGAATCAAATTCGGTTGCATTATTTTCCTGTTTAACACTGTGAAGCTGCTTTGAAACAATTGGCATTGTAAAAAGCGCTATATAAACAAAGTAGGGGTGGGAGAAAAGGTTGATGCATCGCGATTCGTTATCTAACAATTCAGAATCGATTCTGTGTTCAATTCAAACTGCCACTTCACCACTGTGCGGGCGCCGCGGTCACTGGCCAAAGAGAAAAACCCGTTGATAGACGAACGTTCATATGCTGGTGAATTGGCTTTGTTTAAGATAAAATGGACAAACTACGACCTGCTCCATCAAATTTGAAATCGACTGCGTGGCAACATTTTGGATTTTCTGAAGACACCGAAAAAGGTGTCGTTGATAAAAGCCATACTGTGTGCAAAGTCTGTGGCACCAAATTCAAATATTTCGGCAACACGACTAATAAGAAGAAACATATTACGCGGTTCCACTCAGAGCTGGAGAAACAGCATTCTGTTCCAATCACGAAGGATTTTGCACAATGTTACAGGTACTTGAGCCACGATACAGTTTGCCCTCACATCATTATTTTAGTGAGACAGCAGTCCCCGCACTCTACAGTGAGTGTAAAGATCACATCCTAGAATCCCTAAGTAATACGGACAGAGTGGCAATAGCATGCGATGCATGGACATCAATTACAACAGAATCGTATGTCACCATTACGGCACACTACATTACAGATGAGTGGAAGCTTGCGGCTTGTGTTCTGCAAACATGTGCTATGAGCAAAAGTCACACAGGGGCGAATATTGCTGAACTACTGCACAATGTTTCAAACGAAAGGAAAATTCTGAACAAAGACTTAGTTTTGGTGAGTGACAATGCCTCTAACATGGCTGTTGCAGCACAGCTCAGCAAGTTTTCATATGTGAGATGTTATGCGCACACACTGAATTTGGCTTCTCAAGTTGCCGTCAGTGTCAAGGTTGTTAGGGAGCGTGAGCCGGATTGTGACTTTTTTTCCACCGCAGAGCAATTGCAAACCATCAGTTGAAGGAGGAGCAAAAATAACAATCTTCCGTGTCACAAACTGAAATCAGACGTCATCACTAGATGGAACAGCGCATACGAGATGCTTGAAAGATTTCTTGAACAACAGCCGGCTGTCTGTGCTGCGTTACTCTCACAGGAGGTGAGAAAAGGCGCGGCTGAAATCTTCACTCTCACAGAATCCGATATTTCATGCGCTGAGGATGTAATAAACGCTCTTAAGCCTATGAAAGATGCCACCCTTCTAATGTCAGAGGAGAGCAGCCCCACAGCGTGTTTAATTGCCCCATTGCATGCTAAACTGATCCAGGACATGAAAGAAAACAGTGAGGAGAAATCAGTGATGATCAGGGAGATATGTGAGGAAAAGGCACACCCCTGAGCAGGAGACTAGCCTTCTTAACAAATGTGCTTCTCTTGACCCGCGCTTCGAGGCACTGCCTTTTCTTTCCAAAGAAAAAAGAGAGGAAACTTACAAAACAGTGATTACTGAAGCTTCATCATTTCAAGAGATAATTATTTTTACACAATATCTGTGATCATGAATGACAAAAAGTTTTAGCATGTGTCATTACAAATGTTTTCATGACATGATGATTTCATGTCTTAAATTTATTAAATGAATCTCTCTAATTTCTCTAAATATTTAAATATTTATGAGTGTTTACAAATAATGTATACTGTGGATTGCATTACCTCGATGAATTAATGGAACAGTTATTTATCTATACGGCATTTCAGAATGTTTGTAAACAATAGGCACCAAGATACTTCCGGGTGGCAGAACGCGAGCGGCTTCTACTGACCAACTGAAGAGATCCAGCCGGCTACTGTAAACAGTTACACAGTTAAAAACATTGTTGTTGATCAAAGTTGAAACTATGACGAAAAGAAAAAAGTAAATATATCTAGTGAAACCTGTGGGTGCTGAGGAGGTTAAAGCGAGTGGACTTCGTGTACTCTCAAAACTGTCCATCTACAAAATCATAGCAAAGTATAATTATCTTCAGCTGGGGAAATTCGAGACTAATATTAGTAAACTTAAGGTCGCTTTTTAAGATCACACTCATTGCCAGTCACTGACTACGTTTACATGCTCCCTCATAATTATAATAAGGTTTTGACAATATTGCGATTAAACTTTACCTCATGTAAACGCAATACTTCAATCAAACTAATGCGATTAAGCTCATAATCGTAGTAACCATAGTCGCATTAAACTAGGTGGCTTACGCCGATTTTAATCGCAATAAACAGGCATGTAAACACCATAATCGCATCATTACCATTCGGACCAAAGTGCGCATGTGCACAGATACCGTGTGTTGTTCACACAACTTCATGAATGAACTTTGTTACATTATTCTGAAGTTTTCTCTTCTCCAAATCACTAAACTCTGTCAACACAACTCGCTGCGAAGTCTCTGCTCCGTATCTTCACGTAGACGGCGCGAAATGTCAATGGAACAAATAGCAAAACATAGTTGTAGGCTACTGCTGATGGATGATTGATGCGTGTACCAAATTCATCTATTTTTTTTTTTTTGAAATGTAAATTATGTAATATGTCTTATTCAGGACAGAACTAAAATAAAAATAACATGCATTTTGTATGATCTCTTATTTAGTTAAAATTATTCACATTTTCACAGATTTTGCAAGCGGTTCACATACTTTTTCTTGCAACTGTATATGTATATGTATATATATATATATATATATACATATACACACTCACCTAAAGGATTATTAGGAACACCATACTAATACTGTGTTTGACCCCCTTTCGCCTTCACAACTGCCTTAATTCTACGTGGCATTGATTCAACAAGGTGCTGAAAGCATTCTTTAGAAATGTTGGCCCATATTGATAGGATAGCATCTTGCAGTTGATGGAGATTTGTGGGATGCACATCCAGGGCACGAAGCTCCCGTTCCACCACATCCCAAAGATGCTCTATTGGGTTGAGATCTGGTGACTGTGGGGGCCATTTTAGTACAGTGAACTCATTGTCATGTTCAAGAAACCAATTTGAAATGATTCGAGCTTTGTGACATGGTGCATTATCCTGCTGGAAGTAGCCATCAGAGGATGGGTACATGGTGGTCATAAAGGGATGGACATGGTCAGAAACAATGCTCAGGTAGGCCGTGGCATTTAAACGATGCCCAATTGGCACTAAGGGGCCTAAAGTGTGCCAAGAAAACATCCCCCACACCATTACACCACCACCACCAGCCTGCACAGTGGTAACAAGGCATGATGGATCCATGTTCTCATTCTGTTTACGCCAAATTCTGACTCTACCATCTGAATGTCTCAACAGAAATCGAGACTCATCAGACCAGGCAACATTTTTCCAGTCTTCAACTGTCCAATTTTGGTGAGCTCGTGCAAATTGTAGCCTTTTTCCTATTTGTAGTGGAGATGAGTGGTACCCGGTGGGGTCTTCTGCTGTTGTAGCCCATCCGCCTCAAGGTTGTGCGTGTTGTGGCTTCACAAATGCTTTGCTGCATACCTCGGTTGTAACGAGTGGTTATTTCAGTCAAAGTTGCTCTTCTATCAGCTTGAATCAGTCGGCCCATTCTCCTCTGACCTCTAGCATCAACAAGGCATTTTCGCCCACAGGACTGCCGCATACTGGATGTTTTTCCCTTTTCACACCATTCTTTGTAAACTCTAGAAATGGTTGTGCGTGAAAATCCCAGTAACTGAGCAGATTGTGAAATACTCAGACCGGCCCGTCTGGCACCAACAACCATGCCACGCTCAAAATAGCTTAAATCACCTTTCTTTCCCATTCTGACATTCAGTTTGGAGTTCAGGAGATTGTCTTGACCAGGACCACATCCCTAAATGCATTGAAGCAACTGCCATGTGATTGGATGATTAGATAATTGCATTAATGAGAAATTGAACAGGTGTTCCTAATAATCCTTTAGGTGAGTGTATATATATATATTGATATATATCTTGCTTTTAAGATGTCATATAAAAGGCTAAACTCACTGTATGTGCATTGTTGATCTTCTTAATATCCCAGTGTCCATCTCCAGAACAGGTCAACACTGAAATCGCACCATCTGAGCTGCCACAGGCCAGAATCAACCCGAAGTCATACGGTCCCCAGCAAACAGAGTTCACTGCAGGAGAACCGAATGTGTGATTGCCCACAGCGGGATGAATTTCTACGTCACAGTGTTTGATATGAGAACCAAAAGCATGAAGTTACCGGAGGAGTCGTGGCCTGTGTATTCATACATCTTATCCCAGGTGCCGTTCTCCTCCTTCCAGATGATCACCTTCCTGTCGTAGGAGCAGGATGCCAGGAGGTTGCCGTACATGGGGTGAGCCCAGGCCACCTGCCACACGGGACCCTCATGGCTGCCATAAGAGAGTTAGAATTAGACTTAAAATCGACTCCATAGGAACCCTAGTTTTAGTTGTGTGCTTCACATACCCCCTCAGATCAGCCACAAGGATCTGCCCTCCGTTTTTGACGTCGAAGATCTTCACAGAGCGATCAGAGGAGCAGGTGGCCAGTCTGGTGCCGTAATAATCCATCTGAGCGTCATGCTGGACACAGAACGACAAATCAGAGTCCTAATGTTGAGAAAGATGTAGTAAAAGTAAAGATGGATGGAGATACTCACGATCATATCCTCATGCGAGGTGTCCACTGTGTTAATGACCGAAACCTGAAAGACACAAGAGCACAGATGTGTGGAGATGTCAGTTAAACGGATATTTGTTGAAAACACATCAATGATTTTTTCAAAAGTTTGAAACATTACTATTTTAAATGTTTTTGAAAGAAGTCTCTTATGCTCATCAAGGCTGAAAATACAGAAAAAAACCTGTAATATTGTGAAATATTATTACAATTTAAAATAATGGTTTTCTATTTTAATATACTTTAAAATATAATTTATTCCTGTGAACACAGCTGAATTTTTAGGATTATTACTCCAGTCTTCAGTGTCACATGATCCTTCAGAAATCATTCTAATATGATGATTTATTATCAATGTTGGAAACAATGCACTGCTTAATATTTTTATTATTATTTTTTATTTTATTAATATTATTTGTATTCATATTTTATGACCTGTGTTACTTTTTTCAGGATTCATTGATGAATAAAATGTTAAAAAGAACAGCATTTATTCAAAATAGAATTCTTTTCTAACAACATAAATCTTTACTATCACTTTTGATCAACACATTCTTGCTGAATAAAAGTATTAATTTCTTTCAAAAGAAGAAATTTTAAAAAACTACTGACCCCAAACTTTTGAAGGGTAGTGTATATTGTTACAAAATATTACTATTATAAATAAATGCTGTTCTTAAACTTTTTATTCATTAAAGATCCTGAAAAAAGTACCACAAGTTATGAAAAAATATCGTTTCCAACATTGATAATAAATCAGCATAATTGAATTATATTTTGGCGTTTTTTCTGCCAATACGGTTATATTATTTAATAATAATTTATGTAACTAACTGAATAAAATATTTTAATCAATTGACAGCAGTAAATATAATAAATATAACACAACATTTAATTAGTTGATAGCTCACTAAACTCGGATCCAACATAGCCAAAACTGACCGAGAATAATAATAGTTGAAAACCTGAACCAACATAGCACTTTTTTTTTGTTAACGTACATATTTAACATAATCAAACATAATTGTTTTATATTATCAGAGCTGTTTTATAAAGAGTTGAACATCGAACCATATCTAAACAAGTCTTTTGACACGTAAAAATACATTTCATTTTCCAGCAGGTCATTTATTATGAAACTATAGAATGCGAACATAATCAAACCCCAGCCAATAATGTACCACTCACCATATTTGCCTATATCCCTCCTACAAACTCCTTCAACACCTAAAAAAACGTTCTGGTCTTCAGAAATGAAAATACTGATAATATTTCCGACGTGGCAGACTGACCGCTCAGTGCGGACTGTATTTCCGTTGCTAAAGTGTCCGGGTGGAACAAAAACAAGGTTCCGCTCAATTCTTCCGTCCCCGTCCTGCAGTTCACATTGATTGCAGCCGAGGGCGGCAAAGCGAGTTAAATTAATATAACCCATCTCTATTTATAACTGTCCGAAAGTGTCAAATGTCCTAGTCTGTCCAGTGTCCAGCCAGGCGCTATGATCTTCATCAAGCTCAACCTTCTGTATTAATTTTTTCATCGCCATTCAGTGCTGTACTTTAAAAAGTCAAGATGTCGAATGTCCCCTTTTACATTTCCAATCTATTGGAAAAAATGACATCAACTGACAAAGACTTTCGGTAAGGCAGTGTGTGTTATAGACGCATGTTTCAGACTCACGACTAATGTTTACAAAAATAGGCCAATGACAAAGCAAAGGCCTGCAGTTTTATATGTGGCTTGAATAATCATTTTCAGATTTATATTAACCCTTTGAAAATAGTGAACTGGAGTAAACATTGGCTACCTTTGTAAATGAAAACTGTTGTCGACAGGCTACTGAAAACGATTATTTGTTTGCATGACATTTTGATTTATATGTAGACTATTCAATTTTATTTGTATTTTGGAAAATAAATGGAAACGTAAACCCAATTAATCTGGATTAAATAATAAGTTAATCACCATTAATGATTACTGTCACGATTCCTACAGAATTCAGTTTCTAATTTGCTGTTCCCAAATTATGGAAGCCGATTTCTGGCACAAAGAAGAAAAAAAATCACGCTTTGGTAAATCTTAATTATGACTAAAAGTCGAAATTGTGACATACTAAATCATGATTATTAGATAAATCATACTACGTCATAATTATGACGTACTAAATCGAAATTATGACATTCTAGGCCTAAGTCAAATACATACTAAGTCATAATGACTTTGATATTATGAAATAAAGTTGAAATGATGACCTAGTCATAATTTATGACATAATCATGATAAGACATAAAAAGTCGGAATTTTGACAGTTTACGACGGTCATAATTATGATATGAAATATGTTTATTATGACATAAAAGAAATGATGACTTCCTGTCATAATTATTACTTTTTATGTCATAACTATAAATTTGACTTTGTATGTCACATTTCAACTTTTTATAAGAATTTAAACTTTTTAATGTCATAACTATAATTTCAACTTTGTACGTCCTATTTCAACTTTTTGTCACAATTTTGACTTTTTAATGTCATAACTATAATTTCAACTTTGTATGTCATATTTCAACTTTTTGTTATGTTTTAATTTTTAAAATTGTCTGCTGTAAATGACTTTGTCATATTTCAACTTTTTATAAGAATTTCAACTTTTTAATGTCATAACTATCATTTCGACTTTGTCATATTTAAACTTTTTGTGTCAATTTTTACATTTTAATTTCATAACTCATTTCGACTTCATCTCATTTTTAAACGTTTTATGTCATAATTTTGACTTTTTAATGTCAAAACTATCATTTCGACTTTTTATGTCATTATTTGGACTTTTTCATTTTATTATTATAAATATAACTTTGTATGTCATATTTAAACTTTTTGTGTCATCATTTTGACTTTTTTATGTCATAATTTTCGACTTTTATCTCACAATTATGACTTAGTATGTCGTAATTTAAAATTTTAATCTCATTTATGATTTACAAACGCATGATTTTTTTCTTATGTGGTAGAAATATGGGTCTCCATAGCAAACAGTTTTGCTAAGTGATGTTTTATTAACAAATTTCGGGAGGAGCACGTTCAGATAATTAAACCTAATTAAACAAGTGGAGCACGTCAGATAATTAAACCTAATAAAACACGAGTGGAGCACGTTAAGTTAATCAATTTAATCAACGACAAGAGGTGTATATATAGTGCAGATTTACCTTCTTTTCGTTGACAGTTTTTTAGCATCCCTCCACCACCCCATCTCCTCACTTTGAATTAATAAACTCTTATTAAGCCTCAACACAATCCATAATACAATACAGTCTAGTTCTAGTCTATCTCTATCACGGGGGGATACTCTGGGTTCGGGCCAAAAATTCAGAGCCCGGAGCCCTCCCCCGGACAGCACGCCAAATACGCATAATCTTTACTCTATTTTAATTTGATGTAAGTGTAAACTCGTGAACTAAGTACTACTATCTCACTAGTATTTACCATGGTAATACTGTGTGTTTTGGACATGTACCATACTATTTGAGTAAAGTAAAGGCTGTGAAGTACATCGAAACTGATGAGCACTATGGTGAAACAAATGAAAGGTTTATGGCAGCCAATGACCTGATGATGGAGCTCCAGAAGGACTCGATCAAACTGGATGAGGAGAGCGAGAGGAAAGTCGTGACCATGCTGCTCAAACTCCTGGAGGACAAAAACGGAGAAGTGCAGAATTTGGCCGTCAAATGGTATTTTCTCACTCGGATTTTCCTCCGAACATGAACGTTACGGTTTGTGTTCACAATTATTTCTGGTTTGTGTAGTCTTGGTCCACTAGTGGGAAAAGTGAAGGAGTGTCAGGTAGAGACGATGGTGGACACTCTCTGTTCCAACATGGTGTCCAACAAAGAGCAGCTGAGGGACATCTCTAGCATGGGCCTAAAGACTGTCATCGCTGAACTGCCATCTTCATCTACTGGTATCATGCCGAAATAATAGAGAAATGGCAAATTTTCCGGATCATTTTGGTCATAGTTGTTGTATTGTATTCAAGGTTTGAGCCTCACAGTCAACGTCTGTAGGAAGATCACATCCCAGCTGATTGGAGCATTAGGAATGCATGACGACGTGTCCGTTCAGCTGGAGGCTTTGGATATTCTTTCCGACATGCTAGGCAGGTTGGTCAAAATGCCTTGTACTTGCATGAAAAGTATGTATGATGAACATTCACCCATCAGTCTAATGCATTACTTGACAGGTTGAGCACTGCTCTGGTGAGCTTCCATCAGTCAATTCTGACCGGTCTCCTCGCCCAGCTCATGAGTCCTCGTATGGCTGTAAGGAAACGCTCTATTATCGCGCTGGGTCACCTGGTGCCAAGTTGTAGCCCCGCTCTGTTCACTCAGCTCACCGAACACCTCATGGGTGAGCTGTCCCGTGGACTGCCCACCGCCAGCGTCCGCACTTACATCCAGTGCTTGGCCACGGTCAGCAGACGAGGAGGACACAGAATTGGTGAGAGCTGATTTTATATTTATGCTAGAATTCTGTCCGTCAATGTTGAGGGACTGTAGTATTACAGTGTGACCAGCAGAGGAAGCTGAAGAGACTAGCAAAGATAATAATAAATCAAGTTAAAACACGTGCTGTGTTCAAAATTGCCCCCTATACCCTCATTCACTGTTCCCTACATTACTCCACTAATATAGTGAATGAAAACAAGTGAGTGAATTCAGACACTGAGTGCACCGGAAGAACTGCCGCTTTTGCATAGTTTCTGCTTGTTGTTTAATAATAATTTGAAACTTAGCAAATGGGCAACTCCAGTAGTAATGACAAGATTTGTCCTGAACTAGCATGTATAAACCTTAATTAAACAATTTAATAATCAATTAAAAAAGATTTATACCTGTATGATATTACGCTGGACCCACATTGGACTAGCAGTTTGGAAATGGATCATGGATGGATGGATGATTCAGCTGCGGGTGGCATCTTCTGGAGAGATGCGGGAATTAATTTGGCGCGACAGTCACAGTGCATTATGGTTATTCTCTAGCTGTTGAGCGTACATCGGTTGTACACTTGTTATTGTGGTGCATTGTGGGATTCAATATGTGCACTCGATAACGTCCACTATGGTTTCGGAAGTCACTACAAATAGCTGTCCCCTCAAATAGTGCCCCAATTAAGGGTATAGGGGTCGATTTCGGACACAGCCATACTAAAATGTCTTTTGGAGATTTTGAATATGACATGGTTGCTGTATTAATATTAAGTCTTATAATATGAAGGTGAACACCTGGAGAAGATTGTACCCATGGTGGTGAAGTTTTGTAACGTTGAAGATGATGAGCTACGCGAATTCTGCTTTCAAGCTTTCGAAGCTTTTGTTAGCAGGTAAAACTAGTTCTATATTGTGTGGTTTATAACGTTAAAATTCAGCTTTTTCAACATGACACAATGCTCTCTCTCTCTCTCTCTCTCTGTGTGTACTTGTATGTCAGATATTAAGTCAGAAATTCTTTCCTGATTTTTTTTACAGATGTCCAAAGGAAATGTCCCCTCACATCCCAACAATTATCAAGTTGTGTTTGAAGTACATAACCTACGACCCCAATTACAACTATGATGCTGACGATGACCAGGATGACAGTATGGACATTGAGGAAAGAGAGGATGAAGATCAGGGTGATTTATTTGACCATCATTGTGCAATTTTAGGAGTTGTAATTCCATCTTTAAGCATACATCAATATTATCTTTTTGGAAAGAATAACAAATCATTACTAATGGTTCATTCAAAGTCAAGTTTCTCTAGCTATGTATGAGATGAGGCAGATGGTGAATGTAATGCTGCCCTCTCTGAGTGTGTTTTTCACAGTCAACACACTTGTAATCTATAGAGTCTGATGATGAATACAGTGATGATGAGGACATGAGCTGGAAGGTGCGGCGTTCCTCTGTGAAATGTCTGGAGGCGATAATCAGCAGCCGCAGGGATCTGCTGGTGGAGTTCTATGGATCTGTTGGCCCAACGTTGGTGTCCCGCTTCAAAGAACGTGAGGAGAATGTTAAGACTGACATTTTCTCAGCCTTTGTGGCTTTGCTCAGACAGACCAGGCACCCTCACAGTCCCACTTTGGACACGGGAGCTAAAGAGGAGCCAGCGGTCTCTCTCTTAAAGAAACAGGTATGCTTGTTTGCAGGCTATTGACCCAAACTACATGGTGCATATCTTCTAAAAAATAGCTCTCATCTGCTCTCACAGGTACCGACAATAGTAAAAGCCTTACACCGACAGCTAAAGGAGAAGAGCTTGAGAAGTAGGCAAGGTTGCTTTAGTCTCTTGACAGAGATGGCTAATGTACTGCCCAGTCAACTAGGAGAGCACATACCAGCCCTCATTCCAGGTCAGATTAAAAGACATTTAGCATGATATGCTATGCTAACACCCTGTCTACACCGGATGTAAGTGGTGTGACGCATCAAAAACCGCTAGAACCCAATATAACCACTTATACTGTCTATGCCGGATGCAGGGTGACGAGTTACCGACAGTAAACTGATGACCCATAAAAATTCTGGCATACTCTACAAGCTTGCGCTACTTCTGACAAGAAGGACAATTATTTTGTAACGTTTGCACATGCTTTCAATGACAAATGCAGAAAAGTTAGTTAATGCATTCATGACCTCAAGGCTAGATTATTGTAATGCACTACTGGGTGGTTGCCCTGCACGCTTCATAAACAAACTTCAAGCTCGAGTTCTTACTAGAACCAGGAAGTATGACCATATTAGCCTGGTTCTGTCAACACTGCATTGGCTCCCTATTAAACATCGTAGATTGAGCAGTACTTGAGCAAGTTTTAAACGCATTATAGTTCATCATGTCTATTGCAATCTCAAAATTCTGGCCAGTTGATCATTTCCTATTTAGCACCCAAACTCTGGAACAGTATTCCTAGCATTTTTCGGGAAGCAGAACTCTGTCAGTTTAAATCTACACTAACAACGCATCTCTTTAACCTGGCATACACATAACACAATTTCTATAATTAAAATCATGTAAAATGATTATTAAGCTGCATAAATTAGGTCAGCCAGAACCGGGAACACTACACATAACACCTGATGTACTCGTTACATCATAAGAAGAATGGCATCTACGCTAATATTAGTCTCTCTGTTTATCCCAAGGTTTACCGTAGTCAGCCGGATCCGGGCCGTATCAAGATCAGTTAAAGAACCTGCGACCACAACGCAGCCCCAAAGTGTCAGCAGAGACCGTGTCAACTAGACTATCCCCTGCGAATCCCTCATCGACACGACAACCGTTTTTTTCCTCAGTACAGATGAAAACGTTATCAAAATGATTCACGTTCACACAGATCCGCGGAAACGACCAAAAATGCTGTATTGTGCATGCCAGACAAGAAATTGGCGGTCACTTTGTAAAGAAAGACTATGCCCGTGCACATAAGCATTAGACTAATATAGACTATAGACTAAACATGTAATACGCATGTGCATGCCATCACCGTTTTCACAGATTCACGTTTTCGAAGTTTACACAGAGATGACGAAAACGGTTATCATATTGATAACGTTGTATTGTGAAATGGTATAGTTTTTTAAAAACTTGCACTTTTAAACCTATTTCAAAGTTTGCATTCTCAGCCCACGAGAATGCTACTGTCGTGTAAATGAATGGCCAGAACAAATTAAAAGTTTTCTGTTTTCGGTTGAAAACGATGTCCTGTAAGCGTTAATAACTAAGTTAATAACTAATGATTTTTACAACAGAAATGAATGAATCAAAAACATACTTAAGCTGGACAATGACTGTCTTCTAGAGCTGCTGTACAGCCAAAACAATCATTGTTGCATTAATTTCCTATTATCACTGTAAAGCTGCTTTGAAACAATCTGTTTTGTAAAAAGCGCTATATAAATGAAAGTGTTTTGACTTGACATTTCCACCATTGACAGCCTCAAGTAGTTGCAGCGTGACGCAATGTGATGCGAAAATGGTCGCACCTAGGATGGTCTTCTTTGCTGAGTTTAATCACTTAATCACTATAGTCTCATCTGACATCTGAGTTGTATTAAATGAATCCCTGATACTTCAATTATCAAGTTGCTTTGGACCTTTGGCATCCAATTGCACTCTTTAACCAGTTTTGTAGCATATTATTTTCCATACATTCATTTCAGATATTCTCTCTCTTTAGGTATTATTTACTCCTTGACAGACAAGTCGACCTCTTCAAATATGAAGATTGACGCCCTTTCTTTCCTCAATGTTCTCTTGAGTAGCCACAACCCAGAGATCTTCCACCCACACATTAATGTCATCTTACCACCGGTGATCCAATGTGTCGAAGACCCGTTTTATAAAATCACATCTGAGGCTCTCCAAGTCACCCAACAGATTGTCAAACTCATGCGGCCGCTGGACAAGCCCATCTCTTTTGACGCCAAGCCTTACATAAAGACCGTGTTTGCTTGCACCTCGAAAAGGTTAAAGGCGGCTGACATAGACCAAGAAGTGAAAGAGCGGGCCATTTTCTGCATGGGCCACATTTTGAGTCATTTGGGTGACCAGCTTGGTGCTGACCTGCAGCCCACCTTGCAGATATTTCTGGAAAGGCTTAAAAATGAAATCACCAGGCTTATCGCAGTGAAGACTTTGACTCTTGTCGCTTCCTCGCCACTTAAAATCGACCTAAGACCTATTTTAACAGAGGGGATTCCAATGCTTGGATCCTTCTTGCGGAAAAACCAGCGGGCCCTTAAGTTGAACACGATAACAGCCCTGAATGTGATGGTCACAATCTACAGCGACAGCTTCAAGCCCCCTATGATAGAGTCCATACTGAGCGAGGTACCTGCTTTGATTCAGGAGAGTGATATGCATATCTCACAGGTAGCCATAATGCTGATCACGTGTATGGCCAAAGTTTGCCCGTCTTCTTTGAGCAAAATTGGGGGGATGATCTTACCTGAAGTACTTAACTTAGTCCATTCTCCACTGCTACAAGGAGGTGCTCTTAATTCAATACTTGAGTTCTTCCAGGTTCTTGTAGCAACAAAGGCCAACAACATGGGTTACAGTGACCTTCTGAAAGCCTTGAGAGGGCCTTTCTACGATTCAAAGTCGACTGACTCCATGTCCGTGCATAAACAGTCCTACTACTCTGTGGCCAAATGTGTAGCAGCGTTGTCGACGGCCTGTCCCAAAGAAGCTTCTGGAGTGGTTACCAACCTTATCCAGGAGGTAAAGAACCCCAAATCATCCGAGTCGGTGAGGATTCTCTCGTTGTTGTGTCTTGGGGAAATTGGACGGTTTATGAACTTCGAAGGGCACAAGGAGCTGAAGGGAGTCATAATGGAAGCCTTCAGTTCTCAGAACGAGGAAATTAAGTCTGCCGCATCTTTCGCCCTGGGAAACATTTGTGTTGGAAACTTGGGGGAGTATCTGCCATTCATGCTCAAGGAGATCGGCAGCCAACCAAAGAGACAGTACCTGCTTCTGCACTCCCTCAAGGAAATGATCACTGCTCTGTCAGCCGAAAGTCTCAAGCCTCATGTGGAGAACATCTGGGCTCTGCTGTTCAAGCACTGTGAATGCTCAGAGGAGGGCACTCGCAATATTGTAGCCGAATGTTTGGGGAAACTCACATTGGTCAGTCCATCTGAACTTCTACCAAGGCTAAAGAAACAACTGTCCTCAGGTAATATGAGCTGAAACATTACCTTGACTTTAGTTTCAAATGTATAGTTTTAAAAAGGGGGTTTTAATCAAGTGAAGAGTTTGATATACATGACTGGGCTACAGAAATATAAACAATAAGCAAGCATTTATTGTTCTTCCAGGGTCTCCTCTTTCCCGCAGTACGGTTGTAACTGCAGTGAAGTTCACTATCGTAGACCACCCTATGGCCATAGACTCACTCCTCAAAGGATGCATTGGTAAATTGCATATACTTTAATAAATGTAAATTGTATATATATATATATATATATATATATATATATATATATATATATATATATATACTCACCTAAAGGATTACTAGGAACACCTGTTCAATTTCTCATTAATGCAATTATCTAATCAACCAATCACATGGCAGTTGCTTCAATGCATTTAGGGGTGTGGTCCTGGTCAAGACAATCTCCTGAACTCCAAACTGAATGTCAGAATGGGAAAGAAAGGTGATTTAAGCAATTTTGAGCGTGGTATGGTTGTTGGTGCCAGACGGGCCGGTCTGAGTATTTCACAATCTGCTCAGTTACTGGGATTTTCACGCACAACCATTTCTAGAGTTTACAAAGAATGGTGTGAAAAGGGAAAAACATCCAGTATGCGTCAGTCCTGTGGAGCGAAAATGCCTTGTTGATGCTAGAGGTCAGAGGAGAATGGGCCGACTGATTCAAGCTGATAGAAGAGCAACTTTGACTGAAATAACCACTCGTTACAACCGAGGTATGCAGCAAAGCATTTGTGAAGCCACAACACGCACAACCTTGAGGCGGATGTGCTACAACAGCAGAAGACCCCACCGGGTACCACTCATCTCCACTACAAATAGGAAAAAGAGGCTACAATTTGCACGAGCTCACCAAAATTGGACAGTTGAAGACTGGAAAAATGTTGCCTGGTCTGTTGAGTCTCGATTTCTGTTGAGACATTCAGATGGTAGAGTCAGAATTTGGCGTAAACAGAATGAGAACATGGATCCATCATGCCTTGTTACCACTGTGCAGGCTGGTGGTGGTGGTGTAATGGTATGGGGGATGTTTTCTTGGCACACTTTAGGCCCCTTAGTGCCAATTGGGCATCGTTTAAATGCCACGGCCTACCTGAGCATTGTTTCTGACCATGTCCATCCCTTTATGACCACCATGTACCCATCCTCTGATGGCTACTTCCAGCAGGATAATGCACCATGTCACAAAGCTCGAATCATTTCAAATTGGTTTCTTGAACATGACAATGAGTTCACTGTACTAAAATGGCCCCCACAGTCACCAGATCTCAACCCAATAGAGCATCTTTGGGATGTGGAGGAACGGGAGCTTCGTGCCCTGGATGTGCATCCCACAAATCTCCATCAACTGCAAGATGCTATCCTATCAATTTGGGCCAACATTTCTAAAGAATGCTTTCAGCACCTTATTGAATCAATGCCACGTAGAATTAAGGCAGTTCTGAAGGCGAAAGGGGGTCAAACACAGTATTAGTATGGTGTTCCTAATAATCCTTTAGGTGAGTGTATATAGCTCTGGAAAAATTTAAGAGACCACTTAACTTCATTTTTTCCAGAGCTGTATATATATATATATATATATATATATATATATATATATGTATATATATATTTTGGTGAATGCATGATAGATACTGTCTTAGACCCTTGCAATAATGGCCTAGTTTGTAATTCTGCTATTAGGTGACTTCCTGAAAACTCTCCAGGACCCTGACCTCAATGTTCGGCGAGTAGCTTTAGTCATGTTCAATTCAGCTGCCCACAACAAACCTTCCCTGATCCGTGGACTTCTGACATCACTTCTCCCACATCTATACAATGAGACCCAGATCAGAAAAGACCTTGTTCGAGAGGTACAAATTATGAACATTAAAAGCACATGATATGTAAACAGTGTGTAAAATACCGTAAATGCTTATACATAAACCCTGAAAAAAAATAATTATTTTTTAAAATTAATTGTGGATTTTACCTAATTATGGCATGTTAAAGGGTTAGTTCACCCAAAAAAGAAAATTCTGTCATCAATTACTCACCCTTATGTCGTTCTAAACCCGTAAGACTTTCGTTCATCTTCGGAACACAAATGAAGATCTTTTTGATGAAATCTGAAGAGACTTCATCCCCTTATGAACAGGTTAAATTTAGGCTTTTATTCACATATAAACATTGATCAGCGAATACAAACAGAAGCTCAACCGAACCTGCTTGATGCGCAAGAACAAACCTCTTGCTGAAGCTCAAACGTCCTGCGTAACACGAGAATGAACCTCATTGGTTCTTGCTGAAGCTCAAACGTGATGCGTAACACAAGAATGAATCTCATTGGTTCTTGCAGAAGCTCAAACGTGCTGCGTAACATGAGAATTAACCTCATTGGTTCTGGCAGAAGCTCAAACGTGATGCGTAACCCGAGAATTAACCTCATTGGTTCTTGCTAAAGCTCAAACGTGATGCGTAACACGAGAATGAATCTCATTGGTTCTTGCACAAGCTCAAACGTGATGCGTAACACGAGAATGAACCTCATTGGTTCTTGCAGAAGCTCAAACGTGCTGCGTAACATGAGAATTAACCTCATTGGTTCTGGCAGAAGCTCAAACGTGATGCGTAACACGAGAATGAACCTCATTGGTTCTTGCTGAAGCTCAAACGTGATGCGTAACACGAGAATGAACCTCATTGGTTCTGGCAGAAGCTCAAACGTGATGCGTAACACGAGAATGAACCTCATTGGTTCTGGCAGAAGCTCAAACGTGATGCGTAACACGAGAATGAACCTCATTGGTTCTTGCTGAAGCTCAAACGTGATGCGTAACACGAGAATGAACCTCATTGGTTCTTGCTGAAGCTCAAACGTGATGCGTGACACGAGAATGAACCTCATTGGTTCTTGCTGAAGCTCAAACGTGATGCGTAACACGAGAATGAATCTCATTGGTTCTTGCAGAAGCTCAAACGTGATGCGTAACACGAGAATTAATCTCATTGGTTCTTGTTGAAGCTCAAACGTGCTGCGTAACACGAGAATGAACCTCATTGGTTCTTGCAGAAGCTCAAACGTGCTGCGTAACATGAGAATTAACCTCATTGGTTCTGGCAGAAGCTCAAACGTGATGCGTAACACGAGAATGAACCTCATTGGTTCTTGCTGAAGCTCAAACGTGATGCGTAACACGAGAATGAACCTCATTGGTTCTTGCTGAAGCTCAAACGTGATGCGTAACACGAGGATGAACCTCATTGGTTCTTGCTAAAGCTCAAACGTGATGCGTAACACGAGAATGAATCTCATTGGTTCTTGCAGAAGCTCAAACGTGATGCGTAACACGAGAATGAATCTCATTGGTTCTTGTTGAAGCTCAAACGTGCTGCGTAACACGAGAATGAACCTCATTGGTTCTCACACGTCAAGCAGACATGCTTGAGCTTCCATTTACCACAACTGATGTGAGTTGATGAATGTTTGTGAATAAAAGCCTTAATTATATCTGTTCATCATATAAAGAGATTGTGTCTCTTCAGAAAATGTTGGACTAAACTGTTCGATTCATATGGATTCGTTTTACGATCTCTTTATGAACCTTATGAAGTGTCAACGTTTCAGTTGTGTAGCAGTCTATGGAGGGACAGAAATCTCTCAGATTTCATCAAAAAGATTTTTTCATTTATTGTTCTGAAGATGAACGAAAGCCTTACAGGTTTGAAACGACAAAGTGAGTAATTCATGTATTTTTATTTTTGGCTGAACTAACCCTTTAAATCACATCTCAGGTTGAGATGGGCCCCTTCAAGCACACAGTAGATGATGGGTTGGATGTCCGTAAGGCGGCGTTTGAATGCATGTACACTCTGCTGGACAGCTGCCTGGACTGTTTGGATATCTTTGAGTTTCTGAATCATGTTGAGGAAGGCCTGAAAGACCACTATGACATTAAAGTAAGTGTATTTTAGGTGAGGTAGGGATTGGATACGATTGCATTATGATTTAACATTGTCCAATACATAGGATCAAAGCAAGCATATTTTCACCATTCATTCCCTTTAAGATGCTCATGTTTCTGGTTTTTCAGATGCTGACCTTCATTATGCTCGCCAGAGTTTCTAAACTGTGTCCAGCTGCTGTGGTACAAAGGCTGGACAGATTAGTGGAACCACTGAAAGCTACGTGCACTACAAAGGTAAGACTTAACATAACAACAAATAATGGGATGTTGTCTTCTCAGCAGTGCTGGGTAGATTGCTTACAAATTGTAGTTATTTACTGATTCTAAATTACATGACAAAAATTTTAGTTAGCAACGTAATCCATTACATTACACATAAGGTAATATAATGGTAATACAATCTGACACACTTTTTGACTACTTTTTGATTACTTCTGACCTAACTCATTTATCACATTGATTTGAATAATCTTGTACCATATTAATACAGAGAAAATACAAAGAGTAAGAGAGTATATTCCATTCTTTGTTATCAACAACATGAAGTGCGATTTCTGAGAAATGCTGTTGAAAGTGAATCGGACCGAGCATCAAAACATAATTGTAGCTAATCAGTAGTAAGGGGTGTGCCCACTTTTTGGGGGGAGGTGCCTGCATTGCATGTTTGTGAATTTGGGGCGGAGCTATCAAGATAGGGGTATGATCCTTTTGAGTAGTGGCGTGTTTGTTGGTGATTTCAAATATCAAGTGTTTCTCAGAAATTGCTTATTGCACCTATAAATATTACATTACGTCAGGGTTTCTCAGACTGGGGTTAATGAAGGAGCTGCAGGATCAATTAATTATGAATAATTTACTGCCATTGTAAGAATAACATGGAATCATGTAATAAATAACTAGTCTGATTACCAAAGTATTTTAAAACCTAATATAAACCAATTACAAGTACTTAATTTTTGGCATCTGATTACATAATCCAGATTACATGTAATCAGTCACTACCCAGCACTACTTCTCAGTAATCAATTATTTTTTTTATACATATAAAGGTAAAAGCTGGTTCAGTGAAGCAAGAGTTTGAGAAACAGGAAGAGCTGAGGCGCTCTGCCATGCGTGCGGTCGCTGCCCTGCTGTCCATCAGCGAGGTGGAAAAGAGCCCTGCTATGGCAGACTTTGCCAACCAAATCAGAAGCAATGCAGAGATGGCCACCATCTTCGAGAGCCTTCAAGGAGACCCCTTAACAGGGGCTGTGGAATCGATGGACACTAGTTAGGACTCGATTTGTGTTATCATTTATGGTTACAGAACCTACAATGGACTACAGTTTTGTTGTAAAAATAAAAAACTTTTAAAGCTTTAAGCTTATTTCCTACAGAATCTGCAACTGCGTCCCAATTCGCATACTATCCATCCTAAATATCATTAGTATGCCCCAAAGTATGTTGAAATGTGTATTCAAAAGATACCCGGATGGTCTACGTTTTCCGGTTAGAACCCGAAGGTCAGTTCCGTGCACATTCTAACGGCTGATATTGCCCACAACCCATTGCAAGTTGGAAGAGGATTCGTTTAGAACTTCAAACACGGATAAAAAGTGTTAAAAAACTACAAACATGGCAGGTGTGCGAGTCCAACGTTTAAGTAAAGAGGTTAAGATAAAGGGGTTTGAGTAAATAATTATCAGTATCTAACCCGACAAAAAGATATTTATTCAATGTTATCCACATTATTTTTCACCTGCAACAGCATTGTGAACTTCCATGATACGTTTGGCCATTCGTTTTTAAATGCAAATTGCAAACACATGAGGAGAGTTCTCCATGAAAGACCATGACTGGCAAACCAACGTACGCTTCTCTCCGAAACAGTGGGAAATTAAATTAAACGTGGAGGATTTTAACTGTGACAAGATGATTGACAGGATGCAAGCGACAGAGCTGTCTGTTAAAGATGACGGAGTAGTATGTCCCAAAGCTTGGATAATCTTCTGCTACACACTCAAATGTATGTACTTTTTCTTCACAAAACCAGTACATACTTTTAGGGCATAGTATAACAGGGTTTCTGCAGGTTTTATGAAGGTAAATTTAAGACTTTTTAAAGACCAAGTATAGAAAATAAGTTGAAAGGGAACACAATCCGTCAATGCGTTCTCTATATGTAAATGTCTAAGGAGAAACACAATGAGTTGTATTAACACTTCGGTTTGAAAATACAACTTCCAACTGATATTTATCACTTTTTAATTCAAGTAACCAATAAAATAGGGAAATAACTTTTGCTGTATCTTATCACACTGCAAAAAAAGTTATGTTCTTCCTCAGTATTTGTCTTTTCCACTGCAAATGGATAGATTCTTAAATCAAGATACATTTACTGGAGATACAAAACGACAAAATATATGTTTTCTGTAAATTGATCAAAATGAAGCAAATTTAATTAAAAGGAACAAATATCTGCCAATGGGCTCAGAAAAAAAAAACAACTCAAAGGGAAGTTTACAAAACTCATTGATATTAGTTCTGGTTCAACGTCTCAATGCATTTCAAGCAAATATATCTTGAATTAAAGCTGCAAGCAGCGATGAAAGGGCCCTCGCACCCGGGAGCACCGCCACCAGGTGGCCTCAGGAAAACAGCGAATAGTGGGCGACATGCATTTAAGTGGGTAAATATAGGAGAAATATGGCAAAGTCACTTCAATGTGCCACACTTCCTGCTGCCAGCAGGTGGTGCTTTGACTATAACTGAATACTGGCATCTAGATGTCTTAAGGCCAGGACTATTATCAAACATGTGGAGTTTGGTGCAGATCGGACATTGTATGCCTGAGTTACAACTTCCTGTTTCGTGGCATAAAACACATACATTAGCACTTAGCCATGTTTTGCTTGATTTAATGTGTTTGTAGTATGTTTGGGACTTGATGGCATATTTAAATGTGTTTCTGGGAGGGAATTACAGTGTAAAGCATGCCACTTCCTGTTTGCCAGCAGTTTACCTGCATTAGCGCTATTACTAACTAATATTGGCATGTAGATGTCTTCAGGACAGGACTCTTATCAAACATGTGAAGTTTGGGGTGTATCGGACATTGTATGTCTGACTTACAACAGTTTCCTGTGTCATGGCGAAACATCAGACTTTGACAGGCCGCCACGGACACGCCCTTCAGCGAAAACTCAAGATCTTCACAATTTAACATCACAAAGGCCTTTAGATTAGAATGACCAAATATGATGATGATCTGGTTAAATCACAATGAGGGGTTAATCACAGTGTAAAACATGCCATTTACTGTTGCCAGTAGGTGGCGCTATGACTGTAACTGAATATTGGCATGTAGATGTCTTCAGGCCAGGACTCTAATAAAACATGTGAAGTTTGGGGCAGATCGGACATTGTATGCCCGAGTTACAACAACTTCCTGTTTTATGGTGAAACATCGAACTTTGTGAGGCCGCCACGGACACGCCCTCCAAGGAAAACTCAAGATCTTCGCAATTTAACATTGCAAAGGCCTTTAGATTAGACTGTGCAAATATGATGATGATCTGATTAAATCTCTAGGAAGAGTTCGTTAAAGTACGTGTGGAAATGGCAAAATTTGCAACAATTTTGCAAAGAACATTCAAAATATCTCACTTCCTGTTGGTTTTCAGATTTCGTATCAGGAGACTTTTTTGTAGGTATTGGGCTGTTACAAGTGTCTACCGAATTTCATACCTGTACGTGAAACGTAGCTGGAGGGGCACTTCGTTGAAATGTTGTAGGTGGCGCTATCATGCCATTTTGCCATGCCTAATTCTGAAACCCATATCAGACGTAAATTTTCACCACTTTTGGCGCGTGCGCAAAGTTTTAGAGCATGCTTAGGCCATCAAAAATGCGATTCATTGGGGAGAATAATAATAATAGGCTGAGCAATTCCAATAGGGTCCTCGGGCCCTAATTAAAGATGTTTGTATTGGAAAACAGGACAAAAATATTGTTTTTGTTGCAATGTATGCAACATGACATGTAATGCCATGACAATGAATGCACGACATTCTGCTCTGTTTTAAGGCCTTTTTAATGCCTCAATGTGTGTATGGGTGAATAGACCATTTGTTTGTAAACAGCAATGTTTTGTGGGCGGAGCCTACCTGAGAAATGACAGTTCTGCAGTCAATGGAAACCACGAGAAAAAAAAAAATTTAGTTTCTCACACTTCTGACTTTCTCACAAATTCCACGTTTATTAGTTACAGAATGTTATATTCAAACCTATAACATTTCTCACAATTCTGACACTCTCTCCCCATTTGGTCAGAAATAAAAAAAGACAGAATAATAAGTTTATATCTCACAATTCTGATTTTTCTTCCCAGAATTGATATAAACTATCTTTTTTCCTCAGAAATGCAAGTTTATATCCCGCAAGTTATAGAGACCAAATTGGGAGAGATAAACTCACAATTGCGAGAATGTCAGAATTGTGAGAAAAATGTTTCAAGCTTGCATTCTGTAACTGTAGGGCTAATGCATTATGCCGCCTATGAACTGCATGTGTGAATTATGAGATCTATTGTTTACATCAAATTCATGTTTTAGTAGTGAATTAAAAATCACAGGTGATCAGTCCAGACCATCCGTTTAATGGCTTAGAACCAAAAATGTCTGCGTTTTGCTTCAAAGGGCGTCAACTATTATATCCTATAAAAATGAAGACCATCTTTTTTGCATTCTGATTGTTTTTCCTTTTATTCCGTGGATTTTGCCAGTTTTCCTCGCCACTACAACGTGTGCGCAGCTGCAAGTGGCGTACCCGTGACGTCTGCTCCAAAATGGACTTGACCTTTTTAAGACCCACAGAAACCCTGTATACGCAAGCTAATTGGGACGCAGCATGCATCTAAACAAAAACAAATGAGACTGAACACACAAGTGTGGTTTTCTATTTTTCACTTTATTGAAAAGACAACAAGATAACCAGATTATTCGTTCTCCTCGCTGCGGAGTCTGGCGTTGGGGTTTGTGACCTTAATGGCCAACTGTGCGGCCCTCTCCACAATCAGCTTCCTGTTCTTTGAGGACACATTGTGGGCGATCTCAGCACAATGGGTCCTAGAGAAAAAGAAAAACCGTAAGGTTATCACAAATTCATATTTTAAAAACAATGGGAATGCAACGTTTCTGTCCTCCGCAAAAAAGCCGCTAAAATACAAGCGCTAGTCACTTGTTGCAGATTATCTTCCACCTGCTGGCTATGGCAAGAGCTAGAGGTAGAATGGGTATTTCCTCCGCCATGCTATTTCTCCGAATTCAATACCTGAGATGAATATGGACAATTCAGCAGGTATGATCACAGAGATCTTTAAACAAATAAAAACAACTAGTTACATATTACACTACAAAGAACCACCATATTAAAAGGATTTACACAAACCATCTAAGTAAATTCAAATTGGGTATAAAAGCAGCAATATAAAAATCCTTTTGCTCTTACTTGTTGCTCATCATGAGGACTTCAAGTTCCTTGACATTGTGGACCAGGAACTTCCTGAATCCAGAGGGCAGCATGTGTTTGGTCTTCTTGTTGCTTCCATAACCGATGTTGGGCATCAACATCTGACCCTTGAAGCGTCTGCGCACTCTGTTGTCAATACCTCTGGGCTTCCTCCAGTTTTTCTACAGGGAGAGATTATTTATAGTAGATCATGAATATTATAGAAGACTAAATTAATTGAGTCATCTACTGTATCAAGCCACTTAAGTTGATCTTGAATGGACAGATATTGCATTTGAAAACATTCCCTGCATTAAAAAAGGCTAACTGCTCAAAGATGATCAGAGAACTTGCTGCAAGTGTTCAGCAATTATGCAATACAACTAAATATATAATGCATTCATGAAGCTGATAAAATATTGCAGTGTTAAGTCACAATGAAATGACAGTAGTGACTTTTTTTTGTATCATGACATACAGTACCGCAGGGCAGTAACCACCATAGACATTGAGGGGGACAAGTCCCCCACCCAATAATTAGAATGGGACAAAATTGTCCCTCCCAATATTTGAAATTCTTGCACTGCTCTCCTGCACTCCATTACGCAGCGCTCTGCATGTTAGGATAACAAAAAGGTTTAAAAAAAGTTACATTTTTATGCTGCGTTCACAACGAACACGAATTCGTCTAGTTGGACGCTTGAACATTTTGCGAATTGGACGCGCGTATGAAGCGACCGTTTAAAGTGAAAGACGCGTTCGAGGCACTCAAGGATACTTCCGCCTGTCTCGTGCCCATATAGCTCCGTATGACTGCTCTTTGCCAATATCAGTCGTTCCTCCATGTTGAATGAGTGACTTAATTAAATGCATGAAAGAACAGTAACAACAATTTTCATTGTCATACCATAATAATGCAATACACCAAGGTCCTTCAGTCTTGAAGTCCAGAATAAGTGCCAAGTCCTTAAACACAGCCACTGTTTTGAATGAGTGACTCCGGGCGGGCCTGCCCCAGTTTACAGTGTCACTTGACCACGCAAGCAGGTTCCTGATTGGTTTACGTGGCGCAAACAGACGCCAAAGTTCAGATTTTTCAATTCGGGCGCCAGAAACGAATGAATGCACCATATATATATAAAAAATATATATAATAATTCACTGAATGAAGCAGGACCTTTACATTGACTTAACATGGAAATCACTCGCTCCAGACACTATTCGCATTCGGTGTGAACGCAACATTAGTCTGGTCTGCTTCAGCGATCTAACAGCGCTCAAAATGATTGAGATGGCCAATCAAATCAGAGCAGGCGGGGTTTACGTTCTCTTTTGACTCGTGCACAGTCTTCACACAGAGGAGCGCGTCAATCTATCGCTCAATGCAGTTGCGGAGACCATTTTCGAAATGCACACAAACGTGTCCCTGCTCTTAATATTAAAATTAAAGATATTCATCAATGATTGTATGAGGAAAAAAAAAAAACTATATGAGGGCGGATCAGAACCCGGAACCTTTGACACAGTTTACAAAAATTCTACCACCAGACCACTTGGAAATCCAAATGTGAACAGCGAATCTGTGCGTTTATTCACTAACGTGAAGAATCTCAGGACTAACGACATATTTGACAAAATGCATATATTTATATTATATAGTCTGACCCAACTAGAATTAGACCAAGAATTTTATTCACTGTTCTGCTTCTGTATGCTTTATAGAAATAAATAAAAAATTGGCTTTGATCACAGAAATAAATTGTTAAATTTGTTAACATTATGATATAGGAGCCTGAGACTTTACAAAAACATTAATAGTACAAAAATAGTAGTTTCCAAACTTTTGACCGGTACGGTTTATCCAAGTGTAACAAATAATCGAAGAAATTCTAATGTTTTGAGTAAAAAAAAGGGTCAAAAAAATTCTAAACAAACATATGCATGGATAAATTGTTCACAACTATAACCTGCATTTACAAAGAGATAGGAAGAATTTATGTGACTTATTTCCACCTATTTTCCAAGTCTCTAAATCACAACTCCCGACAAATTCCTTGATATCCCAGGTTTCCTACCCTGATCTTGACATAGCGGTCCGACTGATGTCTGATGAACTTCTTGGTCCTTTTCTTGACAATATTAGGTTTGGTGAGGGGTCTGATGGCTGCCATGATGCCTACAAAATGAACAAGCAAACATTAATAAGACCAGGAGTTGAAACACACTTACAAAACATTCATGACTCACATCTTTGACTAAAGCATGTTGACATGTAGCATGTACATTAGCAGTCTTCTACAATACATGTCAACAAAAACAAGTTAAAGCACGCAATAAAACACGTTTAAAGCATATTTATCGTTTAAAACTACGGCAGAAATGTGAACTATATGCTAAACGGCGAGCGCGATACAACATGCACAACACATGCAACCAGCACAAGTACTAAACACACTGTATCGAGTATAAATCTATTATTAAGCATAAGGCACTCTGTTGCAATGTTAAAGCGAGCAGAGAAGTATTCATTATATTTCGTGACTTCAGTGTGTCCCTCTCACACCAATGGCCGCCATGTACAGACCCCGTGTGATAACACATATAAATACGGCGCATTCTGTCGCTCCATGAGTCGCAATATCAGCTCAGGTAAATGCAATGAACACTAACAAAGCGACATGGACTGATAAATGTTTATTTTCATCAGAATGTAAAAGGATGAATTGAGATTTTATTCCGCTCACCGTTCGGCCTGCCTCTACCGAAGACAGTCCTGAAGAAGAGGAGGAAATGACGCAGCGACGGCCTGGAAATGATCTCAGGCAGCGGAAGTCGCTCCTGCACTGAAATGTGGTCGTGCACAACATTGCCGCTGGTGTGTTGTTGTCAAAGTGCTCTATGGGAAAAGTTTGGATGTTGGGTTTTATGTATGTAACTAATATAGCAGGGAAAACGTTGTTTTAAATTATTTCATAGATTTCACCAAATACAACTTAAAAATAAAAGCTTTTTTAAAGATATATAGACGAACTGCATTTTTTTTATTACAATAGGTTCTCATTCCAAGTTATATGTACTATGTACTAAGTATGTACATTTGCAATTGTATTTTATTCACGTATATAAATATAAAAAAGACTATAAAGTCCCCATGAAATCTAAATGGATTTTTTTTTTTGGCTTTGAATATGTTAGTCTAACTGTTATCTATAAGCTAGTGTGCTCCAAAACAATGACAAAATTCACATTTAGAAGATATAAGCATTCAAAACGTACAGTTTCACTCTGCACTTCAGCTTCTCATCAGATTTTCTGTCCAATCAAATGCTCTCTAGAATCTGAAGCCCCGCCCCCTACATTATAAATGCTGTCTGAAATCAGTCCCTTGTTAACTATTTTCTACATGATGAGTGGCACATAGTGCACTATATAGGGGATAGGGAATGATTCAGACGGTGTAAATATGTTTCATTGGGACAAATGAAGTCTGGTTTCACGTTAGTGTCATGGGCACCATAGCAGCTCCGTTCCAGAGACACGACAGCACATGTGGAGTGGATCATATGGGTGAGTCAGCACAGACCACAAAACGTATCGGACCCATTTGAATTCTGCACAGAATGCTGTATTTTAAAGCGATATGGAGGAGATTATGAGGAGAAACCAAGTGTGCCACAAAATTGTGTGAAAATTTAAGCCAAAACTTCCCTCTCCATGAAATGTAATGGGACATAGACAAACTAAACAATCAAATGAAACTTCAAATAATCTTTTTCCAAAGATGGTTTCTGTCATTTTAGGCTGTTTTTTATCAAGCAGGTGTTAGTTCAAATGTTCGTTCTTTAAATAAGTTTAGTTTTTTTTTAGTTTTTAAGTCAGAGCCTCCGCAACTTTTCTATGGCTTTGTTATAAACTATAAAAACGGGGGTGTGACGTTATGATTGACAGCTGAGATCGACAGCTTCTCTGAGCGAAGTAGTCACTGAGGCACTAACGGACATTTTTCTGGAACTTCCGGAGGAGATTGGAGCTTTAACTTTAATCTCTACATTTCCATAACTGTTTATTTCACAAAAAGTTGTTGATTAGGCGGGAGTGTGGGCGGGACCTTGATATCGCGGCTCAACTTCACGCTCACTACTGCGCAGACTCGGGCTCCAAGATGTCAGCGCCATATTTGAACATTGGGGGCTTCACTTACGTCAACGGAAAAGAGTGACGGCACGTCGTCCATCTTTTTTTACAGTCTATGGGAGAAACGGTTTGAGATTAGGAGGAAAAAGCTTTACCGAGCTCAACGGCTCTGGCCTGTGATATAAACGAAACGCTATTGGCTATTTTTAAAAAATCCCAACTGTCTTCCTGTTTCAGTGGAAATTACAAAGCCACTAGATGACAAGCCTGCAACCATTAGCCAAAAAAGCATAACGGCTAATGCTAATGCTGCGGCTGCCAGTACGCAGGAAAGGAGACCAGATTTTGTTTTTTTATGGAATTCAAAGGAGAAGAGGCTTCACTACACTGAATAAACCGCTTTTGTGAGGAAACAGCTTATCATTTAATGAATCGACTGCCTGTCTTCTAATCTTTAACATATTTTACGCTAAACAATGTTTGTTGGGACTGCTATGTAGATTTTACTATGATAAAGGTTATTTTATAAGAGAAGGCAGAGATGGGAATGTTGCGACAGGTAGGATTTTTTAATGGCATTACCATACTAATATTAATATTTAACTGAGTGATATTGTATTGTTTAAAGAAAGTAGAAAATGCAGATGTTTTCTTTCTTTGGCTTTCAGGTTTAACCAGTTATGATAAGACTTGAATGGTAATGACTATTATAACTGCATTGTATGCACATGACGCTGACATTATGCATTTTAATGAATAAAGAGAAAATTGATAATTTTATTATTGTTATATTGTATGTTGTTTAATTGTAAAAAAAAAAAAAAAAATGTAAAAGGTGAAGTATTCTTTCTATCGCTGCCAGGTTAGCCTTGAGTTGTGATGATTTATGACTCTGCTGTGTGCCTAATGATGATGATATATCTCTTTATAATCAATGAAGGTAAAACAATACATATAATTGATTAAATATGTATTAAATTACAATTAAGTTTTTAGTGTATTCTTAAATAGAGAAGATAGAGATATTTGCACTCTTTTTTTCTGCTCAGTAAAGGACATTCCACAAACAATGCAGTCCTACTGTACGTTTACTAGTGATATAACACCAAATATAGAACAATTATTCGCAAGACAAACACGCTAATCCACAAAAAACTGATTAACGTAAACTGTAACTGACTGTCAAAAAACTTTAAACGGCGGGCAGTGAACATATCTAATTAACATTTATAATTAATATTCGGCTTAAATGTTATAAGGATATTTAACAGAACATTGTGTTTACACAGCATATAATATAATATGATAAATATATTGGCCCTGCCTGCCTGTTGAATAATACCAGCGGCAGCGGTAATGTCTACAACATTGTACGTTGACGTTGCACGTATCATCTGTCCCAATCAAGCGGCAACCTCCCCCAGTTTCTCTTGAAGCCAATACAGAAGTGACTTAAACTGCAATTCATCGACTGGCCACTAGGGACAGGCTCCAAATGGGAGCAGAATCTCATTGAGCCCCATGTTAAAATGGCCGACTTTACAGCAGAAAAAAACATGTTTACAGCCTGTTACAAGTTGTAGTTTTGGTCTATATAGCTAATTTTGCCCTTCATGACAACTGTACGGGGGGTGAATGTTTTTATAACTCATTCGTTTACATTATAAAGTCCTTAAAGTTCTGCATAATTAAGGGCGTGGCCACTTTGAGTGACAGGTGGATTGTCGTTTGTCTGCTGTTTGTTAGTCATCACGTCACCTCAGCTCCAGCCACGCTCTTCAGAATCCTATGGGTGACGTCATGGACAGTACGTCCATATTTTTTTACAGTCTATGGTCCCAATGTGTAGTAAGCCAGTGTACACAATACTCATACACATGCCAGGGAGCTGATTGGACACACCCATAGACAGTATTGTTACATCAGTCATTTTTCTCAGCTTTTGCCAGGATGGACCAATCACAATGGATTGGGATTAGTAGATAAAAAAATGCCCTGAGATTTGAATGTGATTCACAGGATGGTTCAGGTTTCTGAGTATTTTAGAGCTCCTTGCTTTGAGCAATTATGTGCCCCTTGGAGGAAAACAAATGTTTGTCCCTTGAGTTAGTAACATTCACAGTAGCTCCTCAGTGCAGAACACGAAATCCAGGGGCGGGGTTGGGCTAGATGTAGGTGTAGGTGTTCGCCCACGGTCCGGAGTCGTCATCTGATTGGTTGAATTCTACAGGATGTCCGGGAGACGTGTTGTGTTCTTTAGCGGTCCGCCTGGAAATAAATACCGTGACGCCAAACTCACTTGTGGAAGAAGAAATCCGTCGTGGTTACAGCTGTGACAATGAGCGCTTACCAGGACCCCACCCCCTGGGTCATGTGTTCTGCAGTGAGGACCATCTCAAAATTCACTGCATCATCAACCTGTCGTGTTCACAATTGCTCTGGAAATTCTCTGTAGTCACTCCCAACCATATTACATGTATTTTTGTATACAATATTTAGGCCTATTCAACCCAAAAACAGCAACTATAAAGATAACTATAATCAGGGCTTGACATTAACTTCTTTGCTCACCAGCCACTGTGGCTAGTGGTTTTCCAAAGTTACTAGGCACTCAGCATTTTTACTGGCCACAATTTTGACATAGATACCATGGGGAAAAACTGCCATATAGATATTTTTAATAGCAGGTTTATTAGGCTGATGTCACTTTAAGACCTGACGCATGTATCCATTACACATGCGTTTTCTTTCTCAACTGTTTACATTCACTTAAAACATAACTGACTGTTAACGTGAATACTCGCCAAGGTTGACATTTTGACATTATTCTGTGTGTATTTGACTGTTTAAGGTCAATAAGCAGCAAAAAAAAAACTAAATTTAGTACTGAGAGGCGCTTTAAGTGCGCACACTTTGGGCGTGAGCACAAAATTTGTGGGAATTAGTAAAATGATGTGCAATATGTGCAATCCCATGCTGTAATTCAATCCCTGGAACACCAACAATATTCATCCGGAGCAAATGAAACAAGTGAGGGGAGGCAGGTTTGTGTGTAACTCGCTGTCGAGCGACTTACTAAATGCTAATGAGGCTAAATAGCGTCCACACTATCTGTAACTTGACTATGAACAGACTTGACTATGAAACAACAGTGGGTTACACATAACAATACTCGACAAGGACGATGGCAAACATGAGGGCTTAAATACACAACGACTAATGACTAAACAAGACACACATGTGAACAATAAATCACCATGAACCAATGAGAACAGGACAACAGATCACATGAGGGCATGGGAATGACATGACAACCAGGAAACATGACAAACAGGAAGCATGAACACCCAAACACACCGTGACAGATCCCCCCTTCTATGGGCGGCTTCTGACACCCAACACACCAAAACATACAAACAAAAAGTCTAGGAGGGCGTTCTTGGGGGAGGGATGGCGGGCCGTGCAGGGGGACAGGACATGGGGCCTGGCAAGTCAGAAATGGGCCGTTGAGCCTGGGCGGACCTGGGCCGTGGAGCGTGGGCAGTTCAAGGGACCATGGCGGCTTAGGCAGTTCAGGGAGCCATGGCAGTGCAGACAGTACATGGGACCCCGCAGTGCAGGCAGTTCATGGGAACATGGCAGTGCAGGCAGTACATGGGACCATAGCAGTGCAGGCAGTACATGGGACCACAGAGGTGTGGCCTTCGTGGCCTTCTCAAGGTACCCACTGCCCCCCCCAAAAAAATGTCTTGGGTGGAGCTATGGGGTCTTAGCCTGAAGCCGTCTCTGGATGCTGGTCAGTGGCTGGAGCCCTCTCTGGATGCTGGTCATTGGCTGGAGCCATCTCTGGACGCTGGTCACGGGCTGGAGCCCTCTCTGGACCCTGGTCACAGGCTGGAGCCCTCTCTGGACCCTGGTCACGGGCTGGAGCCGTCACAGGACACTGGATGGGGACGGGAGACGTCACAAGACAATCGACGAGGACGGGAGACAGGTCTGTCCAAAAATCGATGAGCCAGTGGTCCTCCAAAGGACTCTGTATGGGGACTGGAGCAGTCTTTGGGCTCTGGACGGACACAGGGGACGCCACTGGGCTCTGGACGGACACAGGGGACGCCACTGGGCTGTGGACAGGAGATGTCGTTGGACTCTGGACGTGGACAGGCTGTGGCAGGGCAGGCATGACATGAACAAAATCAGGTGTGGCGGGCATGACGTGAACGACATCAGGCGTGGCAGGCATGACTTGAACCAATCCAGACATGAAGATAGGGGTGTGGAGAATCTCTGGCATGGTGGGTACAGTAAGATTGCGGACTCCTTGTCCGCAAAGCCCACAGTATATGATGAGCCGCACAACAAAAGGGCATGATCGATATATTGGTCCAATGACCAGTGGATTTTACCTCCAGGCAACTGGGAACGAATTGGTTCATTAAGCCCAAATTTAAAAATGTCCTTGAGTGCTACATCATTAAAATCTACCTAATGGCATAGTCCACAAAAGTCCACAACATAGTCCTCAATGGGATGCTGGCCTTGACGAAGGTGCAGAAATCAAGAAACTGCTGGGTTCATGTTGGGCTGGTCGAGTATTCTGTAACGAACAGATCCATTGCAGGCAAGTTGAAAGTGAACCCAAGTGCAGTTTTATTGAGCATGTGAACAGATACTAAATAAACTAAGACTTGACATGAACAGACTTGACTATGAAACAACCACTCACCAACAGTGGGTTACACATAACAATACTCGACAAGGACCATGGCAAACATGAGGGCTTAAATACACAACGACTAATGACTAAACAAGACACACATGTGAACAATAAATCACCATGAACCAATGAGAACAGGACAACAGATCACATGAGGGCATGGGAATCACATGACAACCAGGAAACATGACAAACAGGAAGCATGAACACCCAAACACACCGTGACACCATCGCACAATAAGCATGCTGCAGTTTTGTTGTCTGCCACTTTAAATGCTCAAGCTCTTTAAAGTCGGTTGGATTGTGATTGGTTGTCAATGTTTTATTCGTATATCAGCTGAAAAAAAAACATTCAGAAAGTGATTTCAACAATTACAACAGTTGTTTTGTGACGTGGATGTCCCTATTCTCATAGAATTCGAACAATTATTAAAACTTTATTGTTATAGCTAGTTATCGTCACTGGTGTGAACGACCCTTTATAGTTTGTAGCCTATACTGTGTCCAGTAGTCTGCAACGTGCACATTACAGCCTGAGCACTCTAGAACACTTTCGCTGCATCCGAAATCAAACACTTCCCTTCTATATAGAAGGCAGAAAACAGTATGTGACAAAAGAAGTATGTCTGAATTCACAGTACTCATAAAAGAGTCTCCGGAGTCTCCGGAGGTCACATGACAGTAACATGGCGGATGTAGTACATCCGAATTTCATTCATACTACACACTTTCATACCATATAAAGCATACTTTTTAATGTCCGCAAAGTAAATTCAAATTCAAATGAGTACCTACTCAGACAGTATGCGATTTCGGACACAGCGTATATCCCACGATGCAATGCGTTTAACTCGACTGTCCAATGAACATTTTATACAAATACACCATATTTTGGCAGTCCTTTTTAAACAATATGTTGACTATAAGTAACCTTTTTGAACAATATGCAACTACATGTCAACTTATTCTAAGCCTAACCCTACCAGTCTACTAATACTCTACTAACACTCTAATGAGAGGTGCAACGTTACTTATAGTCAGTGTTGGGGAGTAACTAGTTACATGTGACAGAGTTACCTAATTTAATTACAAAATAAATGTAACTGTAATCCGTGATGAATGATATGATGAATGTTAACCTGAAGTGCCACCTAGTGGACAAATCTCTCTTTTAGTTTGTCCTGTTTTGACTTGCAAAATAAGAGCTTTAACTGCACAATGATTGGACATTGAGTCTAAATATTTTAGGTGGAATATAACTTTAAAACAAAACAATACCATGCATGTTATGACAGCTACACTGTTGGGTATGAAACTAGAATCTATATTCTTGCTTCTGTTGCAAGAATCAATATTAGGCCTTATTTGGTATAATGTTTTCCCTTCACACACACATAGTGGTAAAAAGAATAGTAAGCAGATTATTTTATAGGCTATAAGTAAGAAGAAAAAAATCATGTTTTTACTACAGTATAATGATCTAGAATTGTTGCAAAGGCGTTGCTTGATGACGCTTGATGGTTACTGTAGTATGAAACAAAGCAGGGCCGAGTCTTGGGGAGAGCTGAACGAGGCCGCTGAAGCGATTGCTAATGAGAGACGAGTGCAACACACGGCTTGAGAGCAGTAGAGCTTTTATTATGCCGCAGACGACCGCTTCCGCTTCTTCCTGTCAAACGTATGTGGGGTAATGCAGTGCTGTTATTCATATTAGATACACTTGAGTGTGTTGAAAATTATGTACTAACGTTACTCTGTGCATTCCAGAGATGGGCACTCGAGTTAGTGACTCGGACTCGAGTCGCATTTTGTGAGACTGTATTGAAAATGACTACTCATCTTGTTGCCAGGACAATTGTTTTTTTATTTTACATTATAATGGATTATAACGTAACAGGCTGGATGTATCCCTTACATCTTAGGACCTTTATTACAAACAAAGTCATATTTTTTGTTTAAATTCTAAAAAAAAATAGGATTTTTGAATATGATTGTTTTTGTTTTTTTTGTAAGACATAAAATGACTTGAGACTCGACTCGTGAAAAAAGACTCCGGACTCCAGTGATAAAGTTTTCAGACTTGACTTGGACTCCAGCTTAAAGACTTCAGACTTGACTCGGACTCCAGATTAAAGACTTGTGAACATCTCTGGTGCGTTCGCTCAGCGGCTACTATGAGACACTTGTTGCACACTGCAGTAAGCTAGATCGATATTGACGTATTTTCATACAAGAAAATCATGCTCATGCTCTTCTGACTGTCATCAAGTTCATCATTTGTAGGAAGTTAAAGTTTATATACATATTCTGCCAGCAGCCGCTATCAAAACATAACCATATATCCATCCTGGGGCTCCTCCCCCTCCGCTGACGCAATCCCCCATAAGCTACAGTATTACGAATATCACATATCTCTTTTTTTTTCTTTCTACCTAATCAACATAAACATATTTTTTACTCTTCTTACTATATTACAACAATCCCTTAAGCATGTATGTTACCAGTTACAAGTACTTTTTTTTCTTCTTTTAGGCAGCTAACCCGCATACACAAAACACACAAAACACACAAAACTCTGTAATAGAACAGGATTTTCAAAAAAGATTTTTTTTCTCTCTCTTAAACAATACAACAATACTTTTCTCAAAAGCAATACAGATATGTCATCTGTTAAGTCACGTCAATATTTTTTCCCACCTTTTTTTCACAGGTTTAGTCTGTTTGGTTTAATCACCGCTCTCCCAGACCGGGTTCTCGGTATCTCAGGCTGCACACACACAGGAGATTGTGGTGTGGATGCAGTGAGTAGTTTTTAGTCATCTCCCTATGAGAAGTTGGGCTGGACTAAATCCATTTTGCAGTGGAGTAGCTCTGTATGCCAGCAGTGCGATACATGGATCAGAGGCCTTTTTCAAGAGATTTTTTGATTGTTTGAACAGCACGCTCTGCTTTCCCGTTACTTTGTGGAAACCTTGGACTACTGGTTACATGCTTGAATTCATATGCTGTTGCAAAATCTGCAAATTCCTTTGCCACGAATTGGGGTCCATTATCCATAATTAAAGCCCAAGGGATGCCATGTCTTGCAAAGATTGATTTGAAATGTTTAATCACATTCAATGATTTTGTTTGAGAAAGGTGTGCAATTTCTACATACCTCGAATAATAGTCCACCACAAGCAAGTATGTTCTGTTTTTCAGCATGATAAAATCTGCTCCAAGTTTCTGCCAAGGCCTTTCTGGAAGCTCAGTGGTAATGAGTGGCTCCTTTAAATTCAATCGTTGCTCTATGCAGATTCTACATCTATGTACAACCTCATTCAGCTGTTGACTGAGTCCCGGCCACCATACAGATTATCGTGCTCGTTCTCTGCACTTTACTATAACCTGATGTCCTTTATGGAGTTTTTCCAGAACCTGGTTTCTGAATGCAGATGGAATTACAAGCCTGGGATCTTTCAGAAGTAGTCCCTCGTGAACCGTGAGGAAAGTTCGCTCAGCCCAGTATGGTTTTAGTGGACCTTCACACCGTGTCTGATCAGTCCATCCAGCCATACACATTTTGATGACTTGTGCACAAACAGTCAGTTTTCAAGTGTTTCTTCAGCTTAGCAAGGTAGGAATTGCTGGCATTTAAGTTTTCCATGAGCTTGTCCACATAAATGTTTGTGTCTTCTAGCAACTCTGCATCATCACTTTTGAGCTCTGTTTTCACAGGTTTGCGTGAGAGAGCATCAGCAGTCCCCAAACTCTTCCCTGAAACATGCTCCACCGTATATAATAAGAGTACCTCATCAGTCTCATTCTGAAACGTTGAATTCTAGAAGGCAATGAGTCTAACGACTGTGTTCCAAATAGGCTGGTGAGGGGTTTATGATCCGTTTCTATCTTGAACTCTTTTCCAATAAGGATCTTTGAAGCATTCACATGCCCACGTCAAACTTAGTGCTTCCTTTTCGACTTGAGCATAATGCTGCTCCAACGAAGATAGAGAGCGTGACGCATATGCCACAGGTGTCCACTCATCTTCCCATTTTTGCAATAGGACTGCTCTCAATCCAAATGATGAAGCATCCATGAACACTTTGATGTCTTTTTCAGGATCATACATTGCTAAAACAGGAGCAGATGCAAGTTCTTCTTTTAGCTCATTAAAAGCTTTATCCTGCTCTGTTCCCCAGACCCAGTGATTTCGCTTTGACAACAAATCTCTAAGCGGTCTATCTTTCTCAGCAAGTTGTGGTATGAATTTTCCCAACTGATTCACCATCCCCAAAAAGCTTCTTACCTCACTGACATTTAAGGGTGGCTGCATTCTCCTAATGGCCTCAGTTTTCAAAGGGTCAGGTCTGATTCCATCAGCTAAGATGATATGTCCCAAAAAGTGTACCTCACTTTTCGACAGATCACACTTATCCACGTTAAGTGTGATGCCAGCATTCTGAATATTTTGCAATACCATGCTCTTCCTAAATTCCTCCCCACACAAGCACATCATCCATATGACAGATGACCCCCTCCAGACCTTCCGTAATTTCTGACACCATCCTGCTTTGGAAATGTTCAGGAGCTGAAGCGATGCCAAAGGGAAGGCGGTTAAAAAAGAATCTACCGAAGGGAGTTATGAATGCTGTGAGTTTTGCAGTGTCTGGCGTTAGGGAAATTTTCCAAAACCCGGGGTTTGCATCAAGCTTACTGAAAATCTTGGCTCCTGCCAACATACCAAGACTTTGTTCCACAGGTGGCAGTATGCATTTCTCTCTACAAACTGCTTCATTTAACTTTGTTAAATCCACACAATTTAATTCTTCGGTACCACTACCATACCAGAGCACCAGTCAGTCGGTTCTTCTACTCTGCTTATAACTTGGCACCTTAGGAATCCGCCTCAGAGTCTTAAGTGAGAACAGTACTGCATTTGGTTGGAGCTTGATGGCATACGACTGCTTGATGACTCCCAAACCACTGCACAGTTTTGGGTAGGTTTTCTTTAGAGTTGTTATGTCAATACTGTCCAATCTCGTGACTAGATCTAGACATGTTATTGCTGGCCTGCCCAATAATGCCATTTGCAGGTTTTTAATAAAATACACATCCTGTACTGCTTCTGCTTCACCCTTTTGCAGCACTAACCTGGTCATGCCTATCACATCCAGTGGTTGGTTGTCCACCTTGTCCTATGAGAGGCCTGGTCACAGGTTTCACAGTAGGCTTTTTAGCATGCGAGAAAATGTTCTTGAATGTGCGCGCCGAGATTACAGTCACATCAGCACCAGTGTCAATTTTGAATTTCACTTTTCTGCCTGCCACTGCAATTTCAGTTATCCATGGCTCCTTTTTGGCTGTCACTGACCCAATGAATATGGTGCTTTCCTCTGTCACCTCATGAACTGACTTCACTGAAGTGCACACACGCTGAAAATGTCCTTTTCTTCCACACCGACGACAATTTACATCCTTTGCAGGGCATTGGTGTTTTGCATGGGAGGGAGATTTCCCACATTTCGGACATGAACTACTTCCAGCCTATGAACTACTTCCAGCCTTTGTTTTGTTCTGTCTTTGATTAGAAAGCTTCCATTTTCTCTGTGTAGCATTGCTTTTATGTACTCTGTTAGCTGAACCAGCTCCTTTTGCATCATCTCTTAAAGCACATTGCTGTTTTTTCACTTCTTCTGACTGTCTAGCCATGCTGATAGCTTTCTCCAGAGTCAAATCTTTATCTAGCTGCATGCGTTCAGACAGTCCTAGATCGGCCAGTCCCACTACCAATCTGTCTCTTATGAGCTCGTCGTGTAACGTTCCATAATCACAGTGTTCAGCTAGAGTATATAGCACAGTCACAAACGATTCCACTGTTTCATTATCCCCTTGTTTCCACAAGTTAAATCTAGCCCTTTCGTAAATCACGTTCTTCTTCACAACAAAGTGCGAGTCAAATGCGTCTCTGTCACGTACACATTTTTCTGCTCGTCCGTGAGCTTTAATCCTTGCAGAATATCATCCGCCTCGTCACCCATGCAATAGACGAGCGTATTCACCTGATTTCCCTCCATATATGAATACAGGTTACTTGCTTGACGAAATCTTTCAAATCGGCGGATCCATCTGGGCGATTCCTGCGGCTTGGAAAAATCAAAGTGCTCTGGCAGCTGAATGTTGAATGTTGCGCTCGGTCCCGACGCGACAAAATTTACCGGCTCCAATAAGACTAACTGTGTTGATCTGTATAACAATGATTTGTTTTCTGTCTATGAATGTATCCAAACAGTTGCTCACCTGTCTAATAAAACACATCATATATTAAAGCGTCTTTGGTGTTACCATGGTTTCTACAAAATAAAACGAAATCGACGGTAACATGGGTATGATGTCATAGGCGACACACGGACACGGTCCGTGTCCTGGTTAAAATTGCTTACTTCTCTGAATTTAAACATTCTTGGAAACATTTGGGATAGTGTAAGTACACAAGTCAACAAAATATATAACATTGTTCTAGTGGTTTTTGGATATTTTAATCCAAAAATCTTACATATTGTGCCTTTATCAGTTGAAAACATTTGTTAGAAATTTTTAAAAGTAATCAAATGTAATCAGTTACATTAAAGTAATTGAAAGAGTTACACTACTTGTTACACTAATTGTTGTTTTTATATGTGATAGTATTGCATTGTTACAGATCGTTTGATATCTATTGATTATGTGTACGTGTCTAACTGAACATTAGCACGCTGTCACAGGCTGGAGAATCCTTTATTTGTGGTGTTGTTGGTTTATTGCGATTCGGGATCAGACTCGGACATTTATGGGCCAGGGCTTGCAAAGCCCAACGTTCTGGGGCTATGTGTTTTCCAGACGGGCTACCAAAACGTAAGCCCGGCCTGCCGACAGGCTATCTTAAATAGTGAAATAACATTCCTTTCTTGATGTGCGTTGTTCACTCTCTTGACTTGATATTTGAAGGGCTTGTGAGCGCGCGCGTGCGTGTGTGTACGGTTCGCTGTTATATCCACCGATTGGGCGAGCCAAGTAATAAAAAAATAACATTCCAATCATGTAGGAAAATAGCCTATTACTTATTCCTTATGGTGTTTTTGAATGTAAAAACCACGCGAACGTCATAAGTTGACCTCAGACAACAGTATATATATATAAAAAAGCCAGTTCATGACCCCTTTAAATAGAGTAACTTGTAATCTGTAACCTGTTATTTCTAAAGTAACCTTTCAAACACTGATAGTCAACAACAGAATGTGTTGAAGGGACCATCAAAATAAAGTAAAACCAAAAACTGTAATAAAATTGCAAACAAAATTTGTATCTCGCTGGATTTAAAATGTAAGAGGTCATGTTTTGAATGTCCATCATTGCACAATAGTCTGTCAGTGTTACAATCCACGCCTGTCCTGGACTCCATTTCCCATGATCCTCCCTGTCTCTCACCTGAAATCACTCACTCCTCATCTCTCCCACTCTCCCTGGATTCCCTGCACCTGGTCATCATCAGCACTCCCTTTATATTGATCTCACTTCCCTGCACTCCTTGTCCGTTCTTATGTGTTATGCCTATGTGTGTCGTGTTCTGTATCCCTTTGTAAATAAAAACCCATCTTTGTGGAAGCCCTGGATCTTCTCTTCCCTGCTGCACTACACACCGTAACAGTCAGATGCTATTAAAATATTTAAATAAGCATTTGAAGCCTCGTTAAAATTAATATTTGTTGTTGAATTGTTTATTCTCGTAGGAGAAGATTCATTTAATCAATATGCATGTGTTTTTCTGTGTTCATATAACTATTATGCTTATGGAACATTGTGTTATTTAGAACTGCTTAGAGGGACAGTAACTGGTCAAAAGTGTAAGAGGAATTTGGGCCTAGAGAAAATATGTGTCAGGTTTTGAATTAGGGAAGAGGAGCGACTGGATTAGTATTTGACACCTGCTGATGTCTTCACATGACCCAAGAGGTCACCATACACCTAAATCGAAGGGGTTCAGGTGTAAAAAGAGTATAATATATGGGGATGTTTTGAACTGTTGTACATGTGTGGAAAATTACAGAAGGGTAGACCTTGAGGGCCAACAAAAGATATAAAACGAGAAGGATCATGGTGGGGGGAAGGACACATTCTGCAGCCACTCTTTGAATGACTGTTGACTCTTTTCTTGCAAGAAAATAAACCATTTATAAAGACTAATTTGAGAGGTTTGTCTCTTAAGATAGAGTTTAATTTGCCACAACATTCTCTACTAGAAAATGCTAAAGCTGAAAGACACGTTATTCTCTCTATAGCGAGACATACGCAAAACATATCCTCATACAACAAATGCAAGCTGTAGCCAACACTGTGTATGCTAATATCTGTTGTCGACGTTCAATTATTGATGCTAAAGCGTATTGAATAAACAAATAATCAATAAACTTTTTTTTCCCTTTAGGCTATATAGTTTAGGGAGTTGAATATTGATGTTTGCCATGTGAAATGTCCTCTGAAAGTCTCAAGTTGAAATTGGCTCTGAACTGATCTCAGGTTACACTGCTCCTCTCTTCCGTGACTCTCGCTTCACACAAAACGAAAGTTAAAGTTCGCCACTCGCTCGCGCTGAAGGAAGGATGGACAGGACGCATCTGCTGAGGTATGGTCGATAAACTTACCGACATTATGAAGAGAAGCCTGTTAGGAAAACATAAATGCTGATTTTATATGATAATACACCGGGAATGTGTATTTAAAGTACCATAAACGCAACATCGTGTAAAAGTGTTCACTCAATCTCGGAAATGGCGACAAAAAGTTATGACGAGATAAGGGGGCATTTGCGTGTTAGTTCTTTCTTTCTTTCTTTCTTTCTTTCTTTCTTTCTTTCTTTCTTTCTTTGGTGTCGACCTGTATTTTGCGGATATATGTGGAAGTGGGCTAATAAAAACATATTGTTTTGGTTTTATGACAGTGACCAGGATGAAGCCCACAATGGCCCATCATTTCCTGCTGGATCTAATGCAGGTAATCAAAAATATTTCCAAAAGATGTACTTAAATATCCCTAAACAACCTTCTTACATGAGCAGTTTTATAGTCTATAAGTAAGACATTTAGGTAACACGGTTACACTTTATTTTAAGGTGACTTTGTTACCCTGTAATTAATAGGTAACATGTAGGCTATTTACTATAGGGTTAGGATTAGGGTTGTTTCATGTAATTATGCATAATTTGTAGTTGTTACTGTAGGTACTACATGTAACATACACCGATCAGGCATAACATTATGACCGGTGAAGTAAATAACACTGATTATCTCTTCATCGCGGCACCTGTTTGTGGGTGGGATATATTAGGCAGCAAGTGAACATTTTGTCCTCAAAGTTGATGTGTTAGAAGCAGGAAAAATGGGCAAGCGTAAGGATTTGAGCGAGTCTGAAAAGGGCCAAATTGTGATGGGTCAGAGCATCTCCAAAACTGCAGCTCTTGTGGGGTGTTCCCGGTCTGCAGTTGTCAGTATCTATCAAAAGTGCTCCAAGGAAGGAACAGTGGAGAACCGGCGACAGGGTCATGGGCGGCCAAGGCTCATTGATGCCTGTGGGGAGCGAAGGCTGGCCTGTGTGGTCCGATCAAACAGACGAGCTACTGTAGCTCAAATTGCTCAAGAAGTTAATGCTGGTTCTGATAGAAAGGTGTCAGAATACACAGTGCAATGCAGTTTACATTAAATTATGCAAAATTACATGCATAAACTAACTCTAAACCTAACTTTAATCCTAACCCTAACTGTATACAAGTATACACTCTATTACACTCTATCAAGGATAACTAAAATATAGTGTAAACCACAAGACCACATTACATAATATTTTAACCGAAAATGTATAAAAACCTAAAATAGTTCACCCCGGTTTCACTTCAACAAGAGCTTCATTCAGCATAGCATTAGAGAAGCATGTTTCCTGTATGGGTGAAATAAATTTGTGATGTACATTAAACAGATCCGAAAGATGGGGCGACTGCTCCTCCTGCAGACTTGATGCCTGTTGTTCCTGGATATGAAAATTTGGGGCCTAATGGTGAGAACAATTTCAGCAGCTTTATTCGAAACAGAGAGCAAAATGTTGGTTGTGAACATGACAGTGGATTTGTTATTACATCCACAGTTATTCCACCGTCAGATTTTGGATCGGTACAGCCTCAAGCCCCATCCAGCGTTCCAGAAAGACGCTTTGAGTAAGAACCCCAGCACTTATACACAATAAAATGATATCAGTTTAAATCACTTGAATGATAAAATACATAGATTGGGCATCGAATATAAATCTAGAGCACGTTCTTCGCTCTCTGTATTGGTGCATTAGGGCTTAAAATGCCACAGTAAGTGGAAAAAAGAAAGAAACTAATTTTAATGCACATCACTGCGCAATTACAATTTCCATTTGTAGGAGTTTGACTTTTGTTTTCTCTTGTATTTGGTCATGTTGGTGATTGTTCCTGCCTTGCCTGACTGGTTTTCTTGTTATGGCGTGGATTCATGAATGAGGCAATTCTCGATTTATTTATTTATTTAACTCCACCTTGTTCCTTTGACATTGTTAGAACACTAGACCAATATTCTGCAACATAGACTCATAACTAGTAGTGCAACATAAATGCAGCATAACCAGGTAACAGAAAGAAGATTTCATGATCGATCATCCCCTCTCATGATCGTATTGGAATAGGAAATAAACACAGAAATAATTACAATAATAATTAAATACATAAATGTATAAATAAATACAAATAAATGTAAGGATAATGAAAAGTAATAAATTAATATTGCTAATTTAACGAATGCATTATTAAATTAAAAAACATTTATAAAGATTTTGTATTTATATTTTCTGTTTTTACTATAATTTTAGTTAAAGTTTTCGAAATTTGGTTGTGTGTTTTGTCATATTTATTTATTTTAAATGTGTATTAAGTTTTAGAGTTTGTTTATTTAGTTTTATTTATCTTAGTTCTTCAACTTAAACAAAAATGAGAAATGTTGCCTTGGCAACTAGCTAAATGAAAATACGTTTACGTTTTTTAAATATTTTATTTTATTTTAGTTAAAGGTACGGAGCCCTGCACATGACTTTATATAATAAAGAATAATTTGTTCCCTATTTTTAAGTAAATTGTGCGCACAATATCATTCATTCCCTCGTTTTGCTAAATTTTGCCCACAATATATTAATTAGTTCCCTCGTTATAAGTAAATTGTGCGCAAAATATAGTTTGTTCCCTCTTTTTACTAATCATGCGCACAATATAATAATTTGTTCCCTTGTTTTGAATTAACTAAAACGTGACCACGATTCAGTAAAACGAGGGAACAAATTATTATATCGAGCACACTATTTACTTAAAAAGAGGGAACAAGTTAGTAAATTTAGTAAATAGTAAATTATATCATGTGCACGATTTACAATTTTTTTTCCTGTATGTCATGTGCAGGGCTCCGTAAAAAGGGATAGTTCCCGCAAAAATGAAAATTCTGTCATCATTTACACACCCTCAAGTTGTTAAACCTAAGTTTCTTTGTTGGTAAATGTCTGGTAAATGAATGGTCAAAAGTTGCAAACCTAGCTAAAGTTCAAGTCTTGTCCTCAGCATTCCTGCGATTGGTGAAGAACTGGCACAGGAGGCCTTTACAAAATATGTCACCAGCAAATGCTGTTACAGCTCTAAACCAGCCAAAGAGATGGTGTTCACAGATCTGCAGTCCCTCAACACATATCGGGTCAGCATCAACATTCGAAAGCAGCCCATCGAACTATACATATGATGCCATGCTCACAAATGCTGAATGTCTGTTTGTCCTTATAGTACCGATTGGAGACTTTTACAGAGTCTAGAACCACAGAGTGGGACAGTGAACCATACAATGGTGAGTAGAGTGACATTTTCATTCTCAACTACTATACAGTGCATCCAGAAAGTATTCACAGCGCTTCACTTTTTCCATATTTTGTTATGTTACAGCCTTATTCCAAAATGGATTAAATTCATAATTTTCTCAAAATTCTACAAACAATACACTATAATGACAACGCGAAAGAAGTTTGTTTTAAATCTTTGCAAATTTATTAAAAATAAAAAACGGGGGGCTGGGGGAATCACATGTACATAAGTATTCACAGCCTTTTCTCAATACAATGTTGAAGCACCTTTGGCACCAATTACAGCCTCAAGTTTTTGCTACAAGCTTGGCACACCTATTTTTGGGCAGAAACATTTTCAGATCTCTCCAGAGATGTTCAATCGGGTTCAAGTTCCGTCTGGCCACTCTACCATACAGGCCTGATTGGTGGAGCGCTGCAGAGATGGTTGTTCTTCTGGAAGGTTCTCCTTTCTCTAGAGAAACGCTGGAGCTCTGTCAGAGTGAACATCGGGTTCTTGGTCAGCTCCCTGACTAAGGCCCTTCTCCCCCAATCAATCAGTTTGGCCGGGCGGCCAGCTCTAGGAAGAGTCCTGGTGGTTCCAAACTTCTTCCATTTATGGATGATGGAGGCCACTGTGCTCATTGGGACCTTCAATGCTGCAGAAATGTTTCTGTACCCTTCCCCAGATCCAATCGATACAATCCTGTCTTGGAGGTCTACAGACAAGTCCTTGGACTTCATGGCTTGGTTTGTGCTCTGACATGCACTGTTAACTGTGGGACCTTATATAGACAGGTGTGTGCCTTTCCAAATCATGTCCAATCAACTGAATTTACCACAGCTGGACTCCAGTCAAGTTGTAGAAACATCTCAAGGATGATCAGTGGAAACCGGATGCACCTGAGCTCAATTTTGAGTGTCATGGCAAAGGCTGTGAATACTTATGTACATGTGATGTTTTCGTTTTTTATTTTTAACAAATGTGCAAAGATTTCAAACAAACTTCTTTCATGTTGTCATTATAGGGTATTGTTTGTAGAATTTTGAGGAAAATAAATAATTTAACCCATTTTGGAATAAGGCTGTAACATAACAAAATGTGGAAAAAGTGAAGCGCTGTGAATACTTTCCGGATGCACTGTGTATATATATATATATATATATATATATATATATACACTAATTGTCACTTCATTCATTGATCAGGTCAGGTTGTGGATGGTTTTGGAGTAGCCCCCGGTCCGTGGAGTATTCCTGTGCCCATCCCTTCCCTCTTTAAAGACTTCGAGAAAGCCGTCCGCGTTCCTCACACATCTACAATCAAAGTAACATTTCAGTCTTCCATTCATCGCATTAAATGAACAATTCATCTTGATTCATTTTTGTTGTTCAATTTAAAAATCAGGGTTGTCATTCATGCCTGAATCTCGGAAGATCTGCATGCGGAAAATGCGTAAATTCAGGCAGGGTAAGTATGATGATCACATGCTGTTTTTAATATCCTGTTCTGTATTTTATCTCTATTATTTCATTATAATATTTCTATTATTACAGACTCGATGTGGAGCCTGTAGTGGCATGGGTTGGACTCAGTCCAGTGAACGGCAGCGCTGTAGGATGTGTCAGGGCTCTGGCATGGTTAGGTATGGAGTCAATCCTCTGTTTTTTTAATGGAGAACACTGTAGAGCTTTATTTAATTTATATTTTATTTATTCCATTTGATTTATTTGAGAAATTTTGGCTTTGCTCCTTTTTTGTGAAAAAAAGTTTCAACTAAAATACAACACTCTTAAAAATAAAGGTTCTTTATTGGCTTTTATGGTTCCATTAAGAGTCTTTAACATCCATGGAATATTTCCAGTCCACAAAAGGTACTTTTTATGTTCTTTAGATTTTTAAAATGTTTTTCACACTAAGAAAAAAGAACTGTTCGCATTTAAAGCTCACAATGAATGAATAGAAAATCAAAATAGTCTTTATTTAAATCCACAACTCACTGGAGAGAAACATGACACAACCACTTAACTTAGACAAGAACTGAACAAAACAGGAAGTAAAACACTGCGTTCAAGACGAAGTTGGACGTGGGAATATCCCAAATTAAATGTCCCACTTCCAGTATTGGGGAAAGTTACTTTTAAAAGTAATGAGTTACAGTATTGCATTACTTAGTTACTTTTTATGGAAAGTAATGCATTACGTTTTTTCACGTGGGCGGACCTTGCTTTCATTTTGAAAGTCATTTTTGCTTATTAGTATGGTTGAATTGGATTGTCAAAGGTCAGCAGCAAAGACATTAGTTTATAAAGTGAGATTAAATTTGTGTTATTTAACATTTAATAATTGCTGGTTTGCAAATTAATAAAGCATGAATCAGTCAATAAATGGGAAAACAAAGTAACTTGCATTACTCAAGTAACAAGTAACATATTTTGTTGTAAATTATTTAACATAATATTTGTAAAATAATTGTTGTTTAAATTATTTTAACGTAATTACAAAATTATTATAACGTCTCAAATACTAAAATAAATAAAATGTGCTTTTGCATAGTGCTTGATGAGTTTGATTGACAGCTGTGTTAGGCAGTTAGGTGTCAGGCTGTCTCATGCCTATTCACTTAGCCTATAATTTGCAGTTGTGTGTTAGAAAAACAGCAGCGATGCAAAATTCTATAAAAAGGACAAAGATTTTTTTATCAGAGTGTCTATTTACACCAAGTGCAAATAGCCCGCTTTATGTTAACTCCACCCACTGGCGTCTAGTTGGGGCAGACAAAATTACGGAAGACAATGAATTGTTTACAGTACCAATAGTGCAGGGGTAAGGTAAGGCAGAAAGTTTTGACGCAATTCGACCCGAGGTTTGAATCCGCCTTTTGCCGAACTCATTCTACTTCCTTTTCCCATCACATATCAGATCGGAAAGGCGTTTATTTTCAATAAAAATGAAGAAAATATTCGAAAAGTGGAAATAAAGTGTCTAAAGTGTGTTGTAACTGCTGCTCAGGTTTTTGTATGTGGACAGTTTTGGGTTATGTTGACAGTGACACTGGGCACGTTCATGACGGAGATGTGGTAGTTTTACAAGTTGTGTCTTATACTGTGTTTATTTTTCAATAGGATCAAAGAAAATAAGATTGAAATGACCTGAATGTTGAGTCCGTCCGTTAGTTTACCTGAAAACATAGCACCACTTTTTGAAACATCTCGCGGCGCGGATGTACCTAATAGAAAGAAACATCTCCATTTGATTAGCAATTAGTTTATTTGTGTTAAATAAGAGGCAATCTATCGCTGGAATAAGTTGTTTTTGAAATCACGGCGAGTGCTCTTTGCCGCTGTCCTCTCTTTGTGCTCTGGCACACTGCACAATCTTCACACGTGAAAGTGCCCGCTCACTTTTGCCCAGGCCTGACCAAAAATTAAATTCTGCCTACGCCACTGGTATAAACTTAATGTCTAATGTTAAAGTTTGTTTTTACGTTTATGCTCATTGGAAGCAGAACTTGTCGACATCTTGGAAGTCTCGCTGAGGTTGGGGGTGTTTGAGTTCACATACAGTTTCAGTGTTAAAATACACAATACATGCACAATATATTCAATACACAATATTTACAATTGTAGGCCATGGGTTTTGCATGGGTCAACACCAGTCACACTCACATGCATTAAATGATCTGTATTCCAGGTGTCATTCCTGTGGAGGAGTTGGTTCAATTACCTGCAAAACATGCAAAGGGCACGGAAAGCTCCTCTGCTTCATCAAACTTAAAATTACATGGTGAGAAGACATGCAATTAGCACCACAAATCAGTACAAACAAGTAAAAACAAGCTAATGCTTGTAATTCATGCTTTTTCCTCCATACGTTTATCTATTCAGGAAGAACAATGTTCATGTGGCTCTGATTGACAAGCGTTCGGGATTCCCTGTTGAACGTCTCGAACAAATTGCTGGAGAGAAACTTCTAACTGATATGGCTCCAATGGTGAGCAAAAACAGCATTGTGCTTATGATGCCTTTGTTATTTAAAGGGGTTTTCTGAATTTTGGGTTATTCGAGATCTACGAAAACATATTGCAAAATGCAGTCCAAAAAGGTCATTTATTGAAATGACTCATTCTTTGTGACTTCACAACTATGAGCACATATGACCGTCCATATTTACACACTAATGATGTCTCTTAGGTGTTTAAAAACTAAACTAAACTAAGAAACTAATAAAAAAGAAACCAAACTAAAACTAACTAAAACTGAAATAAAAATAAATAAAAACATAAATGGTAATATTTAAGAAAAAATTAAATGACAAAAACACATAACAAAATGAATAAAAATTTAAGTAAAATTAACATGAAAACTAAGGGCCCTATCGTACACCCTGCGCAATGCGGCGCCAGGCACGACGCAAGTGTTTTTTGCTAGTTTTAGCCTGACGCAGTTATCATTTTCATGTCCAGCTCCACGTTGTTTAAATAGCAAATGCACTCACGCCCATCTGTTCACCCATGGGCATGCTGGTCTGAAAACCAAGTGTGTTCAGGCGCATTGTTGACGCGATGCTATTTTGAGGAACTGAAAACTACTGCGCCATTAACCAGTATTTTTTGTGTTATTTAAAGAGCGTGTTAGTAATATGCACCTATAGGCAGGTACACAACGTGCGTACACTCTGCTTGTTACACACACAGGGATCGCAGCAGCACACAAACATTTTTAAATATGAAAAATAATAAATACATGTCATAATGGATAGTCATTGCATGTATCAGAATTAGCCTACCTATTTGCAGTAATGACGAGCAAGCAGGCGTCATTGGACGAGCAGATCCGTTTCCTCGCTAGAGGAATGTAAATTAGTGTAGGAGTGTAGCGCCATGTAAATAACGAATCCGCCATGGAGCAAGCACAACTGGCTCTTAAAGGGAATGGGAGATGAGACTCTGATTGCTTTATTGCACGTTACGCCCAAAACACACCCATGACTCATTAAGAGACTAGGTACAACCCTTTTGGACCATGTGCCTGGTGCACCCACCATTTTTCCCGTTGTTAAACTAGCAAAAGTGGATTCGGACACGCCCTGAGTGCACCTGCACCATGCTCTTCTATGCGCTTAGATCGTTAAAATAGGGCCCTAAAAATTTAAAAATGGAAGCTAATTCAAAATAATACTAAAACTATAATAAAACTAAAATAAAAACTGCTGTGTAGCACCTACAGCTCTGCATATCCTTCCAAAAGATGTCAGTGTTTGTCAATGAAGTTTATTTTTAACAAAGTCTCTGATTATTTCAGTCTGCCGGTTTGTGTGAGCGGAGCCAGAGAAAGAGAAAAGGTTGTTTCTTAAAGGTGCAGCAGCAGAAATGGCCTGTTTAATTTAAGGTTAGAAAGATGTTGGAAATGGTCATGAGAAACTAAAATAAGCAGTGTTGGGGGTAACGGATTACAAGTAATGTGCATTATGTAATCGGATTACTTATTTGATGTAACAAGTAAAGTAATGAATGTACTCTACTTAATCCACGGAATAAAAATTCTCTCTTTTCTCCATAATGTAGTCACTTGTGTGTATGGGAACAGAAAAAAAGCATGAAAGTAATAAAAGACACTTTCAAAACTTTCAATAAAAATGGTTGTACAGTAGGTAATATAAGCCGTAATGCTAAGAGATCTTTTTGTATGGCATACGTATTGACATTTTTCTGTTCTTGCTCCATTTCATCTGCCAGTAAACCTGGCCTCGCCTTGATACAATGATTGACAGGGCGGGGCGGGGACGCAATCGCCTCGGAATGCATTTTCAAATCCACATGAATTTTGCTACATTGATCGCTTAATATTTAATGAAAATGCAATCGCAAGTGTCTTAACTGTGAGTGTAAATGCAATTAAGAAAAATTATATTTAAATGATCATTTTGCTATAATTTTTCTTGAACATGTTAAACATATCTAATAATTTCTGTAATATATTTTAATTTTAATTTTGCAACTTCTAAAACATTAAAATATGCGTTAAACATTTGGTATGGATAATGTAAATTTAAATACAGAAATACGTGAAGGTGTATGTTATATTTAGGGTATGTTGTAACGCAAAAGTAACATAACACATTACTTTACATAAAAAGTAACTAAGTAACGTATTTAGTTACTCTTTTAGGGAGTAATGCAATATAACAACGCATTACTTTTAAAAGTAACTTTTTGCAACACTGAAAATAAGTATAAAATACACTGTAAAAAGTGATCAGTTGACAAACCTGCTGTCTTAAAATTAAGTACTAAGTAATTAAAAAAATTAAGTTATGTGGAATTGTCAAGTTCACACAACTTAATTTTTAAAAGTTTATTAGGCCTACTTAATAATTTTAAGGCAATGGGTTTCCTCACTTTTTACAGTGTATAATATAAATACATATTATACAAAAAATGTAAATACTATAACAAAATTTTTGTGGAAAAAATGAAAGAAAGAAAAAACATGATTTGACCTGTTTAAAACATTTAGAGTTCTTCAAATCGAATCAAATACAACAGTTACTTTACTACATATCTTTGTTTGGCTTTGCCACTAAAGTTTCGACCCATCGCTGCAGGTTTATCCAGTTGTGGGTTTCCCGGACAGCTCTGTGAATGTAGCGTCTGAAAGTGCCGTGAGGGAACACCAGGCTCAGTTCTCCACCACTTGCCGTATTCTGCAACAGGTTGAGTAAAATCTCATAAAACAAATCAATGCTTCTGATGAAACACCAAAATACATCTGTCTCTTTAAGGCCACATCTCAGCCTCCACAATTCTGGGAATTAATGAAATGACCTCTTCCTGTTGGCTCACTCCCAAGGAATCCCTAAAGAAACCAGATTAGAGCTTGCGGTTAATAGCAAGTTGTTTGTCATACTGTCAAGCAGTCTGAAGATTCCCATATATTCAAACAGAAACGGAGAAAACCATACCCGGCTCTTCTCTAGATAACATTCAAATGCATTTGATATAGAAAGTCAGAGACAAGGCATAAGCTCTAACTTTGTGTGTTTTCTTTATTTTCCAGAGGCAGACCATTGAGCTAATTCCCATCACACGGGTGCATTACACCTGGAATGAAAAAACCTACATTTATTTTGTATATGGAACTGAACACAAAGTTTACACCAAGGATTACCCTGCGAAATGCTGCTGTTGCTCCATCATCTAAACATGCCATATAGGCTACTTTCAGAGCTATAATATCATCTTCATATGAATGATAATAAAATCATGCATTTATAATATATACATAAGTTTATATCTTTAAATTGGGAATTTGCAATTCAGACTTTAAAAACTTGCAATTCGGACTTTTTTCTCTCTCTCAATTCCGAGTTTATAACTCACAATTTAGACTTTTTCCCTCATAATTGTGAGATCTGAACTTGGAATTACGAGTTATAAAGTCAGAATTGTGAGATAAAAACTCATGATTTTGTGATATATACTCGCAATTCTGAAGAAAAAAAGACAGAATTTTGAGATAACAAAAATCATATTGTGAGATAAAAAGTCACAATTACCTTTTTATTTGTTGTGTTCTTTGGCAGAAAGAAGCTTACGTTCATTGGTCATTTTCATTGCACAATAATGAAAAATATCATATCTGGACACTTTTTATGTTGTAACATATTATGCTACAGTATATTGTTGCTTGTCATATATTTACTTTGGCTAAAAATGTCATTTCAATTTAATTTGAAACGCATATTTTGATACACCGAGACCAGTTTGTACTCGTGTACTGGTACAATTTTTTTATATGTAGTTATTAACGTTTTACTTACTTTATCGCTTAGTTTTGTGTTATGTAATCATTTGTATAGGCCTATCATGTGCAGTCTATACACTACAAGCTGATCCTACAGTCCTAAAGTGATAATTTACTCAGAAAGCCATTTAAACTGTATTCAACCGTATGACGTTCCTGATCCGTAGGACTTGCTTCCGCGAAACACAAAATGAGATGTTAGAATGGCAGCGTGAGTCTCCATCCACTTTCATTGCATCATTTGTATACAAGCGAATGCCGACTGACGCGTTTATTCTCCCGAACATCGCATGTTGTGTTTCACGGAAGTCGTACGGGTTTGCAACGACATGAGAATGTGAGTAAATGTCAGAACTTTATTTTTGAGTAAACTGTGCCTTTAAGGATTCTGTAAATCTCCCTGAGTTGTAGCGCGCGCTTCAATAAACCAGGCTGCCAGAACTTTATTGTGGGCGTGTCTTCATTCCTGTCCAATTTTCAGAGTTCAAAACTGAACAAAGGCTCTCAGTAAATAAATGTAGAGCACTGTTGTAACCAGGATCATTGCGAAACAGACCGCATCAGCATTTTGTGCGTAATGGACGAAAAAGACGAAGATATAGGTGGGTAGATGTGTCTTTCTGATTTATTTTTCTTGAAATCTTACTTGAATATTTACTGTAATATGTTCATTGTCTGCTCTGAATAGCTTGCAAGAAATGGTTCTCATCTGTAGCATGTATTTTCTACATACATACTTAATTTTTTATATAAGAAAAATGCATTTATTCAAAATTCCATGCATACGACATTTAAAGTGATTTAATGAAATCAATAGTAGTAATAACCACTGGGGTCTATAAACGCTTTTTTGCAATCTTTTCTACTATATGACACCACATTTGCACAGAAATTTGGAAAGATTGTGGTTTCCTTTTGCACAACGTCAGTTTTGCAACAAAGGCAGTTTGAACAAAACGTTTTCCAAAGCTTCAAACATCATTATAAGTCACCAACAGGCACGTTGAGAATCATGTTAGATCTCAGTGCCTTTTAGTGTAGCCCACTTGCCTAAATATCAGTGCCATATAATTTAGTAGCCTACACATTGCCTATTTATATTACCAGAATAACATCTTGAGTGAAAGGTTTAACTTTAGATGTGCAAAACCTGCTGATTTATGTTATCTACAATGATTTGAGAATGATCTAAAGTGCATGTCATAACATAACCCTACTTAAGTGGAAGGAAGGAAATCTGACCTTTTGCAGTTCACATGTTGAATGACATTAATTTGCTTATTGGACTTGTGTGACCAAATGCAGAATCCTAATTAGATCTTATTCATTTTGTGTCATGACATTTAATCATGTTTTATTTTATTATAAATCAACATTCTATTTTTCCAGTTTTAACTGACATTTAAATGTGATTCAATGAGAAACTTCCTTTTCTACTTATAAATAATAAGCTAAAACAAAGTGTTTAACTTTTATTGAAAAGTAAGGAGTTCTGAGGGAACTACTGTATGCTGTCAAATGGGAGGAATGTTAAGTAACATCTCTTAACATCCCATAGTCATCGACAGTTTAAGGTTTGACTTACTTTTCTTGTGAAAACAACATACACTGTAGCATGTACATGTAAAAGAGTTACGGAAATAATATATTTTAAAAGAATATACTTGAATGCAAACTAAATGTAATGTTTTCGGACACTTACTGTAATTGCATGTCAACTGCAAATCATAGAACGCACATTATAGTTTACATTTAATAATTCGTTGAAATTAAGATGCTTTTTTAACTCACTTAAAGGGGTCATGACCTGGATTTTTTCTTTATTTTAGTTTGTTCCTTGAGTTTCACTCATAATGTTCATAAAGCTTTTATTTATTTATTTTTGCTCAATATGCAGAAAAAAATATTATTTTCAACCTTCATTCTGACCCTCTGTCTAAAATCATCTGTTTGGGAAAGGGTGGCTCCTTTAAAGGCACAATATGTAACATTTTTGGATTAAAATATCCAACAATTACTAGAACAATGTTATATATTTTGTTGATTTGTGTGCTTACATTATCCCAAATGTTTCCAAGAATGTTTAAATTCAGAGAAATAAGCAATTTTAACCAGGACACGGACCGTGTCTGTGCGTCGCCTATCAATGACATCATACCTATGTTACCCTCGTTTTATTTTGTAGAAAAGACGCTTTAATATATGATGTGTTTTATTAGACATGTGAGCAACTGTTTGGATACATTCATCGACAGAAAACTAATCATTGTTATACAGCTCAACACAGTTAGTCTTATTGTTTAAATCTAGTTTTCTTGATTTACCGTGAGTACCATGTTTTACCATGCCTAATATCGATCTAGCTCACTGCAGTGTGAACAAGTGTCTCACAGCAGCAGCCGAGTGAATGTGGAGAGTAGCATTATAATATAACCTTCAACACACTCAAATGTATCTAATATGATAAAACAGCGCTGTGTTACCCCACATACGCATGAGCGGATAAAGCGATTGTCTGCGGCATAATAAAAGCTTTAAATCCAGGCGTCATCAAGCTACACTTTTGTATTGAATAAGCGACCTCTAGTGGCGAAAAATTACATATTGTGGCTTTAAGTTTGCTTAGGATCTGTGATTTCTCTCTCTCCACGCTCATGCATTTTTTATTAGACAGGTGAGCAACAGTTTGGACACATTCATCGACAGAAAACGAATCACTGTTAAATCTAATTTTCTTGATTTACCGCGAGTACCATGTTTTACCATGCCTAATATCAATCTAGCTCACTGCAGTGTGCAACAAGTGTCTCATAGTAGTCGCCGAGTGAACGCACAGAGTAGTGTTATAACATAACTTTAAACACACTCAAATGTATGTAATATGATAAAACAGCGCTGCGTTACTCCACATACGCATGAACGGAAGAAGCGGAAGCGTTCGTCTGTGGCATAATAAAAGCTCCGCTGCTCTCGAGACGCGTGTCACACTTGCCTCTCGTTAGCAATCGTTCCAGCAGCCTCGTTCCACTCTCACCCTGCTTCATACTACAGAAACATTAATACATCTTTAATACATTAGCTCATCCATGAATATGATTTCTGCCCGAGTCCTGCTGGATTCTTTTCCACCGGCTATAGAGGTAAAGTTTACAACTCCCATGATTCCGCAAAATCACGGCGTCATCAAGCTACGCCTTTGTTTTGAATAAGCGACCTCTAGCGGCCAATCTTACATACTGTGCCTTTAAGGCACAATGCCCAGTAACAATGCCCACTCTATATTACATGTAAGAAAACATTATACATATAAAACTTTTATTAACAGACAAAGCATTATGAAATCATTTACTTGCGGTTTGTGATGCAGCTGCTGTCAGATCCAGTACAGTTGCTGCTTCATCTATCAACAAAAGTTTCTTTACGAAGTCTCCATTACGTCGTGCCTTGTTTACAAAACCATCTTCAGTCAAATGTTACAAACAAACATGTGATCCTCCGACATGATCTGGGATGCCAGTAAAATAAACCATCCACTTGTTTCCGACGCTGGGATCCTTCTGAATTCTGTTCGAGCTGTCGGAGCTTGCCTCATCATTTCCTCGGGTCATTTTCACCCCAAATTCTTTAAAAAAAAAAATTTTTATTGAGTGTTCATCAGAGTGGTCCAAGACCTTAGGACTTTTGTCACACTTGAACCACGAATACACAATTTTTTTTTACTGGATTCAAGGAGTTTATGTGGTTGTAATAAAAAAAGTAACAAATCCTTCCCTCGTGGGTCAATTTGACCCCCTTAAAAATGAATGGAATGCGAGGAATGCTTCACTATACATAGAAAAACCAAACAAATGCTCAAAATTAAAACTAAAAATGCAAAAATGCAAACTTTACCAAAAATGATTTTATAAGTGTATCTGAATGCATACTAAAGAGATAAACTTGAGAACTGACTTTAGGACCCAGCGGAACAGCTCATTTGCTCCATATAGAGCTATGAGGCCATCTATTGGCAAGAGTCATTAAATATCATGTTTTTTTTTTCCACAAGAGGTCAGCTGAGACACCCAAATTGACCCAATGTGAGATATTTTGAGCTGGATTATGCATGTATTGAAGAGTTATTTTGAATTTAAGTTGAAAGAAGTACATTTAGTACATTTAAAAGTAATAAACTTTTATGTGCTTTACTATATCAGAACATCAAAATAAGTTTTTTAAAGCATGACAAAAGATGACAAAACAATGATGTGCTTTAAAGTATTAAATTTTACATTATTACACATTTCCATTTTGTACTTAAGTGTGTTAACATAGTCATGAAAGTGCACTATTTAAGTACACTTAAGTAGCCTTTTATTTCAACTGTAAGTAGTTTATATATATATATATATATATATATATATATATACACTTTTCAGATTTTAAGTAGTGCACATTCATTACAATTTTATTTGTAATCTAATGTAATCTTAAATTTATCTATACACTTTGTCCTAAATCTGGTTTAAGTCTAAATTAAAGCTCTTTAAATAGTACTTTTCAACAATAATACTAAAACACTCGTAGGCAGGACCTGTTTACTGATATAATACTGCCTTAGTTATCTAGACCTTTTTTGAACTTCACTTATGACACCCAACACCAAAGTGCTTTCATGTATCGCAAGTGCAAAAATGCAGTCTAAGGCCAAATTAACAGTCTGAAACTGTTAACTGCAAATGTTATCTTAAACATAAACATATCCTGTTTGCTAAATAGATCTCTGTTTCACAAAGCAGCAGCACATGTCTGTCAATATGAGCACAATTAATCACACACCAGCTTCTTAAAGGCACCATGGCCAACTGAATTCAGACTGAAGCAATTGTTTACATGTATTATTTCTGTTATCAGTGCATTTTATTTTTGCATTGATATTATTAGGCACCAGACTATGTTAGAAAGACTTCTCAGGGTTTAAAGAGTTCTCAGGGGTTTAAAGGTGCACTATGTAAAATTTTTTTCAGTAAAATATCCAAAAACCACTAGGCCACTATATATTTTGTTCAGTTGAGTACTTACTATTTGTAAGTCATGAGAAAGTTGCTATTTTAACCAAGAAACCGGGACGTGTGAGGGAGTCGCCTGTCAATTGCGTCATATCTGCGTTACCCTCGGTTTCCGGTTTTATTTTGCAAAAATGCTTTACTCTTACTGCAGTGTGCAACAAGTGTCATAGCAGCCGCCGAGCGAACGCACAGAGTAACGTCATAACATAATTTTCAAAACACTCAAATGTATCTAATATGATAAACAGAGCTGCGTTACCTCATACTCATGACCGGAAAAGCGGAAATGGCGCCGGCGACTGTGGCATAATAAAAGTCCCGCTGCTCGCGAGGCGTGTGTTGCGTTCATCTTATTAACAATCGCTCCAGCGGCCTTGCTCATCTCCCTCAACACTCGGTCCTGCTCTGCTTCATACTACAGTAACGTTAATAATCGCATCCATGAACATGATTTCTGTGATTTCATAAGACCTATCCCGATTCTTTACCACCGGCTGTGAGGTGAAGACCACATGTCCCAAGATTCTGCGCTCAAACTTGGCGTCATCCAACTACGCCTTTGTTTTGAATAGGCGACCTCTAGCGGAGTGCACCTTTAAGGTTATTGTCCCTTTCATGAGTACACATCAAGTGTGAGTACACATCAAGACTGTTGCTCTGTCATGACAGTTAGTCTCGCGTAGCCAGACCTTCAGACTGACGGCAGAAGTCAGTTGTTTTGTTCCGTGTCATGTTTAGGGGCGTGAAAATGTAAAGACGATGTCCCTACAACAACAGACCAGCGTGCATCTATAAATTCATTTAAGAACGTTCTGCACATTTACTTCAACAATGGCGCTGCGAACTTCACATTCTTTTGAAAATCCAGTGTTTAGTTGATCTTGATAAGCGCTCATTGTCACAGTTGTAAACACAACAGCGTTCTTTTTCCATGAGGGGGTTTGCCCTCATGACGGCTTTGTTTCCAGACGGACTGTTAAAGAACGCAACACACACGTCTCCCGGACATCCAATCAACCAATCAGATTACGACTTTTCCATTTTGTGTGCCTTAGGCATTAGACGTTCAGCCAGTGGTCCATGGGCGTGACATCTGAGGCTGAGAATTCATGACAGTTGACCATAGAGGAAAACAGTTTACGGTTTACAGTTTACGTGCAATAGCACCCCTTGAGGTAACACTGAGAATGCAACATAAAGCAATTCAGGGGTTTTCAAATTTTTTTCACACTTAAAGGCCCACTGAAATGCCTTGAAACGCGCAGCATTATTCAGTGTGCTGACATAATTTCCACTGAAACAAGAAGACAGGGCAGGACATATCGAACAGCTCCCCCCATTTCCTAAAACAGCCAATAGCGTTTAGTTTATATCACAGCTTGAGTAGAGCCATTGAGCTCGGTAAAGCTGCAGTTTCCAATAAATCTCTAAAAGTTTCTCCTCCTAATCTCCTCCATATTGCGTTAAAATACAGCATTCTGTGTAGAATTCAAATGGGCTTGAATGAAGCGCATTTGACTTTAGATAAAACTACTAGAGGATATAGCACGGAAATATCATTACAACAAATTATCCTGAGTGCTTGTGGTGTGATCCCCACCGCTGTTTTGACGCTCTGCCCACTTCAACTAGAAACAGGAAAATGGTGCTACCGTTTTGTCACGCGGTGAATACATGCCGGGGTCAGGATGCGGACTATGGTCTGCCATTTGCATATCATTGGTTTAGTTTGTGTAAAACATCTAGTAGCTTATAATTTGTTTGCCGTTTGTGTTCATTGAACTGTTTACAAATTTTTATTTGTATTGTGATCGGGAACAACTTCCCCGGGTGGGGAAATCATCGGCTCAACATCGTGATGTCTGTCAGCCATCGGCGATGGACGATGGCATCACCTAACGGCCCAACCCTACGCTCGCCTATCTGTGTTCACGAAACCATAAAGTGAAATCGGCAATGGTCTCAGTCACTTGTGTTGCCGGAAGACCAAAAATGTATGCACCTCTTGATGGAAAATACATCACATCATTTATTTCCATCAAGAGGTGCATCAATTTTTGGTCAAGATCTTGTATTGACAATGCAAGAGTCCAGCACTCTGTAAAGTCTCCTCCAGCACATCCCAAAGACTTTCAGTGAATTTAAGGTCTGGACACAATTCATGTGTGAAAATGATTCTTCATGCTCCTTCCCAACCACTCTTTCACAATATGAGCCTGATGAATCTTGACATTGTCATCCTGAAATATGGCCATGATGTGTCTTCCTACATGGTTGTTTAAGAAATGAAAAACACACTTCATAAGCTTTTTAGCTTATAGTAGCATGCAACCAAGAAGATGTCAGAAAAAGTCTGTTTGGGATATAAATATTGACTAAATGTATACTTTTTATATCTACTAAATAGTTGCAAGGTGGGGCCTCCATGGATCGGACTTGTTTGTTCAGCACATCCCACAGGTGCTCAATTTGATTGAGATCTGGGAAATTTGGAGACTAAGTCAATACCTCAAACTCGTTGTTGTGCTCCTCAAACCATTCCTGAACCATTTTTGCTTTGTGGCAGGGTGTTTTATCCTCTGAAAGAGGCCACAGAAAGGGTGCACATGGATGCAACAATGCTTAGATAGGTGGTACGTGTCAAAGTAACATCCACATGGATGGCAGGACCCAAGGTCCCAAGAACATTGCCCAAAGCATCACAATGCCTCCGCAGGCTTGCCTTCTTCCCATAGTGCATCCTGGTGCCATGTGTTCCTCAGGTAAGCGACGCACACCCCCCCGGCCATCCACGTGATGTAAAAGAAAACGTGATTCATCAGACCAGGCCACCTTCTTCCATTGCTCCGTGGTCCAGTTCTGATGCTCAGCATGGGCACCCTGACTGCTATGCAGCCCCATACACATCAAACTGTGATGCACTGTGTATTCTGACACCTTTCTATCAGAACCAGCATTAACTTCTTGAGCAATTTGAGGTACAGTAGCTCGTCTGTTTGATCGGACCACACAGACCAGCCTTCGCTCCCCACGTGCATCAATGAGCCTTGGCTGCCCATGACCCTGTCGCCGGTTCACCACTGTTCCTTCCTTGGACCACTTTTGATAGATACTGACCATTGCAGACCGGGAACACCCCACAAGAGCTGCAGTTTTGGAGATGCTCTGACCCAGTCGTCTAGCCATCATAATTTGGCCCTTGTTAAACTCGCTCAAATCCTTAGGCTTGCCCATTTTTCCTGCTTCTAACACATCAACTTTGAGGACAAATTGTTCACTTGCTGCCTAATATATCCCACACACTAACAGGTGCCGTTATGAAGAGATAATCAGTGTTATTCACTTCACCTGTATTTTGAGTAACTTTGACAGCCCTAAAAATATTGTAAATTTTTTTTTTGCAGTAACAACCTTAGACAATTCCTGCCAATGTCAAATGTCACTAATCCTTATTCTTTCCACAATATCATTATTTTTTTCATAGTTATAAAATTTTGATGAATGTGCTTTGCTAAATTAGCATTTAACCTGCTCCTCCCGTCATTCACTGCTATATTTTGAGGGCATTGTTTCTCTGGCATACAGGCCTCATTTCGCCCATTCTTCATGCTAAATCTGAAGCACAATCTCTGTTGAAGGAAACCCACTCCAGTTGATATTTATATCCACTTGTTAGTGGCATTGTTCGCGAATGTAACAAGATGTTTGTGTGAAGTATATATAACTCAATGCACTGATACATTCAGACAAGCACTGCTGAGGGAAAGAACCCTAATGACTTAATGAACAGCTGCCAACTACTGATTGCTAAGAAATGTGTTTATATTCTGTTGCCTAGCAATGCAACATAATATAACATGTGTGTTCTGTGAACAAAAATACAGAAAGACAAAAGTGGAAAACAGAAAAAGGATAAGGAAGAACAAGTTAAACCTAACTATTGTGAATGTCAATAGAATGTCTAGTCATTTAAGTTTAGGTAGGAGTATTTTTATTTTCTTGCAATTGGTTGATACAGTAAATGTTCCAGGATCCCTGATGATGCTCCAGGATCAACAAGAATGATGATCAGGGACTTCATGGAAAATTCGGTCACTGATTTAAGGCGGTTACTGTTTGATAGGAATGTTATTCCAGGTCCAACAAAGGATGTTGATACTGGAACATGTTGCTCTTGGATAAATCAGATATATCATGCAGTCTCTCATATCATGCAGTCTCTCTGTCTTGTGGCAGACACCTTTGACCCCAGCCTTCCTGAGGAGGGTCCGTCTGCTCTTCCCCCAGGCTGGCTGGACAGTGTAACAGGCTACGAAGAACACAACGGCGGAGGTGAACGAGCTTCATGTGTATCATTCATTCATACAGATAGACTGATAACAACAGTTCAGTAACAGCCCAAAACAAAGGTGAACATAAATTTGATCACCATACTTATAATAACATTTATTAATAATATTATTATTTTTAAGATACTATTTTATAATAATGTACTATTATATACACTCAGCACATTAATAATAATAATTCAAAGTATTTTTTATTATTAAGATTTTATTATAATAAATTTTTTTTTATTATTGTTATGGATATTATTACTACTACTATTATTATACATTAATATATACACTATGGCACTATAATAATATTAATAATGTATTAAGACATTATTAAAATGTAATAGCAACATTTATTATTGTTATTATTATACACTAATATATACAATAAGTCAGTATAATGATAATAATAATAATTTATTATTATTAAGACATTATTTAAATGTAATAAAATTTTATTATTGTTATTATACACTAATATATACAATAAGGCAGTATAATAGTAAATTAATAATAATAATAATAAACAATTTTTATTATAATAATGCACTATAATATGTGTTAAGACATTATAATAACAACAATAATAATTATATTTTTATTACTACTATTATTAAGATACTATTATTATAATAATGCACCATTATATACCCTATGGCATAATAATACTTATTACTATTATTATTATAATTATGACATTATTATTATTATTAATACTGTTATTATGACATTATTAGTATAATAAACTATTATATACACTAAAGCACTATAACAATAATATTTTATTAATATTATTAAGACACTATTATCATAACACTATTGTACATTATTCATAAAATAATAATAATAAAATATAATTACATATTTGTATTGTTGTATTATAATCATATTTTTATATGGTGTGAAAATGCTAAAAATGATTAAAAATTGCTTTTGCATATCAGATTTTTTTTTTTAAAATGATTGGTATTGGTTGATCTTTAACTTATAAATACTGCATATTGTATATGACCTAATATCACAGTTATGTCTTGAATGCTTGTTATAATTATGTTTTTGATTTGATATTCAACTTTTATTTTTGTTTGTGTGCTTGATTGTAGACTGTACAGATCAAATCTGTCCTCCTCCACCGGACTTTGTCCCTAAGCCTGAAAATGACAGGAATGCCTCAGTTCCCAATGTCATGTACGTACAGTATGTCTTTTTAATATGCAATGTCATTTTTTGTAGGATGTTATGAATACAAAAACACACATTTGCCATAATATTATTATGTTGTATATTGCACATTGCATATAGATCTATGTATTTTTTTTGCATACTGACAGGGTGCCCACTGTCTCAGAGGATGTAGCGAGAGATGCTCTGCTCCAGTTTGTGGGGAAAAAGTGGACATACAGCAGCAAACCTGCCAAAAATCTGATATTCAAAGAGCTGAAGCCTTTTACAGTTTACCGTGTAAATCTCTCCACAATATTATTATCCAATATTATCCAGTTTTGATCTGGAATGATCATTATTACATATCATTATAGTTCTATGATTGTGCCATTTTTCCCTTGACTTTTCAGTACCGCCTGGAAACATTTACAGAGTCCAGATCAAGTGCGTGGGGATCGGAGCCGCACACAGGTGCCTGATGACACCAATACAATTAAACAAATCATAAAAATGTCTGTATCGAATTAATACATTTTTCTCAGGTCAGTGTGTGGATGGGCCTCAGAATGGAGTGAGTCCTCCACCGTGGCACATCCAGGTGTCTTACCCACCCAAATTCACTGACGCCATTCAGAAAGTCAGGGTCCCACACTCTTCATTCATAAAGGTATGCCTTTAAAGTGCCCCTGTTATGCTTTTTCAGATATGTGTAATGTAGCTGTTTGTGAATGTAAAAGGTCTGCAAAGTTTCAAAGATCAAAGTGCACTATAAATTGAGATATCGGGTCCCAAAAGAAAGAACAGATTCTGAACTGCCTGAAACGAATCGTCAGTAATTCCAGTCTTACTTCCTGTTCGAACCTATGTAGGGTTTGAAAAATTTGCATAATGCCAGCCTATGGTCTTCATTGGCTGTCTGCGAATGTCTACTTTGAACTTCAAACACTGCAGTTGTAGATGAGGCCTAAAAGAGTTTGGTTGGTGTTGACGACATGTCGAGAATCTCTGCAATCAGAGCAGAGTAGACCATTCACAACTGACTGAGCCTTCTGACCAATCAGAGCAGAGTAGACCATTCACAACTGACTGAGCCTTCTGACCAATCAGAGCAGAGTAGACCAATCACAACAGACTATGCCGTCTGACCAATCAGAGCAGAGTAGACCAATCACAACAGACTGTGCCGTGTGACCAATCAGAGAAGAGTAGACCAATGACAACAGACTGAGCCATCTGACCAATCAGAGCAGAGTAGACCAATCACAACAGACTGGACTATCTGACCTATCAGAACAGAGTAGACCAATCACAACAGACTAGGCCGTCTGACCAATAAGAGCAGAGTAGACCAATCACAACAGACTAGGCCGTCTGACCAATAAGAGCAGAGTAGACTAATCACAACAGACTGGGCCATCTGACCAATCAGAGTATATTAGACTAATGACAACAGACTGAGCCATCTGACCAATACGAGCAGAGTAGACAATCACAACAGACTGGGCCATCTGACCAATCAGACTAAATTAGACCAATCACAACAGACTGAGCCGTCTGACCAATCAGAGCAGAGTAGACCAATGACAACAGACTCAGCCATCTGACCAATCAGAGCAGAGTAGATCAATTATAACAGACTGGGCCATCTGACCAATCAGAGCAGAGTAGACCAATCACAACAGACTGCGCCGTCTGACCAATCAGAGCAGAGTAGACCAATCACAACAGACTGAGCCGTCTGACCAATCAGAGCAGAGCAGAGTAGACCAATCACAACAGACTGAGCCCTCTGACCAATCAGAGCAGAGTAGACTAATGACAACAGACTGAGCCATTTGACCAATCTGAGCAGAGTAGACAATCACAACAGACTGGGCCATCTGACCAATCAGACTAAATTAGACCAATCACAACAGACTGAGCCCTCTGACCAATCAGAGCAGAGTAGACCAATGACAACAGACTCAGCCATCTGACCAATGAGAGCAGAGTAGACCAATCACAACAGACTGCGCCGTCTGACCAATCAGAGCAGAGTAGACCAATCTCAACAGACTGAGCAGTCTGACCAATCAGAGCAGAGTAGACCAATCACAACAGACTGGACCATCTGACCAATCAGAACAGAGTAGACCAATCACAACAGACTAGGCCGTCTGACCAATAAGAGCAGAGTAGACCAATCCCAACAGACTGGGTCGTCTGACCAATCAGAGCAGAGTAGACCAATCACAACAGAGTAGGCCGTCTGACCAATCAGAGCAGAGTAGACCGATGACAATAGACTGAGCCATTTGACCAATCAGAGCAGAGTAGACCAATCACAACAGAATGCCATCTGACCAATCAGAGCTGTCTGACCAATCAGAGCAAAGTAGACCAATCACAACAGACTGGGTCATCTGACCAATCAGAGCAGAGTAGACCAATCACAACAGACTGGGCCATCTGACCAATCAGAGCAGAGTAGACCAATCACAACAGACTGGGCCATCTGACCAATCAGAGCAGTGTAGACCAATCTCAACAGACTGAGCCGTCTGACCAATCAGAGCAGAGTAGACCAATCACAACAGACTGGACCATTTGACCAATCAGAACAGAGTAGACCAATCACAACAGACTAGGCCATCTGACCAATAAGAGCAGAGTAGACCAATCGCAACAGACTGGGAGTCTGACCAATCAGAGCAGAGTAGACCAATCACAACAGACTAGGCCGTCTGACCAATCAGAGCAGAGTAGACCAATCACAACAGACTGGGCCGTCTGACCAATCAGAGCAGAGTAGACTAATCAGAACAGACTGAGCCCTCTGACCAATCAGAGCAGAGTAGACCAATGATAATAGACTGAGCCATCTGACCAACCAGAGCAGAGTAGACCAATCACAACAGACTGTGCCATCTGACCAATCAGAGCAGAGTAGACCAATCACAACAGACTGGGCAATCTGACCAATCAGAGTAGAGTAGACCAATCTCAACAGACTGAGCCATCTGACCAATCAGAGCAGAGTAGACCAATCACAACAGACTGGGCAATCTGACCAATCAGAGTAGAGTTGACCAATCTCAACAGACTGAGCCATCTGACCAAACAGAGTAGAGTAGACCAATCACAACAGACTGGGCCATCTGACCAATCAGAGCAGAGTAGACCAAATTACAACAGACTGTGCCATCTGACCAATCAGAGCTGTCTGACCAATCAGAGCAGAGTAGACCAATCACAACAGACTGGGCAATCTGACCAATCAGAGTAGAGTAGACCAATCTCAACAGACTGAGCCATCTGACCAATCAGAGCAGAGTAGACCAATCACAACAGACTGGGCAATCTGACCAATCAGAGTAGAGTAGACCAATCTCAACAGACTGAGTCATCTGACCAATCAGAGTAGAGTAGACCAATCACAACAGACTGGGCCGTCTGACCAATCAGAGCAGAGTAGACCAATCACAACAGACTGGGCCGTCTGACCAATCAGAGCAGAGTAGACCAATCACAACAGACTGGGCCATCTGACCAATCAGAGCAGAGTAGACCAATCACAACAGACTGGGCCATCTGACCAATTAGAGCAGAGTAGACCAATCTCAACAGACTGAGCCGCCTGACCAATCAGAGTAGAGTAGACCAATCACAACAGACTGGGCCATCTGACCAATCAGAGCAGAGTAGACCAAATGACAACAGACTGTGCCATCTGACCAATCAGAGCTGTCTGACCAATCAGAGCAGAGTAGACCAATCACAACAGACTGGGCAATCTGACCAATCACAGTAGAGTAGACCAATCTCAACAGACTGAGCCATCTGACCAATCAGATCAGAGTAGACCAATCACAACAGACTGGGCAATCTGACCAATCAGAGTAGAGTAGACCAATCTCAACAGACTGAGCCATCTGACCAATCAGAGTAGAGTAGACCAATCACAACAGACTGGGCCGTCTGACCAATCAGAGCAGAGTAGACCAATCACAACAGACTGGGCCATCTGACCAATCAGAGCAGAGTAGACCAATCTCAACAGACTGAGCCGCCTGACCAATCAGAGTAGAGTAGACCAATCACAACAGACTGGGCCATCTGACCAATCAGAGCAGAGTAGACCAAATTACAACAGACTGTGCCATCTGACCAATCAGAGCTGTCTGACCATCAGAGCAGAGTAGACCAATCACAACAGAATGAGCCAGACTTTAGAAAAGGAGGGGTTAGAGACTGAATCCTTAATTGAACCATTTCAGACACTGGGAGAAAAGAGGTGATGTTGCAATGTATATTATTAGAAAAATAAAGTTTTTTTGAGCTTGGATGCATGTAAACCTATTGTAGGAGACCTTAATACAAAATTAGGAATCTTTAAAATAGCCTCACAGGGGCACTTTAAATAATCTTTATGCATATAAAGCCAGCTCAAAATAAAGAGTATTTTACCTCATGCGCATCCTACTCTAAATGTATCACCATAAGTCATAAGACTTTTATTTGTGTTTTGATGCCTGTTGGATTGCATTGTCATTGCAGCCTTGTCACCGTTGTCATGGTAACGGCAAAGTGAGGTGTACACACTGTCGCGGACGAGGACTGGTACGTGGATGTTTGATTATCATTATCATATATCTGTCCATGTTTTATTCTACTGACAGTTTTCTCCAAAACTAATCCAGACTCGCTGTATGTTCTGTCACGGCACTGGTCACAGTCGCAACCGGCGGTGCACAACCTGCCATGGAAGGGGAAGAAAAAGGTCAACTGATCGACATTCATACTCAATAATGTGTTTAATATTCTCATGTTAAAAAAAAATCTTCTTTCAGGTGTGTGTCTTGTCATGGAAAGGGTGACAAAGTCTGTCTCACTTGTAATGGCTACAGAAACCTTGTGCATTTCATACAGCTCACCGTTACATGGTAATTTTTTTGTGCGTTGTGTGTGAAGTAAGCTATATGTGGTAAATGCATCAGACCATTACTAGTTTTTTATGATCTCAGTTCCTGTTTTGGTTTACACAATAATCTGACCTGTTAATTTTTGATTTTATGTGGTTATCTGTGTATAACATCACACTGTTTCACAGGAAGAACCAGGTGTTTGAGTTTATACCCGACCGGGTGCCTGAATTCCCACTGAAGAAGTTTGAGAAGGTGTCTGGGGAAGTGTTCTTTGTAGATGAAAACCTCCTGGTATACACCGAGTCATTCATTCTGATGCAGATATTTCAACGTTTAGTCAGATGTGTAGTTAACCCTCGTGTTCTCAGACCGGCTTATGTTTCATTATCAAGTTCATGACTTTCCATGTTTTGAGATGTTATAATACGCTTCGACTGCCATCCGTGAGAAATATAACATTACTTGTGAAACAAGGGCATGACATATTGAACAGCTCCTCCCCTTTTTAAAACAGCCAATAGTGTTTCGTTTATATCACAGCTCGGCCAGAGCCGTTGAGCTCGGTAAACCTGCAGTTTCCTCCTCTAACCGTTTCTCATCCTAATCCCCTCAATATCTCTTTAAAATACAGCATTCTGTGCAGAATTCAAATGGGTCGATATGTTTTCTGGTCTGCAACGACTAGCGCATATGATCCACTCTGTGCTATCGTGTCTCTGGACCAGAGGAGACTGTGTGTGCGCTGTGGCGGTTCGCGTGACACTAACGTGAAACCAGACTTAATTTGCCCCAATGAAACATATTTACACTGTATGAATCATTCCCTATCCCCTATATAGTGCACTATGTGCCATTCACCATGTAGAAAATAGTAAATGTGTGAACAAGTGACCCATTTTAGCTGCAGCTTCAGCGTTTATTTATAATTTAGGGGGTGGGATGCTGCAGATTCTAGAGAGCATTTGATTGGACAGAAAATCTGATGAGAAGCTGAAGTGCAGCATGATGTCATCAAAACCATTGATCCATATTGGCGTGAGTCGGCCATTTTAACTGAAACGTTCCCTAAAAGTCCCACAATGCACTGTGAACACCAGGGTGCATTGATGCTTACTATGTTCCTTTAAAGGCACAATATGTAAGATTTTTGGATTAATATCCAAAAACCACTAGAACAGTGTTATATATTTTGTTGACTTGTGTACTTACACTATCCCAAATGTTTCCATGAATGTTTAAATCCAGAGAAATAAGCCATTTTAACCCAGGACCGTGCGTTGCCTATCAATGACATCATACCCGCGTTACCCTCGAGCTCCGGTTTTATTTTGTAGAAACCATGGAAACACCAAAGACGCTTTAATATGTGTTTTATTAGACAGGTGAGCAACTGTTTGGATACATTCATCGACAGAAAACTAATCATTGTTATACAGCTCAACACAGTCTTATTGTTTAAATCTCGTTTTCTTGATTTACTGCGAGTACTAATATCGTACCTAATATCGATCTAGCTCACTGCAGTGTGCAACAAGTGTCTCATAGTAGCTGCCGAGCATCTCTAATAAGATAAAACAGCGCAGTGTTACCCCACATACGCATGAATGAAAGAAGTGGAAGCATTCGTCTACGGCATAATAAAAGCTCCGCGAAATCAATGCGTCATCAAGCTACACCTTTGTTTTGAATAAGTCACTCCACCGGCGAAAAATTACATATTGTGCCTTTAACGGAAGTTCTGAAGCACGAAACTTAAATCATGTGAGCCAACTCACTACACATAACGACGCGATATATGTTTTATAAAATACAACTGTAACACCGTAGGTATGAAGGAAGGAGGCGGGAACCGGCGAATGTTTAACACTTTAATATATCAAAATAAACACAAAATTAAAGTAAAAACGGCAGTCTCCTCACTCCTTTTGTCATTGTTCTTTAAGCACACTAGCTTATAGATAACAGTAAGGCTAACATATTTATACTAAAAGCCAAAAAACCCCTTCAATTTTCAAACTTCATTAATACTGTAATGCCCGTGATAGCGCCCCTGTAGGCGATGTTAGGATTGCAACACAAATGCGTCGGAACGGAGCACGTGCAATCAAGTTTGCGTCACTAGACGTATTTGTGTTTACATATTTCCAAATATCTTGCTAAAATCATTTTCAAGCAAAATAAAATGTAAAATCATTTAGAAATTAGGCTGTCATTAGGCTATTTGAGTATGGACACATAAGTATAAGTTAACAACATGTTAAAAAAATGTGCTAATCATTTTTGACCTAATATATTAACATAACAGCGTTTCCAAAATGTATATCATACACTAGCACGTGCACAGATGTGTATAGGATATATAGTCAATGCGCAATGCATTATTGCAGGTTTATCCGATAGAGGGCTTCCCTGACCAAGACATCTGTGATGCCTCAAAAAGAGCGATTGAGAACCACCTGCTAAAATACTCTGCTGTGAGCCGAATCCTGCAGCAGGTAAGCACAAACAATCATGGGTTGGCTTGCATATGACAATATGTTATCATCAATGAACGTAATAATCAAAACATTCCAATAATAGTCTGTAAATCGCGTGTCTGTCTTGTGAATTGCATTTGCAATGGTTAGGAGAATGCAACTACGCATTTGGCCTCTAGGTGGAAGCACTGCCTTGAACAACTCAAAAGTTTAAAACCTACGTAGGCCTATAAAACTGAGTTTAACCCTTGATTGTTTTACATATTTATATGTGATAGCAAGTTGATATACAAAAAATGTTACAAAAATGTAATATTCTATGCACAGTAACGTTCTCTCATTCTCTTCCAGCGTCAAACGATCGAGCTGGTTCCTCTCACTCATGTCTATTACGCCTACAGTGGGAAAGACTACGATTACTTTGTTTTTGGGAGAGAAAACAAGGTTCACACTGCAAAATACCCCACTTCCTGTAGCATTTTGTAGTAACTCTATTTGTTTTGTGTCATAATTCATAGGCTACATTTTTCATAACATGTAAATTACACAATATACAGTAGCCTATATAAACTAGCCTATTTATATTTTAATATATTGATTATTAAATGCTTAGTGGCCTAATGAAGGTGTCATATCTTTGTTCTCTCAACACATTTTTACCCTACTGTTTTATCTAATATATATTAAAATTATTTTTGAGTACAATTATTGTGATTTCATTTTTTTGCCATAAAAAGTGCAAGGGATTTGCTACATGTTTACAGATTTTCTTTGATGTGATGTTGTTGATTTGATGTAAAAAAAAATATATATATAAAAAAAAATGATATTTTGATATAGTAATATTTTGTGATTATCATTTGAAAGGGTTTAGAAATGCTATTATATTTCTCGGGGTATGTTTATTTTTGAAAGGCAGTTCTTGTATAGGCGGATTTTGGTAGCGGAAAAAATATATATTTCCCAGTATGAGTATGTATATTCATATTATATATTACGTTTAATTAGTGCTGTCAAATCGATTAATCGTGATTAATCGGATCCAAAATAAAAGTTTGTGTTTACATATGTGTTCTGTGTATAATTATGTGTAAAATATATATACATGCAAATATTTCTTAAATATATGCATGCATGTGTGTGTATTTATATATACATAATAATTATACACAGTACACACACATATATAATGTAAATAGGATCCGATAAATCAATTTGACAGCACTACTTTATAAAATATTTTGTATTAATCTTAATAGAACAAGGGAATGGACCATTTAGTTCGTGATTTACATTCATATATTTAAACTTTTTTTTTATGAATGCAAATCACATAAACTTAATGGTCAATTCCCTTATTAAGAACTCTACTCATTTAACATTCTTAATTCATAATAATATGTCAGGATTATTCAATTAAATTTGATGGAATTTTACTGTACAATTAAAATTCGTAAATCCAAAAAAAGGCTTATTTTTTAGTGTATATGGGACAATGGAAACCTCTGATAGAGAAAACACTTTTTCACTTAAATTATATAGTCAGGCTACTGGGATGTGTGACAACTAGCCCCGGTGCTTCCATCTATAGTTACATTAGTGGCTTTTAGTGGGACACGAATGTTCCCATCAAAGACTCTCTGCTGTTCTGAGGAAGTTGTATGGACCTGTTGTTGACGGATAAACAATACTACACCTGCATAACACTATCATTAGCACACTGGACGGATATGACAGATTTGGAGAGGATCGCGTGCTGTAAGAGGAGTGGCTCCATGCGCGCATTTGTTTATAGTGAAGGAGGTGCGGACAGCACGCGCGAGAGACTCACTGCGCATCTTCACGCGACTCACATCACTGACATTACACCAGAAAGTGGAATAAAAGCGTCAAGAACGAGGGGAAATAACACTCGGTAGGCTTTTAATGTTGTTTTTGTCTATTCCTTAGTCTATTAACTTTAAATAATGTTACAGTATAGTGATGGTGTAAGACTAAGATTGATAATACCATGATACTTTGATATGCTATATTACCAATTTACCATATTCCTATGACATATTATTTAGCTACATAATTATTTGGAGTTCCACAGTTTTACTATGGTAGCTACATTGGCAATACCGGGGTACTTCTGCCATATTTTTTAAGTGCTTGTTTACATAATATAAGAAATAATTTTGTAGGTTTGTAGATATATATACACTGCATTTATGTTTTACCTGGGAGTTTCTGAGGCCCCAAACTGAGGTTTCTAAGCTTAAGGTGTTAAATTGTTAATGGGCTTTTGAAACGTGCTATTAAAGTGACAGTTCACCCAAAAATGAAAATACTGTCATAATTTACTCACCCTCAAGTTGTTCTATGCACCTGTATGAATTTCTTTCTTTTGCTGAACACAAAATATATTTTTAAGAATATGGGTAACCAAACAGTTGATGGGGACCCATTTATTATGGAAAAAAATACTATGGAAGGCAGTGGGGACCAGAAACTTGGGTTACCCATATTCTTCAAAATATCTTTCTTTGTGTGTGTGTGTGTGTGTGTGTGTTCAGCAGAAGAACACATTTCATACAGGTTTGGAACGGAACAACTTGAGGGTGAGTAAATTATGACAGAATTTTTGGGTGAACTATCCCTTTAAGAGAAATTTAAAATAATTTCATTAGAAGTGTCAACCTGTTATTGCTGTGTCTGAGCTGATCAAATAGAGCTTGAGGGTTAACAATTTAACACCTTAAAACAGTCTTATATCAAATACCTTGTTTTTACAGTAGCTATATACAGTGAAGCCTTACACAACCTGGACAGGACAGGATGTGCATTGAATGAATTTAAATGTTTGGACGTCAGTGATGTTCATTGTCCCCTGATTCTTTCCTTTTCCTGTTTGCTGCATGGTGTACATATTGTGTTACTCTGATTTGTTTGTTTCCGTCCTTGCACATGCTGTACATTTCCTCCTATACACTGCAAAAAAAGTTGCTACCTTAGTACAATCAACTTGGATGTTTAAGTCATTTCAACTTAAATTAGCTTTAAAAATGAGTTGAATTTTGCATAACTTAGAAAAAAGTTGAAGACTGCTTAACTTATTTTGATGAGTTAAAGCAATGTAAAAAGATATGTTGTCATAACTTATTGATCATGTCATTAGGAATGTTCTAAAATGATCTTGAATCATTCTGATTTATTTTATCAAAAATATTTATTGACATGTACTTAGTAGCATTTTAGATGTGTTTTAAATATAAATTACATAAATAATGAAATATGAGGAAAAAACAGCAATCTATGGACGACCAATCAGAGTTGAGTATTCCAGAAAGCTGTGAATTCTTATAATACCAGGTCGGCAAGTGAACGTATAAAACATATACAAGTTTTGTGAAGTCGCCGGATCCTTCCTCAGATTCCCTTTGATTTGAAGACTGATGGGTTGCATTATTAGGATGTGTTGCGATGGAAGGTTTTCTGTTTCACACCCACTCCGAGCACTTGAAAGAAAGAGGAGAAGCTGACAGATTGACTGTGATCTGGTTTTGGGAGGAGTCCTCACGTAGAGCCACATGAGAAAAGCCAGGCGGTGACTGTGAGACCCTTATCTGTGCCGGCCAGCACTGCAGCCCCGCGGCTATTGTTGTTTTATCTGGAGTGAGCTTTGTTCTGCTGGTAACAATAGCTCAGCTCTGTGTGAACAGTCGTACATTATGATTGTTCAGTCAGTACTTGAAGTTACTTTCAGCACACTTTGGCACTAATTGTGCTTTGATTTACCAGTCACTCATTCTTTATTATTACTATATTTTACACATTATTAAGTATTTTGTAACATACAAAAATGTGACATAATCATACAAAGGGTTTTAAAAAAGTATTGAAGGACTGTAAATGCTGGACACTTGTCTGTGATCTCATGAGAATACGGTAAAGTGTGGTTCTACCACATGTACATTTACTTACGTTTTCAAACACACTATAACGTACAATATTGACGTATTGACAGCACTAAAAACGTAAAATATTTACGTATCCGTGTGAACGTGTAGCAGTTCCCATGCATTAATATATTAAAATCGTGGCCTTAATGTTTTGATTCTATTGTATTTAATTGTCATATCAATTACATGTTTTCAGTCGCATTTATTAGATGCAGTTTACTCGTCTACTTATTGTAATATTTATCCTATGCAGCGACTGACAATACAGTCATAAAATACACCAAAACACAACATAAATTCACAAAAGACATCGATTTTATTTGTTTGCTGTAATCCAAATCTTTAGAATCCATATGTTTGCGAGGAACAGATTCAAATAGCCCTTTATCCAGCGATCTTCATCTCCATTCTAAGCAGCGACTGTGTAAATGTCAAATGCTTGACTTGTTATGAATTCAAAAGGTGCGTTCCATTCGACAGGGGCCCTATGCAGTGTTCACTGCTCCCTACTCCTTGAGCACGGTATATCAGTTGAAGTGGACTTCGCTGACAATAATCGCTCATTTGGAAATTAAAATTAATCAAAATTAAAACCATATAATAGGCATTTACAAAACACACAGTATGTATCTAATCAAAACATTGTATTAGTCTATTATTTTTTATTAGTTTGCGTATACTTGTATATTTAATTGACTATTAACAGATTTGATGCTGAATATGAAAATCAATATGATTTTGAATATGAACAGCTCAATATGAAAATACATTTTGATTTGGTTAACTATGTATTCATGTGTTTTTAAGGTCTTAATAATTGTAGCGGTCTCATCTTGTGCGCTTTCTTTCCCATGCGCAGCATAGTAAACATTCCTGAGGTAGGCCTAAATAAAGTAAAATATAAAAAAATGAAAGAAAATAGAATTCGTATGTCCCAAACTGTAGTATGTTAAAATTAGAATGTCCCAAACTGTAGTATGTTAAAATTAGCATTCCAAAGATACCCGGATGGTCTACTATTTCCGGTCAGAATTCGATCAACGCACACTCTAACGGCTGATATTGCCCACAAACCATTGCGAGTTGGAGATTTTCTGATATATTTTTCTACTGTACTTTCAAGCACCTGATCTGTATTTTGTAATACAATAATGTTCTGTTATTGCCATGCTGTTTGTACATGATTATTTGTTCAACAATAAAACTTTTTTTTTTTTTTTAAACATTGCGAGTTGGACGAGGATTCGATTAGAACTACAAACGCGGATAAAAAGTGTTAAAAAACTACAAACATGACGGATGTGCGAGTCTGACGGTTAAGTAGAGAGGTTTAGATTAAGGGGTTTAAGTGACCAATTAGCAGTATTTAACCTGACAAAAAGATGTTTATTCAGTGTTATCCACATTATATTTCACCTGCAACAGCATGGTGAACTTTTGTAATGATTCGTTTGGCCATTAACTTTTAAATCCATCATTATAGTTAAACTGCAAACACACGAGGAGAGTCTCTGCATTAAAGACTAACTACATTTCTCTCCGATACGGTAGGAAATTAAACTGAATGTGGGGGATTTTAACTGTGACAAGATGATTGGCAGGGCAGTTTAAACGGTAATGGGATGCATGTAACTAAGCGACAGAGTTCGTTAAAGATGACGAAGTAGATGTCCCAAAGCATGTACTTTTTCATTCACAAAAAGAGTACATACTGTTAGGTTGTAGTATAAGTAGGTGAATTGGGACGCAGCATAATTTAAAAAATAGCACTCAAGAAGCGTTACGACATGTTTTACGGCAGTGCCGTTTTAACGGTCATCAATATCGTAAATCCTGCAAAGTTTTTTTTTAAATGTATGTACATTTATAACACTAATACTTTGTATTATATTACTTTTGCATCAAATTACAAAAACTAGTTACCGCTGCTTATTTGGGTGTTTCTAATACAGCATCTATGGGAGTGATGGTAAAAATTAACATCTTTCTCTCTTTTCACTGCTGTTATCAATCTCACTCTATTTTTCCCCTCTTTTTGAAAGTTGTGAAATCACTATTGTGGCGTTTTTCTTTTTCTATTTGAGCAAATGGGCACACAAAAAAATATATTTAATGTATTCACCGCTATAAAAGTTATCCCAGCTATGACGACTTCCGCTCGGAGAAACCCGGAAATGTGAAAAGGGTCTATATTGCTGCGTTCCAGTGCTGAGTTCCACTCCACTTTTAGACACGCACTTGCAAACTTCCCTAAGCACTTCCCCTCTGGGAATCCCCGCCGCCATTTTGAAGTGTGTTCCACTTCGTGAAGTGGACGAAGGAAGTTTATACATATACGAGTCTGCTTTATATGTACACTTCAGGCAGATTCATATACCACAATGCAACACGAATGTGACGTCACAGCATATCGCGTTTAATTTACCCCACCACAAATAACTCTATGATATTTTAATTATTTTTAAAAACATTTAAAACAACCCAAACACACCTATATACACATAGAATGCTAAAATCCGTTATGCTTTTGTTTATAACAGTAGTTTTGAGAAATGGTTATGGGTAGGTTTAGGGGTAGGTGTAGGATTAGCGGCTCAAAGTATCGTTTTAATGCTATATTGTTACTAAAATTGACATTTTCCTACACATTTCTGTCCATTACGTTTTATTATTTTAATATTCTGTATAAAATGGTGTGTTTAGGTTACGGTTAGGAGATCTTACATTTATCTGTAAAATGGTAAAAGGGAAATTATACAGATATCTTTATGAAATAAATTTATTTTTTTTTTTTTTTTAAATATTTAGCGTTTTTTAGCTTTAAAAACGTAATAATGCTACGTTTAAATGTCCATAGTTTACATTTATCCAAACGTACAAAAATGTAAGTTTTGTGTCTTTGAACGTTACGTATTAATACATACGTATTAACGATGAGACCAGGCTGACACTTTCTAGCTCCTTACTTATCTGCTTGATTGTTATATTTATTTACTTTTATTTTACAAATGTATTCATTTTTACAAATTACAATAATATCTTATTTAAGAATATGCTTGTTTTTGATTTTTACAAATTGAATGCAACTATTTATTCTAATAAAATTATTATTTTTATAAATTGTTTTATTATTCATTCCAAAAAATCTGTAGAGCTTCTGTTTAACCTGAAATATAAATGTTTTATTTAATTCTTAATTTGCGTTTTAATAAGTTAATAATGCCTGTAATAGGTTTTATGATTATGGTTTTTGGGTTGGTTAAATGTTCAGATCTCATGCCTAGAGGAGTTATGTGTTTTTTTTGATAAATCAATTCTTCCACTGTGGTTAACTTGGCAAAAAATGTGAAGGAATCAAAGAGTTTGTGGATTCTGGTTTGGTGTGATACCCATCTGACCGGCTGAAGTTTGTCTTAAGGATATCAGATGACATTTTATAGAATTTAGGGAGAAGTTGTTCACCTTTTTATCCTTTGTAATGAATCATTTCACATTTTGGCTCTGGAAAATCTGATATATCAATGTCCTTTTTACTTGCTATGCATATCTACAGTTTCTTGGGAATGTCCCAATCTTGGACAGATATATACTTTCAGATCTGTTCCGGATTATCCGGAAATCTGTATCTGGTTAATGTCTATTTTTCTCTCTTATACTCTTCTGTTGGCAATCTGCCGGTTCTTATATATCAATTCATTTTCAAGATTATTCATCCAGATTTTGATTTACTGCCATGTTGCTGATAGTCCTTTAGAATATAAAGCCAAAGTTGATGCTTTTAATATTGATTCTAATAATCTTAGTTTACCAAAGGGACAAGAGTTCAGCTAAAACTTAACCTTAATTAACCCTTTGAAATTACACTACTTAACTACATAAAAATGTTTAATCCTATTTTACATTTGGCTAGCATTGAATATAGAATGGATAGACAAGTTCAAACTTTTGACCGATTTATTATTTGACCTTTTACATCCAAATTTAGTATGTAATGTAAGAAAAAAGTTATGGAAATAGTAGAGGACAGGACACAGACCACACAACGAGAAAGTCACTATCATTCATTCAGGGCTTAATAAAGCTTACAGTAGAACCACTGTGAATAATTCTGTAGAAAAATGTGGGGAAAAAATAACTTGGTCATCTAAAATAAAATCCTTTTCTCATAGAAAAAGCTCATTTGCTCCATATGAAAAAGAGGAGTTTTCGTTTGTTTGCTTTAAAACTTTGTGTTAATGTGTAATGGATGGATGGACGGATAGACGGAGAGAGACAGATGGACGGACAGAGAGACAGACAGACAGATAGACGGATGGATGGATGGACGGATGGACAGAGATAGATAGATAGATAGATAGATGGATGAAAGATGGATAGACAGACAGGAAGAGAAGACGGATAGATTGATAGATAGATAGACGGATGGATGGACGGACAGACAGAGAGAGATAGACAGACGGATGGATGGATGGACGGATGGATGGAAGGACGACCGGATGGATGGAGAGAGAGAGAGGGATGAACGGACAGAGAGACAGACAGATTGACAGATAGATAGATAGACAGATGGACAGATGGATGGATGGACGTACAGACTGACAGAGAGAGAGAGAGGGATGAACGGACAGAGAGACAGACAGATTGACAGATAGATAGATAGACGGATGGACAGATGGATGGATGGATGGACTGACAGACAGAGAGAGACAGATGGACAGATAGAAAGATAGATAGATAAATGGAGAGAGAGAGAGAGAGAGAGAGAGAGAGAGACAGATGGACAGATAGATAGATAGATAGATAGATAGATAGACGGACAGAGAGACAGACAGACAGACGGACGGACAGAGAGACAGACAGACATATAGACGGATGGAGGGATGGACAGAGATAGATAGATAGATAGATGGAAAGAGATGGATGGATGGACGGACGGACAGAGAGACAGACAGATAGATGGATGGATGGATGGATGGACGACCGGACGGACGGAGAGAGAGAGAGGGATGAATGGACAGAGAGATAGACAGACAGATTGACAGATAGATAGATAGATAGACAGATGGATGGACAGATGGATGGATGGATGGATGGACAGACAGACAGAGAGACAGATGGACAGATAGATAGATAGATGGATAAACGGAGAGAGAGACAGACAGATAGATAGATAGATAGATGGATAAACGGAGAGAGAGACAGACAGACAGATAGATAGATAGACAGACAGACAGGCGGACGGACAGAGAGAGAGAGACAGACAGATAGATAGATTCATAGATAGATAGATAGACAGACAGATAGACAGATAGATAGATAGATAGATAGATAGATAGATAGATAGATAGATAGATAGACAGACAGATAGACAGATAGACAGATAGATAGATAGATAGACAGAGACAGACACATCGCTCTGAATGTGCGTGTGTTGGCGAGACAGCAAACAACATCTGAGTAAATGACTCAATAACCCATTGTAGTGCCTCTATTATCTTAATTAATTGGCCCTTCTCTCTATCAGCTCAACAATAACAATGCTTTGGCAAGCACGGTACTTCCTTCCCACAATGCATCTGTTCAAACCTGCTGTCTGGCGCCAACCGCAGGAAGGTCATAATGAGGCTGGAAGTGGCTCCGTGTGGGCCAGGCGAAGGGAAGCTCTGTCTAAACACCCAACCAGCTGTTTCGACAAATAATAGTAACTTCGTCATCATTCAGCCAAACTGAATTTTTCAGCCAAGCTAAATTCTGCAGCTGTTTATTCTTCCAGAATTAGAATGGAGCTCTACAATAAAAAGTTCAGAATAGGGAACAATAATTACATTTGTCTGCATGTGTTGTTTTATAGTTTTAGTCACATTGCTCTACTTGGTCAAACGCAGAGAAGTCTACAGGACCTAACACAGCATCTGGACAGTGGACTCTCGGTCTACCAACTCCTGACGTCCATCTGGCCATATCGCCGTCAGTTTCCACATCTCAGAGGCGTATGTCACCGGCGGGATGACAATCTTGGCTCGTAGGCTGATGGTATTTGACCGTTAGATGGACGACAGGTGTTGGTAGACAGAGTGCAAGTGAAGCAAGTGATGTCGTGTTCAGCATCTCCAATGCTCATGATCGCACTGCCTAAATAGGTAAATCGTTCAAAATCATATACTTGTAAGTGTACTGTTTCAATACTACTTGGGACTAAATTGACCCACTTTTTAGTGTATAAAAGTAAACTTTTAAGCATACTTTAAGTGTAACAGTAGTAAACTTTGAGAGAGAACTAAACTATTTTTTTCCCCGTTTGTAATGCAACTATGCTAAGTGAACATAGTTTATAGGTTAAGATACTTGTAGCTTACTAGTCAAATACTTGTAGCACATTTTTTAGTTTATGAAAGTACACTTTGAAGTGTACTCTCAGTAAACTACTAGTACTTGTAACTAGCAACATTAAAATGTTTTGTCAAAGACTACATCTGGATGGGATTCAGAACGATGATCAAAGCACAGATGGAGTAGATAGAGTCCATCAACACTTTAATTACGTAGAGGAGGGGAAGGGACTACACTCTCACACTTTCATACACTACACGGATGAGTATAATGCCTAAGTACATAGTGTATAGTGCGTCATTTGGGACGCAATTAGTATGTAAAACTATGTGAAAAAATATAAGTCAAGTCAAGTATACTTTATATTTTTAGTTTGAAAAAAGTATACTAATAGCACGCTTGAATAAACGTTTTCTTCGTAAGGATAATCTAGTCATGTAATCATAATTTGTGTAAAAACGAATAAAAGTTGCTGGTGTTTTACTGCCTCTAGTGGTGATTTCAGATGGAAACTGCAGTGAATTGTATGTACAGGTATGTTTTTGGAGTTTTGCAAAAATGTAAGTCACTTTTTTTCCCAATGAGCCTACATTGGCTGAAGTTATTACACCATGTTGCTCAGATTACAGTTCTGTTTTTTGCTACTAACGGTGCAGAAATCCCACACTTAACCTTTACACCCTAATATCACAATACAAATTTTTACTAGACCTCAGAGACTAAGGTGTCTTGGACACATATGTCTGATTTGCCATATCCTGACATGCCTGTCTAAACCTCAGAACCCTGCGTTCCAGGCCGTCACATAGCGCTCATAACCCAGACCAGAGACACTAGCACCCCCTCTGGCGGGATGACCCTTGAGGTCCCGGCATGTCAGAGAGCTCCGCGGGGATCCTTACCTCCCGGTATGGGGCTCTCGCTCTGTTTTCTCATCCTTTCAAACGAACAGCACTGGAATTCTTCAAGGCCAAAGAGCTAAAGATAAATCAAGTGAAGATTATAGAGGACTGCGCTTCTGCAGAGATAAAAAAATAAAAATAAAATCATGGGGGTTGCTATCATTCGTGATTTAGCTTCTTTTTTTTGTGTCCTACAGGCCTCGTTTCTTTCATAACTGTGATGTAGTCGATGAATTTAAAGGTACGAGGATCTAACAGTTTTAGTTAAAAGAATAAAAGCTGTACTCGTAATTTAGTATCCCGCTCACTATCTGTTTTGGATTAGGTGTATTTGTGTAAATCATCTTCTAAAGTTATCGCTAAGCTAACTCCTGTCGAGGGCCACATGTTGTAGAGATGCACTCTTCAGTTTTATTATGACGCTTGAAACGTTCTGTTTCATCTCCAGGACCTGCAAATTGCTCTCAAAGGCTTAGCAGAGGGAATTCGAAGCTATCTGTAATTGGCTTTAATTGATGTCCTCTCAGGTTCTGTCATGTGAGGCAAAACAGAGTCCCCAAACTTTCCTAATGAACGGCATTTGCAGACAACAACAAGAACAGCCCCTCTAATTTTGGTCTATCGCTGCTGTAAATACAAGTCCTCTCAAATGCCCTAGGAACATGTTAATGTACAAAAGAGTCTCTCTGGAAATACTTAGCTTAATTCCACTGGAGTAGCTTATAATCATGCCCAGACGGAATCTGCAGACTCCTTTTTTTAGATTATATGCACTGATTTTGGTGGGAAATCTGGGGATTTTTTATTTTATTTTATTTTATTTTATTTTAAATCATAAAGTGACTCTGTCGTGTTTAAGCATCGAGACAAGTCAATGACTGGATCTTTTGAATTGGATCATTTCAATGAATCAATTGAATCTGTTCACTAAACCGGTCTGAATGATTCGTTCATAAATTAGAATTTGTTCGAGCGGCTCATTCGACTTTGAACTGCGCCTCTTTTAGGCATGTCAACAAAATAATTAATATTCATTAAACAAAATATTAGTTATTATGCATTTTATATTAGTAATATTGAACTTTCTCTTTCAGACACGTCAACAAAATAAATAAATAAACTACATATTAATTGATTATTATTAATATTAACTACTCTATAAGCTTAATTATTAATTGATATCAATTATTAAAAGTTAATAAATGAGATGCATTGAACCATGTCTTTAGACACATCAACAAAAAATTTATAATAAAACGATATATTAATTAATAATTATTCATTTGAAATATTCTATAAGCTTAATTATTAATATAATAATATGAACCAATACAATTTTATAATATTTTATTACGTTTTATTGATTAATTAATATTAATATATTAGTAATTAAGCTTATTGAATTGTCTCTTTCAGACACGTCAAACATAATAATTAATAATAAATAAACTACATATTAATTGATTATTAAATAATATTAACTACTCTATAAGCCTAATTATTAATTGATATCAAATAATAAAACGTAATAAAAGAGCCGCATTGAACCATGTCTTGAGACACATCAACAAAACAATTATGAAACTATATATTAATTAATAATTATTCATTTTAAATATTCTTTAAGCTTAATTATTAATATAATAATATTATTAATCAATACAATTTAATAATGTTTTATTAAGTTTTACTGATTAATAAAGACACCAACTAAATAAACTACATATTAATTGATTATTATTAACATTAACTACTCTATAAGCTTAATTAATAAAACTTAATAAAAGAGCCGCATTGAACCATGTCTTCAGACACATCAACAAAAAATGAATACTTAAACTATATATTAATTAATAATTATTAATTTGAAGTATTCTGTAAGCTTAACTATTAATTACTATTAATTAATAACTAAATCTTGATTAAAGAGACTACTGGACTGGAATCGAGTGTCATTGTGACATGTCAACAAATGTATTAATATTAATTAAACTAAATATTGATGAACTTTTTAATCTAGTTTTGAATTATTGTATAAGCCTAATTATTAAATAATATTAATTAATCAATAATAATAATACAAATAATAAAAAAAACAATAATAAACATCTTTATCTGTAAAGCTGCTTTGAAACGATATGTACTGTGAAAAGAGCCGATACAAATAAATGTGAACTGAATTGAATTTATTTTTGCAATTGCGTTGGATGACGCTAGTGGAGCAGAAAGGCCAATATAGAAAAAGTGGCAGATGTTTTCCAGTGGTGTATAAATGAACCCCCTTCAAATGAAAGCTATGTTTCGTAGTGGGACTGTTCTGCAAATACAAACCCATCAAAGAAAAAAATACTCAAAGGGAAAAGGTCCTCTCTCGCCTCTCGTTCCAAATACAGCATACAAAATCCTCATGCAAAGGAAGAGGCGAAAGACAAAATAAGCATGCCATTTTAAACAAACTGGCTCCACTGACAGTCTGAGGCTCCAGTGTGCAGTCCGAATGTCAGTACTTGAGGTTGCTCCACAGGGAACCATGACAGCCTGTTTTATGGGTGGTGTGACATCCAATGCCTGGAATGAGGTCACTCGATCGGACCACCGGGAAGGAAAACACGTGATAAGTCTGTATCATCTGCTGAGCAGGAGTTTGTTGACATTGTCAGTGTGGTCAGACAAATGCAGAACTTTTCAAGATAATTGTTAATAATGACAAAATTATGAGATAATTAAAGAGGACTTTGGATGATTAATGACATTAATGACCATATAAAGTCAGCATGCAAGAAATTTACTCCCCCCTCATATTGATCTAAACCAGTACACTACAAAAAAATGCTTTTCTTATTTAGTATTTTGTCTTGTTTCCAGTCTAAATACAAATTCTTAAACCAAGATTTAAACCCTTTTACTAGATAAGTAAAATGACATAAGATATTTTTTTTCTTGTTTTCTGGAAAATGAAATCAAAATGAAGTGAGTTTTTGTTTAAAGGGAACCTATTATGCAAAATTCACTTTTGTAAGGTGTTAACACAGTGTGTGTAAACAACAGCCTATAATGGTACAAATCCACCCAATACTTTTTTTATAATCCCCATCAATAATTATCAATCTCTCATAATGCACTGTTTCATATTCCCCTACTCCTATGTAAGAGTAGGGAAACCCTGCCCATGACTGTTGATGATCTGCCCTTTTGGCATAGACACACCCCAGAGTGAGAAGCACAGAGACGCCATTTCTGTTTACTCGCTGTATCAGCGCTAGAGTGTTACAATGTCTGCACCAAAAAACATTACTAATGTTCTGTTGTTGGATGTACCAACGAACATACGAGTCATACAGCATCCGAGCCACTGAGGACACAGAACAATGTCGGTAAAATGTTATATATTTGCGCAAATCATTTTACGCATGACTGCTTCACCAACGAGGGTCAGTACAATGCTTTGTGCTCTAACTTCATATCCAGAACAAGTAAGGATGGCACTTCATATTTTGTGAATGTTTGCAAATTTCCTTTCTGAATGAGCTTTCTAGAATGCTGTACGGCTAATATGGCTAAAGTTACCATAGTCTATGACTGTATTCACAGAGACTAGAGCTATGTTGTTAGTTTCATCCCCAAAACGCTCACCGTCTGCGTAATTCATAAACGCACATTTATTATGCATTGTATAGTCGGGTGACGGACGTGTTACGTTCCCACAAGAGCACCTATACAACAGTTTATAGATTAACATGGCGGCGCATGCTAGTCGATGAGTTGAATCAGCGCAACTTCACAACAACTAACGTTACATAAATGTTTCCACTAACCATTCAGAAACATCCAGGTGCAGACTAAAAGTAGCAACCTCTTCCTGAGTCTCTCATCTGTGTCCGACTCCGGTTCAAACGTGTAAGGCTGCACTCCACAACTGGTTATTTCTGACATTTTGGCTGAGTGAGATTCGCCTGTTTTGTTGTTGACAGAGTATCCGAAGCTCGTGTAAAGCCGGGTGCACACTGTGTGATTTATAATAGTCCTTTATGATTGTTTCTTGTCAGACTGTACGAACATGATCCCTGCTGTAAGCCATGTCACACTGTAAGATCTAAGTTGTCATTAATGTCAGACTTTACGATAGTCAAGACGTAAAAAATGGACGCACGCAAGAAAACTCGTCCGGAGTTTTATATCATCAATCAATTGCGTTCGGTGACAGTGAGCTGCATTACACGCAGGATTGAAATGGTGGCTACAAAGAAATCTCTAGCACTCATTTTGGTCATGGTTTGTCTTGAAAAATGAAGACAATTTGACGGTCGTCGTAGGAGAAGTCACACTGCAGGAGTGTGCGCCAAATCTCCTGACACTGCCAGAATTTCGTCTGAGGTCAAATCTGAGCGCAGCGGTCATTAATCGGCTGTAGGTGAACATGTCAAACTAATGATCAAAGACTTCAGAGTTCAGCCTAGGATCAGAGGAATCTTTTAGGATTTGCAAAATTTGTCTCAGACCGCCAAATCGTGGCCAAAATCGCACAGTGTGTACCCGGCTTAAAGGATCTGCCCTCTTCTGGAAGGGGTGTGGGGAGCAGCAGCTCATTTGCATTTAAAGGGACACACACAAAAACGGTACGTTTTTGCTCACACCCAAATAGGGGCATAATATGTCCCCTTTAAAACAAGCAAAATTATCTGCCAATGGGGTAAGAAATTTTTTTCTTGTTTCTTGTTTCTGGCCCAAACTGATTTTTTTTTTTCTCACCCCACTGGCAGATAATTTTGCTTGTTTTAAGATTGATTTAAAAGTGAAAAGTAAAAGTTAAAATCTTATTTCATTTTACTTATAAAAGCATCTTGATTTAAGAATTTGTACTGGAAACAAGACAAAAATAGTAGTAAGAAAAGCATTTTTTTGTAGTGTATGACTTTCTCTCTTCTGTTGAGAGATTTTAAAGGGATCCCCTGGTGTTAAGACTTGTATGGCTGAATATAACATAAATGATGTCTCTTACTGAAATATGTAGTAGAAAACCCATGAAAGATCTACGTTATTTAAAAAATCCATTATATATTTGGACAATGGGCGGCGCCATTTTGTTTGCGTTCTAGGTCGATGACGTAGAATGGTTGCACTCGGCAATCAACTGGCGCTACCCGTAGCTATTTTTACCACAACACAACTCGAAAAATGTTTCAGAGTTAAACAAAACCAACTAATTGCTTTGTAATTGCATTTAAAACACACTCAAACACACATGTGCACACAAACTTACACACTCAGATCTGCTCGCACGTGCACACACACAGACAGACTGCTCTGTCTCAATCGAGGTGTTATGGGCTGCCCTCGTCAGTCTCCACGACAGGGGCTGAATCCGAAATGCCCCATACCCTTAAATAGGGCACTATTTGAGGGGACAGCCATTTGTAGTGGTGTCCGAAACCATAGTGGACGTTCGAGTGCACTCATTCAATCCCACAATGCACCGCAATAACGAGTGTACAGCCGATGTACACACAACGGCTGTCCGACTTTACGCACTCGTTATCATTAACTCCTTTAAGTGAACTGTATTAGTGGGCTAAATTAGGTGCACATTCAAGTTGTGTTGTGGTAAAAATAGCTACGGGTAGCGCTAGTTGATTGCAGAGTGCAACCATTCTACGTCATCGACCTAGAATGCAAACAAAATGGCGCCGCCCATTGTCCAAATATATAATGGATTTTTTCAATAACGTAGATCTTTCATGGGTTTTCTACTACATATTTCAGTAAGAGACAATTTATGTTATATTAAGCCATACAAGTCTTAACACCAGGGGATCCCTTTAATATTGTGCTGGCTGCTATTGTTTTCATGTAGTTATAATTTATGAGAATTGTAGTTGTAAAGCTGTCACAAAATGACACAAAAGTATCATAAATGTTTGCGAGAAACAGACAGAAATTTAAGTAAGCTGAGATCAAGTCAATGAGTTGAAGTCGAGAAACAGATCAATCTGATTCATGAACAAATCATTCAAACCAGTTTGATGAACTAAATCAACTGAAAAGCTTCAACTAAAAATTGGGCCACCATTCCTGTTGAAATTGACTATGTGAGCTAAGGTTTATGCGCCAAACATTAGATCGAAAGATCAGGTGTGTAAATTCCAGGAAATAATTCACGTCCAAAAAGAAAAATATATAAAAAATATATATTTTATTATTAAGAGGCTTTTTTTGGGGCCTCCTGAGAAAATAGCTCAAAAGTTTTTTTTATTTTTTTTATTTTTTGTCCTTTTGAAGTGGCCCGTAACTTGTTGATTTAACAATTCTTTTAAAGTTTATTAAAAGAAATAGTTTACACTCAGTTTGCCTTTAATGAACAGTAATATTGACTTTAAATTAGATACATAACAAATTTATTAGGAGTTTACATGTTTTATTTACACAAACCTCTTTCAGTAACTACATCCCAGCTGACTTGTGAGTCAAAAACGCTTTGATTTCTCTCTGGTATTTGTGTTTACTTGTGTTCAAAGCATGGTATTTACACACACATATCCATTATTACACAACAGCCTTTGTTGTGGATCCAAAGCAGAGATAAGTGTGTTTTGTTTGTGTCTTTACACTGAAACAAACAGGTTTTAAGTCCAGCAGGTGTTGTCTGGCATTCTCTCATCTCAGACTAAACAAAAAACAAAGCTGCAAAATGTGTCTAGACAGCAATGTTAACAAGCTGCCTTTAACAACTCCTTTGTTGTAAAACTCCCAATATAGAGAAGAGATAAGCTTTAATGGAGTAAAAACCGTGAACGCCCACTTTTTATTGGTTCCAGATAACTTATAAACCTTTAAAAACAGCCTTACTTTGAGCTACGAGGTTGTTAATCGGTGGTATTTGCTTTTGTTGAAGCCGTCTGTCCGCATTATTTTAACTTAGTTTTAAAATAATCATGTTTAACAGAATTCATGGTGAAAAACTACATTACCCATGATGCTGTACAAAAATTCCACAAATTCCGGCAAAATATGCCAAAATAGCTCTTTAGCTCCACCTACTCCCATGAAGCAGTGTAATCGAGTCGATCTCCCTGTGCTCTCAAAATACTGAAATTTTTGTATATATATGCACATTTTGCAATAAACGTAACATACACCATTCAGGTTATGATCACTGACAGGTGAAGTGAATAACACTGATTATCTCTTCATCACGGCACCTGTTAGTGGGTGGGATATATTAGTCAGCAAGTGAACATTTTGTCCTCAAAGTTGATGTGTTAGAAGCAGGAAAAATGGGCAAGCTTAAGGATTTGAGCGAGTTTGACAAGGGCCAAATTGTGATGGCTAGATGACTGGGTCAGAGCATCTCCAAAACTGCCGCTCTTGTGGGGTGTTCCCGGTCTGCAGTGGTCAGTATCTATCAAAAGTAGTCCAAGGAAGGAACAGTGGTGAACCGGCGACAGGGTCATGGGCGGCCAAGGCTCATTGATGCACGTGGGAAGCGAAGGCTGCTCAAATTGCTCAAGACGTTAATGCTGGTTCTGATAGAAAGGTGTCAGAATACACAGTGCATCACAGTTTGATGTGTATGGGGCTGCATAGCCACAGACCAGTCAGGGTGCCCATGCTGACCCCTGTCCACCGCCGAAAGCGCCAACAGTGGGCACGTGAGCATCGGAACTGTATGTATATTTTTTCAGTATAATGTAGTATTACTGCAATTAAACACAACTGTATAATTATGAGGCTGAAAATCTGCAATTACAATTTGTGTTATATTGTTGAGAAGTGGTTATTTTAGGGCAGTTGTGAGTCTAGGGGCTTTAAAATGAGTAAAATGTAAACCATACAAATTTATAATATCTGTATATATTTTTTTAAAGCTGTTCCATACTGTACTTTTCAGCATTTGTGAAGTGTAAACGTACAAATGCCTACAAATTTTAATGTGATCATGCTGGAATAAAACTAGCATCTAGGTTGTGCCAAATGTAAGTGCAGGTCATGATTTTATTGCCTGAGGGTTTTCTGCAGTAAAACAAGTCTTGAGAGGAAATCTCCTACGTGGATCTTAACCAAACGGCTAATGGGAAAATCGTCACCATCCTTCAGCCGCCATGTTCATGCTGTGTTTTAAAGAGCGCAGAAGAGGGGGTCAGTGTGCTTGAGGCTGTTCTCCACCCCAAGGTCATGGAACTGTGAAGTTGTACACTGTTGTTTAGTTGTCCTCACAATTACTAGCAGGAATGGCTTGCGGAATCCTTGGAAAGGAGGAAATGAGGTGGAATTCTGCACATTGTCTTTCAAATTCCATTGCAAGCGCCAATGGCATATTGGTCAGGGCTTGTGGTTTGTAATTCAGATTCTCTAGGGAACATTACAGAACCTTCTAGACAGTTGTTTTTTTCTAGTTTTGAGGGATGTGCAACATGTATTGTTTGACTCCTTTTCAAAATCAGCTGTCTGGAATGAATACCACAACATTCCATCAGGATTCTTGAACTGGTGATTCGCTCGTCCCATTCCCTCCCCAGAGCAGAGTTATTTGTCTAACTATATTTTCAAACATTTCAATTTTACATCTCACATGCTAGATATTCTCCCGCTTTTAAAATACACAGACTAACGGCTGTTTATTTTAATGTGGTGAGACGTAATGGGCCCGACATTCGGTCACTTACAGTTGCACATGTTGATTTAAAACCTCCAGTAGTAGAACGTGAGTTGACGGATTACTAAAGGTAAATTTTTTTCCCAGCTTTTCCCTTTTCCGACTGCTCATTCCCAGATGAGCATGGAGCATTTCCGACAGACAATAACAGAGTTCAGAATGTAGAACGGACGCTTTTTCAGATGCTTTGTGGTGCTGTTGGACGTCATTAAGTGTGCGGGAATGGGAATCTGGCGCCTCGGATATCAAATTGAATTGCTCTGAATGGCCTCCGTCAGACAATCATAGATTAAGTGTGCTGAAATTGTTCCATGTTGTGCGCAATTTACATTCTGCATAGAGCCAATGGGCTTCTTGGAGGCTGATAGGAAACAGAAACCGGATAAATAGACAGTAAATTTCCCTTGACACTACAGAAAGACATAATAGTTATTTTGATATATGACATATTACTTAGCTCTGTATTATCAAAAAAATAATAAGATTTAGTTCACATGGTTTGCTGGCATTAAATTGTGCATTAGCTAAACAAGCTGTAGGCTGTAAATCAGTATGTTATTTTATGGAGTTTATATACTCAGAATTATGTGGAAACAAGTTTAAGATTTACAGAAGGTTTTCTTTTTTTAATGATAGTCAAATCTTTCCTAATCCAAATATTGGCACTCATGTCTGTGGGATTTTTTGTTTTGTTTTGTTTTGTTTTGTTTTGTTGGTTTGCTTTGCTGTTTTGGTTTGTTTTTGCTGTTTGTTTTTTGTTTGGTTTTTGTTTTGTTCTGTTTTGTTTTGCTTTGCTTTGCTTTGCTGTTTGTTTTGTTTTTGCTTTGCTGTGTGTTTTGTTTTTGTTCTGTTTTGTTTTGCTTTGCTTTGCTTTGCTTTGCTTTGCTTTGTTTTGCTTTGCTGTTTGTTTTGTTTTGTTTTGCTGTTTGTTTTGTTTTTGCTTTGCTTTGCAGTGTGTTGTTTTTGTTCTGTTTTGTTTTGCTCTTTATTTTGTTTTGTTTTTGCTTTGCTTTGCTGTTTGTTTTGTTTTGCTTTGCTGTTTGTTTTGCTTTGCTGTTTGTTTTTTGTTTTGGTTTTTTTGTTTTGTTTTGCTTTGCTGTTTTGTGTTGTTTTGTTTTGTTTTGCTTTGTTCAAACTACTGAACATACTCCATTTAAAAATCTTAGTTTTGTAGGTCATTTCAACTTATTTTATGCTTTTGTAAACTTTGTGTAATGTAAGATTACAGTATGAAAATCTCCCAGTACCTTCAAACAATATGTTTGCATACAAAATGTCAACAACGATGACATCATCATAGTATTTTCATACTGAATTGTTATTGGTGTTGTTATTTTTGCATATATTTAACCATTTCTTCAATTCTATTCTTTTTCTTACTTTCAGGGAATGCAAATGTAGTTTATGTAATATTAATAATAATAATATAGATAATAATAGGTAATAAACAGAGCAATTCCAAAAGGCTCCTTGATCCATTGGTGCACGGGCCCTAATAATAATGGATGTTGTATATCGTTCACTAACTCTCTCATATACAGACTCTGAAAACACATCCTGAGAAGGAACCCTTGTGTTTTTTTCCCCTTCTCATTGTTTCTTGCTGGTTTCTTGCTGGTTAAAAGAAACAAAGGCTTAAAGAATAGCTGGAATTTACTCACCAAAACATTAAAAAATGATGCCTAGTAAATACAACATTACTCATCAATACTGTATATTTGAAAACCCAGATCCCTGGACAAGATGAGGCAGATTTTAAATATTATTATAACTTCTGGCCTTTTCAGGCACCCCATCACATCACTCCTTAAGGCAGAAGTGGCCAATAGCCCTGGATCCTGTCAGATTGAAAACAGCTGAAGTGGATAGTTTATCTGTCTCTCTTCATTTTGTTACACCCCACCTTGTCAGACATAGGTATCTGGAGGTGAGGATTGCAGAGTTGGGCTGGTATGTGAAGGAGAAGTGTTGATTGCTGACTTCAGTGCAGAACTGGACTCAAGGAGCAGATTGGGATGTTCAAGATCACTGGGGTGGTGGTGTGGGAGTTGTACGGTTGAACGATCTCATGCAGGGCAAAACGTTGAGTCTTCACAGCAAACATGCAACACGGCCACGCTTGGTTATTTGGTTATGAAGGAAACCAGAGTTTCCAAAACTGCCCAGGGTCCAGCTGAATGTACACTTAAATATTTGTGTTCCCTCAACATTCTTTACTTAAAAATATATGTAACATGCAAGTATGTGCAAGTTGTGTTAACTTAACATTAATTAGTAGATTCTATCGTGTTACATATATTTTTAAGTAAAGAATGTTGAGTGAACTCAAATATTTATGTATAACAAAGGTTTTCTTGTTAATTTTAAGTAAAATTATTCCAAGTTGGGTTTACTTAAAAAGTGTGATGCAAAAATGGTGCATATATATTTTAAGTAAATCCAACACATCATTTTTACCAGTGTGTCAAGTCTTCTGAAGCCACTATCACAAAAACACATTAAACAAACTGTAATTTCGTCCAGGTTTTGATATTGAGAATGAGTTCATAACCAGTTTACATTCATATTAAAATGGTCTGAAATGGATAACTTTCTGCCCAACTTCTAATTTACATTCTACATTAATTAATAAAATATGACTTTTAACAGAAACAGATTGAACATTTTTGCTTTTGCATAGATGTTTGCAGCGAGGCTGGAGGTCCACATACTCACTCCGTCATGACACCTTCCAAACATACTCAGATAACCTTCCCGCCCTCTAGCACTCGACACATTTGTCGCTCATTTGTTCCATGTTGCAGAGAAACTGTAATCCTTCCTGAAAACCTAAAGTCTTCCTAATGAGTTGTGCGGCGGAGGAGTTCATGTAAATGATCCTTTCTCTACTACAAAATCGTCTGGCATGGGCTGTGTTTGTGTGGCCAGAAGCTCACTAGTGCAGCATTACCCATGGGAATGATGGACACCTGGATGAACAGCCTAAAGACGGCTACATTTGCTCACGGTGAATGATTCCCTGGGAACATGAAACCTTTAGACTGTTGTTTCTCTAAATTGCGGATTTTTGCATTATAAAAAGACTAATGAATTGTGAAAAATTCAGTGTTTTTGAACTGAATGGCAGCGGTTTGGAAAGAATAGGGCTGGTTTGGGTGCGTGTCCCACCATGTTAAGCTGGTGTCTTTGTGAGTGTTAAACGGGAGAGCAGTTGCTTGTTTTTCGGCTGGTTGAGCCCAGTGTTGTTTGCTCACGGGGTAGCAGATCTTTTCACAGCTCGGTGCGGATCTTAATGTGCCGACCGGCCCCTTTCCATTCACATTAAGACTTTCAATGAATAAGTAATTTTCTGCATCTCTCTTTGTATAATTTGAGTTTGGCTGCTCATTTTTTAATTCACTTCCATTTTATACAGTTGTAAATGTAATTAAGTAGAACAGATTTAATTAGAGCTGGGCTTCTATGGCTATATTAGTTTGGTTTACCTTGTGTGAAGAAACTGGAAAGAGTCCCTAACAAGTCAATATGAGGAAGAACTAGTTATTAGGCATATAATTAAAAAATATAATTATAAAAATCAGTTTAAATGTTTAAATGCTAAAAAAAAAACATCTACTGTAAGTGGATCAACCATTCAGAATTCAGAGGGGTTTTTTTTGTAATATTTTGATTCTTTTGTTTTAACAAGTTTTATGCATCAGCACATGGTAATATAACAACTATTTCACAAGTAAGCGATTTCGTATGAATTTGTTGTTTGATTTTGATTTGTACGCAAAAAAGCACATTGTGTGAATTTTTCACAAATTGGGCAAAACATAAAATAGTTACAAATTGACATGAAAGTATGTTTGCAATTTTTTTCTCAATTGAATTTTCAGCAAAAATAACTATTTTGATATAGATATACTGTTGCCATTATATAAAAGTACTCGTATTCATACAAAACATAGATCTGAAAATGAAATTTCCAAACTAAACTGTAATAAATCTTGAATGCTTTGGAGCACAGACTTAAGTTTGGTCTCTTTTTTAAAGGGATAGTTTTCTGTAATTCAGAATAGTAATTCTGTCATTAATTACTCACCCTTATGTCATTTCAAACCTGTAAGACTTTTGTTCATCTTTAGAACACAAATAAAGATTTTTTTTTGATAAAATCTGAGTTTTCTGTCCCTCCATTGACAGTTCACGCAACTACCACTTTCAAGCCCCAGAAAGGTAATGACATCAATAAATGAATCCGTGTGACTCGAGTGGTTTAACCTTAATTTTATGAAGCGACGCAAGTGCTTTATTCATGCAAAAAACATTTTACACTTTATTTACAAAATATGAATCTCCGACACGCATTCACAGCTCTCATGTCAACACAACATGCATGTGTCGTGCTATTTTGTAATTAAGGTGTTAAAGGCTTTGTAAAAACTTAAAAACATAAACATGATTCAAAAAGGTTAAACGGTCCTGAAAAAAATAGTCACACTTGTACTGTTGGAAATTAATGTGAAGTGAATTACATCTAGTGGAAGCAGTTGGTACTGCACCCACACAAAGTCTTTCTAAAAGCTCATTTTTTGAGATATCAACCTCAAATTTGGAACACAGATTGTTCATTGGCTATATGGCTTTGATTTTCTCACAGTTTCTCACGTTTTGTATATTTCATATACAATTTAAAAATAGTATTTGTATGCATTTTTCTTAATAATAAACTTCTATAACTTTTTTTTTGTTTCACTTTTTTAACTTTTCACTTCAGCAATAATCAAGTGTCTTCTTTAAGTAAGGGTTAGGTAAGTAAATAAATCTTTTATACTAATATGACGTTTTCATGACTTTCAGGGGAAAAAAATGCAATATGAATGTGGCTATGGTTGAAGAAACACCCAAATACAAGGATATAAGCTTGATAGTAACACAAAAACATGTTAAATTGAATCATACGAATTTGGGTACCACTTTATATTAGGTGGCCTTAACTACTATGTACTAACATCAAAAAATAAGTACAATACTTATTGTGTTCATATTGTATTGCAAAACACTTTTGCTGATATTGAGGTGGGATACGGGTAAAGTTAGGGACAGGTGTGGTGGTATGGGTAAGTTTAAGGGTAGGGTTAGGTGTAAGGGAAGCGTCAACAGTGTCATTACAAATGTAACTACAGAAATTAATTACAGATGTAATTACATGTAGGTAATTTTTAAAATGTAAGTACAATGTAAAAAAAAACATTACACAATAATTGAGCTGTTATACCAATCAAATGAAATCATTAACAACAAAATTCATCTTTGCACTGGTGGTGGTACAGACGATGCATCTGAATTGGTAAATTACAAATGCATAAATAATGTTGAGAATAATATTTTAATTTTTTTTGCAGTTTGCAGTCATGCTCAAATTTGTGAAAATGGCTCTCTTGCCCGTGATATTGCTTAATTATATCACGTTATAATATAAAAATCCAGATCTCATACAAATACTTTTTTGCAACAATATCTTGAATTTTGTGAGCAATTGTATTAATTTTGGTGTAATGTTTGACACAATTCCTCATTTCTGAACCGGCACAATAAATAAATCAAAGTAGAAATAAGTTACTGATTGCATCTGAAGCAGTAAGTTTTACATCCAATCACATTAATGATGTTAATAATTAAATCAGACAATGCACCGGCAATTTAGTAATATCCCAGCAGTTGTGGTTTTGACCGGTCTTAAAACAAAATCCAAGATCCAAGACCAGTCTCGAGTACTACAACACTACATGTTTATTAAAAACAAGTTTTGTAATAATTCATTGTTCCGGACCTTTGACATTGATACAAATTTAGATTTGGACCTTTGAATGTAGACTTTGAGAACCCCTGGTCTAGAGATATACCATTACCATTATATAAATTTATACTCAGATCAAAAAGTTTAGTTTGTTGATATCACATATACATTGCAGAAATGTCCATTTGACATTTACCCAACGCAATGTTCTTTATCAGATGTTTGACCAGCATTCATCACATTTTGGTGCTATTTATGTTTCAGAATGTATATGAATCTGCTTTAACAATAAATCGTTTAAAATTGAAAAACAAAAATCATCATTCACCATTTAAAAAAAAAAAAAAAAAAAAAAAAACTATTGGTTCAGCGAATCTTGTATTGTTTTAAACAAACAGATTGCAATTCCGTTTGGTGCCACTGGTGGCGTGTAAATGCAGGGAGAGTCTAAAGTGGTGGCTTTTTGTCGGATGGGATCAGAGATTGTTGGTGCAGAGCGGTGAAAGACTCCCCGCCGGTCCCTCTATTCTGTCCGGTCACAAGCCCAAGAGGAAGTGAGAGTATTCATCCATTACTTTGACAAAGTCCCTTACTATGTGTCGCCCTGCAGGGATCATTATTTTCCTGTCTGCCTGTTAAGGTGTTTGCAGTTTTTCCACCTTCCTTTAAGAGGCTTTTTGTACTAGATAAACCTCAGTGTGCTTAACTTGTGAGGCCTGGACAGAAAACTGTTCCAGCCCCATAATCGGAGCGTTGTATTATTATTTTTTTTATCGTCTAAAAAAGCATTAGTATAGGACAATGTCTGAAGTCACACTTCAAGCTTTGCCAGTCAAGGTTGTAAATTAGGTCATTTTTCGAACGTGACCCTGACAGGCTCTAGTTTTCCGTCATTCTTACCATTGTAGAAAAACATGGATCCAAGGAAACAGGCTCTACATCCGGAGTGAGCTGCCATTTCTCTCCTGGTTGAAGTTGCGTGGCTTTTGTCGCCTGGAAATGAGTTAATATCAACTACTTCCTCTTCCCGAAGCTTGATGATTTTCCCACAGTTAGTGTTTGTTTGTTGTCTTTCCTCATATTGAAATGGCTGATGACAAACTGTTGTCTGCAGTGAGAAGGTCAATCTACTGGCAGATTTTATCTGATTTACCACTTTCTTTTCTTTCTGTAGGCATCTTACAACAGTTCCCACACGAGGGATTTATAGATGATCATGACAGAATATGCTAATCAATGACTTGAAGATAGTTAACTTCGCATCAGCTACATAAATTCATCAACTAACCATTCAGAAATGTTCTGTTGCATTCTACATGTTGTCACTTCTTAGTCTCTTCATCATTGTCCGACTCCGGTTTGAACACAAAAGGCTGAACAGTTTCTGACATTTTCACTGTGTGTCTGCTTGAGGTAATCCGAGCTGCTAACATGAGCTCTTGAAGCTCCGCCCTCTTCTTGAAAGAGGCGGGGAGCAGCAGCTCATTTGCATTTAAAGAAACACACTAAAATGGCGTGTTTTTGCTCCCCCTGAAAAAGTGACAATTTTAACATGCTAAAAAAAAATCTGTTGAGTATTTTAAGCTAAAACTTCACATACACACTTCAGAGACTTATTTTACATCTTGTAAAAAGGGGCATAATAGGACCCCTTTAAACTATTAGCATGAAATAATTGCTACGCCACACTGATTATTTGAAAGACATTCAGAGTGAGTTTGGAACACTTAAGCACTTACTAGAAAGTAAACTGGATATCAGTGAGTAGAACTGTTCAGCTTTTAATTAGAATTTTAATAATAATTATTATTATTACTGTTCCTGAAAATTACCAAAGTTCTAGTTATTATTATTATTGTTTAATTACTTAATTTGTTTTGGGGTATTAGTTTAAGAATAAGCCATTTGTTGACCACTGATGCTTCAAGTAATTAATTACATAATTTAAAAAACACATATTTACCCATGGATTGTCCCTTTCAAAAGATCTCAAGAGATCTCAAAAGAGATCCCTGTCACATTTTTAAAAATGTGTAACAATTTTTTTCCTATAACAGAGCTGAACTATTGAACTTGACACAAGTAGAAACATAATGAAATACAACTTTTTGATTTCTTTTACTCTATATAAGCCATTCAAATCAGGGCTTGACATTAACAGCAGATTTCCACAGTGGTGTGTAACGCAGTCACTCCTACTAGCCATTTTGGCGGGTTGATTTTTATATAATAAACATTTTTCAATTGTAGACTTTTAAAAAGGCATCTGAAATAATAAACTAAGTGCAATGTATAGTGTTGTAAAAAATATAGATTTTTCGATACATATCGATACTGAAATATCTGAAGTATTCACGTAAACACAGTAAGTTATGTTTTAAGTGAACGTAAACAGAAAACACATGTGTAACAGTGTATTGGATCCGTGCGTCAGGTTTTTAAGTGACAGCAGCCTAATAAACCTGCTGCCAAATTATTAGATAATATTAAAAATATCTAAATGGCAGTTTTTCCCCATGGTATTGATGTCAAAACTGTGGCCAGTGAAAATGCTGAGTGGTTAGTAACTTTGAAAAACCACTAGCCGCAGTGGCTGGTGAGCAAAAAAGTTAATGTCAAGCCCTGATTAAAATGTAGTGCTTAAAATGAATTGGCTAAAGGCCCGTTCACACCAAAACTATAATGATAACAACAGAGAAACAATTCCATTGGAATCGCATTTTTTTTCCCAGCTGATGAATGATAAAAACATTGGCAGCCAATCAGAATCCATCCTGCAGATCCAACCAGAATCCATCCATCCAGATTTTTGCAGCATTTCTATAGTTTTCTGCTCAGAATAAGTTGCAAAGTGGACCAGACTTATGCCGCGTTCCAGGCAACCCGTAACCCATGTTTTTCCAACCTTCTACCCGTGAAAGTGCACTGGAACGGCAGTCAAAACTGTAACTTCCCACCCGTGAACTCGTACTAGATCGATGTACTCCCAGTTACGAGCTCTGACGTCACATAGCCCGCGAAACAACAATGGCAGCCCATACGGATGCAGTGTTTATGAAAGTCGAACATTAAAAACCGAATCGTTTATTAAAATAAGGTATTGCTCTAGCGTTATTTATCCGCAAATGTTATGCATTATCAGCAGCTTTTATAGTTCATTTTCAGTTCATTGAGTGCAAGAATAAATTAATACCAAATACATTTCCAAATATACAAATAACGTAAAATAAAAGGTATAACAGCTTATGCCTTATGCACCGTTTTTTTCTCCTCCGTTTCCCTCAAATAAGCAAGGAGTAAGCACCTTTGGCGATAGAAATGATTGTAAATGAGCATAAGGCCTGTACGGTCCGCCATGCTTTGTTTACATCTAGCTACCACAATTCCTTGCCCTCAGGCAGTTTGGCGTGACTTTGCCTGGAACGCTACAAAGTCGTGAGTCGTGGTTTGAAGTCGTAACTTACGGACTCAAAAACCTGCCTGGAACGCAGCATTAATGCCAGTAGTCAAAAGTAAGAGTGCAACATTACTGACTCTAGTAGCAGCACATAATAGGTCACAAGTCTCCAAAGAGCCATTAATAATGATTAAAACCAAATCCCACTCATTCTATAAAAACCAAGGCCACATGAGGGACTTTTTAATACAGCATAATTCAAATCTCTCCTGCTCTCCCAACTGAATTCATATCTGCTAAACCGAGACATAAAGAATACCACAAGTGTTCTAATGAAAAATATGCCTACATTAGTATCTGCCAGACCGTCACCACCTTGCACAGCTTACACATAGTTGTTGTCGTGCCAGGAATGATATGTTTTCTTTTGCTTTCTCAGGGAGATGAATAGGTTTGAGTCAACAAACGGAGCTAATAAGTGTCCCTGATCTCTCCTTGAGCACCTGCGCTCATGCCAGCACAGTAAATCCTGACCCTGAACACTTCTATTAAACTGGGAAATGAATTCCGGTGAATGAATTTGATGTCTGATAAACATAGCTGATTTTCACGTTTCGCGATAAATCTTTTTGCGAACCAGCATTTGGTTTCCGTCACTCGAGGAACTTGAATAGAGTTATTATGTCCGAATAACAGCGTAATGAGCTTCAATTTTGAGGTGATGAATGGAGCAATAGAGAAAGCCTATCTTCATTTTGCATATGTTTGAGCTCAAGCCCTTTTTCCGTGTCGAAACCGTCCCCAGGGGTCCCCTCGCGAGTCTAAGTGGCGCAACATACAATACCCTCATGATGGGAAAATGCTTCCCCTGAGTGCCAACACAAAAACTGCTGCTCTTTCAATGAGCTTGCCAATTGTTGAACTTTCTATACCGCGCGTCGTAATAAACGGACAAATGAAATCCATTCCGCTGGACTGAACTCTTGCGTGTCCTTTGACAGTGGCTAGCGGTTAGCATTTACAGGAGGGAGCCGCTCGAGTGTTTCTAGGTTGCGCATGCGATCTGTTTATGTAGGGTGACCTCTGAAAGGAAAGAAAATAAAGATCAGGGCATCTGATTAGCCATGGGAACTTTTCTCAAGACAATGCTCCGGTTTCCTTCTCTACGCGAGGCTCGTTCTCGCGCAGTCGTGAGCTCGGCACGCCGCTCACACGCTCTTGATGGTTTCGGATTTCCAGTCGGTGCTGAGAATCTTGAAGAAGCATCTGTTGCACCTCCTGGTTTAAGCACTTTTTGACCTGAGGAGACTGTAAACCACACTGGGTGGTGCTAGTGTTGCTTAGGCCAATGTAGGACATTCTGTTTTCTATTTAGAAGAAATGACATCTACAGGGTTAATGTCATTGTGAAAGAATGCCATCTGGAGTTTTTTTCCTTCATACTGAGGCAAAAAAAAAATGTGGAAAAACGCTATTTTTGCTATTTGGGAGTCTTTTGTTAAAGCTGTTCATTCTAAATGAAATTGAAAACCAAAATGTTGGGATTTAACTAGGAAACTTTTTTTTTTTTTTTTTTTTTACATTTATTGTTTATATAATGTCATATTTATTTATTGTCTATATAATTCAGTGATATATATATATATATATATATATATATATATATATATATATATATATTTGTCGTTGCTTTGCAATTATTTGTGAAATGTATTTTTATTTGAATTTATTTGAATTTCAATTTTAGCAATTGCGGAGTGAAAATAGTTTTAAAGTAAATCCTGCAACAATTTTTTTATATTATATTATATTAATGATATTAATTAAATTAAATTAAATTATATTATATTATGTTATATTATATTATATATAATATTAAATTATATTATATTATGTTATATTATATTATATTATATTATATTAATTATATTATATTATAATATTGATTAGCAACATATTACAGAAACAAAATAGGATGTGAATTGCGTTTCATGTTTACAGTATTATTACTATATTTAATTTCATTTGGTTGGTTACTTCTCCAGCACTAAAAGACGATGTTATTTAATAATGTAATATAATATTGCACTGTTATGTATCTTAAAAATCATTTAAAAAATGTTATATAATGATGTATTATATAACAGAGACATCAGACATTACTGTAAATAACTGTTATATTTTTTAATAAGGATTAAAATATACAATTATTCTCCAAAATAATAGTCCATTATGATTTATTATAGATCATTTGTAGAAACTTAAAATTAATACAAATTTAGTTCTATATAGTTCTATAGAATTCTAGAATTCTGTATGTTAAAAGGTAATTTTACATATATTTTTATTTAATTTATATATTATAATATTATATTATATTATGTTATCTAAAATAGTCTGAATATAAACACTTATTATATACCGTAGTGATTCAGGATAAGACAAAAACACGGTTCGGAAGATGGATTTATGATGTACTCGCTCATTATATACATTTAGTAAATTTTGAACAAAAAAGTTACATAGTGTACCTTTAATTTCAAAGTACATGCTCATATCTGCTTGTTATTTCTCCAGCTCTACGAAGGTGATGTGACATTGAAGACTGTACTGTCAGACAACAGGAAGCTGGAGATGAGGATTGTAGGATTGTGGAGGGCTGGGCGATACAGTCCCCTGCTGTTCTTTCTGCTCCACTCGCTGTTGCCTCTTATACAATCCAGTAATGCTGGAAACCAGAATATACCACGACTGCAGCTCACTCATACAGGTCAGAACTCACACTCTTACATATTGACACTCAAAAACTAAATTTGACATTCACTTTCATAGAGAGAATCAAAAGGGAGCAGAAAATTATGAAATCATGTCTACAACACAGTCTGCAAATCTTCAGGTTAATCTTCTCTCTGAAGTCTTTAATGAAGAGTGTTAGTAGACACAGAGCAAGCTGCCTTTCCTTCTTTCTGTTTGCCCTCGAGGACATCAGCAGGGTCAGGCAGCTTTAACAGACACAATGCAACAGGGGAAGAGTGCCATTAACTTCTGCTTCCTGAAAATGTACAGAGCTAATTAGGCTACTGTATTTTGCAAGTCTTCCTTCAATTTTTTTTTTGCTTTGTTTCTGTTATAATTATATAACATAATATTGAACTGTTATGTATCTTATAGCATTAAACATTTTATATAATAATTATGTAATATGAGAACAGTGACAACACTGTAAATAATATTTTTTTAGCAATATTAAACTATACAATTATTCTCCTACATAATATTGTCCCTTATAGATGCTTCGTTAAACATAGAATATATTTATATTTTAAATAAAAATATGAATAAAAATGTATACAATTTTATAAACATCTAAAAAATACTTTTAAAATATCAATCATTTATAAGATTCAGTCTTAAAGATATATGTTTGTTTTTGATAATCCCCTTTCATCTGCCACTCCCCATTTTTACCTTAGTAAAATACAATTTTAATAATAAAATAAGACATTAGACATTTGACTTACTATAAGTAACGTTGCAGCTTCATGTCAACTAACTCATTAATTTGCAACTACAGGTCAACTACTAACTCTCATTAATTTGCAACTACAGATCAACTACTAACTCTCATTAATTTGCAACTACAGGTCAACTAACTCACATTCATTTGAAACTACAGGTCTACTAACTCTCATTAATTTGCAACTACAGATCAACTACTAACTCACATTCATTTGCAACTACAGGTCAACTACTAATTCACATTCATTTGCAACTACAGGTCAACTACTAACTCGCATTAATTTGCATTTACATATAAATTAACTCTAAATAATTTGCAACTACAGGTCAACTAACTCATTAATTTGAAACTACAGGTCAACTACTAACTCTCATTAATTTGCAACTACAGGTCAACTACTAACTTTCAATAATTTGCAACTACAGGTCAACTACTAACTCCCATTAATTTGCAACTACAGGTCTACTAATTCTCATTCATTTGCAACTACATGTCAACTACTAACTCATTCATTTGTAACTACAGGTCAACTAACTCATTCATTTAAAACTACAGGTCTACTAACTCTCATTAATTTGCAACTATAGATCAACTACTAAGTCTCATTAATTTGCAGCTACATGTCAATTAACTCTCAATAATTTGCAACTACAGGTCAACTAACTCATTAATTTGCAACTACCGATCAACTACTAACTCTCATTAATTTGCAACTACAGGTCATCTAACTCATGAACTTGCAACTACATGTCAACTACCATTAATTTGCAACTACAGATCAACTACTAACTCATTAATTTGCAACTACATGTCAATTAACTCTCATTACAGTATTAGTAGACCGTTAGGTTGGGGTTAGTTGTTGTTAGAGTTTGATGGGGTCTGACCATCAAAGTGTTAGCAGATATTAAGCAGGCAGTTTACTAATACTGTAATGACTGGTAGTTGACATGTAGTTGCAAAGTTACTTATAGCTAGTAGAAGATTGATGCTTATAGCTAGTAGAAGATGCTACCAAAGATTTTACCCAACAAAACTCAATTTACACCAATAGAACTAATGAATTGTAATGAACTAACCTCCCTTTCAACATCATCACTTATAAGGACGTAAAACTTCCAGCCACCCAGCGATACGTCACCAGACTATTCTGTGACTGTCTGTCTGGACACCCACGCCACATAGTCGCATCCCCTGAGCCGTCTCCCATTATCAGCACGTCACAGCCGCCCCTGTTTCTGACCCCTCAGAACCTTCCGGAACCTGTGCGACTCGGCAGCTTCCTCACAGGAAGGTTCTGTATACAGTGGCGTCGGACACCACGCTGTACCTTTAGTGGTAATGTGCTTCCCATTATCTCCAGGGTTGTTAATAGAAGACTCCAAACATGCAGATGATCTCAGGGGCGCCATCTGTTTACGAGCATAGGGCGGCAAACATCCAAAGGTTGGCAGCGAGATGCAAAAGCCAGACGTTATTCATTAATGAAGAGGAGTGACTTGTTTTGCTTGCAGATATCTCAGAGTCTGATTTGAAAGCCACACTAAAGAAGACAGGAAATGAGATGAAGTAAACAAAGAAATATTTTTCAAATAGCTTGAATATGGCGGTTTTATTAAGCAACGTAGGCTTTTGAGGAACATGATGGTTCAGGTTTGCATCTTGGATTTTGCATTTTGGTCCAAAATCATATACACGCTACCAGCCCTCAGAGGTGGAAAGTAACGAATTACATTTACTCGTGTTACTGTAATTGAGTAGTTTTTCTGTGTACTTCTACTTTAAGTAGTTTTAAAAATCTGTAATTTTACTTTTACTTAAGTATGTTTTGTTTGAAGTGTTGTACTTCGCTACATTTTAAACCATATCCGTTACTGAGTAAAAATAAATAATACAAGGGAAACGACTGCATTGAATTGAAGGGCGGGAGAACAAATGTGCAAAAATCACAAAAAGATGGAGACGGACAAGACAGACGTCAGTGATGCAGACCCAGCTGAAAGCGAAACGGCGTCGTGAACCCAGTATGGAAATACTGTCTTTGGATATAGAAAAAATGGTTTTACGTGTGGTTGTCCTGGATATCCAATTTGCAAAAAATGTGGATGCAATGTGGCTACAAAAGGAGGAAACACATAGAACATGTTTGGGAACACCATCCCTCTGTGCAGATAAAGGTATGTTTATAACTTAAGGCCGAATGATTTCTGTGATGCAGAGGCAATCCCGGAATCCAGTCATGAAAATTGAATTCACAGTATAACACAAATGTCATGTAAAACACGCAAACTGATGGATGAAGAATAAATCGAAAGAGCTGTACAATATCAAATCGCAACATGGTCTGTATTAAATCGCAAAATACTGCTATATAAATATATGATCTGCTTGTTCTGTCTCTGAATGAGACGTGATGCTCATGGTGTTTTAATGTCTCACAAACCATATTTGGACATGAACACTGACAGCTGATCATCATTTTATTTGAATAAAAACCATTGTCAAATACACTCTGAAACAGGTCTTCACTACAACCCATCAAAATAAAAGATTGGTTTAACTAGAAGAAATTATGACAGAAATATATTACTATTGTAGGCCTACTGTATTTGTCCTGTAGGCCTAATGTACTTGTTAAAATAATAACAATAACAACAATAATAATAATACATAATTTAAACATTATTTAAGAATATATGTTTTAATCTGTGGTTTAATTTAGTAAATCTGTTTTGCAGCACTTTGCCAAAAAATAAAAGGATAAAAGTTTGTTACATTTTATTTGATTACCACCGTTTGTATTAAATCATAAAAAGAAAAATTTCATAGGACTCTATTATTCTTAAACATTCTAATAAATTAATGATAAAAATAAGTTGTTAATCTAATTCATAATCATTTATTGAATTTAGCTGATTAGACATGTTTTATTGAAATTAAAAACAAACAAATGGTCTCAAGTTTGTTATAATAAAGCATTTGTACAAAAAAACAAAAAAACAGCTGAACTTAACTTAAAACTTAAAAAATTTACCTAGTAGTGATTATGCTAAAAAAAGACTTTTGTTTGGCGAATATATCATAGTCAGTGTTGCCAAGTCGGCAGTTTTCCCACGGAATTGGGTTACCTTTAAGTTCTTGCCGCGAGTTTTTCCCCCAGAACCTACAGTTTTGAGGCTCCAACTCCCCCAAAACACCTCCATAATATATAAATTCAGCAGAGAATTCGGCCCCCTAAGGGAGAAAGTCACATTGGGCTATTTTAGCCGCGTTTCCACTGCAGGAACTTTCCGCAAGAACTAGGGACTATGGGGCCTCAAATAGTCCCCCTCAAATAGTCCCTGCTCATGAGGTAGTACTTTTTTCAAAGTTAAGGAACTTTCGGGGGTGGGACTTGAGTGCTGAACGTGCTGATTGGTTGAGTTCACGCAGCATTTTGATTGGATGATTCCACGCAGCATTTTATTTAATCCACCATTTTTAAAAGTCTGTTGCGGTGCCTGCAGTAAGAGTTGTTCCAGCGGGAACTGGAAAATCGCGTGCAGTCCTACTTCACCGGACTAATCTTCACGGTACTTTAGACCGCAATGGAAACGCAGACAGCAACAGTTCTGGGGGAAAAAAAATCCTGGGAAAAAAGTTCCTGGGACAAATTGTTCCGGGTAATTTCGGTGGAAAGAGGGCTTTTGATTGGCCATTAGTCTACTTTTGATGCGTAGACCTGATCATAGTTGACCCACCTACAATATTCTACCAACCCTGTAGTACTGTATACAGGCAAATAAATCAGTGAATCTATTTTTTTTTTAAAACTAGCTGTACAATTACTGTACTGACACCAAACAGTTAAAGTAGTAGCTAATGTGTCCTAATATGCTAATGCTAATGTGTAACATCAGGTCTAGCTAATTTGAATCAGTCAAATGAACCATTTAATTTGAACCAATGAACTAGACAAGTGTGTTTGATTATCACCTAATTTTGCTCTGCTATAAAGCTGCTTGAGCAATAGGTGATGCTAGCATTTTGTCATGATAATGCTAATAATGGAAAATGTAGCTTGATACTGAAAAATCTGCAAACCCCAAGCGCCCCCCCCCCCCCCCCAGCTGTACTTCTTTTGCATGACTGGAAAATGTAGCTACTGTAGTAGCGTAATATCTAATTTGCTAATGTGCTAATGTGTAAAGTGTACAAGTGTACAAAAACACTGCTCTCCTCGTGTTTTTATTGAAAAGCAATTATCATACTTTCACCTCAACTACCTTAAAATGACTTGGTTCATTATTTTTGAATTGAGTCAGCTTCCTCACTTTTAAACTGCTTGTTTAACCTCTGAAGATGAAGTTTTGCTGGCAGAAACGCATACAATAGATTTTCCAGTATCCACTGACTTTCCCCAATGGTGTTTACCAGTAAAACTCCCTCAAAATTTGGGGATTTCTGACAGATATGTGGATTAAAACCAAAAGAAACATTCCTGGCATTTGAGACTGTCTAAATGTCTCAATTTCTCCACGACAGGAAGGAATTTTGTGCTTCACACCCACTGTCATTTTGACAGCTGCGCTTCATAGTGTGAGTACTTTGAGAGGAATATCTAAGATATTATCAAAACACTGGAAACACAATGAAGATTCACCAATATAAACATGGGAAACTGAGATTTTCAGTCATTTGAAATGCTCATTTATATAATTAAAATTAGTCTTTACTGCTAAACTGCTGGCGTTTGTACGTATGGTGGGTTACTCCCTCATGGTGGCCGCCATTTTGAGACCATATGACCAACTGTGTCTTGCAGTTTGATCTAATAAGCAAAATAATATCCAACACAAGTCATACTGGTTGTATAAGAAGATGTACATAGTCCATGTTTCATTTTCAATTTTCAAGACTGGTTCACAGTGGCGTATTCAAAGAGAACCACTAAATTAAGCTGGGTTATTTTCACAATAGCCCTCAGAGGGCAAATCTTAGTAAGACGGTAAAACATTTTAATTACAGTCTCTGTCATCGCAAAAATACAGCTCTTTGGCACTTGGAATGTGACCTGTGGGATGTAGTTCCTGATAGCTGACTCAGTGCTGCGTCACGGTGATGACCCCTGACTGTGTAACCCCTTTGTATCCATGGCAACAAGGTGCAGGAGATAAGCACAGCAGATGACTCGGGGTCCTGGGATCTGGAAGGGGATAATGAAGCTATCGGGGCATTAACACTGAACAGAGCCAGAAGAATGCTGCTAATTAGAGGAAGGAAAGGTGAAGACGATGAAGTTTCTCAAAATAAACCTTTTGTATATTTAGAGAAAAGATTAGCTGTTAAGCTAGGTTTAATAGCAGACCTTGTGAAAAAGAACACTTACTTTTAAGTATATGCATACTTTTAAAATGAGTACTTATTATGGAAATAATATACTTAAGTGCAAACTTATTGTAATGTGTTGGACACTTAGTTTCATGTTTTAATTGCAATTAAAGGTAATTGTATTAAATATATTTGTAATGATGTTAAGTTGCAATTTAGTACATTTAAAATATATTAACTTTAAATGTAATATTGAATAACACTACAGTTAAAATTATAATCAAGTATCACATCAAGTCAACACATCAAAATAAGTGTACTTCTTTAAAGCACGACAAAAGATTAATAAAACAATGATTTAAAATGTACTTTATAGTAACACTTTTATTTTGACATTATTACAGTGCACATTTTCAAAAGTGTGCTTAACTCTTTCCCCGTTTTTGAAAAAACTTGCCAGCCACTGCCATCATTTTTGATTATTTTCACACAATTTTCATGAACCCCAGAATATTTTTTGTATGAATATTTGAATCATCAATCAATATATCAAAATAAAGAACAGAGCTTATGCATGCTGTGATAGGCATCGTATTTCTATAGGTAGACGTGATCAGCTGATGCGAGCTTGACTAACGTGACCTGCCAGAACTGACGCTACGCTTGATTTTTGTCAAAGACTACGTCCAGATGGGATTCAAAACGATGATCAAAACACAGATGGAGTAGATCGAGTCCATCAACACCTCCAAAGCTTCACCGTTTAATGTTGATGATCGCGTTATTTTACATATGCGTCTGCTTACATGTGATATCACTTGTTTCTGCTTTTTTTTCTCCTGTGATTTCATCCGGAGATTCAGTACTCTTTCAGAAGATATGTAATAGCGCCTCCTACCTTATAACACTGAAAACACGGAAAGCTGGAAAATTACGTCAATGGCGGGGAAGAGTGTTAAATATAGTCATGAAACTGCACTCTCTTCAAGTGCCATTTAATGGCCTTTTATTTATTATATTATCTGCAAGTACAGTATTTTTTTAAAGTATACTTTTAAGACTTTCACTCTTTCACATGTGTATCTCCTCTAGATTTTTACCACCAGCCTAATACGCTAATATGCACAACATGCTAAGTATGTACAGTCGGATTGCGTGTCTTCAGTGCACTGACCAGGCTTGTCACATCTGCGTTTGCTTACTTGCAAAGTTGGATAACTTGGAACTGATTTCTACTTGAGCACGAATCTGGAAGTTGGTCACTGTTCCCTCTTTCTTTCTAACCTTCAAAAAATACATTTATTATTCATTCATATCTACGCTTAGAGCAACATTTGATTCCAGTTGTGTCTCCTGTTGAAGTGTCCTGACCTCATTCTTTAAAATGCAAGACAAAACGTCCACCCAAAGCCTAAACATCATGGTCAATCTGCTGAATTTTTCTAATCATACTTCCAGACCAGATCACAGCAACCTTGTGGCAATTGATAAATGCCAAAGCATTCCACTCTCATCTAAAGCAGATTAAGTTGCAGGACGATGATAGATAATGATAGTGTGTCTTGAGCAAAGCAGCAGGCGCTTCGGTTTGGTTCGGGTCATTGACAGGATTTGGGTTGCCTCACTTGACTTGATTGTCTCCCACAAACTGCACTTAAGTAGCAGCACATACGTCCATGTGTGTTCGTGTGTGTTTGCGAGCACTTTTTCAACACCTCCAGTCCAGGACTGAAGCAATCAAACATGCACCCCATGGCCCTTTAGGGGGATGACATCGTACAGAAACGCTCCAGAGTGCAATGAAGAAAACAACTCTGGGTGCCGCAGCGAGGCCTCTCATCAGCGCTGTGTGTCTGTAGAGGCACACTTTACCCCTAGAGAGAGGAATTTAGTCCACACTCTTCCTAAATAGGCAGTGAACTCATAAAACATGTAGGTCACAACCACAAAAACCTCTAGTGGGATGTGCTGGTCATCAGAAGACCATTATTCTTAGTTTATGTTTTCATCCAGGGTTCTTCAACACAAAATTAATGGGAAATCATTGTTTATCATTCTATAGGCAACACATTTCCTCTTACTAGAAAACAAATAATGTTGTTATTTATGTTGTTAAAACCAACTTTACAGGCATCTGATAAATGGTGTCCCTCAAGGCTATATCTTAGGTCCTGTCATTTTAGCATTAAAGGAATAGTTCACCCAAAATATGTAAACATAATTTCCTCATATCGTTTTATTCATGTATGCTCTTATTATAACACAAAATGAAAACATTGTAATCTTTATACAGCTATATAGAGAAAAAAGAATCTTACATGAATAACAAACTAAGTTCATTCTGTTCACATGATTCCAGCAGACTCACTATTCCTTGGTCTTAAAAAGATCTTGAGGTTCTTGTTGAAGCTAATGTTATTTCTCAGTGCTAGCTGACTGTGGTTAACACAAAGTTTGCAAAAGTTCACCAATCAGAAGTTTGGCACCAACAGCGTGTTTAAGGAAGTACAACAACCTCCTAATCTTTGCTGCAAAGTCCCACAAAGCCTGTAAAAACAAACGCAAGGACACAAATGAAAAATTAAGGGAGCGTCTAAACCCGCCTTGGAAGATGAATTACCATCGATGGGATATTTTGCAGACCAGGTTTACATAGTACAGTGTTTCATGAGACATAAGACAAAGACATCAGGATGCCCTAAAAACCACTGGGGAATGTAGACAGATAGATAGATAGATAGATACAATGAGACAGACAGATAGATAGATAGAGACAGACGGATAGATAGAAAGATAGATAGACAGACAGACAGACAGATAGATAGATAGATAGATAGTGGAGGGAGGGAGGGAGAGACTGATGGACGGACAGATAGATAGATAGATAGATGACAGACAGACAGAACATTGTCTGTTTGAAACATTCACAATATGGTGTTTAGCCACAAATACATTCTCTTTTGCTGGTTTAAAAGTGCATCAGTCAGTTTAAAGGCTTTTAGAAAGGCCTAATAAACAGGGCCAACTAAGATACAGGCTTTATACAGACTTTATTTAAAGGTGCACTATGTAACTTTTCCATCCACTAGAGGTCGCCTATTCAAAACAGTGTTGTGGGAGCTGAGCAAGGCCACTGAAGCGATTGTTAATAAGATGAAAACAACACGCGCCTCGCGAGCAGCGGGACTTTTATTATGCCACAGTCCCCGGCGCCATTTCCGCTTTTCCAGTCATGAATATGAGGTAACGCAGCTCTGTTTATCATATTAGATGCATTTGAGTGTGTTGAAAATGATGTTATGATGTTACTCTGTGTGTTCGCTCGGCGGCTGCTATGACACTTGTTGCACACTGCAGTGAGAGTAAAGCATTTCTGCAAAATAAAAACCGAGGGTAACGCAGATATGACACAATTGACAGGCAACTTCCTCACACGTCCCGGTTCCTTGGTTAAAATAGCAATTTTCTCACGATTTACAACACTGGCCTTGTGGTTTTTGGATATTTTACTGAAAACTTTTTACATAGTGCACCTTTAAAGTAAATAACTGAGTCTTGTGAAATGTACACCTATTTAAAGTCCTAAAACAGTGACTTTACTCCATGAACAATGGTTCTGAAATCCATTCCTACAAAGACATCCATTATTTACCATTACAATGAAAACCCAAAGCTGATAAATGAACAAGATGACTTTAGTTTTCCCATTCACTCTTTTACTCTGCTAATGTGGGTGACCCAGAACACAACTTACACCCGGAGCTTGTGGGTAATTCGAATGACTAGCTGTCACTGACCCAAACGAAAAAAGAAGTCAGTCTATGTCTTCCATCACCGCAAAAAGCCTTTCTGGACAGTTTGAAAAAAGACAAATGGGAAAAGACAGGGAATGTGGGAGATAAATGAGGAGGTATATTGATGTTAACACTTCTCCCACCCTCACAGCGAGTGTCAGTTTCATGAATCGCAGCAAATGAAACTGTATATTTTTCCGTGACTGATTTGTTTTTTTTTTTATATTTAGAGAGGAAATATTGCTCTTCGGTGAGCTTTTGACTGAAGTTGTTTTTGTTGAAGACAAAATAAAAGCCACAAAAATAAGTCTATATTTTTACTCAATGTATATTAAAAGTTCAAGCATGGCTTAATTTATACGCTACTTAAATGTCAATTCTCCTCAGAAGTAGTGCTGTTTGCCTTTGTAACAGATCAACAGTGCACACTAGAGACCTGACGCCAATTTTCTCCAGACCTGTTTATACAGGAGGAAACATAATGACAAGAAGAACATTCACACCTTGAACGTTCCTTGTGTTCGTCCTGAACAAACAGTTGGAAAACGCCCTGGCAATGAGACTTTGATGCATCCAGGCATTGATAAACAGAAAGTAGATGTAGGTCAGCCACCTGATACAAAGACAAAACAAACATGGCCGTCATTCTCACAGTAATAGCACACTTGTGAATTCCCATTGAATTCTATTGCTTATAGAAGAGATATTATTTGGCACGTTTCAGGCTTCTAATGAGGACCGTCCAAGGACTCAGGGTTTACTATATTTGTGTGGTCACTTTGGCTCTCACAACTGTGGCAAAATAAAAATACAGTTATTACTGTCTCTTAACAGACAGAATTGTCAGGAGAGATATTTTATACAGCTCTTTGGAAACTCTTAATGTTTTATTAGTTGTCATTAAGCACTCGCCCGCAGCCAATTCTGTTTTTTTGCAAGTCGTTTTGACAAATCCAAACCAGATTCGTTCAATCCAGTTTTGTTCTAGTTCAGACAGTTTGTGCTGCTATTACCACAAGATAAACACTTTGATTGCCCTAAAGACTTCAGAAAACTATGATAATCAAATATTCAGTGATTCTAATGGTATTTGTATCGGTTGTATCGGTTGAAAGTCTAGTCTTGTAGTATTGATTTTCATCAGTAATTGAGTTTTCAGTCAAAACCTGATCTTTATCTAGGAATCTGACTCTTAATGTTCTTTTTATCTAAACTGTTGACTGCAGTTTTACAGACGGGTCACTTAAAGTTCATATGGTTTCCTGACCCTCTTGATTCTCAATCAAACTGTTTCCTTTTTCCTCTTAATCGAACCTCTTATCTCTAAATATCTTGCTAAGCAATTTCTACATCCCATTTTTTCTCTGTTGCATTATCTTAACTTATACTCTGAAATCCAATTCTGCCTATACTTTAGTCGCTACAAATCAAATCTCACTGCACTTAGTGTACAAACAAATCTTCTATACCTGAATGTTTTGTAGCTTTGTAGCTAGATCTGTAAAACAGCAAAGATTACGATCTGCACGATATGGTTGGTGTGTGAAATTCTGATTCGTGGAGTAAGAGGTATGTCTGGTCCAAATTCTAGTGAAGCTAGCTTCTTCCCAACCTCTGATTCCAGATGTTATGTGCAAGACGTTCAGGATGTGTTACAGGTCAAGGACAGTTCAGTCTATGAAGCACAGTTCTGAACCCTATACTGCCTACATAGACAGTTGCCTTCTAAGGGGCCGTTCATGTGTGTTCTGGTTTTCTAAAACAACTCAATGGAGCGCAACAAAATGGAACAGAATCTTGAGATGTGTTTAAAACGTTCTTACTGTTGCGATGCTAGACACTAAAGTCCCTTTACCCTTACGAAAAATAAGTTTATTCCAGTGTGTTATTAGCATACTTATAATTAAAAATAACAAAGTATACTTTCTGTCTATTTTTATATACTTCTCAGAAATATACTTTATGTATTTCTCAAAAATATACTTAAAATTGCACTTAAGTATACTTGACTTATACTGACAGAAAGGTCTAAGTTTTGGCCTATACTTGTACTCAATCTTTTGAGATATACTTTAAAGTATAATTAAGTATACTTTGCTTATAGTTGTGTTTAATCTTTTGATGGATTAGCCTATTTAACATTTTTTTTACAAACAGTCTTATATACTAACATGTACTGGTTTTTAAAGAAAATAGATATGTTCATAATTTTGAGTCACAATTCTTGTGTAGTCCGCTAGTTGTCGTATAGGATCAATGAATGAAATGAAATGAATGAGTCCACTTGTAGTGTACATAGGAATTTACTTAAAATCTACTTTACTCTTTCCCCGCCATTAACTGAATTTTCAGGCTATCAGTGTTTTCACTGTTATACAGTAGGGGGCGCTATTACAAATCTTCTGAAAGAGTCCAGCATCTCTGGATCAAAACACAGGTGAAGAAAAAGCAGATTGCTCACGCAAATGTAAAATAATGCGATCATCAACATTAAAAAGCATATAAATCAAAACTGCCTGATGTTACCCAATGAAATGTCGACCCAGGACGAGCTATAGGACTGTGAAGCTTTGGGCGTGTTGATCTACTCATCTGTGTTTGATCTTCGTTCTGAATCTGATCGGGACGAAGTCTGACAAAAATGCAGTTGTCTCAGCTTTTTGTTTAAAATTTTAGTTTTTTAATGAAACTTACCCACATTCAAGTGTTAATAAAAAGGATACATAAAGGTAGAATAAAATGTTTTTAAAAATAGTTCAAGTTACAATAAAGGTATATTTCAAGTATAAAAATGTATACTTAAATAGGAACATAGTAGTATACTTAAAGTGCAAAAGTAATATATAAGTAGTAAACTATAAGTATGATGTTATGTTCACCTAAAGAAAACTTACAAGTATACTTGCAGTATAAAACTACTAAACTAGTAGTTTACTTAGAGTATGATTTCATACACTAAAAACATTTACTACTAGTATTAAAACTACTTGTATACTTATAAGTTCACTTGTAGTACAGCTGCAGTACAAATGAGAAACGTAGTTGTGAACTAGTTATGCACTTAAAGTTTACTATTGTTACACATATAGTATACTTGAATGTATACTTTTATATACTAAATTTGGGCCAAACAAGTCCCAAGCAGTATAAAAATAGTACACTTAGTACACTTACACTACTAGTACATTGATATGAGTATACATACTACATAAAGTATACTCAAAAATATACTTGAACATTACTTCAGTATACTTAATAAAGTATAAAGTATACTTTTTCTTAAGGGTAAGACAAGTCATTTCACTCAGTGACCATCTTTGAAACGCCTCTCGCGCATGCAAGTGCAGCTTCTATCTCTTTGAATGGGGAAACATCAAATTCTCCAAAACTGTTCGTCAAGCTTATGATTACATTTCATATTTGAAATCACCAATGAAATCTGACAGCAACTGTCTCATACATTTTGTTTCTAAACGCTTGAATCATGACAAAAAAAACTGCATAATTCAGCCTAGACAAAGCTAATGCGCATGCGCAGTCCTAAGCGAGTGACTCAGAACACTGCCTGTTTCTATAGCAACCGGAGTGACTTTATTAATCAACGATTGGCTCTTTCATTTAGAAGGCGGGGCTTATTCTCCATGTTGGGCGTTGTACTTTCTCCCATTCATAAGTAATCGGAGTGCACCATCTTCCTATATATAGTCTTAGAGGCCCCGAAGTTCTTTTTCGTTCTTCACTTAGAGGTAAAACGAAGTTCGAATCCCGAAACATTGCCACGAACCAATGGTATTACAAAGGTGTTTACCAGCCGGAGTGAACTTTTCTGGAAAGGTCATTTTGGCAAGCTGTTTCAAACTCTTAGTTTCGGCATGATTTTGTTTAAAATGACATCACAGCAGTTCATTCTTCGATTTCGCTTGGGGTATATTGGAGGATTAAAGGCATCCTAACTGAAATATTACTCAAAAGTTACTTATTTGAAACACACTTCATATGCAGTAAATCTGTGTTCAAATAGCAATCGACTCAATTCCAATAGAGTTTGATGCTAGCATGTTGCTAAGCTAACAATGCTAAACACACAAATATATAACACACACAAACATTGTAAAATAAAATAAAGTTGTAAATCAGTCATTTTAATTTGACAGCTATTTTTTTATCAAAGTTGTCAAAATTGTATATATTGCGAACTAAATTATCTCATGTTGCTAAATGCTAAATGCTTCGAAGTTACTGATTTGAAACACTCAGGCCCTGTTTACACCTGGTATTAAGATGTGTTTTAGTTGATCAACACGTTGATCGAAGGAGACACATTCCTGTTTACACATTCCACATTCCTGGTGTTTTAATCTGTCTCTTTTGTCCACTTTCAACTACTTCTGTCCTGATTTCTTGGGCGGGTAAATGTATGGGCTTTTTCAGATCTTTTGATTTAATGGACAAAATAATCTTGTGCAATTTACATATGAACGCGCCCGGAGACGTTGGAAAAACATACGGAGAGCATCAGTTTTCGTTTCTGCTCTGACAGCCACAAGATCACGCCGAATGCCTTGAGTGTGTGTTAGAAATCAGGAATGATGAGAGAACATTGTGCTTGGTAGGTTTTTCGTCTTCAAACCAAACTTGGGTCTTCAGCCAACAAAGTTTAAATCCCGACAAAGTTTCAATATTTTGCGTCGTCCACTTGTGATCCGATCGACCAAAACGCATCTTAATACCAGGTGTAAACAGGGCCTCATACAATCACAATTGATTCCAAGGGCCAGATTTAGGCTACCAACAGTGCAAACCTTCTTTTGGCGTAAAAAAAAAACTACTGTCAGGATTTACTAAAGACACGCAGTGAAAAATTAGTGCTGAAAAGGCATGGACAGGGTTATTTTTGCGGCTGAACTTATTGCATATGCAGTTTCCCTTTCAGATGCAAATTTCATTGGAGGAGAGTATTTAAATGAATCATGCAAGGTGATTTACTAAGGTTTGTACTCATCAATTTACTGGTGTTTGTGCCATTATTTACCACCCAAAGAAATCAGCATCTTAAACCAGGCGCTATTTTGCGCTTTTCTTATGGAAATGATCCGGCTGCATCTGTGTTCTTTAATTTGCGTGTTGTCAGTAGATCACGTGAAGAACTTTCCACTCCCATCTGCGCTTTTTTGGGACTACGCTCTCACACTAATTTGCCCTGTTTAGTAAATCTCGCCCCAAGAGTTTAATGGTAGCATGTTGCTAAGCTAACAAGTATAAAAATATGTAACACACATTTTGGGTAAAAAGGAGCATTTTAACTTTCTTCTTCAATGCTTTTCAGTGTTCACTTGTCTCTTGATTTGTCCGCCATCTTGGATTACATTTTTCACTGACTGGGGTTGCCTTCATTACAATGAATATGTGCAATGCTGCCTTTGAATTTGAACTGCTTTGAATAGCAAAGGATAGAGAGCAGCATAATGTTTCACGCCAGCTTTAAATGGTCTCTAGGTTTTGTAACATTAAAGTGAATAAACAATGTTTAGTTCATTAACTTTTCATTATGACTCCCTGGTCAAGCTTTATTTAGTTTATATGGAACAATTCTTGGGTCTTGAGTCATTACAGATGTGCCAACAGCAATTCAAAACGATCGTAGAAAGCCAAAACAGCAACAGGAATAAATAAACTGCTATTTTTTCCTCACAATTTAGGATATATAGGGCCTTAGAGAGGAAACGGAGTGAAGTTTATTAGCTTTCTATACGTCACTTTCACTACAGGGGACTACCTGAAAATTTGGCACAGATAACAGTACAGTAGGCCAACAGAAGTAAGCTTGCGTGATTCTTTCGACAGATTGATGTTGTTTTGCATAGACACGCATCCCTTGCTTTAGCAGATGGAAAAGATCTACATGTCCAGATCCATGTTGATTTTGATTCTGATTTTGAACAGTTTGCTTATTCGAGTGGTCGGACGTAGATGCAATGGCAGGGAGGTGTTCTCTTGATCTTCCCCTTAGAGCTGAGACTTTTGCCTTTTCATTGAGCTTCCGACCCTTGGCATTCCTGTGATTTTCCCATCACTCAAGCTTTACACCCAATCAAAGGCCACCAGCACTTGATGAAATCCGAGATAACGAGGAAAACGGACTCCCTGCTGCTTGAGGAGTGACAGAAGCTGTCAATAGAGTCCATCTACTATAATAAGAGCACTGTTTCAAACGTCCATACCAATGGAGAAATTGAATAGTCTAATTAAAAGCATTCACGCAAACAATCACCACTAAGCCAGTCTTTCTTAAAGGGACAGTGCACTTAAAAATGACAATTCTGTCATTATTTATTCACAGGTTATTTACAAGTCATTCCGTATGGCAAATCATAGTGGCTCGAACAGAAAAAAAAATGCCATAAAAGTACACTCAGCTAGACCTACATTGTAAAAACGTTTTTTTTTATGTTGCAAAAAGAATGGTTTTTTAACATAATACATACATATATTCACATTGGTAACACTTTACAATAAGGTTCATTAGTTAACATTAGTTAACATGAACTAATAATGAACTGCACTTATAAAGCATTTATTTATCTTTGTTAATGTTAATTTCAACATTTACAACATTACCGCCACCAACTGTTATGGGTGTGGAGCACGTCATTCACTTAACCAGCCACACCAGAGCAAACAGGAGAGCATCAAGAGACAGGGCAACTATAAACATATAGTTATTTTATATAAACGGGATATTTGTGTATATATTTGGTATCATAGTGTTATTACGATTCCCGGTCCTGCCCACTCTCGCTGAAAGTTTTTCCTCTCCCGTCCCAATCACATGATTAATAGTGATTTTGTGACCTGTGGGACTCCCGAAAAAATGTCAGCCTCTACTGTACAGGCGTAAATTTACAGGCTTTGCCGTGAAAGGGCCTTTACATTTGCAAAAAAAGAGAACTGTTTTGTTGTAATTAAAAAAACAAACAAGCAAGCCCAGGACAGAAAAAGTAATGCAAAAGTAATGTAACACATTACTTTTCATAAAAAAAGTAACTAAGTAGTGCATTTAGTTACTTTTTAAGGGAAATATTGTAATGCATTACTTTTAAACTTTCTCCAACACTGCATGTTGGTGTGTTTGTGTTTATATATATGATATGACAGTAAATTATGACAGATAATATTTCTGGGTGTGCTGTTTCTTTGAAGTTCTTGAGTTTCTGTGTTCCATTAGAGAGACACTTCCTAATTTCTCAGAACTGCCTGTTTTGAAAAGTTTCACTCTTTTTTGCTCACTTACATTGCCCTCTGACCTTGTCTGATAGGCGAGAGATTGTTACAGGTGTTTGGCAAAGTCCCAGCAAACCTCTCTGTTTGATGTGCCCATGGATCACAAAGCAAATGTTCGCAATTGACTTGCGTCGGACACAAGACAGAGCACTTGAGATTTATGATCTCTCGAGACTGTGAACTTGCCAGCACCCCATTCCAACGTACAAGAAGCAAAACAACTCTGGACTTGATTATCAGGATTTCGCTTTTATTGATATTGGATTCATGAAGATACTTTGTCGAAGAGCTCAAAGCTGAATAGAATTCTGGGTGGCCTAATTCCATTTCCAAGCCTAATCCACAAGTTTCAGTACGTAAAGAGAAATGGTAGTCAAGGCATCACCTTTGACCCCTTAAATCTTTAAGGTTTCGGCAACTTGGCCTTTAAAACGCTTAACTGATGCTGAACAAAAGATGCGCTCCCTGGTGCATCAATGTCACAGCTGATGTACTGAAAGACAGAACAGTATCTGACAGTGCACAAATTAGTGGCCCATTACTTTTATGTTTAAAGCACTACATAATGCAAACCACATGAAATATTAGATCCACTTCAGAGGAATTGTCATTCTTGACTGTGTTAACAAATTCAGGAAGTAATTTGAATTAACATTTAGCTATGGCCCTTATTTTGTGTGCAACCCTGTTACTGCATGATTTTCAGTAAAAAATAAAAATAAAAATATGACGCCCAGGAAATTACATAATTTAGACCCTATGTACAGGATGGCAGGAAGACAATAAAATAATCATCAAAATCTCTTTTTTTCAGTCCAGTTTTTACACAATTGTAGTATTGACTGTATTCATTTACCTCGACCATTCAACCCTGTTATCTAAGTAATATATATAACTACAATTCAATATTTTGTCCCTATCTAGTTAGTTGCTGCCAAGCAGTGTTGTTATTGTTGACTAAAATGATTATTAATTGGCTATGATTAATAATAAAGCTAAAATTAAATTAAATTAATGAAAAAGTTAAACAACAAAAGTTGAGTACTAAAGCTGAAGTATTTAAAAAACTATTAAAAACTACGAATTTACTACAAATGTACTAAATTAAATTATAATATGAAAAAGCTAATTTAAAATATGAATAAACACTATAATTATATAAATTATACTATAATACCACTGCTGCTGAGTGACAACTTAATTAGGCTAAATTTGCAAATCTGGTATCAATTCTGATGTTGCTTTGTTTTTAAAGATGATCAATTTTATGAATTTATTTTTCTGTAAGAAAGTATCAAAAAGCACACAAAAAGCGTATTTAGAATATTAGTAACAGGGTGGAAAAAATGCAAATATATTTTATATTTAAGTAAGTAAAACTAAGTATATATACAGTGCCTCCAACATTACTGGCACCCTTGGTAAATATGAGCAAACATGGCTGTAAAAAATAAATCTGCATTGTTTATCCTTTTGATCTTTTATAAAAAAAAATCACAATATTCTAACCTTTCATTGAAGTAAAACAATTGAAAGTGTGTGGGGGGTGGGGGGGGGGGTGGACTCACATTATGAAATAAATGTTTTTCTCTAGTTCACGCTGGCCACAATTACTGGCACCCCTAGAAATTCTAAAATACCTCTTAAGTATATTCTCATTCATATTTACGTTTTTTTAGCACATTAGAACACAAAGGCCAAATTCCCTTAATCATTCATCACAATGATAGATCTGATGTGCAGCGAAAGATTGAGGAGCTTCACAAAATAGAAAGTGGCTGTAGGAAAATAGCTAAAGCATTGAAAATCCCCATTTCCACCATCAGGGCAATAATTAAGAAGTTCCAATCAACTAAAGATGTTAGGAATCTGCCTGGAAGAGGACGTGTGTCTATATCATCCTAACGCACAGTGAGGAGAGTTTGAGTGGCCAAAGACTCTCCAAGGATCACAGATGGAGAATCTCAGAGATCAGTTGAGTCTTGGGGTCAGAAAGCCAATCAGGAAATTGATCAAACAACCCCTACATCACCACATGTTGTTTGGGAGGGATTCAAGAAAAATCCTCCTCGCTCATCCAGAAACAAACTCCAGCATATTCAGTTGTCGGACACGACTGGAAATTCAAAAGGGACCTGGTTCTGTGGTCAGATGAAACTATAAAATGAGCTTTTTGGCAGCAAATCCACCAGATGGGTTAGGGGCAAACAGAGATAAAAAGTACCCCATGCCCACGGTTAAAAATACTGCTGGATCTTTAATGTTGTGGGCCTATTTTTTTTGCTGGAGGTCCTGGACATCTTGTTCAGATACATGGTATCATGGATTCTAGCAAATGCCAACAGATAAAAAATCAAAACGTCCTCTGCTAGAAATCTTATAACGGGCCGTGGCTGGATCTTCCATCAGGACAACGATCCAAAACAAACATCAAAATCAACACACAAATGTGTCACTAAACACAAAATGAAGCTTCTGCCATGACCATCCCAGTCCCCTGACCTGAACCCTACAGAAAATGAGTGGGGTGAACTGAAGAGAATTGCTGGGAATCTGAAGGATCTGGAGAGATTCTGTATGGAGGAATGGTCTCTGATCTCTTGTCAGGTGTTCCCCAAACTCATCAGGCATTATAGGAGAAAATTCAGAGCTGTTATCTTGGGAAAAGGAGGTTGCAATAATTGGGTGCCAATAATTGTGGCCAACGTGAACTAGAGAAAAAAAAACCCATAAGGAGATTTACCCCCCACTTTCAATTATTTTACTTTTATAAGAATTTTGTGAATGTTTTGAATAAAAGATTCACATATTTTTTTATTTTTCTTTGCTCATATTTACCAAGGCTGCCAATATTAGTGGAGGGCACTGTACTGTATATATACACTTTTATACAAGCAACTTTTTTCCCCCTGAAGTTTAAGCTCTTATGGTTCACTGGCATTTTGTTGAAAAAGAAAATAATTTGAATTTAAACCTTATTTCTGACCCCTATGTCCAAACTGTTTGTTGCAATGACATGATGTTCTGAATAATGAAATAAATATCGGAAATGGTTGACAGCAAGCTAAACACATTAATGGATAAAACAAATATAATGTACAATTTGAAACATTATTCGTTGATGTCTGCTTGAGTGGTTGATGTAATACGCCCGGAAACAATGGCTAAATATCTTGAAAATAAACAACAAATCAAACACTCGACATTAAGTAATAATAAAGTACATTGTATTATTGCGAGTTCAAAATGGCTTTCAGCATTTATGAATGGATCATTCAAAAGTTCTCATGATTCCAGCTGTATCATGTTGACCAGATTTTTTTATATCAGTCTTGATCAGAGCCGTCTGTGTTGAAGATATCAAGGCTGAGCATCATTCCCTCCTAATCATTTCATCAATCACAGGTCGACAAAGTCAATTAGCATGCTAGTTAAGTTGCTAAGTAGCACAGCGTCATTGTTTTCAGTCGCATGTTCATTTATGGTTTACTAACTGTTCCAAACCATCATATTATGAGCAAACGCCATTGATTCCAGGTCAGCGCTTGGGTGTTTTATGATTGGGACGCATTAAAGCAAACCATTTCCTGGCTAGACCTGTGAAATACAATTTCATGCAATCATAAGACTTGATATGAACCTGTACACTGGCACAGCATCTTAACAGCCTGGAAAAGTCTGTTCATCGTGCTGATAACTGGACCCAGTGGACGGGGTGGAGTCTCAACCAGATGTGTCTTTCAAAGAGATATAAGGAACGGAGTCTTTTGTGGCCATGGTTGTTTTTAAGATGTAGTAATGAGAAGTTGTGTGTTTAGGAAGTTGGTGGGAAAGGGGGATTTCTTTCTCATATATCAGAAATACGGATAAAAGACTGTGTGGGAATTGTTCCCGATCCAGTGCATGACACACGAGCAACACATGCTAGACTCTCAAAAGCCATGATCTCATTGAAAGGCTGTTTCTTTTGTCGAAAATAAACTAAAGATGTCTAGTAAGATTGTGTGATGCACACTGTGAACGCTCTAAATGAACTCAGACAGTATGGTGAACAAAACAGACCGTCACAGGAGAGGAACAGATGAGCTTTAGCGTTTTTGGATTTAACTGAATGAGGGGAGTATTAGAAAACTATGTAAACTACTCAGACTCGAAGGGCTTCAGTTTCAATGAGAAAAATAAGGCTTGAGGTTCAAAGTGAAAAATTAAAAACAGCACAACACACACACATACTAAGTATTGCATAATATAAGCATATATATATATACCTTACTGTGCTTAAGTCTTAGGCACGTTGGTATTTTCACACAAAAAATGTTTTTAAGCCAGTTATTTATATCTTTTACTGTAGTGTGTCAGTAGAAAATATCAGTTTACATTTCCAAACATTCATTTTGCAATTAATTGTAATAATCCAGAGATTTTTTTTTTTTTTTATGCACAAGAAGTCTGATAGCAGCCGGTCTGATCTGATCTCACCATCATTGAGTCTGTCTGTGATTACATGAAGAAACAGAAAAAAGACTAAATCCAGAAAAACTAAGGCAATGTCTCCAAGACACTTGAAGAAACCTTCCTGCAAAACTACATGAGTAGGTGTAGGAATAGATGCAGGTGACAAAAGCCGCTTTAAACGCAAAGGGTGGTCACCCCAAATATCGATTTGATTTAGTTAATAGAAGTTAATTCATAAATAAAAGCTATTTATGTTATTATTTTTGACAGCATTCTCACTTCAAAGCATTCTGACAAGTGCCTAAACTTTTCACAGTACTGTAGTTTTGCTGGAAGGTTTCCTCAAGTGTCTGGGAGACGTTGCCTCAGTTTTTCTGGATTTAGTCTGTCTCAGTTTTTTCTGTTTCTTCATGTAATCACAGACAGACTCGATGATGGTGAGATCAGATCATACCGGCTGCTATCAGACTTCTTGAGCATAAAAAAAAAATAATAATATCTCACTGGATTATTACAATTAATTGCTAAATGAATGTTTGGAAATGTAAACTGATATTTCCTACTGACACACTACAGCAAAAGATATAAATAACTGGCTTAAAAACATTTTTCGTGTGAAAATACCAACGTGCCTAAGACTTAAGCACAGTGCTGTATATATATATATATATATATAGTATTGTATAATTTATCTTTCCTCTTTTACTAGTAAATAAAAAAATCTAAATAAAATCAAAATAAAGAACTAAATAAATACATAAATATAATGAACGACTCCTAAATAAAATTAATCATGTCCAAATATATTTTAAAATAAGAAGTATAAAATAAATTAAATTAAATTGAATTGAATAAAAAAATAAAATATAAGAAAGAAAGAAACACACCACAACAGAAATACACTCACCTAAAGGATTATTAGGAACACCTGTTCAATTTCTCATTAATGCAATTATCTAATCAACCAATCACATGGCAGTTGCTTCAATGCATTTAGGGGTGTGGTCCTGGTCAAGACAATCTCCTGAACTCCAAACTGAATGTCAGAATGGGAAAAAAAGGTGATTTAAGCAATTTTGAGCGTGGCATGGTTGTTGGTGCCAGACGGGCCGGTCTGAGTATTTCACAATCTGCTCAGTTACTGGGATTTTCACACACAACCATTTCTAGAGTTTACAAAGAATGGTGTGAAAAGGGAAAAACATTCAGTATGCGGCAGTTCTGAAGGCGAAAGGGGGTCAAACACAGTATTAGTATGGTGTTCCTAATAATCCTTTAGGTGAGTGTATATTACCATTGTATAATATTTAATAATATTATAAAATTACCATTGTATAATATATCAATTTATATTCTTTTTGCAAAATAATATTTTCTAAATAAATCAGAAGTCTGTCTATACAAATAACCAACCAACCAAATAACTAAATAAGAGTAATTTGAGAAAACTTACGAATAACTAAATAGACAAATTTTTAAAATGTATAAATAAATAAAATAAAATAAACAAATAACAATTCCTAAATAAAATTAATTCAGTTACATTTAAAAAATAAATAAACAATAATTATTAAATTATGAAATAAATAAAGCATTGTATAATAATTTAATATTCAAGTTATATTTCTTTATTACTATTAAATAATATAAAATAATAATTTCTAGATAAATAAAACAGTTAAATACCTAGCTAAATAAAAAGAATGTCTAAATAAAATTAAATAACTAAATAAATACAACTAATAAGACAAATTTCTAAATTGTATAAATAAAATAAATAAACCATTCATAAACCATCTAAATACAGAATATTACAGAAATACAAATAAATGCAGAATAATTACCAAAGAAAAAAATCTTATCTTTTTATAGGTAATATAATATTATAGTGTTTCATGTTCAAAAGGCAACAAAAAACAAGAAAGTGAAGAGCTGTTCAACACTAAACTGGAGCAAAATGAGATCTGACTCCACTTTTAAGGCCAGGAACAGTGTGAATGCAACGAGAACTGGGTTGTTTTTTGCTTGTTGTTCACTTTTTGACTCACTTAAATTGGTCTAAGTTTGGTTCTTTTAAAAGGAGTCAAGTTTGAAAACGCTCTTTTAGATTTTTTGTATTGCGGTTGAAAAAAATGAAATCTAGAGACCAGTAAGTGTCACCTGCATGTGAACTCTCTATATAAAATGAGCCAAATTCTCCAAAGCTGACAAAGTTCCAAAGAACAGCTTCCTTCCGGAAACATTCTAACCGAGCGCTGGAAGCCGCAGTGGAAAGGATTCCAGCAGGTGCTGTGACTTGTGTGTTGGCCTTCATGCTAAATGGGTTTTATGATGAATAGCATCAACATGCTCCAATTATGAGATTTATTTTACTTGTCGGTGAGAAATCACCTTGTGTCATCTAAGAATTCATTTAATGGTGAGTCATGCAATGTGCCGCTTTAATGGAGTATGAAAACTAAAAAAGAAAACTGACGCAGGAAGAGATGTGAAATATAATCCAGGAAGAGATTTGGCTTGCATTAATCACAGAGCCTAATTGCATTCATTTTGATTACACATGCAGGCGATTCAGTAATTAACTCTATGTATTTTAATGGATCACGTTTCTTTTTTAATGGCAGCATGGGAACTTTTTTTCATGGACATAGGCTTGTTTTTCAAAAAAAAAAAAAAAAAAAAATTACAGCCTTATTAGCAAGCACTGGAATTCTTAGAATAAAAAGTATAATGTGAGGTATATTTAAGTATTAGGCGATATTTAATATAACAAGACTAATAAAGTCATGGTCATGTTTTTGTAAACAAATATTTCTTTCAGTTTTTGGCCTAGAGATTCATATTCACTCACATTGCAATATGCCACATTTATAAAATATAATTAAATGTAATTAGGAATTAAGGACAAGACAATGGCTTGGTTGAGTTGCAAACAAACAAATAAATTCATGTAATTGAATAAATCTGATTGAAAAACAAATTGAATAGTTAACATTGTTTTCAGTTATCATTTTCACGTCCAGCGCCACGTTGTTTAAATAGCAAATGCACTCATGCCCATCTGTTCACCCAGGTGTGTTCAGGCGCATTGTTGGCACGTTGCTATTTTGAGGAACTGAAAACGACTGCAGTATTTTTTGTGTTATTTAAAGGCCGCATTAGTAATATGCACCTATAGGTGGGTGCACAATTACACACAGGGATGCGCAGCAGCACACAAACATTTTTAAATATTAAAAATAAAAGGATTCCTCTCTGGAGAACCGTTCAGTCTTTCCGCTTGCAAATTCCACCATGTAAATAGCGAATCCGCCATGGTGCAAGCACAACTGGCTTTTAAAGGGAATGGGAGATGAGACTCTGATTGGTTTATTGAACGTTGCGCCCAAAACACACCCATGACTCATTAAGAGACTAGGTACAACCCTTTTGGACCATGTGCCTGGCGCACCGACCATTGTTTCCGTCATTAAACTAGCAAAAGTGGATTCAGACATGCCCTAAGTGCACCTGCACCGTGCACTTCAGACCATGCGCTTAGATGCGCGGGGCCTTGTTGAGTTAGTGCACTTAGGGTATGTCCGAATCCACTTTTGCTAGTTTAACGACAGAATAAACAGTTGGCGCGCCAGGCGCATGGTCCAAAAGGGTTGTACCTAATCTCTTAATGAGTCATGGGTGTGTTTTGGGCGTAACGTGCAATAAACCAATCAGAGTCTCATCTCCCATTCCCTTTAGAGTCTCATTAACCATTCACCATGGTTGCGCTCACACCATGCCGGATTCGCTATTTACATGGTGGAATTTGCGAGTGGAAAGACTGAATGCTTCTCCAGAGAGGATAATATTTAAACATCTTTGAGTGCTGCTGCGCATCCCTGTGTGTGTAATAAGCAGAGTGTACACGCATTGTGCACCCACCTATAGGCACATATTACTAACATGGCCTTTCAATAACAAAAAATACTGCGCAGTTGTTTTCAGTTCCTCAAAATAGCAACGCGTCAACAATGCACCTGAACACACCTTTTTTTCAGACCAGCACGCCCATGGGCGAACAGATGGGCGTGAGTGCATTTGCTATTTAAACAATGTGACACTGGACGTGAACATGATAACTTTGTCGGGCTGAAACTAGCAAAAAACACTTGCGTCGCGCCTGGCGTCGCATTGTGCCGGGTGTATGATAGGGCCCTCTGTGCGTAAGGGGCTATAGAGACAGGAACCAAACAGGGCTGCGTTTCCCAAAAGCATTGTAGGCCTAAGTAGATCATAGAACCATTGGTCTCTATGATCAACTTAGCTCAAAGTGTTACTGACAGACTGGGAAGAGCGGTGCTGCAACAATGTCAAATATGTGAACATGTTTTTTGAACATTCAAGCATGAAAACCTATTCTAGTAGAGCCCAAAAAAATTAAGGCTTTGTGAAAGGGCATACTAGAGCCTCTTTAATGCCACATTTATCTCAGAAAAAAAAGCAACATCCAGATGCACCATTTAACCTTCACCTTGGTGTGACTCAGAGAGACTGTCAAGTAAAGAATGCAGTCTCTAGACCTTGAGCTATTTCCTGTGCAACATCTCAACTCCCTTTCATCGGCAGGGTGTGCGGCTAAGAAAACACCTGTCAAAGTTTATTACCACAATCATCCTCTTATGCCCGACACCTCCAAAAGCTGGAAGTTCTGCTACTCAAACTGCTTGTCGACGTGTAATTATGTACACTTCTGCCACATACGTGGGCCCCTCGTCCCACTGGAATCGTGGGTAGCAGGAGTGCAGCTGTCAAGGAACGTGTTCAGGGTTAATTGGCCTTAATTCGGAGGGTTGTTTTTCCCTGCTTAAGTACCAGCGTGGGGGGTTTGCAGAGATGTGGACATGTCTGAATGTGTTTGTATGAGAATGCATCATGTATAATTATGTGTGAATGTCACTGTAGGGGAATACTGATATTTGTAACCTGGAATATGAACGTGCCAAAACCATTTCTGCATATGATTGGCTGTTTATTTTACATATCTATCAAAGATCAGAACCACCTCACAATGACGTCAATCTAACAAGCTTCCAACTGCAACTCAATCCTTCCAAAATAAGCATATGCAGTAAAATACACTGATAAACAAAAGAAAGATTGGCATTGATGGTTCCATGAAGAACCTTTAACATCCATGGAACCTTTCCAAGGTTCTTTATTACGGAAGCTTGTTTCCGCCGCAAAGTAAAAAATAAAAAAGTTAATTGTGACTTATCTCACAATTCTGACTTTAAATCACACAATTCTGACTTTATATCTCGCAATTCTGACTTTATATCTCACAATTCTGACTTTATATCTCACAATTCTGACTTTATATCACACAATTCTGACTTTATATCTCACAATTCTGACTTTATATCTCACAATTCTGATTTTATATCTCACAATTCTGACTTTATATCTCACAGTTCTGACTTTATATCTCACAATTCTGACTTTAAATCTCGCAATTTTGACTTTAAATCTCGCAATTCTGACTTTATATCTCACAATTCTGACTTTATATTTCGCAATTCTGACTTTATATCTCACAATTCTGACTTTAAATCTCGCAATTTTGACTTTAAATCTCGCAATTCTGACTTTATATCTCACAATTCTGACTTTATATCTCACAATTCTGACTTTATATTTCGCAATTCTGACTTTATATCTCGCAATTCTGACTTTAAATCTCGCAATTCTGACTTTATATCTCGCAATTCTGACTTTATATCACACAATTCTGACTTTAAATCTCGTAATTCTGACTTTATATCTCACAATTCTGACTTTATATCTCGCAATTCTGACTTTATATCTCGCAATTCTGACTTTATATCTCACAATTCTGACTTTATATCTCACAATTCTGACTTTATATCTCGCAATTCTGACTTTATATCACACAATTCTGACTTTAAATCTCGTAATTCTGACTTTATATCTCACAATTCTGACTTTATATCTCGCAATTCTGACTTTATATCTCGCAATTCTGACTTTATATCTCGTAATTCTGACTTTATATCTCACAATTCTGACTTTATATCTCGCAATTCTGACTTTATATCTCGCAATTCTGACTTTATATCTCACAATTCTGACTTTATAACTCGCAATTCTGACTTTACAACTTTGAATTCTGACTACTGCTCACAATTCTGACTTTTTTTCTCAGAGTTGTGAGATATAAAGTCGCAATTTCGGGTAAAAAAAAAGACAGAATTTTTAGATTTTTAGATAAAAAGTTGCAATTATACTTTTTAATTTTTTTTATTCTGTGGTGGAAACAAGCTTCCATACTTTATAGTGGAAAATGTTTCTTAGATTTTTTAAGTTCTTCAAATTAAGGAAATGGTTATTTTAAGAATTGTTCCCTGAAAGGTTCTTTGGGAAATCCCAGATGGCATCAAAACCCCTTTTGGAACCTTTTTTTTTAAGACAGTGGAAACTTTCTATTGTGCAAAAGGTTCTTTGTAATGGAGAAATGTTCTTTAGATTTTTATAAATATTCACAATTAGATTTTTTTTTTTTTATTAACTTTCCACTGAAAGGTTCTTTGGGGAACCATAAATGGTTATTATGGCATCACTGCGGAAACAGATCCTTTATTTTTAAGAGTGTAGTTTATCTTTAATCAGTATATATTCAATATTCATGTGGTATCAGAACATATGGAATTTCAGAACAACTGAACAAAATTATTATTATAATTTTTTTTTTAAACCTCGCTGTTGTTTACTGGCAGAACTGAGGTCGAGTAACAGCTCTGCGGTGTTCTGGGGCGGTGGAGAGGCGGGAGCGTACCAGGCCTTACTGCTGGATGAGGACCGCGGATGGCTGCTGGTTGGAGGCCGAGACCACATCTACATGCTGAACTCTGACAGCCTCACTCAACCGGCACGCAAGGTCAGCGCGCACAACTGCCTCAATCTGACAGCGCATGATGTCATTTACCGACCGTGAGGATAAGGGTCACTAAAGTGAAAACAGAGCATGATTACAATGCATTACTGTTCACATGAATCTTATGAAGTTACAGGATTCCATCTTTAAACTGCTACAGTATATTCACATAAGGCGATATATAGCAAATCACAACTGCTTGACTGTTTATATCATCACAAAATGTAAAGTATATTATTGCACAACTCTAAATGCGACTATAAGACATGAAGATAATACAATATTCTAAGCATTAACATCAGATTTTCTGTAAAGCTGCTTTGAAACAATGAGTATTGTAAATAGATATATAAATACACTGTAAAAATATTTTCATGATTTATCATATGTGGGTTAAATTGTATTACTATTGTGAGTTTTTTTTTTATTAAACCAATCTCCTTCATTGTATTAACTCAAAACTTTTATTTCAATGAACTAAAAATTTTGAGGTACAAAGCAAGGCTATAATGCTTAACTGTTATTACTGTATGTTTGTTACTATATTCCTACCTAACGGGGAATGTTCCCATTATGTTCTTTAAAGGTTATTTTAATGTTGAATGATAAATATTCTTAAAATAATGTTTATGAAACATTCTTGTAACATTATTAATATTTGATATACAATCTCATAATGTTGAGAGGAAACTTAGTTAAACGTGTTTTAAACATTCAACTATGCACGTTCTCTTGGCGTTTCAAAATGATAGAATGGAATGTTCCTCTAAGGTTCACATAATCATGAATAAACATTCTTAGAACATAAAAAATTAGTGTCCACACCAGCGGACTATCATTCTGTTTATTATAAGCGTGCTGCAGTTTTGTTGTCTGTCGCTTTAATGAGAGGCTGCTCACGGCAGAACAAATGGGTGGAGCGTACATGTAGCTCCTCCCCACTAGAACTCCAGAGAGGAGGGGCAAATGTAATTTGTGCCTAATGGGTGGAGCTAGAATATCCAACCACACCCTAACCCTACCCACAACTCTATCCATCCACCCCATTGGAGCTCCAGAGAGGAGGAGCTGAATGTCATTTGACTCTGCAGTGAGTACCACTTGGCTTTAATTGCTCAGGCTCTTTAACCCTTAAATGCATGAATGTTTCGCCAATTATTATTACATATTCGGGTCTTTAGTGACCCGGATCTATATCTAACACGGTTGGATCTCTACCTGTCGCGATAATATAAAACTCTCCTGATATTAGAGTTACAGTTATAGAAGAATAAAATAAAGCATATTTTGTACCTTTTGGAGCTTGGAAGGGTTCAGTTTGAGCAGATGTTTTATCTCATCATCACTGTCCTCGTCAGAGCTCATTTCCCAGTACATTCAGCATCTGGCTCATATTCATCATCTCAAACATATTCTCAAAACTATCATTATCAACATCTTCACAATCAATATTTTGATCGCTGACAGCTTCTTCACCAGATCCACCATCAAGTGACAGTGACACTAGGGTTGCCACCCCGTCCCGTGAAATACGGAATCGTCTCGTATTTACTTGTATCAAATCAAAACGTGACACGATTTGTCCCGTATTTTACTTAGGTCCACACATAGTTCAATAAACACATAAGGATTTTGCAGTGTTGAGCAAATATAGAATATAGTATAGCAAATATTTAAAAAATCTATTTCACGATATGTAGTACAGAAGATTATTTGCGCGTGATTACGTTTTAGTGTCTTTGTTGCCATAGTGACGGAGTCTCGAGAACATGCGCTGTACACTTTATGTTTTTTAAACATGTCGAGCTACGTTCACCGTTTGAACGCAAGAGGATCTCCAGATATAGGGCTGAATAGAAAAAAAGGTATCAATGGGTCTGTCCAGTAACTCATGATGAACCTCAGGTGAACTGCACACTTGGCAGAGAAGCGTTTCAGTTGCTCTGACTGTCTGACTTAAAGCAGCATGCGGTGACACACATCCGTGCTTCTAAAGGTATAGGCCTATTGTTTTTTTTAATGGATAATATATTAATATAATATTCCATACATTATCAGAGCTTGGCACACAGAATTATTATACTTTTTAGACATTAGACTTCTAATTTAATTAATTAATAGATTATAGCCCAATTAATATTATTAATTTATCATTTAGCTAGGCTATTTAGACAAGAATTATAATCATATAATTTATATTTATATTTATTATATAATTTATAATAAACATATTTTGGTAAATACTAGTGAGATCACGATTATCTACCACAATTATTTATTGACTTCATTATGCATTTATTAATAATACATAATAAATAATACTGTCATATAAAGTTTATGACATTTAAAAAAAAATATTTGGATAAAAATGGGACAAATAATTACATAATAATGTAGTCATCATTTAAGTTTTAATAAAAAATTAAACATTTTTGAATTTCAGAATTGTCAAAAAAGTGATTACTGGTTCAGAATGACTGCTTAAAGGGACAGTTCACCCAAAAATAAAAATTCTGTCATCATTTACTCACCCTTAAGTTGTTCCAAACCTGTATACATTTCTTTGTTATGTTGAACGCATGGGAAGATACTTTCCTACTATGGAAGTCAAAGGTGCCCCCAAAGCAGCCTGGTTACAAACTTTCTTCAAAATATCTTCTTTTGTGTTCAGCAGAACAAAGAAACTCATACAGGTTTGGAACATCCATGTGGGTGAGTAAATTATGACAGAGTTTTCATTTTTGGGTGAACTATCCCTTTAAAGTGCACCAAATAGGCTACTAAAGAGCTCCCCAAAGAGTTCTTTAGAAATAAATAAAAATGTCAAATGTAAAATCATTTAAAATGTGTTCTGTTGTAAGTTCATATACTTGATCTCATGTTTTCTTATGGTTTATTGTTGAGCTGTCAAGTTGTCAATGTTGAAATAATCGGTTCATGACTTATTCTTTATTTGTGTCCTTGATGCAATTGTTTTTGTTTTTTGGGGGGTTGGGGGGTCTGGGTGTTGTGAATGGGTGTCCCTTATTTTGCCACACTGAAGGAGGCGACCCTAAGTGACACTAATATTTGATTGTGTTCAGTTGCTCTGCAGTAAATCTCTGAGCCATTTCAAGTTTTGCTGATGATTCTTCCTATTCTTTTGTTTTCTGCCTGCGGTAACTATGAGTGAAACGTCACTTCCTCATTGTGTACATTGACACCTTGTGGAATAAAGGTGAATTGCACTTGTAGAAAAAATATACTTGCACTGTTACACACCTCGGGTCGTTAGCAATAAATGGGAAAACAGAAACAATTATTTTATAATTTTTTTTTTTTTTCTTGTTATATTATTTATAATGAATTGATTGAGGAATACTAAGAAGGTTGATGTATAACTTTAAAAAATGAATGAGGAAGAGGGTAGTGAATGACGTCCTGGGTCACTAAAGACCCGAGGTATGCGTTTAAGGGTTAAAGCAGGATGGATACTGATTGGATGTCAATGTATTTATCGTTCATCAGCTGATATTGCTTCTCTGTGGAGTTATACAAGTTTATCTGAACACAAACGCTAGATACTATACGTACACCAAATGATTTTGTCAACTAAAATATGCATTGAAATCTCAACACTGATGCAGGCTATAGTATATTTGCATTAGCGTAGTGTCTTTTTCTACAGTTTTCAGGTCAACTAACATATCCGGTTTAGGGTATCTCTATCGCCTCCTTGAGTATGGAGGTTTGTATGCTAAGTAGGTACAACGGGACTGTATGCTTGCAATGTGTTGGCCAGGCATTCATGTCTGCATTTGCATACTTCAATCCTAAATTCTCCACTACACATAATCACAGCTAAATAAACATTACATTTGGTTCAGTATTAATTGATTCTGTCTTTTATAACAATGAAATACTAAAAGATGTCTGTAAGAAATGATGAGGTTAAACGTAAGGTCATGGCACAGTCATACATACGTGATCTTCATAAGTACTAAAGCACGTCAGGTTCTCGATCTTCCAATTATATCATTATGTACAGTGTGCTGATTGTCGGCTAATAATTAGGTCAATACCTGCACATTATTTCCACATGGAAATGATTACAGTTTGAGAGGCATGCAGATTGTTGAGTAATGATGGTATTGCGCCAAGGAGGGTCTGAGCTAATCAGCTCAATACTTGTTGCACACGTTTTTACGTGAGACTTTTTTATGTGATGCATAAAAAAGTAATCAATTAAAAACGGGTGTAGGGCATTTTAGACCATTATTAAACCATTTATTCAAACTTAGTATTATTAAAACATTTATAATACATTTATATATATTAAATATTTTTGAGTGTTGTTTTAATGTGTTGTTTTGTTACGCATTACTTTCTGTTCTTTGGAAAAACTGTCTTTTATCTCTTTTATTTTTAGATTCACTGGCCAGCTGGACAGGAACACATTGAACGCTGCAAATATGCAGGAAAGAATCTATCGGTAAGACGCTACAACTTTAAAAGGGCACAAATGGAGAAAAAAAGCTTTCAAGGACCCATGGATGCCCTTTTAATAAAGTGCTCTCACAGAGCGAGATAAGAATAAAAGCTGAAAAATCATATTTATAGCTCTATGGGTGGAATATTTCAAGTTGGAAAGTCTTAAGGGAATGCAAGTCTGAAGTTTTAACATAATTCCCCCCCTGCAATAACCAGTAGGTGCATTACTGTGTGATTTAAAATGCGTCACATCCACCTATCCTCACAAATACTCTTTAAAATCAGACTTTTAATCACATACCACATGTATCTCTCAGATGGACTGTGCCAATTACGTGAGACTCCTACAGTCCTTCAATAAAACTCATGTCTATGTATGTGGAACCGGCGCGTTCCACCCGCAATGCACCTACATTGACCTGGGACACAATCTTGAGGTGAGCAGTCTCTCTTTTTTTGGCCCTTAACCAATGTGAAATTACATTTTAAGCTTGTAATCTTGTACATATGAGTGAACTGGACCCAACAGAGGCTTATTGACAATAGAGCTGAACTAATAATGAGGGTAATGGTGCAAACAGAGTGACAGTCTTGTCTCGTGTCCTAGAAACCAACTTTCCAGCTCCTCAGCCATGTTGGAGAATCCGGGAGAGGAAAATGTCCCTTCAGTCCGCAGGAGACATTTACCGCCCATCTGACAGGTGAGTTTCCTGACCCTGCACCCTAAACACATTGTCCTTAAAAACAACCCATCAGCCCTTTGCAGGCGGTAAAAGGAAAAATGCACAAAAAGTGTCCATTTTTTAGACATACTCCCATATGAGTCATTGATAAATAAATCTGTATAGCTCAGGACCAGATGTTAGTTTGCATGGAGCAATTTTGGAAGTTCCCCCAGTAAACAGGTTTGTCACCCATATTTGTCTCCAATGGACACCTTAATAGGCAGTAATTCGAAGTTTTTTTTAAAAAATGCCCAGTTGCTGTTACAGTGTGGTCAGGAAAAGAAACCCAGCTGCAAAATTGGTAATATATTTAGATTTTTTTTCTTCTAAAGTATGTACACCCCAGAGGGCCATAATGCATAAACCATATGCTACCTAATTAAAGGCTATTACTGCAACTGGAGACCTTTTTGACCATTTAATGATGCCTCTGGAATAATCGAAATTTCCTTTTCACACAAGCTGCTGTAAAAAAAGTATTTTGACAAAGATCTGGAGTCAGGGGGTAGAATCATTAAAAATGAGCTATGTATCATGGAAAATCATTTGTCATTTTAAGTCATTCTGGATGTGATTTTGTGGATGTGCTCACCTTAGATGGGGACCTGTATGCTGGGACGTCAGTAGACTTCATGGGAACGAATGCCGCCATTTTTCGCACATCTGTGCATAGCAGCAATCAACACTACATCCGCACTGAAGCTTACCAGGACCACTGGCTAAATGGTGAGAAGTGGAATAAAACATTCATTGTTTTTATTGTGTATGCAAAAACAGCATGGCCTTGGTTCCCAAACTGGGCTGGTGGAGAGAGTGATCTAGTGCATTGATAAATAAAATTCTAAACAATATTTTGTGCAAGCAAGGTCTAATAAAATGGTCTCACACAAAAAAAAAACTACACTTATTTCTTCTTAACTAACTACCTTTGGATATTGCCAGCAAATTAGGCTGTTAGATTAGTATTTATAGATTAGTATTAGTATTAGTATATTTAACTGATTAGCTTTAGCATACTGTTATCAATTAACGTCTTAGCTTAGCATAAAGCTAACATATTAGTCTATCTGATTAGCATTCAAATAGACTGCTATCTTAGATACTTCTGCTACAAAAGGATAACTGAAAATGCTATCTAAAAGAAATTTATAAACAGCTACCAAGAGAAGAGTGTTTTTAAGCCAATCGCCTGTGATATATATCCATATTTGAACTCCCTGCAACGGACAGGGAAAACATTTTTTTTTGCGTTACTTTTTATGGAAAGTAATGCGTTACGTTACTTTTTGTTACTTTTTCTCTCAACATACAGGAGAGCTGTCAGTCAATAAATGGGAAAACAAATTAACTTGTGTTACTTATTTGAAAAAGTAATGTTTTACTTTACTAGTTACTTGAAAAAAGTAATCTGATTACGTAACTTAAGTTACTTGTAACATTGCTTATAATATATATCAAGTCTTAGTATCTCAAAAAAATGTTTTAAAGATGAGTAGTGAGTTATTCTGAAATATAAGAAAAAATACTGGTATAAACTTTTTTGGCAGTAGATAAGAAGAAGGTGTATGGTCTGAAAAGTTTGCAATTGACTGTTTTAGGGGGCTGGTGCTGCCTAATTAACTTGTGTGACTTCCTCCACCCTCACTCTGATGCCAATTTCTTTTCACAGAGCCAGAGTTTGTGGGATCATATTCCATCCCTGACACGCACAGCTTGGACGATGACAAAGTTTACTTCTTCTTTAAAGAGACCTCCGTAGAGTCCAACCAGCTCGACAAGCGAATGTACAGTCGGGTGGCCCGTGTCTGCAAGGTGAGTGCCAAGTCCAGCACCGTAATGAGCCAATAAAAACATGAAACAGATCCAAAAAACCTTTGTTTGGTATGCAGAATCAATGAGTCTTTTGTAGGCATTAATGAATGGACGTGTAGGCCTCAGTATCATCTGTTGCACAGTAGTATCAGCAGCATGTATCGAATAATGGATGAATGAAGTGTTTGTTTGAGTAATTAAACACTAATCTAGCAACAAATCTAGCAAACTAGGTTTTCAGTTCAGGGTTATCTTATCAGAGCATTCTTGAAGTGCTTTATATATTATATTTCATTTATTTTACGCTGTGTTTGTTTGTAATGTATAAAAAAAATGAATGTATTATATGTTTGCTATTGAGATTATTTTATTACTTAAGGCCAGAATACGCACAGATACCGATTTGCAGTCTTGAGAAGTCAACACTAGTTGCCAAAAGTCAGATTTTTGGGAGTTGGAAATGACAAATTTCAAAGAAAGTCGAGTAGTGTATCAACAGAATCCAATGTTTTTAGCTTCAGACTATGATTCCATTGAGTCAGAGGAGATCAAATATGTTTGATATTTTGAGTAATTTTTTTTTATTTGTCATGTGTCTCCTAGTAATGAGGCACATGTTTCTGCATGAGTTTGTGTTTGGAAAGGCTTAAATGTCTGGTTGTGTCATTTAGTGTGTAATGCCCAGTTTTTCCTCTGTAACCATTTATGATGTCATCAAGTGTATGATGCCTAGTGTTTTAAAATCAGTTCAGATTTTAAAAGTTGTGTCCCAGACAGCAACATAGTGGGACGGATCTTGGCAGACACTATGTTGCTGTCTGGGGTAGTGTATTGAAATCAATCTCTTGGTGTTCATAAGAATGACATAGGAGGAAAACGAAGCTTGATTAATCGCTGGAGCACCTTCCTGAAGGCCAGGCTGGTGTGTTCAGTACCAGGACCTGGAGGCATGGACACACACTTTGACGAGCTGGGTATGTTTACACACTCTAATCACACTTCAATCACCCATCTGTTAAGGCAACATGAACTCAAAAACTGTCAATTTTTTATGTTTAGAGGACATCTTTCTTTTGGAGACCAAAGATCCACAGAATCCAGTTATCTATGGTGTCTTCTCCACTTCCAGGTAGGTTCATTACCTGGAAAGTCTGTCATTCATTGGGTCACCACCCCATAATCCTCTTAACTTTTTAGAACGACATTCCTTTCAATGTTATATTTGTTTACCTGAATTTCTGCATTATCATTGGCTCCATCCAAATCAACCAATCCGTCACACTCATTCCCATTTAACTAACCCTTCAGGTTCTCAGACCTCCCTTGTTCCTTCCAACAACCTAAATCTGATTATCTCAGTTTATCTTGTGAACTGACATCAGTATCAAAACGCCCCTAAAATCAACAGTCTGGTCACAGGATGGTCTCCGTCCCGCCCGATCCATCTAGAACAATCCGTCTCGGTGCTCCCACCCGAGGAATGGATAGCTTGAGGCCATAAGGGAGGGTGAAAGGTCACCAAGCTTGAAGAACTCTGTTATTCTAACCTGGCATCAGACTAATACATGTTTCCTTTTCAAAAGCTCCGTCTTCAGAGGTTCAGCCGTTTGCGTCTATTCCATGGCCTCCATCCGAGCCGCCTTCAACGGGCCCTTTGCACATAAGGAGGGGCCAGATTATCGCTGGATGGAGTACAAAGGGAGGATCCCTTATCCACGGCCAGGGACGGTAAGTTCTCAACAGGGAGGAATTATGTTTGGGATTGGGCATGTGGAGGGATGCTTCTTTTTGCTTTCTGTTGGCAACTTGACCAACTTTGGGTAGAATCCAACTGCAATTTTGGTGCTGCTATCACAAGTGCACACAAGATTTGAGATCTATGGTTAGTTCTGAATTGCAGATGTGTTGGAGCAGCTTGGAAACCATGCGGCCAGTCACTTCTCGCACTAACTGCACTGCCTCAAGGGGACTGTAAAAATGTCATCAGGCACTCTGGGGGTCATGTGTCTGGGCAGTTTGTGAAGTGGCTGGAGTGTGGACTTTTAGTGTTGAGGTCTTCAGAAGGAAGTCAATTATCAGGGCTGTGAATTCTGCTCCATTAATTCTCGAAGTCACGACCACAGAGTTGACCTGAACTCTGAGTAGACAGATTAACCTTTTCAAATTATGGGGTTTAATGACTAGAAGGTGCAGTTAAGATCATGTTGAAACTAAAGGAACATACTTTAGACTCGTTTTACACTGAGTAGTAAACTACAGCATAAACCAGCATAAATTCCATGTTGGTTCAGGCTGGTTTATACTGATTAGAGCTGGTATAATGCTGGTCTAGCTGGTGGACAGTCATGCTATTCTCAAGCAAAACTGAGCTGGTGTAGCCGGTCCACCAGCTGTCCTGCTTCCCATGCTGGTGACTAGCAACCAGCATCCCATGTGCTGTTGACCAGAAATGCTGAATTTTTCATCAGGGCTTACATTGCACAAACCATGTTTGCCAGCTTTACAAGGTCATGACAGAGGATGAAATAATGGATTTAACTTTGCTCAGGCAAGGTTAGTAAGCAAGGTTATCATACTAGTTTCCTGATAACACTTACTGGATAACATACCCCTCTTTGGGATCCTAGATAGACTCGCTTCAATGGGTAAACTGACCAACAACAGAAGATTTCTTTAAAGGGTTAGTTCACTCAAAAATTAAATTTCTGTCATTAATTACTTACTCTCATGTCATTCCAAACCCGTAAGATTTTCGAACTCAAATAAGATATTTTTGAAGAAATCTGAGAGTTCTATGAGATGAAACAGTGGCTAAACTCCACATCTGCACAACTGTTTTTACTATTTTTACCTTAGTCTGTGACTGTTACGCCAAATTCAGTCCCCAAAGGGTTCCAGAATATGAGCTTATCCATCTGTCCTGTGTCCCTTCAGTGTCCGAGCGAGACTTACGACCCTTTGCACAAGTCCACCCGTGATTTCCCAGACGATGTTGTGAGCTTTATGAGGGCCCATCAGCTGATGTGGGAGCCAGTGGTGCCCATCCACAGGCGTCCCGTCTTCACTCGGATCAACACCTCCTACAGGCTGAGAAAGCTTGTGGTTGACAGGGTTGATGCAGAGGATGGCCAGTATGATGTCTTACACCTTGGCACAGGTATGTTGGAAAATGGTTAACGTGTTCAAAGAGCTGAAAATTTTATTGTAGTAAAAAGTGTGACAACTAGCCCTGGTGATCCCTATTATACAAGCATTACACTGTGTCTATACTGGACGTGACAAAGCAACCATTGCAAATCAATTTGTCCTTCTTATGTGAAATATTGCGAGTGCTTGGAGTACGTCATAAATAGAACGAGGCATCAGTTTACTGTCGGGATTTGTCGTGCTGCATCGTGCCACTTGTGTCCGTTGTAGACACGGTGTTAGACATAAATGGCACTACAAATATGGAAATCTCATAGATAGGCTACCAGATCCAGGAAACGCTATTAAAGACGACCTATGTTCCCACGCTGGTCAGTGGTCTTGTTGCCTGGGATCATCCTACCATTTCAAGGAGCCAATGTTTCTTTTCCTGTCTAACATTTGTCCTCCTGGACTGATGGGTGTGTGTGTGAACTCTGCCACGTCTAAGTGAATCATTTTGGGCAAATAGATACTCTGTTCAGGACAAATATGCTAAACCTGTGTGTACAGAGAGCAGACTTGCAATTTTACACTGTGTAAGACTGGAACAGTGTAACAGCTGCCAGCCCTCAGGGTGCTGGATCAATCCACACGCCAAAAGCCAGTGCTCACTCACCATGGTAACTAAGTTAGGGTGCATTATGGGATATATTTAAAGGTTCATGTGAATATCTATCTATCTATCTGTCTATCTGTCTATCTATCTATCTATCTATCTATCTATCTATCTATCTATCTATCTATCTGTCTGTCTATCTGTCTATCTGTCTATATATCTATCTATCTATCTATCTATCTATCTATCTGTCTGTCTGTCTGTCTGTCTGTCTGTCTGTCTGTCTGTCTGTCTGTCTGTCAATTCATCTTTCCATCCATCGACCCATCTGTCTGTCAATCTATCATTTTGTCTATTATTTGAAACGTCTGTCCATCTGTCTGTCTGTCTATCAATTCATCTTTCCATCCATCGACCCATCTGTCTGTCAATCTATCATTTTGTCTATTATTTGAAACGTCTGTCCATCTGTCTGTCTGTCTATCTATTTATCATGTCTATATAGTAAAATCTCACATGGTTAATCTTCTGTATCTCCAGATGATGGCAAAGTAATAAAGGTGGTCTCTGTACCTAAAGAAAACTGGGAAAGTGAAGAAATCATTCTAGAGGAGTTGAATGTCTTTAAGGTAATTTAATAAGATCTCATTTTCTTCTCTCTCCTTCGCTGGTTTGTCGTGCCATCTGCTGGACTCCCTCATGACCTCTGACCCTGGGCTCTTATTAGTTGTTGTTTTCATGTCAAGCACTTCCCAAACAAAAATAACTCCTAAAGAAGAAAACCAGATTGCTCTTAGATTTCCCATGGCTGTCTACTTAAGTGACCAAACCCAGGGACAGGAGAGGCAACGTTACATCAGGAATATCGATTTATACTGATACTGAGTACTGATTTATCCAAAACTTTAGACAATGAGAAATGTGTCAGTTTTGCTCAGGGGATGGAAGGAATGTAAGCAAACAGAAGTCAACAGGTTTAATATGAGATGCCTGGAGAATTTCTGCAGTATAATGATGGATTTATAATAGCATTTAGCTTAGAGTTATAATTTCTTCAAAATTTAATTTTGAAGTCAGACAGTAACTGTGTGTGAGGAACAGACCAAAATGTTACTTAAAATTTAAATTATTCTCTGAATACCACTGCATTTCTCAAATGGTAGTACATTATGAATAGCTAGTATGTCAAGTATCAGTCAAAACTATCAGCAGACATTGCCCACCGGCGTTCCACCGGCCATTTGGAGAGCGAGAGTCGATTTAAGAGTCAAGGCTCATTTGCTGCTGTATATAAAAGAGAAACAAACCAATGGAGCAGAAAGCTTTAAAACATTCACAAGGGCCTGTTATGATGAGCTGCTCTTATTCAGCGCCAACAATGCGTGTCGTCCCCCACTTTGTTCGGGAGTTGATTAATTTTATGTGTTGACACATTTTTCTTCCTCTCTTTTTTCGTTCTGTAGACTCCGACCCCAATACTGAGCATGGAGCTCTCCACCAAGAGGGTAAGTGGAGCCACTAAATAATGCTATAAGGACTTCAACATTCTTAAAAGGGGGGGTATCACACACAGTTTCTGTCAATCTCATTTCAATCTTGAGTACCTATAGAGTAGTATTGCATTCTTCATATCTCCGAAAACTCTTTAGTTTTATCATATTTATAAAAGACAGATACGCTGTACCAAGTCTTTCCGAATAAAACCGGCTGGAGGCGTATCGTGTGTGGGCGGAGCTAAAGAGTCAGGAGCGTGCGTAGCTATTGCGTTGAGAGCGTCTGAAAGCTGTGACATCCTTAGAAAACGTGGAAAAAAACTTTGTTTTTAGAACACCATGTCATGCACGAGTTTTACAACATTTGTGTGTGTTTACTCATGGTTTATGAGGACATGATATGGTTTATGGACTATTGTATGTGACTTAGCAGTAGCAAGCAGAACGGTTTTGCACGTCAGACTAGTGCGTGTTTACATAGAATAACAATGGAATAGTAGCGCATTTGAATGTAGAAGCGCGCTTTGTGTGAACAACTGATTAAACCTAGGTTTAATATGAAATAATTAATTTAGTTCAACATATTTTCCCACACTTTGTTACAATAAACAAACAGACACCTATAGTGGTCAGATAAACAAATGTATTTAAACACACACCATACATCGCATGCTCCATTGATAAATTAACTATACGTTCATGTTGTTTACTTGATGTACAATTGCACCGATAGCCAACAACACAGACATTTGAAGCAGTTTTACTCACCGCCTGCGGTTCCAACGCATGACCGTGAACCGTTATCGTTGGGACCGCTCCATCTTTCAGCATTAGACAATCTGCAAATCGTTGAACTGGGCCTTGTTTATAAAACAATCATTGCCGAAATGCAGGGAACAAACAAAAACACTTGCGCAACTCCGTTGCTGCTCCGGAAAAACAAACTCCATCCACTGTCCCCTTAACGCTGGGTTCTTTGGGAAGCTGAACAGGGTTGTCTTGCCCTGACAACCAAGAATACACTTTGGTGACATTGTTGATTTTGTGAAGTCCTGTGACCTGTGCTGCGCAACCGACGACTTCCCTAAAGCCGAGCAAAGCGAGTTGATTTGCTCTCTCGCTCTGGTTGACGTGTGCGCGTGCCCTTCCGAGAGAAGTTCCCATACAAGGAAATTCCGCCCTTGTTGACGTCACATAGGCCCATACTCGAAAAAAACATTCCGAAACTTGTGAGAAACCGGAAGGAGCATTTTTGGCACATCAAACGTCCAACTTATTTTTTGAAACTTTGGCCATGTTTAGCATGGGAATCCAAGTCTTTAACAGTGTAAAAAACTCATGAAATAGCATTATAACCCCCCTTTAACAACAATATGAGCTCCATGATTCTGCTGCCCCATAGACTTCTATTGTAAGTGCATCACTGTAAATGTTGGAGTTGATTAAGGTGTATCAATCTAATTACCTTTTAAATCAATTTGACTTGCATTCACACATTCTTAATCCTTTTTTTATTTGATTTCTTCTCTAGCAAGTGCTGTTTGTAAGCAGTGATGAGGGTGTTGTCCAGCTTCCTGTGCAGAGGTGTGAGCTCTACGGTAAAGCATGTGTAGACTGCTGTTTAGCTCGAGACCCATACTGTGCTTGGGACGGCTCCTCCTGTACCAACTACTTCCCCAGCAACAAAAGGTACAATTTATTCTACTAGTTCACATGTAGTTGTAAAGTTACTTAAAGCTAGTAGAATGTCTGAAATGGACTAATAAATAAGCTTACACTTTATTTCGATAGTCATTAAAATGGGCCTAAATAATAATACTGAAAACCACCAGCAAACCTTTCAAATAATGCATCTGAAGGTGGGTCCTAAGGTGGCTAACATCCTCTTGTGGTCCGCAGGCGTGCCCGGAGACAGAATGTGAGGTATGGAGACCCCTGGAGCCAGTGTCAGGACATGAGAGACGGTAATAAATCACATTGTGTTCCCCTCATGACTCTTCATCATCAGGTTGTTTATGATATTGCCCAGTCCTGGAAAAAAGAATGCACACTACCCCCTCTAGTGTGCAGAATGGATACTAACACATGTGCACCAGTCCAATATGAAATCCAAACTGATTCTGATTACTTTCTTAATGCAAGTTCTTGGACTTACTGTTACAAATTGTTGAAATTGTAAAAATATTCTTTTAGGAAGCTAAAGACCCCGATATACACATGGTGAAGATCTTTTTCATTCAAGCGGCAGTTAGATCAATATGTAAATACACTATATTTCCAAAAGTTGTGGGACACCTGCCTGTACATGCACACTTTACTTTAAGGCGAGACACTACAGGTGAATAGGGATTTTTTTTAAATTACAAGATATCACTGTGAAACTTCTGCAATTTATTACTGGCATAAACATAAGAAAAAAATGTATTACAAGTTTTGTGTAAATTAATGTTTTAATATGCAAATTAGGTCTTATATACTTAAATATACGCTCATTTGCATACATTTCCAAAAACAAAATCTGGAAATTAGAAAGGACCAGGTTTAAAATTCTTGGTTCTATTTGTTGACATATTAGATGAGAGGGCTTTTACAGAGGGGATTCTGGATATCTTATTTTGTGCTTTAGTAAATTAGAGAAAACTGACAATAGCCTTAAAAAATAAATTTTTGCCATGTTTTTTGGAGTAAAAGGATAGGAATGATATATCAACAAACCTGTATAAGACTGGAAAAGTTGGTGCTTGTAGGTGCTACTGAAGTGGATATATCTGACTCTGAGTGTGAGAAAGAACTCATTTTGAGAAAACAGCCTTTAAAGTTTTATATTGTATAATTGCATACATTTCTATGAAACCCCCAACCTACAAACAAAATATATATTCAATTCATTAATATCAGTAGTGTATAATATTTAAAACACATGGAAATTGATAAATTAATGAATTATTAATAGCAATAGCCTTAAGCTGAAGAGAACTACCTTAACAAACACACATAACAACAGTCACAAAAACTGCAAAAGATCTGTCCGTTTGTTGTATGTCCATCTATAACTATTTGAATCTAATTCTGACAGGGTTTCATCGTCTAATCTGTTGTTGTTTACTTTCTTTTTACTAGCTCTTGCTACTTGGTCTTTTCTGTGAATGTTTATGAGCTGATTTCGGCATTTTCGGCTGCAAACTTTCGCGGTTAGTTAGTTCTACAAAGGAAATGCCCATATTTAGATTAGACAGTGCTGTGTATGAGACTGAGAGCTTTATAATGATACCAGGCATGAGATGTTTCTGTGAATGGAGACAGCACGGGAGCTCGCGTTAGAAGGCTAACTTTTGATGATTTCGGGTAGAAATCTAAAGGCGCAAGTTGACAAAATATAATTAAATAACCACTTTAATGTGTAATGTTGACACATTTTTTATTTTGACATGAAAGCTTACATGTTAAGGGAGCAAACTGGCCCAAAATCTCAAAATTGACCAGTGCATAAAAAAACGATGTTTTCACCTGCCGTGTCTCGCCTTAATGACATCCCATTCTTAATCCGTAGGGTTTAATATGGAGTTGGCCCACCCTTTGCAGCTATAACAGCTTCAACTCTTCTGGAAAGGCTTTCCACAAGGTTTAGGAGTGTGTTTATTGGAATTTTTGGCCATTCTTCTAGAAGAGCATTTGTGAGGTCAGGCACTGATGTTGGACGAGAAGGCCTGGCTCACAGTCTCTGCTCTAATTCATCCCAAAGGTGTTCCATCGGGTTGAGGTCAGGACTCTCTGCAGGCCAGTCAAGTTCCTCCACACCAAACTCGCCTAATCCATGTCTTTATGGACCTTGCTTTGTGCACTGGTGCGCAGTCATGTTGAAAGAAGAAGGGGCCATCCCCAAACTGTTCCCACAAAGTTGGGAGCATGAAATTGTCCAAAATGTCTTGGTATGCTGAAGCATTAAGAGTTCCTTTCACTGGAACTAAGGGGCCAAGCCCAACACCTGAAAAACAACCCCACACCATAATCCCCCTCCACCAAACTTTACACTTGGCACAATGCAGTCAGGCAAGTACCGTTCTCCTGGCAACCACCAAACCCAAACTTGTCCATCGGATTGCCAGACAGAGAAGCGTGATTGGTCACTCCAGAGAACACGTCTCCACTGCTCTAGAGTCCAGTGGCGGCGTGCTTTACACCACTGCATCTGACGCATTGCACTTGGTGATGTAAGGCTTGGATGCAGCTGCTCGGCCATGGAAACCCATTCCATGAAGCTCTCTACGCGCTGTTCTTGAGCTAATCTGAAGGCCACACAAAGTTTGGAGGTCTGTAGCTATTGACTCTGCAGAAAGTTTGTGTCTGTGCACTGTGCTTTTTAAAATGTGTGATTTTATGTGGTCTACCACTTCTTGGCTGAGTTGCTGTTGTTCCCATTTGCTTCCACTTTTTTATAATACCACTAACAGTTGACCATAGAATATTTAGTAGTAAGGAAATTTCATAGCAAGGCTTGATTTTGTTCTAAATGATGTCACACCAGTTAATTCTTTAATTTCGCTTGAAGTATATCAGTCCTTAAAGACAGGAATAGGCATTTTTTTAATAAACACTTTTTGTTATACTGGTTGAAACTCTCTTTACATCCTGATAGCAATAATAGAAGTGGTCTAAATATTAAATATTATCTTCTGTGGAAGTCACAGGACCAAAAACTGTCCATCCAATCATTGCATTCGGTCCGAATGCAATTGACCTATCGGTAAGCCTCGGCCCCCTTAGTAACTGTTGCTAACTCGGACAAACAAACAGAGTTGCTAACGGTCTTACAATGACAGCTGTCAGTGTGAAAACCTTATCCCAAGATGTTTTTGGACACAGAATGTAGCGGACCCCGTCTGATTGATGGCCAAACTTTACTGATAGTTTCTGAAGTTTATTGCGTCCTTTTTCACTCAAAAAAAATCACTGTAAGAGCTGAACAAACAATGCAAAAGAAGTGCGCATTAACGTCTCATTTGCAAACTCTCTCTCTTTGTTACATTATCATTAACATACACAGCAATTTATACAAAAACACTCATACAACTAACAGTAAACAAACATATACAGACCTTATGCCTTTTCGGGGGTGGTAATAAATTGTAAACTTTTTATCTAAAAAAAAAAAAAACAACTCCAATAAACTGCAAGTGCGAGCTCTCTCTTTCACTACCCGTAGAGATCTGCCTTAGTAAGACAGACCTTAAACCTTAAACATTTCTAAACAAATATCAAACATGTAAACAAAAACTAATTAGAAGATAAATCACAATAAAGTCTGTGACACAGAAGGATCACCTCTCGTCGAGGAGCTTTCAAGTGGGACTTAAACATGCCACGGAGGGATATTTAAAAGATTATGCAATAAATATGGTGGGAGATTATTTTGGAAGCTATGGTTTACAGATCTCAATGCAAACGGGAGAAGCCTCATGTTACGGTCGTCACGATCGCAGATGACAACATCCAGGATCAACATTGTTCATGTACCGCAGGGTTAGATTAAATTAATTTACATTTAACCATCTTAATATGGAGAGATGCACTGAAATGTAGACCTTCGTTTATGTGTTTTTGACCTACACTGTTAACGTTACATGACGTGAGAACAGTTATTTCGGTTTGTATGTTAGCAGGGACTCACTAACTTTAATCGTAACTTAATGAGAGTATGATTGACAACCGGAAAATCTTCTCAGGATACCTGGAATCAGTGTTACAGTACCCCAGGCACATCGTTTTACCATTTTTGTAGCATAAACGCCATCACACCGATGAGAGCTTCGGATTTTCCAATGTTTCTCTATGGTGCAGAAACCTAAAGATGTCCGAATTCCGGTCCATGTGCAACTGATACTCAACTGCCATTGGCTCATCTGCATTCGAGGGGAGGGGCTTACCGATAGGTCAATTATACAATGTCCTACCTGCCTGTCAACATATTTATTTCCATACCTCTACGCGTAGCACCTGACATTACACATCATCAGCGCGTTCAGTAAGGCTATGCAGAGTTGTAGACAGACGTCAGTCACAGAGCACCACAAACAAACAGCAGCCGCCTTTTACAGTTCCTCCTAAACCAAAACAACGAGCTGCGTTCACGCCATGTCGTACCCGTAATTACGAGATGGCAACCCGTGACATTCTACCCAGAGCTTAGACTTGGATTTATGCGTTTATATGTGAACACTATCAACGGCAAATTGAAAATGAATCTCCAGCAGTCAGGTGGTACAACTAGAGCTCTGTATGTTGTTTATGTTTATTATTATTGATGAGGTAGTTTAATGCAATCTCTTGTGAAGCTTTGCAGTCTGCCTGCTGTGTTTGAGAAGGAGGCGTGGCTTTGGAGATGCTCTGAATGGAGGGTGGGATCTCATGCTTACAAAGCTAGCTTGCTATTGCTAGCCTCTCCAGAATTGCCTACCCTACCTTTAAAAGTGTCCATTCCTCTCTGCAGGTTCAGAGCACCCTGAACTGAAAACGGTATACGGTGTGGAGACGAACTCAACCTTCCTGGAATGTGTCCCACGTTCACCACAAGCCACAATCAAGTGGACAATTCAGCCAAACAACAACCAAAACAGCAAAGAGGTCCGTCCACATCCTGTTTTTAGAGAAGAATTGTAAAACATTGTAAATTCACTCAACTCTACTCTAACACAAACCCCTTTCTATATCTCAGTTGTTTCCAGGTGAAGCAAACCTTATTCACATGCAACGTGGGATCCTCATCCAACAGCTAACATCTGCTAACGCTGGCCTGTACCTCTGCGTATCCTACGAACACTCGTTCTCCCGCACGCTAGCCCGCTACGAGCTACATGTCATCCCCCAGAACAACATGTCGAGAGCGCAGAACACCCATCCCGGAAATTACGCAGCCTCACCGCGAAGCTTCAAGGAACTACATCTAATGGGAGTTAGCGGGCTAACGGCTGACGAGTACTGTGAACATCTTTGGTACCGTGAAAAACGACGCCAGCAAAAACTTCGCACGCTAAAGTGGAAGCAGGTGTCTGAAAACCGTAAAGCGAGAGTTAGGCGACAAAATCCACCCTACGAGCCTCTAGACGGAGGTGAAACTGCAGACTTTTAATGAAAAGGAGAGTGTGATTTTATCTGGACAATTAGGCTACTTCCAGCTAGCTGCAGCCACCAAATGCTACTGTTAGCACACCAACAAAGGGCTACAGACCTTGAGAACTGTATTATTCTTCTATTAAGTCCACTCTTAAGTTTTATTTTGTAGCCTGTGCTAGTGTTAGCATGTAGCTTTAACACAGTATAACCAAACAGCCTGTAGCTGTGCAACTATGAATTTGTGCAGTCTGGCATCCAACTAAGCACATTTTGCATACATTTTCTGTTATATTTTTGATGTGTTTCTGTTGTTTGTCAACCTTCTTGAAAGATAAGCACCTATGCTAAATGCTAGGTATGCTTGGAAAGCTAATATTGAAGCTAACATGCTGCCCTAAGCTAACAGCAGTGCAAAGATGAATTGACTTCTCTTGCTTTCACTAGGCATGTAGATTAAATAGTCCCTAGATCTGTATATCAATATATTGCTGTTATATTTGGACTTTTGATACAGTAAAATGTACAAATAGGTTGTTCTGAGAACAGCAGGTGCCTCCATGTTCAGAGGAAGTTTGCCCAGGATGTGTACCCTTCATATGTTTCCTTCCTCTTCAAGAACAATATCTTCTGCTCTTTCCTGAGAACATCCTTGAGTAAATATTGTGTTTGTTTCTATAACTTCTATGCATGTCATTTTGTAAAGAAAAGCAAAGCTCTCTATAACAGATCAGCTTGTCCCTTGTGTGTACAGTTTAAAGTGTGTTTGTGTGTCGGAGCATCTGGGAATGGTAAGTAGGCCTCCATGGATCCATCAAAGAGCTTTTTAAATTCTTTTGAATGCCCATGAAAATTACTTCCAGAATCCTCAGGCCACCACATCTGAATGAAAAGTATGGTGGAATCTAAAATAGGTTCATTTTTGGTTGGTTAAAGTTAGTTGAACAACGCTAAATGTTTTAATGTACGTTGATTAAATAACGGAGCTCACATGTTGGGTTACTTAGTGTTGTACGTCCTATTAATTAACGCAGCAACTGCCACATGTGAACGTGATGCTATTTTATTAACAGAGTTTGTGTCACCAACAGAATGTATCACATATTCACATAACTCACGTGCATACTTGGTTCTTAAAGAGCCCAACACAATACAGCCCAATATTATAATACACAGATCTCGCTGTACTTCTGTACAGATCATTTATCACAATGATCTACACTTGGGTTACTGTATGTATAACGTATATATGTGCATTGAGTATATATTTTCTGGCTATACACCATTTTTTATCTCTGTATTTTTATCTCTAGCTTTTGAGCACAAAAGTGTATTTATGTGATAGTAGTTGCTATATATTTAAATACCCAATAACTGATTTTATTACTGTATACTCTACCATTCAAATGTTTGAGATCATTACGGGTTTTTTTAATGAATACTTTTCAGAAAGGATAAATAAATTGATCAAAAGTGTCAGAAAAAAAACATATTTAAAATTTTAACATTTTGTCCTCAAAGTTAATGTGTTAGAAGCAGGAAAAATGGTCAGTATCTATCAAAAGTGGTCCAAGGAAGGAAGAGTGGTGAACCGGCGACAGGGTCATGGGCGGCTAAGGCTCATTGATGCACGTGGGGAGCGAAGGCTCCGATCAAACAGACGAGCTACTGTAGCTCAAATTGCTCAAGAAGTTAATGCTGGTTCTGATAGAAAGGTGTCAGAATACACATCGCATCACAGTTTGAGTATGAGGCTGCATAGCCGCAGACCAGTCAGGGTGCCCATGCTGACCCCTGTCCACCGCCGAAAGCGCCAACAGTGGGCACGTGAGCATCAGAACTGGACCACAGAGCAATGGAAGAAGGTGGCCTGGTCTGATGAATCATTTTTTCTTTTACATCACGTGGATGGCCAGGTGCTAGTGCGTCGCTTACCTGGGGAACACATGGCACCAGGATGCACTATGGGAAAAAGGCAATTAAGCCGGCGCAGGCAGTGTGATGCTTTGGGCAATGTTCTGCTGGGAAACCTTGGGTCCTGTCATACCACCTACCTAAGCATTGTTGCAGACCATGTACACCCTTTCATGGAAACGGTATTCCCTGGTGGCTGTGGCCTCTTTCAGCAGGATAATGCGCCCTGCCACAAAGCAAAAATGGTTCAGGAATAGTTTGAGGAGCACAACGAGTTTGAGGTGTTGACTTGGCCTCCAAATTTTCCAGATCTCAATCCAATCGAGCATCTGTAGGATGTGCTGAACAAACAAGTCCGATCCATAGAGGCCCCACCTCACAACTTACAGGACTTAAAGGATCTGCTGCTAACATCTTGGTGTCAGATACCAGAGCACACCTTCAGGGGTCTAGTGGAGTCCATGCCTTGTCGGGTCAGGGCTGTTTTGGCAGCAAAAGGGGGACCAACATAATGTTATGCCTGATCGGTATATATAGAATTTTTATTATAGTAGATATTTTTATGTTCTTATTTTTTATTTAATCTAATGAAAATCATCAAAAATTAGAAATGAGAATTCAAAAGTTTAGAATGGAAATGTTTTTAAATGTTATGAAGATAATGTCAAATCTAATGGCAAAAATCTTAATCTTACAAAAAATCTTAATTGTCCTAAAAATAGCCTTAATGTTCAAAATATAATTTCTTGTTATTTTTAATTTTAAAGTGAAATATTACTTTTTCACTCATTCATCCCTGAATTATCAATTTATAGTGTGAATAAATGTATGAAACTGAAAATATACCAAGGGAAAGTACCATTTCATCTCACTGTATGTTTATCTGTGGCGTTTATTGAACACACATGCATAGCCTGTGATAGATTGATACATTTACATACATAATACTTGATTTTATTATATACAGTGGTGGTCAGAATTATTGGCACCCCTGGTAAATATGATCAAATATGGCTGTAAAAAATAAATCTGCATTGTTTATTCTTTTGATCTTTTATTTAAAAAATTCACAAAAATCTAACCTTTTATTTAAGTAAAAGAATTGAAAGTAGCGGGGTAAATCACATTATGAAATAAATGCGTTTCTCCAAAACACGTTGACCACAGTTAATTATTGGCACCCCTAGAATTTTTTATGAGTAAAATATCTCTGAAGTATATTCCCATTATTAATATTTACATTTTTTAGCAGACAAATAAAATTGTCTAGCTATGATGTCTTGTTCCACAGGAGTATAAATATGAGGAAACACAAGGCCAAATCCCCTAATCATTCATCACAATGAGTAAAGCCACAGAATAAAAATCTGATGTGAAGCGAAAGATTGTGGAGCTTCACAAAATAGAAAGTGGCTGTAGGAAAATAGCTAAAGCATTGAAAATTCCGATTACCAGCATCAGGGCAATAATTAAGAAGTTCCAATCAACTAAAGATGTTACAAATCTGCCTGGAAGAGGACGTGTGTCTATATCATCCTAACGCACGGTGAGGAGAGTTTGAGTGGACAAAGAATCTCCAAGGATCACAGATGGAGAATCGCAGAGATTAGTTGAGTCTTGGGTTCAGAAAGCCAAAAAAAAAATCATACCACCCCTACATCACCACATGTTGTTTGGGAGGGATTCAAAAAAATCCTCCTCGCTCATCCAGAAACTAACTCCAGCATATTCAGTTGGGACCTGGTTCTGTGGTCAGATGAAACTATAAAAAGAGCTTTTTGGCAGCAAATCCACCAGATGGGTTTGGTGCAAACAGGGATAAAAAGTACACCATGCCCACGGTTAAAAATACCGCTGGATCTTTAATGTTGTGGGCCTATTTTTTTGCTGGAGGTCCTGGACATCTTGTTCAGATACATGCTATCATGGATTCTAGCAAATACCAACAGATAAAAATCAAAACCTGACAGCCTCTGCTAGAAATCTTATAATGGGCTGTGGCTGGATCTTCCATCAGGACAACGATCCAAAACAAACATCAAAATAAACACACAAATGTGTCACTGAACACAAAATGAAGCTTCTGCCATGACCGTCCCAGTCCCCTGACCTGAACCCTACAGAAAATGAGTGGGGTGAACTGAAGAGAAGAAGCATCAACATGGATCTGTGAATCTGAAGGATCTGGAGAGATTCTGTATGGAGGAATGGTCTCTGATCTCTTGTCAGGTGTTCCCCAAACTCATCAGGCATTATAGGAGAAGACTCAGAGCTGTTATCTTAGCAAAAGGAGTTTGCAAAAAGTATTTCATAAAAGGGTGCCAATAATTGTGGTAAACGTGTTTTGGAGATAAGCGATTTACCCCCCACTTTCAATTCTTTTACTTCAATGAAAGGTTAGATGTTTGTGAATTTTTTAAATAAAAGATCACAAAGATAAACAATGCAGATTTATTTTTTACAGCCATATTTGATCATATTTACCAGGGGTGCCAATAATTCTGACCACCACTGTATATATACACTCACCTAAAGGATTATTAGGAACACCATACTAATACTGTGTTTGACCCCCTTTCGCCTTCAGAACTGCCTTAATTCTACGTGGCATTGATTCAACAAGGTGCTGAAAGCATTCTTTAGAAATGTTGGCCCATATTGATAGGATAGCATCTTGCAGTTGATGGAGATTTGTGGGATGCACATCCAGGGCACGAAGCTCCCGTTCCACCACATCCAAAAGATGCTCTATTGGGTTGAGATCTGGTGACTGTGGGGGCCATTTTAGTACAGTGAACTCATTGTCATGTTCAAGAAACCAATTTGAAGTGATTCGAGCTTTGTGACATGGTGCATTATCCTGCTGGAAGTAGCCATCAGAGGATGGGTACATGGTGGTCATAAAGGGATGGACATGGTCAGAAACAATGCTCAGGTAGGCCGTGGCATTTAAACGATGCCCAATTGGCACTAAGGGGCCTAAAGTGTGCCAAGAAAACATCCCCCACACCATTACACCACCACCACCAGCCTGCACAGTGGTAACAGGGCATGATGGATCCATGTTCTCATTCTGTTTACGCCGAATTCTGACTCTACCATCTGAATGTCTCAACAGAAATCGAGACTCATCAGACCAGGCAACATTTTTCCAGTCTTCAACTGTCCAATTGGTGAGCTCGTGCAAATTGTAGCCTCTTTTTCCTATTTGTAGTGGAGATGAGTGGTACCCGGTGGGGTCTTCTGCTGTTGTGCGTGTTGTGGCTTCACAAATGCTTTGCTTGTAACGAGTGGTTATTTCAGTCAAAGTTGCTCTTCTATCAGCTTGAATCAGTCGGCCCATTCTCCTCTGACCTCTAGCATCAACAAGGCATTTTCGCCCACAGGACTGCCGCATACTGGATGTTTTTCCCTTTTCACACCATTCTTTGTAAAGTCTAGAAATGGTTGTGCGTGAAAATCCCAGTAACTGAGCAGATTGTGAAATACTCAGACCGGCCCGTCTGGCACCAACAACTATGCCACGCTCAAAATTGCTTAAATCACCTTTCTTTCCCATTCTGACATTCAGTTTGGAGTTCAGGAGATTGTCTTGACCAGGACCACACCCCTAAATGCATTGAAGCAACTGCCATGTGATTGGTTGATTAGATAATTGCATTAATGAGAAATTGAACAAGTGTTCCTAATAATCCTTTAGGTGAGTGTATATATATATATATATATATACAGCTTCAAGTTAAGCAGAGACATTTTCAATATAGTGGACATGGCAGTTACCAGCAACTACTGCGTATGTGGCCTGGGTATTAATATCTAATATCTAATATTAATATTAACATCATCTATGAAATACTTCATACAGAAACTATTTTTAAAATCCTGCAACATTTCTTTTTTTTTTTTTGAGATGAAGAAAATGGTGATAACCAATCAAGGTGAAAACTTTTAGTTAATTTGCACATCCTGCTGTGGGTGAGACTTTGTGGTTCATTGTTTGTATGGTGCAAAGCCAGTGAAACATTTTATTGAGCTTGTCACAACTTCATTTATAAAGAGATGTTAGTCACAACACAAGTATTGATTAACACAGATATTAAGTTATTTAGCAGGTTATCAGAAGCAAGTATAGACTATTAAATTCATTTCTTAATATATAGTAGCGGTTGTATGATGGAAACCCAATATATATTAATATTTACCTAACCTGAAACAGTGTTAGGGCAACTGGAATTGGCATCGAGACACAAATAAGCTGCACAGCTGAAATGTAATGTTTAGAAATGAACAACTTAAGTATTAATCACACTGACATAATGTATCAGTGTTTGGGTCGAGTCGTGAGGCTGTTCAGAATCCATAATTTGAAGGTCCATATCTTGAGGTGGTCGTGGATTTTCGTTACTGCAATCAGCAAAAGCTTTTGCAGAAAGAAAGAAAGAAATCTCAACACAAAAAGAACAAAAAAGAACCGATAAACTAAATAAATAACCTTCAACTTATTTGAAGCTTTAGCTTAACCTGATATACTAACTAAAACAGAAATACAAAATTATAAAAAACTATTTAAAAAACAAACAAAAAAGTGAATTGAGCTCTCTTTCGTGTATTTTTGTGCTTGAACGGTCAAAAACACAATTATGTCGATGTTAGTTTTGACATGTATTCAAGTAACAGTCGGTTATGTAATGCTTAAATGCTCAATTAATGCATTACAATTTAACTAAACTCATTAGATTTTAGTCGACTAAATCTACTGTAGAGTTAGTCGACTAAAATCTTATGATATTTAGTCGACTAAAACTAGACTAAAACTAAATCAAAATTTGCTGTCAAAATTAACATTGGTGTATAGGCAGTGTTTTGATGAAGAAGGCATTGATGCCATTGACTGGCGTTTCCCAGACCTGAATCCAATTGAGAACCTCTTGGATATTATGTATTGGAGCACCCAAAGGTCTGATCCAGGTCTGGGAGGAGATCCCCCAGGCAGTGGCGCAAAAAGTGGGTATGCGCTATATGCGGCACCTTGGGGGCGCCAAAGCGATGGTATTTTTTTTGGTATTTTCTATATGTAGCTGCTGTTGTGCGTTTCTAAATCATTTCTGTATTTCCTCAATATTATATAACATTTTAGAGGACTAACAGGCTAGATTAGGCACCCTCATAAGATTCCATAATAGAATTTTGGATAATAATGGAATATCGCGAGTGGGCGCCAAAATTGTTGCTGCATACCCCTCTGGCACTGGGTAGTTGCGCCCCTGCCCCCAGGACACCATCCGTCATCTAATCAGGAGCATGCCCAGATGTTGTCGTGAGTGCACACAAATTACAGAATGTTTATGAATGAAGATTTTTAAATTGAACATTTTATTCATTGAGATCCAATGTGTGATGTAAGTGCTCCTTTTTTTTCTTTGAGCAGTGTAGATTTTTTTAAGTAAATCTTTGTGTCTGACATCTTTTTTAAGCTATGTTGCTATGGACATATTGAATATTCTACTCTTTACAGTCACTGTATTGTCAGGGTTAATGAACAACAGGATTAAGCTTTTGAAACTCTACACAACATGCATGCAACAGACCTCATATACTGTGATTTCCTTCTCACGTCACTGAATTCACCATTAACTATTCACCTGAACAGTTTGTAATGTTTTATATGATATCATTGTAATAATTGACCATCAAAACATAGGGGTAGATATCACCTTTTCTGTGTTATCATGTTTGATTCAGAAGATATGATACAAAGTACATCATTTGGTAATGCTGGAAAGTAAAATGGTTGCCATGGCGACCACAAGGCTTTTTTGATGACTACATTTCTGAACATGTTCAGGGCCCCAAACTGTACAAGTGTACCAAATTTCATGCTTTTAAAAAGTGAACAATATTTTCACATATCACCTGGACTAGACAGAAATTCAATGGCAATGCCATTCCAACCCTTACGAAAATAAACCATGGTTTTACTACAAATAAAACCAAAAAAAAACATTGTTATTATAGTCAAACCATGGTAACCACAAATTAACCATGGCTTTGCTACTCTAACCATAGTTTAACCATGGTATTTGTGGTAAAACTGTGGTTATATAAATGGTAATCAATTAGCCAAAAAAACATGGTTACTACACTTTTACTATAATAAAACCATGGTTAATTTTCGTAAGGGAAGGTAGGAAGATAACAAGGCACATTCAAATCCAATGTTAGCTTCACTTCCTGTCACCTGAGCTACCTTCATCTGATGTAGCCTATAGAATTCGCAGCATTTGATATCACATCCTGTGCTTTCCATTCCGTGACAGTTGAGCGAAAAATAAAGATGGCGTCTGAATGTTGTGGTTGGTGGTCAGTTTGTGTGTAACTGTACGTTTTTTGAACACTTTTGATGTAATTTCTAGCTAGCTGATTTCCGGAGACATGACAATACAGTGGGTCTCATTCACCAAGCATGCGTGCGCACAAATTTGTGCGTGAAATGTGCGTACAAACGATTTTAAGAAAATAAATCACAGTTTACTAAGGTAAATTACTAACATTTTTCTAAATGTACGCAAAAATATAGGAACTGAAACCACACGTCCGTAAAAAGAACTCTGTGTGGCTTTATAATTGTGATAATACAAATTAATTTCATCTTAAATACATTTAGATCATATACAGTTAAAGAGGAAGAAAAGCTGCGTTATAGCTTCAGCTGCGAGGTTTCTCTGAATAGATGTGCGCGTATGTACAGCTGGCTAATGAGAGCTCTGTAATCTGGGTCTTTATAACAGGTGTTTATTGTGAGAACTGGTGAGGATGGCACACTTGGCATTGCTCGAGGACCCGGGCGAGAGTGCATCTGCGAACAGCTGCATGTTTGACGGGAGTGACGAACGGCTGTAAGGAAAGCGTGTGCGGAAAGCCCTTATATGGAGATGGCTTGGGTGTGTTTTACGGAAATGACTAACCTCGTGCACGCGGCCACTCATTTAGAATACTCCAAATTCACTAACATCAGAACGAGGTTAAGAACAAATTTTTCTGAGAAGTTCTCAAAGTTCTGCTCAAAGAAAGGAACACTTACATCACACATTGGATCTCGAAGAATAAAGTATTCAATTTTAAAATCTTTATTCATACACATTCTATAATTTGTGTGCACTCACGACAACATCTTGACTTACTCCTGATTAGATGACGGATGGTGTCCTGGGGGATCTCCTCCCAGACCTGGATCGGATGCTCCGATACATAATGTCCAAGAGGTTCTCAATTGGATTCAACAGTGACCGTTGGTGACAGGATGTAGGCGTGTCCACTGACAAAGTTGAGATACAGTACTGTGCAAAAGTCTTAGGCACGTTGGTATTTTCACACGAAAAATGTTTTTAAGCCAGTTATTTATATCTTTTACTGTAGTGTGTCAGTAGGAAATATCAGTTTACATTTCCAAACATTCATTTTGCAATTAATTGTAATAATCCAGAGATTTTTTTTTTTTTTTTATGCACAAGAAGTCTGATAGCAGCCGGGATGATCTGATCTCACCATCATCGAGTCTGTCTGTGATTACATGAAGAAATAGAAAAAACTAATATGGACTAAATCCAGAAGAACTGTGGCAGACACTTGAAGAAACCTTCCTGCAAAACTACATGAATAGGTGTAGGAATAGATGCAGGTGACAAAAGCCGCTTTAAACGCAAAGGGTGGTCACCCCAAATATCGATTTGATTTAGTTAATAGAAGTTAATTCATAAATAAAAGCTATTTATGTTATTATTTTTGACAGCATTCTCACTTCAAAGCATTCTGACAAGTGCCTAAACTTTTCACAGTACTGTAGTTTTGCAGGAAGGTTTCCTCAAGTGTCTGGGAGACGTTTCCTCAGTTCTTCTGGATTTAGTCTGTCTCAGTTTTTTCTGTTTCTTCATGTAATCACAGACAGACTCGATGATGGTGAGATCAGATCATACCGGCTGCTATCAGACTTCTTGTGCATAAAAAAAATTAATAATAATCTCATTGGATCATTACAATTAATTGCAAAATGAATGTTTGGAAATGTAAACTGATATTTCCTACTGACACACTACAGTAAAAGATATAAATAACTGGCTTAAAAACATTTTTCATGTGAAAATACCAACGTGCCTAAGACTTTTGCACAGTACTGTATGTTTAACCTCAACGTCAGCCACATTTTTTTTATTTAAATGGAATGATTGGCAAACTAAAAACTAAATAATTGGAAAAGTTCTGCATACATCACAGGGTCCTTCATAAAACGTTTTCACCGGAAGGTCTTATGACATTTTGATTAAACATTATGAGGTCAAAAACTTTTAAAATGAAACATATGCACCAATGCACAGGTGAAATTTTCAAAATAGGATCTATAACATGCATTTTGAAAATAAATGCAGTGAATTTCCATTTTATGCTGACTTCAAGTTATGGTGACCTGTGAAACATACTCTGTACTTTTAATCTCTAAATGAAATTTGAAAGACTAAAGGGTTTTTCAAAAAGTAAGGGTTGCACACAACATTTCTCATTGGTCATTGAGGTCTAAATGTTGTCAGACTAAATTGGTCTCTGACAATAAGCCCTTAAATTTAAGATAAGATGATGAGAAGAAAGAGGTACTATAAAAGCTCAAACAATTGACCAAAAGTCAAAGGGGGAAATCATCTTGTTAGCACATCCTGTCTTGATATAGGTGAGAATTTGTGGGTTGATATTTGCATAGTGCAACCCCAGTGGAACAATGCATTGAGCTTGCCTCAAGACTTTATGACAAGCTATTTCCAAAGAAATGTTAGTCGCAGATATGTTGCAAATATTGTTGCATGGATCTGTAAACGTCTATGATTTCTAACCCAGCTACAAAACATTTGTGGTAATCCAGTATTGTAGTTAAGCACAATATGAAACAGTTTAGATATTGTTATAGACTATGTTATTCTAAAACTGTAGAAAATAAGAGCCGTCACTGCTTTCAACTACACATTTACATGTGATTTTCCAGCAAATGACTTTTAATCTTTGTGTTCAATTTATTCAAACAAAATGTTCATGATGAAACCTGAAACAAAACGCAAAGCCATATGTAATATTCAAGTGATTTTATTAAGATGACGTTAGTGGAAGTTTTAAAGACATGGCAACCAAATGTTGATTCCCTGTAAGGTCTGCTCTGGGTCTATCTTTGCTGAGATAGAAAATACATTACAATGCATTACATTCGTCATTTCTCAGCACGACTCTGTTGTTGTGGCGAACAATGAACAGCAAGTCAACTTTCAATGGCACAGAAACAGCTTTCCTTCTCCTTAAACATTACCATACGGTAAATAGGAGGACAGTGAAGATATTCAGAGGTAAAGGAAAAAGTCAGTGATAGTGACATTTATTTTTTTAAGAGAGTTGTCGCGACACCGGGACACACGTCGTGAAAAAGAGACGTCTGGTAACTTGAAACTAACGTAGGTCCATATCTTGAGGTTGTTCGTTGCTTCCATCAGCAAAAACACCTTAATATGACAAATAAAGCTAGGGAAAAAAACACATTATGCACTACGGAAAAAAATAACTTTATGCCTGTGTTCATTCATCATACAAATAGTTTCTTTAAATATTACATTTAATTGTAATATGTTTGAAAATTAACTCACCTATTAACCCAGTGATTAGAATAGCACTGATCAGACCAAATATGAGGGTAACAATCTGCCACCACGTCGGCTCTGTATGCTGCTCTACTGTGCGATTCTGACACTCTGTTGGCTTGTTGTAAGTTGTTGTAGGTTGAGTTGGGTCTGTAAAGAAATTGTACTCAAATATAAAAATGTCTGTGTATACACACACACATATACACTCACCTAAAGGATTATTAGGAACACCTGTTCAATTTCTCATTAATGCAATCATCTAATCAACCAATCACATGGCAGTTGCTTCAATGCATTTAGGGGTGTGGTCCTGGTCAAGACAATCTCCTGAACTCCAAACTGAATGTCAGAATGGGAAAGAAAGGTGATTTAAGCAATTTTGAGCGTGGCATGGTTGTTGGTGCCAGACGGGCCGGTCTGAGTATTTCACAATCTGCTCAGTTACTGGGATTTTCACGCACAACCATTTCTAGAGTTTACAAAGAATGGTGTGAAAAGGGAAAAACATCCAGTATGCGGCAGTCCTGTGGGCGAAAATGCCTTGTTGATGCTAGAGGTCAGAGGAGAATGGGCCGACTGATTCAAGCTGATAGAAGAGCAACTTTGACTGAAATAACCACTCGTTACAACCGAGGTATGCAGCAAAGCATTTGTGAAGCCACAACACGCACAACCTTGAGGCGGATGGGCTACAACAGCAGAAGACCCCACCAGGTACAACTCATCTCCACTACAAATAGGAAAAAGAGGCTACAATTTGCACGAGCTCACCAAAATTGGACAGTTGAAGACTGGAAAAATGTTGCCTGGTCTGATGAGTCTCGATTTCTGTTGAGACATTCAGATGGTAGAGTCAGAATTCGGCGTAAACAGAATGAGAACATGGATCCATCATGCCTTGTTACCACTGTGCAGGCTGGTGGTGGTGGTGTAATGGTGTGGGGGATGTTTTCTTGGCACACTTTAGGCCCCTTAGTGCCAATTGGGCATGGTTTAAATGCCACGGCCTACCTGAGCATTGTTTCTGACCATGTCCATCCCTTTATGACCACCATGTACCCATCCTCTGATGGCTACTTCCAGCAGGATAATGCACCATGTCACAAAGCTCGAATCATTTCAAATTGGTTTCTTGAACATGACAATGAGTTCACTGTACTAAAATGGCCCCCACAGTCACCAGATCTCAACCCAATAGAGCATCTTTGGGATGTGGTGGAACGGGAGCTTCGTGCCCTGGATGTGCATCCCACAAATCTCCATCAACTGCAAGATGCTATCCTATCAATATGGGCCAACATTTCTAAAGAATGCTTTCAGCACCTTGTTGAATCAATGCCACGTAGAATTAAGGCAGTTCTGAAGGCGAAAGGGGGTCAAACACAGTATTAGTATGGTGTTCCTAATAATCCTTTAGGTGAGTGTATATACATAATACACACACACACACATATATGTGTATATATTGCCAAAAGTTTGAAATATGAAACCATCATATTTAAAAATGTGATATTAATCATATCATATAATAAAATATCATTTATTGTTGCTACTGTAAATCTATATTAAATTATTATGGGATCTCCTTCAATGCTTTCAGAATCTTTACTTTTTTAAATGATTTTGTTTCTATATTTTTCAGATATATTTCTATATTAACATGACAGCATATTTATTAATCAAAAATTAATTATTTTATTCATCAAAATAAACAGAAAAATAAAAAAAAACAGATTTAAATAAAATAAACCACTTTTATGATTTATTTTCACACAAAATCTGTTGCTCCATAAATGTTTAATACAAACATATATATTTTTCTGTAGATCATACATTATAGGAGTAGTGAAAAGCACATTTTTCTTAAGGTGTGCCTTTAGCCCCGTTGTACCCTATATAAATGTTTGGCAAAAGTTCTTCTAACCCGAAATGTGTAGCTTTTCATTTCTTAAACCCATGTAGGAAGACGCATCATGGCCATTCCAGGATGACAATGTCAAGATTCATCAGGCTCATATTGTGAAAGGGTGGTTGGGAGGGAGCATGAAGAATCATTTTCACAAATGAATTGACACCTCTGAGTCCAGACCTTAAATTCATTGAAAGTCTTTGGGATGTGCTGGAGGAGACTTTACAGAGTGCTGGACTCACCATTGACAATACAAGATCCTGACCAAAAAAATATATGCACCTCTTGATGGAAATAAACCATTTCATGGCCATGATGTGTCTTCCTACATGGTTGTTTAAGCAATGAAAAGCTACACACTCCATCAATTAGGGTTAGAAGAAATGTAGCCAAACATAATAATCACTGCAATAATGATACAATCATTGACTCATACGCATTTGCCTATTTAAATCCTAACAGTGACTTTTTTGGGCTGGGCAGTATGTATAGGATACATTCACTTACCAATGATATATAGTCTGGTGCCGTTGCTGAATTTCACAGTTGTTTCTGTGTCCATGCAGTAATAAACTCCTAACTCTTCAAAAGTGATGCTATTTATGAACAGATGATGTGGATATTTCACTGAATATTTGTGCCTCAAGGTTTTTTTGTAGTAAAATGTTGTTGGTGGGATTAAGAAGGAGTGTAATATTACAACCGGTGGATTTGGTAGATTCAGTAACAGCCATGTCGCCTCTTTTGCATCATCAAGATCACAGTTTATTGTCACATTTTGACCCAAATCTGTTACTTGTTCTGTTAAAGTCTCTGAGGCATGACACCATATGAGCAGATCTAGAAGAAAAACAATTAGGAGTATTTCACTTAATGTGACTGTTAATCATCACACAATCTATTTGTTCATTATAACACGTCACATGCATATGAAAAGATTTCCAACTTACAGAGGTGAAGCTTTGAGATCCTCAACATAATGTGGTCTTGTTTCACACTGCTTTTTAGAGGAAGCCAGACCCCAGGGCTTTTAGGAGGGCTCTTTGTGCCAAATCAAGCAGAGGAAGTCAAAGCCTATGGCAAATGGCAATATGGCAAGCCGTTTTAACATTTAATCCTTAAAACGAACTAGTATCTATTTTCATGCTGCTAGTACTTATTTTTTTAGATACTAGTATCTACTCCATTAAGTACTAGTGCTTATTCATTAGCTACTAGTGCTTATTATTTAGGTACTAGTGCCTATTATTTAGATACTAGTACCTTTTTAAAAGATACTAGTAGTTATTTATTAGATACTAGTTCTTATTTTTTAGATACTAGTAGTTATTTATTAGATACTAGTTCTTATTTTTTAGATACTGGTACTCATTCATTAGATACTAGTACCTATTCAATAGACACTAGTACTTATTCATTAGCTACTAGTGCCTATTAAATTGATACCAGTACTTATTTATTAGATACTAGTACTTATTCATTAGTTCCCTTTCAGTCGGTCATGTTCGGCGTACGTCGGAACTGACCGACGAATTGGGATCTATTTTCAGAGACTGATCTACTTTGAGTGTTCTAAACGAGCCAATGAAGATTGGCCTGCGGTTGACGCATTCCACGACCCGCCCCACATCGCGGGTTTAAATACAGAAGTGGAAGTACCGCATATCGCTTTCATCTTCGGAGCCGCACATACCTTGTGTTCCTACGAAGAGTGTTTTGTTCGAGTCTCGTGAAGAGGATCGCTCCCGTGGTTTCCAGTGTTGGTGTGACGGTGCCTGCAGTGGTGGTCGCGAGAACAACATAAAAGAGCAAACAAAAGCTGTTTTCACAGCTCGCTGGGCATTGCCTTTATTGAGTGCTCTCAGCGGGCTTGCACCCCTGAACCGCTGCGAGCCGCGGCCATTTCCCCTGTGTGCTTCGGCACTGGTTGGAGCATTTTTTCCCCTTTTAAAAGAGCAACACGGTTTGACCCTGCGTCTTTTTCAAGATGTCATTCAAACCATGTATTTCTGGATGCCGTCGTTATCTGTCCCCAGCTGACGGACACGATCGCTGTCTCACGTGTTTGGGCGTTCAGCACACTGAGGTGGCTTTCGTGGATGACTCATGTTCTCATTGCGGGAACATGACCATCGCAGTTCTAAGGTTCAGGCTCAATTACCTCAAAAAGGGTGGAGTCCCATTGCGCATCCCCCGATCTAGTGGTCCTCCCGCTGAGAAGCAGAGGGCTGCTACTTTGGCTGATGCCTTTGGTGGGAAACTGAGGGTGACTGTGAGGGCACTCCCGCCGGGCCAACAGGCTCCTCGGGCCCCTCCCCCCTCCGCTGCACCGGTTGAGTTTCCAGAAGAGCATGCTGGGGGCCAGCTGTTTCTTTTGGGGCTCCGGCTGAGGACATGGTTTCGATCGCTGCATCAGGGGACGAGCTAATGGACTCTGGAGATGAGGATTCAGCTGCGCTGCCCCCTTCGGGTGTGGTAGCGTTGCCCGAGTCTGATCCAGACCTCACGGCTATGCTTTCCCGGGCCGAGTGAAACCCTCCACCGCGTCCTGAACCCTTGCGGCTGGACGATTGGTATCTCGGGACGGCCCGTGCTGGTTCTCAGCACCCCGCCCCAGTGCCTTTCTTTCCGGAAGTGCATCAGGAGATCACAAAGTCGTAAACAGCGCCCTACAGCGGTGCGACGAAGGGTTACGTGTGTGTTCTGAATCGGGCCCTGCCCTGTCAGTTAACGCAGAAACGCATTTTCGAATGCATCTGTCCCCGAAATTGGTTGGCAGCGATCGACCTGAAGGACGCGTACTTTCATGTCTCTATTCTCCCTCGACACAGACCGTTCCTACGCTTTGCATTCGAGGGGAGGGCATTTCAGTACAAAGTCCTGCCCTTCGGGCTGTCCCTGTCGCCTCGCGTCTTCACGAAAGTCGCAGAGGCAGCCATTGTTCCTCTCAGAGAACGCGATGTTCGGATTCTCAACTATCTCGATGACTGGCTCATACTGGCTCAGTCCCGGGATCAGTTGTGCGAACACAGGGACCTGGTGCTCCGTCACCTCAGCCTGTTGGGCCTTCGGGTCAACCGAGAGAAGAGCAAACTCTGCCCCACGCAGCTGGACTCAGTCAACCGGACGGCGCGCCTCACAGAGGAGCGAGTCCGGTCAGTGTTGAACTGCTTGAATACGTTCAAAGGCAGGATGGCGGTCCCACTGAAATTCTTTCAGAGGCTCCTGGGGCATATGGCATCTGCAGCCGCGGTAACGCCGCTCGGATTGCTTCATATGAGACTGCTTCAACGCTGGCTTTACGACCGAGTCCCGAGATGGGCGTGGCAGCGTGGCCAGTACCGGGTCTCAATTACTCCTTACTGTCGCCAAACCTTCAACCCGTGGGCGGACCCTGCCTTTCTACGGGCCGGAGTGTCCCTAGAACAGGTGTCCAGGCATGCTGTGGTCTTCACGGATGCCTCTTCCACGGGCTGGGGGGCCACGCACAACGGGCACACAGTTGCGGGTCTGTGGACGGGGCCCCAACTGCGTTGGCATATCAATTGCCTAGAGTTACTGGCGGTACGTCTCGCCCTGGGCCGCTTCAAAAAGCCGCTACAGGGCAAACACGTACTGGTCCGTACAGGGTGGTCTACGCTCCTGTTGCTTGCTCCGGCTCGCCCGCCATCTCCTCCTGTGGAGTCAGAAGCGTCTGAGGTCACTTCGGGCCATTCACATCCCAGGTGCGCTGAACCAGACAGCCGACAAGCTCTCTCGTCAGTCGGCACCTCTGGGAGAGTGGCGACTCCACCCCGGAGCGTCCAGCTGATATGGGACCTCTTCGGAGCCGCGCAGGTAGACCTGTTCGCCTCTCCGGACTCGACCCATTGCCAGTTGTATTACTCCCTGTCTGGGGGCACCCTCGGCACAGATGCACTGGCGCACAGCTGGCCCCGGGACCTACACAAATATGCGTTTCCCCCAGTGAGCCTTCTCGCACAGACACTGTGCAAGGTCAGGGAGGACGAGGAGCAGGTCTTGCTAGTTGCGCCCTACTGGCCCAACCGGACCTGGTTCTCCAAACTCACACTCCTCGCGACAGCCCCTCCCTGGCCGATCCCCCTGAGGAAGGACCTGCTTTCTCAGGGGCGGGGCACTCTATGGCACCCGCGTCCAGACTCCCCTCTACGAGGCGCCTCTATGCTCTGAAGTGGAACCTGTTCGTTGAGTGGTGTTCTTCCCGCCGGGAAGACCCCAGAAGGTGTTTGATTAATGTCGTGCTTTCTTTTCTGCAAGATGGGTTGGAGCGAAGGCTGTCTCCCTCCACCCTCAAAGTCTACGTCGCCGCAATAGCGGCGTATCACGATGCAGTAGAAGGTAAGTCCTTAGGTAAGCACGACTTAATCGTCAGGTTCCTCAGAGGTGCGAGGAGACTGAATCCTCCTCGTCCGACCTCGGTACCCTCTTGAGACCTAGCCCTGGTGCTCAGAGCACTCCAGGGTCCTCCCTTTGAGCCTTTGCAGTCTGTAGAGCTAAACATCCTGTCCATGAAGACAGTGCTCCTGACTGCATTGGCCTCAATCAAGAGGGTAGGGGACCTGCATGCACTTTCGGTAAACGAATCGTGCCTAGAATTCGGGCCGGCCAACTCTCACGTTGTCCTGAGACCCCGGCCTGGATATGTGCCCAAGGTTCCCACCACTCCCTTCCGGGACCAGGTGGTGAACCTGCAAGCGCTGCCTTCGGAGGAGGCAGACCTAGCCCTAGCTTTGCTCTGTCCCGTCCACGCTCTCCGTGCCTACGTGTACCGAACTCAAAGCTTTAGAACCTCAGAGCAGCTCTTCATCTGTTACGGAGGCCAGCAGAAGGGAAAGGCTGTCTCCAAGCAGAAGTTAGCCCACTGGATAATGGATGCTATCATCTTGGCTTACCAGTCCCAAGGCGTGCCTTGCCCATTCGGGGTGCGAGCTCTCTCCACTAGGAGTGTAGCCTCCTCCTGGGCACTGGCTCAAGGCACCTTGCTGACAGATATATGTAGAGCTGCAGGCTGGGCGAAACCTAACACGTTCGCTAGATTCTTTAGCCTCCGTGTAGAGCCGGTATCTTCCCGCATCCTCGCCCCCAGTGGCCAGTAGCGCTAAGTACCCGTTTTAGTGTCGGCTTGCATACGCCACTCCCACCTCCAGGCCGGATACGTGCGTCTATTGTCTCCAGTTGTGTTCCCCGGAAATGGCTAACCCTGTCGAGCTCCTCCGTCACCCCTTCGGTGTCAGACGCTGCGGCCGTTTGACACCAGGCCTGCACCCGTATGCTTGTGGAACGTGTGTGTAGGCTGGGTTCCATATGTAGTGGTTCCCTAACGGTAACCCCATATGTGTATTTTCCACGGTACCAGGTACCCTACTTGGCTAGCCCCGTGTCTTTCCCTTGACAGAGCTCGCTCTGTTGTCTCTGGCGGTGTTCTTCCCCCCCTGGGACCAGGTTGGGTCCACCCCAGAGACTGCCATAGGTAGCACTACCCTGCTAGGTTAGTCCTTATGAGTATTTCCACCTCTCCTTCCACTGAAGGACGTGGCTCCGCAGCGTACCATCTTCCCGAGACGGGCACGCTTTCCCAGCGTTATCCAATAGTCATACTGAGTGGGTCTTGCAGGAACAGCTGTGACTGACCTCCCTGCCCGGAGCCCTGACTCCCACACCAACATAGGGTGGTCCAGTGAGCTCAGGCAGGGCGCTGGAAGGGCCAGCATCTCTGGCATGTTAGTAGGGATCCCAATTCGTCGGTCAGTTCCGACGTACATCGAACGTGACCGACTGAAAGGGAACATCTCGGTTACGTATGTAACCCTCGTTCCCTGAAGGAGGGAACGGAGACGTACGTCCCGTCGCCAGGTGCTGTGCTTCAGCTGAAGGCCGAGTCACCTATCTCGGCTCCTCAGTTGTAAAGCGATATGCGGTACTTCCACTTCCGTATTTTTATACCTGCGATGCGGGTCGTGGAATGCGTCAACCGCATGCCAATCTTCATTGGCTCGTTTAGAACACTCGAAGTAGGTCTCTGAAAATAGATCCCAATTTGTCGGTCAGTTCCGACGTACGTCTCCGTTTCCTCCTTCAGGGAACGAGGGTTACATACGTAACCGAGACGTTACTAGTACTTTAATAAATAGATACTAGTACTTATTTTGATAGTGACTAGTAACTATTATTTTGTTACTAGTAACACATTTTACATTTTTGCCATTGACTTCTATGGGGATCTGTCATTCCGATATCAACTATTCAGTTCTGACTAGTATGTATTCCAATTGTGACTAGTACATATTTATTAAATACTAGTAGTTATTCATTAGGTATTAGTACTTATTTTTTTAGATACTAGTACCTATTACTAGATATTAGTACTTATTCATTAGATACTAGTACCTATTAAATAGATACTAGTAGTACTTATTCATTGGCTACTAGTGCTTATTCATAGATACTAGTACATATTAAATAGATACTAGTACATATTCATTAGCTACTAGTACTTATTTATTAGACACTAGTATCTTTTTTTAATTGTAACTAGTTACATTTCTTATCTTACTAGTCACAACTGCCTTTGTACTCGTCTTATGCTATGACTAGTCAGAATGGCCACTGTAGAGTTCAATTAAAAATCTTACTAGTAAAATATAAAATCTTACTAATAACATTTTGAATACATATTATCTAATAAATAGGTACTAGTATCTATTGAATAAGTACTAGTAACTGATGAATAAGTACTAGTATCTATTTAATAGGTACTAGTATCTAATGAATAAGTACTAATATCTAGTAATAGGTACTAGTATCTAATGAATAAGTACTAATATCTAGTAATAGGTACTAGTATCTAATGAATAAGTACTAATACCTAATGAATAACTAACAGTATTTAATAAATATGTACTAGTCACAACTGGAATACATACTAGTCAGAACTGAATAGTTCGGAATGACAGATCCCCATAGAAGTCAATAGCAAAAATGTAAAATGTGTTACTAGTAACAAAATAATAGTTACTAGTCACTATCAAAATAAGTACTAGTATCTAATGAATAAGTACTAGTAACTAATGAATAAGTACTATCTAATAAATAAGTACTAGTATCTAATAAATAAGAAATAGTATCTAATGAATAACTACTAATAACTTTTAAAAAGGTACTAGTATCTAAATAATAGGCACTAGTACCTAAAAAATAAGCACTAGTAGCTAATGAATAAGTACTAATACTTAATGGAGTAGATACTAGTATCTAAAAAAGTACTAGTAGATACTAGTACGTTTTAAGGATTAAATGTTAATACGGCTTGCCATACAAAGCCACCACTATGAATTTATAAATTGCACAACAGGGCAGTAGGTGGCGATATTGTAAAAAAAACAACAACAAAAAAACAAAGAAGGTCAATGAGCAACGAATTAATGGCAAAAAAGGATATACAGCACTAAATACTGTATAAAACATGATACAGGGAAATGTTACATTTGAAATAAGGAAGAATGTGTATGTAATAATGGTGTTCAGTCTCAAATATTGTAATGGAATAAAGATACTGATTTTTAATGTTAAGAATAGTAAGATAAATTATGAGTTGACAACATTCAGAAATATATTTGATCCCAATCCAAACTCACATACATTTCATCGTTTGATATCTGACATAAGAAAAAGAAGGTTCCCAGAAAAGCTTTTTATATGTAAGTAGAGAAATTTTCTCTCATCAGAGCGGTTTTTGTATACCCTTACGAAAAAGAAGTATACTTCAAGTTAATTTTATGAAGTATACTTAAGTAATGTTCAAGTATATTTTTAAGTATATTTTATGTAGTAAGTATACAAATATCTACGTGTACTAGTAATGTAAGTGTACTATTTAAATACTGCTTTGGACTAAATTGGCCCACTTTTCGTGTATAAAATATACGTTTAAGTGTACTATAAGTGTAACAGTAGTAAAGTAGTATAAGTGCATAACTATAAGTTTCTCATTTGTACTGCATCTGTACTACAAGTGAACTTATAAGTATACTAGTAGTTTACTATTTGAATACAAGTAGTACATTTTTTAGTTTATGAAAGTACACTTTGAAGTGTACTCTGTCACAACTTCCCACAAAGGATGAAGACAAGGATGATAAAATTTAACTAAAGAAGTTTACTTGAATAAAACAAGTGAAAGCAGTAAACAAGATTAAATGTAACAGTGTGCACGATACACAAACAACACCAGACAGAGAACTGACAGGAACTGAAAGCTTAAGTGGAGTAGAGCTGATGAAGGTGAATGATGGCAGGTGTGTATGAGTGAGGAGTGTGTGCAGGTGGGAGCCAAGAGGGATCATGGGAAATGTAGTGTGGAGGTGACAAACTAGAAAATGACAATGAAACTAAATCAAACAGAAACGCAAACAAAACAGACATAACCCTGACATACTCTCAGTAAACTACTAGTTTATTAGTTTTATACTGCAAGTATACTTGTAAGTTTTCTTGAGTGAACATAACATCATACTTATAGTTTACTATTTATATATCATTTTTGCACTTTCAGTATACTACTATGTATATGTTCAAATGTAGATATTAATTTTTTATACTTGAAATATACCTTTACCTGTACTTTAACTAATTAAAAAAAAAATTATTATAGCTTCATGCATCCCTTTTTATCAACACTTAAATGTGGGTAAGTTTCATAAAGAAAGGCAACATTTCAAACAAAAAGTTGAGAAAAAAGCATTTTTGTCGGAGACTACGCCTTGATCAGATTCAGAACGATGATCAAAACACAGATGGAGTAAACTGAGTCCATCAACACCCCCAAAGCTTCACAATCGTTTCCTCTTCACAGGTTCAACATTTAATTTGGTAACATTAGGCATTTACATGCTGTTTAATGTTGATCGCGTTATTTTACATTTGCGTGAGCAATATTCTATCACTTGTTTCAGCTTCTTCTTCTCCTGTGTTTTGAGTTGGAGATTCTGTATTAGAAACATGGGCTGAATCAGAAATCGGCCCCTAAACACTCATTCAATATTCCCTACGTTAGTCCACTAATACAGTTCACTTGAAGGAGTAAATGAAAACAAGAATTCAGACAGCCGTTGTGTGTACATCGGCTGTACACTTGTTATTGCGGTGCATTGTGGGATAGAATTAATGCACTCAATAACGTCCACTATGGTTTCAGACACCACTACAAATGGCTGTCCCTTCAAATAGTGCACTATTTGAGGGTATAGGGGGCGATTTTGGATTCAGCCAAGGATAGCTAGAAAATTCAATCAATAGTGGGGAAAGAGTAGTAGATTGTAAGTAAAAGTAAATTCCTATGTATGTACACTACCAGTAGACTAGCCTACACAAAAATTCAGATATACGCAGAATTAGGAACATAATCTGTTTTATATCAATATTCAAATCAATATTTTCAAACAATGTACGTTTAACAAGACTGTATGTAAAACTATGTAAAAAAAAAAAGAAAAAAAAAAAAGTATATTTAATAGGCTACTAAATCAAAAGATTAAACACAATTACAAGCCAAGTATACTTTAAATACTTAATTATACTTTTAAGTAAATCTCGATCAAAAGATTGAGTATAAGTATAGGCCAAATATACTTAGACTTTTCTGTCAGTATAAGTCAGGTATACTTAAGTTAAATTTTAAGTAAATTTCTGAGAAGTATGTAAAAAGTACACTGAATGTATACTTTCTTATTTGTAGTTTAAAAGAAGTATACTAATAGAACACTTGAATAGACTTCTTTTTCATAAGGGTAACCACAAGGTGATAAAGAATCTGCAATGGCAGTTTTCATGATGTAGAAAAAGCATACATTATTTTTGGAAAGAGGGGTTAATGATATAATTAAATATGACAGGAATAGCAGGTAGAACAATTGAATTACAGTTTTCTTATTTGATAGATTCAAGTGAGAATTGAAACAGCTTAATAAGACTCCTCAGATCAGTCTCATTAGTCCACTCTTCCATTATGATAAATGATTATCATTATTTGTATCAGTTGTGTGGTATGATGCAAAGTTAACGTGCAATACAAGTTAATTACCAAGTGTAAAAATATAGGCCTATCTGAGTGAAAATGAGGAGTGAGCTGATCTGCAGTTATGGATATTTATACAGCACTGCCATCTCACAACAAGAATAGTTCCTATGGTTTACAGGATGTGGAATGTGAAGGAGGAGCTGGAGAAGCTGGACTGTGAGAAGGACTGGCTCTGGGAAAGCTGACTTATTTTCACTTTGAAAATCACTCAGAGGACACGATTGTAAAAAGGTTTGTCACGTTTTTCTATATTTGTATTTTTTAACCTATGAAACAATAATGTACTACAAAAAAGGAGGGAGAAAATGGATAGAAATAAAATAGCCTATAATCTTTTCTTTTTAAAAATAACAAATGTTTGTACATGTGCCCTCACATGACCGTTATGCTTGTTTATTAGGCTATATCTTGCTCTTAGATTTCACTTAAGACTATAATTCATAAAGCTTATTTTGTAAAAACGTTGGGAAAAAAAAGAACTGCTAATATGCACGCGAGAACTAGCATTTTAACATAAATATGGTTGATAACATTAAAAAGTTTTGGGAAAATTACATTTACTGTTTTACCACTTTTATTAGCTGTTATTATTATTAGTTGTAGTTGTAGTTGTAGTAGTAGTAGAAGTAGCAGGGCTTAATTTGTGTCGGAACATGTCAGATCAGGTTGAGATCCTAATTTTGGGATCCCCCATCCCATACACTACTGAAAGATAGATATGTTTTGGCCTGTGTACCGATGTTTAGGGAAATTATAATTAACTTGCTATATCTATTTAAATGTATAAAAAAGTATTAAGAAGGGGAAGAAATGCCGCTATAACAAAGTGGTCCTATTGGATTTGACTGCTATTCGCATTTCCAACACATGGTAATAAAATAGGCTAAAAAACTCAGATGCACTTCTGTTATTTGTAAAGCGATTTTCTAAAACTTATGCATGGCATAACTGACTTAATTTGGCTGTTGGAATAATGTAAGCAGTGTTAGGGGTAACGCATTACAAGTAACCTGAGTTACATAATCGGATTACTTTTTTTCAAGTAACGCATTACTTTTAACCCTTTCACACGTAAATGTGAATAATCTGGCTGACCCTCCAGCGTGAGTTTTTCAAGGCGACCGTTATTTAGAACGTATCACTTTATTGTTTCCATACTGGCGCATCATTGCTTGTCACATGACCCACCGCAGTCACAATAGTGCAATATGACTGATGATCTGCTTTTATTTCATTTTTGCTTTTTATTAAAAATATTCACAAATTTGTTACCTATAGCATGAAATATCTGATATTCCGATTGTCAAATATGGGCAAGTGGATGTGTTTTGTTATTTAAACACCTTTATAACGATCGTGTTAGTTGAGCTATATGCGCGATGGGCGCCGCCATTTTAGTTTGTGCCGCAGTTCAGAGAATCGGATCTATTGGATTCACAACACATGAATTCATCCACTTCTCCCGAAATACATGAAAGTAAGTGGCCAGTGAACTGGAAGAAGAATAGAGTAAACTTTAAAGTTATGAATAAAACTTGTCTAATTATAATGGAAAGGATTATTATTGCAGCTTCCATAGACATCAGTGTGTATTTTATAAACTCTAAATGCATGGTTTTGCTGGTACTTATGCATATTTAAATGTCTGAAACCTGAAATAAAAATGATGTGGTTGAAAACACTGAAGAGTTGTGATATATGACAAGCGCTGAACGTGTCTGCCTCTGGCTCAGCACCAGCCAAAGCGCGAAAGCACATTCGAATTTAGCAGTTGATGATGTGATGCGCTGATCGTTCTAATCACACCGGTGTGATCGTACGCTCCAGAGACCAGCCACGACTGATTACACCGGTGTGATCATACGTGCGAAAGGGTTAAATTTACAACAAAATATATGAGTTACTTTTTCAAATAAGTAACGCAAGTTACTTTGCTTTCCTATTTATTGACTGACAAAGCTCTTGTCCCCATGTTGAGTTGTAAGCTCCACCCATCAGCCCAACAACAGAATCCAACGGCGTGGTTGAAGGAATTATGCGTGTATGCCTTTTCAGCGTTTCTGTGAAGTTTACAAAATGTATTAAAATGTGAGACTCCATGAATAATTTAATCTGACTTAATGTGACTTCCTTAAATTTGGTACGTTTGTAATTTAACAGATTAGTTGTGATTTAATTTAGATACAATTTAGTTGACTTTTCTTAGTATCTCTTATTTTCAAATATTCGTTCCACCACGGGACCTGGTATCGCACAGAGACTTAACGTTCGCAATTAGCTCACGGATGCAAATTAGCCAGTTCTGATATTACAGAGGAGGCAGAGCGACTATTTTACCTTGTCAGGTCACATACGCGTACTCATAACAAGTGTAATTTTACGAAAGCTGCAACTTGCTAATAACAGTGATAGTCAGAAATCGGATTGCCCTTATATGATGTGCTCCATGCTCCATTCATTGGGTCATCTGTATGATCTATCCTGGCAGAGAGATTTAAGGAAATACCACTCACTCCTCGTTGGTCACTACTAAAATAATGATTTCAGAATGATACAGAGTAAATCAAGATTAACATTTATTTTGGCCAGACAGAACTTAAATAAAAATAATTAAACAAGAATCCATGGTACACAACTGCTCAGCATAAAATATAAAACACAATTACAAAGTAATATGAAAATAGTTTCAAAGAGTCATCATATCTGGGACAGTACACACTCTAAGACACTCACACAGCACTGCATGGGGGTTCTTCTGGCTACAGAATTTTCCCAAATGGCAGCTCTGCCACCCTTCCTTAAATACCCAGACCAGAACAAATGGGTTGTAAATATTTGCCTTTACATTTGCCCAAAAATATAACTTTTTTGTTATTAAAAAAACAAGCCCTGCCCAAATGAGAAAAAGTAACGCAACGCATTACTTGTCTTAAAAAGTAACAAAGTAACGCTACTAGTTACTTTTTAGGGAGTAACGCAATATTGTAATGCATTACTTTTCAAAGTAACTTTACCCAACACTGAATGCAAGTACTTTAAATGGGTTGAAAAAAATGCATATTTTTGTATATTGCATAAGACGTAAACAAAATCTCCAAAATGAAACTCGTACAGATCATTTAGCCTATTATTTGACAAAAATAAATGCACATAAACTTTGATGGAAACATATTTACTGAATAAACTCCTGAATGTAAGATGAGCATTTAGAAAGGCTGACTGAATAATTCATTCGGACTAAGCATCGCATCGGAAATGTTGCTGATCATTCTGAAATTTTGTGGTCTAAAATTCCAAAGCCGAATTGGTCGAATACAAACTTAAACTGGTGAAGAGTCATCTTTTTGACACTTTTGAAATCTTCGATCTATCCTACAAATTCATAATGATGTATGAACATATGCGTTCATACATCATTATGAATTTGTAGGATTCATAATGAATGAATCCTACAGTGTGACACCCCAGACAGAATATCTGGACATAGTGTAGGCCCAGATCCGAGTGTGCCAGATGTGGGCCGGATCTGGGCCGACACTATGTTGCTGCCTGGGACACTGCTGTGCTGTCATTCCCAGAAATTAGACATGTTTTTACCATGTTTTGTCTGTTAATGTCTCATTAATATTAAAATCATCGCTAGAATTTCCTGGGAAGTGATGATTTTGTTCTTTTGAACAGAACGAGAGAGGATGGAAACGCAGGTTTGGTTGCATATTGTTTAAATGTAATTTGCAGTTTAAATGGGAACCCAGCGATGCCATCCCCAAACTGTTCCCACAAAGTTGGGAGCATGAAATTGTCCAAAATGTCTTGGTATGCTGAAGCATTAAGAGTTCCTTTCACTGGAACTAAGGGGCCAAGCCCAACCCCTGAAAAACAACCCCACACCATAATCCCCCTCCACCAAACTTTACACTTGACACAATGTAGTCAGGCAAGTACCGTTCTCTTGGCAACCGCCAAACCCAGACTCGTCTATCAGTTTGCCAGACAGAGAAGCGTGATTGGTCACTCCAGAGAACACTGCTCTAGAGTCCAGTGGCGGCGTGCTTTACACCACTGCATCCCACGCTTTGCATTACACTTGGTGATGTAAGGCTTGGATGAAGCTGCTCGACCATGGAAACCCATTCCATGAAGCTCTCTACGCACTGTTCTTGAGCTAATCTTAAGGCCACATGAAGTTTGGAGGTCTGTAGCTATTGACTATGCAGAAAGTTGACTTCTGCGCACCCCGCTCTGTGATTTTACGTGGACTATTACTTTGTGCCTGAGTTGCTGTTGTTCCCAATTGCTTCCACTTTGTTATAATACCACTAACAGTTGACCGTGGAATATTTAGTAGTGAGGAAATTTCATGAATGGACTTATTGCACAGGTGGCAACCTATCACGGTACCACGCTTGAATTCACTGAGCTCCTGAGAGCAACCCATTCTTTCACAAATGTTTGTAGAAGCGTCTGCATGCCTAGATGCTTGATTTTATACACCTGTGGCCATGGAAGTGATTGGAACACCTGAATTCAATGTTTGGAGGGGTGTCCCAATACTTTTGGCAATATAGTGCATATACTGGGTGCATGGAGTAATATAGCCTATATAGTTTAAGCATCCAAAAGTTTTTAAACCGTTCATTCGCGATAAGACGCGACAGAGAACTCACGCAGTGTATTCTCTGGGCACACACCCAAAGCACACACAGAGAGCCGCGTCTAGATAGTTCTCTATGTTGTATGTTCTCTATGGGAGATTAGAAATAGCAGTTTCCTTACGATTAATAATCGTAATAGATCTAACCTTACATTTAATGTGAAAGTGAAAGTGAAAAAGAACCAGTCATTGTATAATTAACAGTGACAGAATTCCCTGTATTCAATGTATTTTTGTTGAAATAATGTTTCTTAGTTTTTTTTCTAATCATTTATGAGTTTTTAAATGAATGTTTATTGCATTACTTTAGTTTAATGTTAGTGTTTGTGTGAAGGACAATGTGCAGCTTATAAATGTAAGTATTTAACTTCTCAGCTTGTGGAAAACTCCTTGTGATGATGATATTTGATTCCTCATGTGACTTTCTCACCACCACTTGATTTTGTTGGTTGTCAGTGTATTACAAAGGTACAAAACATGAATATGTAATGAAATATGTTTAATGTAAATGAAGTTAAATTATATTAAGTTAAGTTGTATTACTGCCAGGTTTTTTTTACCATAAATTTCACAGAATTTTGTTTACGGTGTAGTCTATATTAATTTTTAAGCAATACTAATATTTCAGGAAGAGTTCAGAAATCAATATTTGGTGGAATAACCCTGATTTCCAATTACAGCTTTCATGCTCTGTTCGACTTTATGCCAAAAGCTCGGCTTTGTTTGATGGCTTGTGACCTCATGTTCTTTCCCTTGAACACATTCCAGAGGTTTTTCCAATGGTTTTTCCAGAGGTTTTTCCCACCACATTTCACCGCCCAACAAAGAAAGACTAGAGAACATGCCAAGACACATGAAAGCTGTGATCGAAAATCAGGGTTATTCCACCAAATACTGATTTCTAAGTTAAACCATTAGTATTGTGTTGTTTAAAAATGAACATAAACTTGTTTTCTTTGCATTACATGAGGTCTGAAAACATGGTATCTTTATTGTTATTGTGACCAGTTGTCAATTAAATGCTCTAAATGACAATATTTTTTATTTGAAATTTGGAAGAAATGTCAGAAATGTTAATTTTACTCAAACACATACATATAATTATAAATTAAACTGTGGTATAAAATCAATATCGCATTTGCATACGTGCTATTCGGAACAAAAACATCACTCGTGTGATATTGCGTCCGTTACTCGCATGATATTGCTATATAGTATATATGATATAGTATATATGATATAAATATGAGACAAAAACTCATACAGGGGCATCTTTGTCCTAATATCTTGAATTTATAACTAGGCTTCATCACACATTGAGTTGTTGCCCTACTTCATGTGATATATACATTATGTTTGTGGTGTGTAGCATTTATTTTACATAAAAAGCTTAGTTTTACATCTACATCTTTGTCGCTGTGAGTTGCTTCATTGTTTGGAAAGAATGAATAATGAGTGAGATATGTTTTTATATATGCCAGTATTTACTTTCACAGAACTGAAGATAACTGTTTCCAGATCTGCCATGGCATCTGGTTTTAGAGGCTGAAGATATTTCTGAGAAACCAAGGCTGCTCCCTGTGTTACAAACAGTTTAATTCATTGTTTCCAGCATGGAACTGTGCCAAAAAACTTTTAGGAGGTAACATATTTTGTTTCTACATAGGTCAAATAATCTATGCTTTACAAAACATATTATATAAATATGAATGTAAATATAAATGCCAATTATAACATTTTGGCCAAAACATACTTACTTGATAATCTTTTATTTTCTTTTACTTACTTGATCTTTTATTTTTTGATGAATTAGAGCAACAAGCCAAGACATAATCACATGACCAAACATCATGACATTTGAGGTTTGAGTTGTCATATTTCACGAAATCTCGTATGCATGTGTAGACCTTGATGTCTTTCATAATATGGACAAAACAGCTGGTGTTACATTATGGATTGTGAATGCTGTTTTACTTTTTACCAAGAATGTACATTACCTGTGTAAAGATGTTGAGAACTCAGTGAAAGAACATGCATAAGTGTATTGAAGAGATATACACCGAGCAGGCATAACATCATGACCACTGACAGGTGAATTGAATAACACTGATTATCTCTTCATCACAGCACCTGTTAGTGGGTGGGATATATTAGGCAGCAAGTGAACATTTTGTCCCTAAAGTTGATGTGTTAGAAGCAGGAAAAATAGGAAAGCGTAAGGATTTGAGCGAGTCTGACAAGGGCCAAATTGTGATGGCTAGACGACTGGGTCAGAGCATCTCCAAAACTGCAGCTCTTGTGGGGTGTTCCCGGTCTGCAGTGGTCAGAATCTATCAAAAGTGGTCCAAGGAAGGAACAGTGGTGAACCGGCGACAGGGTCATGGGTGGCCAAGGCTCATTGATGCACGTGGGGAGCGAAGGCTGGCCCGTGTGGCCCGATCAAACAGACGAGCTCAAATTGCTCAAGAAGTTAATGCTGGTTCTGATAGAAAGGTGTCAGAATACACAGTGCATCGAAGTTTGTTGCTTATGGGGCTGCATAGTAGCAGACCAGTCAGGTTGCCCATGCTGAGCATCAGAACTGAACCACAGAGCAATGGAAGAAGGTGGCCTGGTCTGATGAATCACGTTTCTTTTACATCACGTGGATGGCCGGGTGTGTTGCTTACCTGAGGAACACATGGCACCAGGATGCACTATGGGAAGAAGGCAAGCTGGCGGAGGCAGTGTGATGCTTTGGGCAATGTTCTGCTGGGAAACCTTGGGTCCTGCCATCCATGTGGATGTTACTTTGACACATACCACCTACCTAATCATTATTGCAAAACGGTATTCCCTGGTGGCTGTGGCCTCTTTCAGCAGGATAATGCGCCCTGCCACAAAGCAAAAATGGTTCAGGAATGGTTTGAGGAGCACAACAAGTTTGAGGTGTTGAATTGGCCTCAAAATTCCACAGATCTCAATCCAATCGAGCATCTGTGGGATGTGCTGAACAAACAAGTCGATCCATGGAGGCCCCACCTCACAACATCCAGGACTTAAAGGATCTGCTGATAACATCTTGGTGCCAGATACCACAGCACACCTTTAGGGGTCTAGTGGAGTCCATGCCTCGACGGGTCAGGGCTGTTTTGGCAGCAAAAGGGGGACCAACACAATATTAGGAAGGTGGTCATAATTTTTATGCCTGATCGGTGTATGTTCTGTCTGTAACATTATAGCCACAGTGGAGGAAGATGAAAAAAAACAGACCACCATATTAAGACCATCTCCTGACTTTCTATAATAGAACACTTAAGACCCTGTTTACACCTGGTATTAAGATGTGTTTTCATTGGTCTAATAACAAGTTAACTGAGACGAAGTGTGATGAATGACTGAAGATATGTTAGCCTTTTTAAGTAGACTGTGGCCTTGATCAGATAGAATGCGTTTTTCAAGTTTGAAAATGTGAGGCGCACCACACTGCCTTTTTTTGGTTGATTTTTTAATTTAGAATTTTTTTATATATTGCTAGGCAACCACCGAATCAGCTGTCTTGTCAGTCTAATCAAGGATTACAGCGCGAACGCTCTACACTCTTTCGTTTGCTGTTAAGCAAACTGTCATTTTAGCAAGAAAGGAACGGAACATATAAATACAATAAAGCAATACACAAATTATGAAGTAAACAAATGTTTCATACAGATTAATGTGCAAAAGAATCATAAAGAACAATATAACACTTTACAGTAAGGTCTCATTAATGTTAGTTCCCTTTCAGTCGGTCACCAACGAATTGGGATCACTTCTGGGAGCCCCTATCAGCCTCGAGTGTATAGAGAATGTTCATGTCTTCAGGAGGTGGTGAAGCACCGCTCCCTCTCCCGGAGGAGGTCCGGGAAAGAATCTTTCGTTCAAGTTTGATTTATGTTCCGCCACTGGCCTTCGTGCCAGTGGTATGCAAAGTTTCATTAAAAGAGCTGTTTCCAAAATCTCTGGGTGCCAAGAGAGCGCGCTTGGCGGTGTACGACGCTCCCATGCCTTGTCACCCTCTGGTGCCTCTCTTATCGCCAGCAGGGGGTGCTGGCTGTGTTCAGGACGCACACAAGAGGCCTCCTCACACCCGTGCCCCCTCAGCGGAAGCAGGTAAGTGTGAGACCTCACTTCGGGCTATGCAATTCAGTTCGCCCAGCGCCCCCACCCCCCCCAAGATCAGGGGCGTTCACTTCACCTCTGTGTTGAAGGAGAGCGTTCCCGTGCTACGGGCGACCTGAAGGACGCGTACTTTCATGTCTCGATTCTCCCTCAACACAGACCATTCCTATGCTTCGCGTTCAAGGGACAGGCATATCAGTACAGAGTCCTACCCTTCAGGCTGTCCCTGTCGCCCCATGTCTTCACAAAAGTCGCGGAGGCGGCCATTGCTCCCATGAGAGAGCATGGGGTTCACAACTACCTCGACCTCAACTACCTCGACAACTGGCTGATCCTAGCTCAGTCGCGGGCACAGTTCTGCGAAAACAGGGACATGCTGCTTAGTCACCTCAGCCGATTGGGACTTCGGGTCAACTGGAAAAAGAGCAAACTCTGCTCCATGCAGAGGATCTCTTTTCTCGGTATGGAGCTGGACTCGGTCAATCTGACAACGCGACTCACAGAGGAGCGCGTCCAGTCGGTGTTAAACTGCTTGAATTCGTTCAAATGCAGGACAGCGGTACCACTGAAACATTTTCAGAGGCTCCTGGGGCATATGGAATCCGCAGCCGCAGCCACAGCCGCAGCCGCAGTGACGCCACTCGGATTGCTTCATATGAGGCCGCTTCAACACTGGCTACACGACCGAGTCCCGAGATGGCCATGGCAGAGCAGCTCGTTCCGTGTCTCAGTAACATCAAAGTGCCGCCAAACCTTCAGTCCATGGTCGGACCCTTCGTTTCTACGGGCAGGAGTTCCCTAGAACAAGTGTCCAGGCACGCTGTTGTCTCCACGGATGCCAGTTGTCTCACTGCCAGTTGTTTTATTCCCTGACCGGGGGGACCCTCGGCTCGGATGCACTGGCACACAGCTGGCCCCGGGGGCCTACGCAAATATGCGTTTCCCCCAGTGAGCCTTCTTGTGCAGACACTGTGCAAGGTCAGGGAGGACGAGGAGCAGGTCCTGTTGGTTGCTCTGTACTGGCCCAACCGGACCTGGTTCTCAGAACTAGTGCTCCTCGCGACAGCACCTCCTTGGCCCATTCCTCTGAGGAAGGACCTCCTGACCCTATGGCACCCGCGTCCAGACCTCTGGAAACTCCATGTCTGGTCCCTGGACGGGACGCGGAGGTTCTAGGTGATCTACCACAGGCAGTGGTAGACACCATCACTTCCGCTAGAGCCACCTCTACGAGGCACCTTGCGTTGAAGTGGAACCTGTCTGTCGAATGGTGTTATTCTCGACGAGAAGACCCCAAAGATGTTCGATCAGTTCTGTGCTTTCCTTCCTGCAAGAAGGGTTGGAGCGAAGGCTGTCTCCCTCCACCCTCAAAGTGTATGTTGCCGCTTTCACCGCAAATCATGACATGGTTAATGGTAAGTCCTTAGGGAAGCATGATCTGATCGTCAGGTTCCTGAGGGGGGCGAGGAGATTGAATCTGCCTCGCCCTCACTCTATACCCTCTTGGGGCTTAACTCTGGTGCTAACCGCACTGCAGAGGGCTCCCTTTGAACCTTTGCAGTCAGCAGAGTTAAAAATGCTGTCTTGGAAGATAGTAGGGGACCTGTAGGCATTTTCGGTCGACGAATCATGCCTGGAATTCGGGGCAGGTAACTCTCATGTAATTCTGAGACCCCGGCCCAGATATGTGCCCAAGGTTCCCACCACTCCCTTCCAGGACCAGGTGGAGAACCTGTAAGCGCTGCCCTCGGAGGAGGCCGACCCAGCCCTGGCTTTTCTCTGTTCCGTTTGCGCTCTGCGGGCTTACGTGGACAGAACGCAAAGCTTCAGGACCTCAGAACAGCTCTTCATCTGTTACGGAGGCCAGCAGAAGGGAAAGGCCATCTCCAAGCAGAGGATGGCCCACTAGATAGTGGATGCCATCGCCTTGGCGTATGAAACCCAAGGCGTGCCCTGCCTGCTCAGCTTGAGGCCCCACTCCACTAGGCGACACCTAACATGGGGCACGCTTTCCCAGCGTTTTCCAATACTCTGCTGAGTGGGTCTTGCAGAACAGCAGCAGTGACTCTCCCTGCGTGAGTTCCCGCCCAAAACAGACGGGGTCTGAAGGGCTCTTGCGGGGCGCTGGAAGTGGTAGTAACTGTGGCGTTTTCCATAGGGATCCCAATTCGTCGGTGAAAGGGAAAGAGAACGTCTCGGTTACGTATGGTAACCCTTGTTCCCTAAAGGAGGGAACGGAGACGTACGTCCCGTCGCCACAGTTGCTGTACCATCACTGCATGACCGAGTCACTAGTTCGGCTCCTCAGTGAAAAACAAATGTGCGCTGCATCCGCTTCCTGTTTATACCCACGGTGTGGGGCGGAGCGTGAGGTGCAGTTCATGTTAGCTCCATTAAAGGGATAGTTAACCCAAAAATGAAAATTACCCCATGATTTACTCACCCAAGTGTATATGACATTCTTCTTTCAGACGAATACAGTCGGAGTTATATTAAAAATATCCTGGCTCATCCAAGCTTTATAATGGCTGTGAATGGCAGCCCAAAATTTGAAGCAAACAAAAGTGTATCCATTAATTATAAAAGTGCTCCACACGGCTCCGGGGGGTTAATAAAGGACTTCTGAAGTGAATCGATGGGTTTATGTAAGAAAAATATCCATATTTAACACGTTATGAAGTGAAATATCTAGCTTCCGGCGGACTACCTTCCGTATTCAACTTACGCAGAAGTTTTTTCATACTGGAAGAATACTTGTTCTTTAAACGTAAAACAAGTTCTAAGAACTTTCCCGTTTACAGTTGTTATATAACATCGTCCACTTGTCGGATTGATGAGAACACATCAGCTCAGTTTAGTCTGAGAGATTGCATGTTGCTAAAGGGACTTCTGTTTCTGTGTTTACAGATGCAGGTTATTTTATTTTCTGCATCTGTTTCTTTTCATAAATGATGGTAAGTACTAAAATTAACAATTATTTGAGAATCAAATTTCTACCTTTCTTGTCTGCTAAATCATATTTGTTTCTCTTTTATAACTTGTTTTCAGTGTCTCTGCGGAAGACTGTTGAGGGTTTTATCGGAGGCTCTGCTGTTTTACCTTGTTCTTATGAAGAATATCAGCTTTCAATTCAAGACATCACTGTGCTTTGGAGATACAACAAGCTCAGTGTATATAATATTATTGAGGGTAAAGACTCTGGAGAAGGTCAGGATCCAGCATACAAGAACAGAACTGAAACATTCCCTGAGGAGTATATGAAAGGGAACGTCTCACTCAAACTCAACGATCTTCAATACACTGATGAAGGAAAGTACAAGTGCGTCATCATAGATGAATCAGTCCAGAGTGTTGAGCTTTTGGTTAAAGGTGTGTAAAACCAAATGACTGACAAAAATGTTCACACCCTATTACAACCTACATTCTACCAAAGAAACATAAAAAGATACACTTGTGTGTTTATCCCTCAACTCTTATAATTGTTTTGTCTTTCAGAGAGACAAAAAATAATACAAAGTACAAAAAACGTCAATGAAGGATCAAACCAAAAACCAGAGATGATTGTAATGATAATTTCCAGTCTGTGTATTGGCATTATATTTTACTTTGGCTGTAAGTACATTCAGCATTGTTAACAGCATGATCAACATGTACTTCATACTGTAAGTAGATGAAAGCCACTAATTAAATTTTGTAACTGTTTTACAGAACACCTTCACAGGGTTTCTATCCATTGCTGACTTCCCAGTTCTCACAACTAAACGTAAACCATACAGATTACTGGAAACCACAGGATGGCTTCTGTAGATATTACTCAGAGTGATGGTTTGTGCTTGTGTTACAGTATTGGGACAATTATGTTGGTTATACCATCACCTCATATCCAAAGTTCACTTACATTGTTTGTCTTTGGTACAAAATTACAACTTAGATCAAGAAAGGCTAATACAATGTTTTAACATGACCCAATCCCAGGCCACATGTGATGCACTGTATACGTACAACTTATAACCATGTTTCATTAAGTGGACCAAAAGCGTTTTTTTTTGTGGCGTTTTCCCCTTTTCTTTGAGTTATTTTCCCATTTCCCATGGCCCTTCCCGCTGTTCGCCTTCTCTGCCTGGAGCAGGGAGACCGTCTGCTGGAGATCCATACATGGGAATTCCTGGACCTTGCGTGGCAGACGCACTTCCCTGACTGCTCACTCTGTGGTTTTTACTATTCTGGCCTGAGTGAGCGGTCAAAGGCACGCCTTCCAGCGGGCGGTCCCAAGGAGAATTTCGCCGCTTATGTGGAGTGGGTACTGGTAAATCTCGACTCGCCATTCACCATCGGCCCTGCTGAGGAGGACAGCAGTACCAGTCCCACTCCACCACCGCCAGAGACCAGCCATCCACCACCGACCACGACCGGCACGAGGGAGTTGCCTGTGCCCGCCGCAGACCGTGGAGACCGGCCTGCCGTGATCAACGAGCCCGAACCCAGGCAGAGGTTGAGAGGAGTCATCGCCCCGGAGCCCGGACCACAGCGAGGGTCTGAACAAGTGCGTGAGCCGGCAACATCATGTGTCGTGGAGGGAGTCCTTGTGGAGCTTGAGGGCTGGGAAAGGAGCCCTGCCCACCACCCCGCCGCGGTGGATGCAACGAGGACCTCTGCCGGCTACATGGAGGAACTGAAAGACATTGACGTGGACAAATTAAATTGACTTTTTTGGAGATGTGGTACCCAGTTCCCCTGTCTCCCCAGCGCCCCCTGTCTCTCCCGCCCAGCCTCCCTCTCCCACCTCCTCAGTCAGCCAGTTCCTCAGCCCCACCATCACTGCTGTCCTTCAGCCCCTCTGCTCGTCCCACATGCTGAGGGAACCCACTCCGTGTCCTCAGTCCAACAGTTTCAGCCAGTGCAGAGGATCCCCGTCATCGTCACCAGTCTCTGCACCCTGCTCTCCACCGCGGCCAGTCGACACATCGGCTACGCCATGGCTCCTCCCTCCCTCGGCTCCACCAGAAACCTCCAGCCATACGGCTTCTCCGGGCTCCCTCATCTCTCCGGCTCCGCCTTGGTCAGTCGTCGACCTGCCTGCACCTTCGGCTTTGTCTGGCTCCTCCCTCCCCTCTGCGTCGCCTTCGTCCTCGGTCCCACCGGCTCAGCCTCTGTCCTGCGGTCATCCGGCTCCACCTCGGACGCTCGTCTCCTGGGCCTCCGGTCTCTTGGCTCCTCCCGTGTCTCCATCAGTGGCTGCTTCCTCGTCAGTCGTCCCCAGGGTGTCTTCCACCGAGTCGTCGACACCATGGCTCCTCCCTCCTCCGACCTCCACCCTGGGGCCTCATCTTGGCTGGCCTCTGGCTTGTAACCTGGCTTCTCCTGCTCCAGGCCCCTCACTGACTCCTCCCACCTTCAACTCCCCCATGGACTGGTTTTCTTTGTTTTGGACTTTGTTTTTCTTGTTTGTTTCCTCGCCCTCCTCCAGAGCCCCCACCCTCTCTCCTCAGATGTTCCTGTTACGGCGCGAGGACGAGCCTACCCCGAGGGGGCGTAGTCATCACTTCGTTTGCCCTGTGTATTTAGTTTTCAGTGTTTCTTCAGTGTTTGTCCGTCGACGTTCATGTATACCGGTGTTTCTGAGTGTTCCCTGTGAGTTTTGTCATTAAAGTTCCTGTTCCAAGTTCTCCTTCGCCTTCGTGAGTTTTAAGTTACACCAGTATTGTAACATGTGCATAATCGATAACTAAAATAAGCACTGAACTATCCCAACAGACTTCTGTAATTGTCATTTTACGGTTTTCACCATTTATTATCTCATCTATACATTTAAAAAAAAAAATTAATCTTCAAAGCTATGCAATGTTGTGGTAATAAACAATTCAGATTATTGATATCAGCTATATATCAAATATATCCAAAGTTCTTTGATGTTTGTAGAAACTTGATGGTGTGTCTTTTTAAAACACCAGGCAAATACCAGTCCTTTGTTCTCTTTTATTTTAAGTTCAGGATGCTTAAGTCTTGAGCAATTCACATGACATGAAGATGTACAGGATGGTCTTAAGTCACTACAAACAATACAAGAAAGAAAATTAAACTCATACAAACAATTCATGGTAACGCTTTAGATTACAGCCCGGAAAGTACTGTGTAACTAAAGCAAATTTACAGCGTAACTTTCAGTAATTATAGTGTAACTATAAAGTAAGTACATGTAGTTATAAGGGAACAATATGTAATATTTGGGGAATAAAGGGGTAACTATCAGGAAAATGAACATGATTTACTGAAAGTATTTTTTAATTAAGGGGTAATTATCCATGTAGTTACAGGGTAAGTACAATAAAAAACACGTACAAAATCTGTAAGGTGGGCCGGCTGCGATGATCACATCGTATTTTTTGCATATGCATATGGCAGAGGTATTGATATTACTTTAACTCCATAATACGCATGGGCATGACATCACCATTTTCACAAATTAGCTTTTTTGTAGTTTACACAGAGATTATAATTGTATCGTAAAACTTCCATTTTGAAACTTGTTTCTAAAAGTTTGCGTTATCAGGCCCCCAAAATGCTGTTGTCATGTAAATTAACATCCAAAAATCAAGCATAGCATTAGTTCTGGCAGGTCACATTAGTCAAGCTCGCATTAGCTGACTGTAAGCTGATCACGTCTACCTATAGGGATACGATGCCTATCACAGCATGCATATATAAGCTCCTTCAGTACTATCAGCAGCTATTGCGTTTCTCCAGAGCTGATTACCCTGCTCCATCCCCAGCTCCTCATCTCGTCCAGTCAGGTACATTTGGTATGTGTTGTACATTAAATATTGACATTAATGATCTGCAATACATTATGTTGGTTCTGTTCTGTTTACCCATACGGGGGGTAATCGCTGGAGTTTTTGCCCAGAACAGAACCATACCGCCAATCTAAACTGTATGCTAAAGCGCTATATAAATAAAGTTGACTTGATGGTCAATCATCTTTGACGATAGTGGTCCTGACAGAACTCATGGAAAAGTTTTCCGCTTTTAGTTGAAAACTACGGTCCCTCAGAGTTTATATAGAGAGACTAATGCCGAGTTCACACTGCACGATTTTAGGCCCGATTTTCACCCACCGACATGTTTTGCGAAATTGCCAACAAATACCTGAAATCATAAGCAAATCGGTGCTCATTCAAGCAGTGACAATCACGCAGTGTGAATTATCGAAGAATCGATCCAAAAGAATCGCCAACGAGTCGCCGATGCCCGTGAGATATTTGGCATGCTAAATATCTGGACCTGTCTGCGAGTATTTTAATAGATGTATTTACAAGTATATCAAACAGAAACAAAGCACAAACATTTTCTTGACCAGCCGCACATTGCAAAATAATTTATTTACCTTTGCAGAACACAATTCTTGCTCCCCGCGTCTCCCCAACCATTTCCTCCTCCATAATCTTCTTTTCTTCTTCTCCTTTTCACTGCAGTTCAGCGCACAGACAATTTGGATCGCAAACTTCTTGCAGGATATCATTTTTAATAACAGTTCCAGTCTCGCGTGAGAACTCTGGTCTCATGCATGCGATCTTGCGCTATTTCCGTATCACTTCTCGTGTGTGTTTGGTTGTGAAACTTAGTTTGCGAACCAGACAAGAGACATCGGCGAGTAAAGCCATGCAATGTGAAACCCCCTGTCGCCGATCCATCGTGCAATGTGCACACAGCAGCGACTGAATGCTACCCTAGATGAAAAGAACAGTGATTTGACTACTTTGAAAATTGTGCAGTGTGAACTCGGCATAAGGGTGGGTTGCACCAATAAGGATTAAATTAAGCACAGTTTAGAGCTCATCTATTGATCTAGGCTTTATTTTAAATCGAGTTGTGTTGCACCACTTACATTTTAAACACTGATTAACAAATCAGGGATTAGAATCCTAACCTGCGATTAAAACCTTCATTTACGATTAATTTTCTCCGCCACAATGTTTTCGTCATTGACAGCAACAGTATCACTGGCACTCACCTCATCATCACCGCTGCTGTTAAATGCTAAATATAATCCTCTCTTATTTTCTTTTTACAACACCGAGATGAGTGACAGACCCGCATCTCGGACTCATAAGCTTACGGGCCGCCATGACCCTCACACTCTGCCGGCTTAATGCTCTTTACTTTTCATTTTTATTTGTAATAAACACCTCTCCGAGACCTGACGAAACACCCACGGTTTCTATCTCTGTTCAATCATCCACATATTTTAATTGTAGGTGCACTTTATTTTATTTAAACCTCCTTACATTTCCATCCCTAACTGAGTTAGTTATGGAGCAACAGGATTAAAGTTAATCTTAAATCCATTAGTTAAAAAACTTATTTTTAAACAAGGTTTAAAGTTTGGTGCAACATAATTCCCTAATTGCGTTAGTTATGGAGCAACAGGATTAAAGTTAATCTTAAATCAATTAGTTAAAAAAACTTATTTTTAAACAAGGTTTAAAGTTTGGTGCAACATAATTATTAGATAAACCTTAATTTAATCTAGATTTAAGATTAATCCTTATTGGTGTAACCCACCCTAATAAGATTACAAGATTGAAAGCAGGTCTGCATGATCAGTAATAAATATAAACAGGAAAAGAACCACAGGGAATGGGAACACTGATACAAAGCAACCTAATAGAAACTAAGAATCCATGGATAAAATTAAAATAAGAGTCTCTGGTCATTTCCCCTTCCAATGGGTGACTCCCGATGCCCACCAGGAACACCACAGAAAACAGTCCAGGTAGGTGACACGCAGAGACCATCAATAGGAGGGGGCAGGAGGGAGGACCAGGGCCACGGAAGGGGAACAGATCCCCACTCCAGGGTCCTGTTACGATATCAAATTTTTCACTACACAATTATCATTACCAAAAGAATTCATAATAACAATATATTGCGATATCTATAGAAATCTAAAAAACAAATAATGGTATCAGTCATATTCATCATTATTTTGTTTAGGGTTGTCACTAACAATTATTTTGGTAATCAAGTAATTTGTCGATTATTTTGACGATTAATCAATTACCGAAATAATTTTGTGGTAAAAAAAATAGAACTAAGCAAACAATAGCCTTTAAAATTACTTAAAATAGGCTACATATATAATAACAATGAGGCAATAATTTTTGGTTCAAATAGTCAAGTCAAGTTACCTTCATTTATAAAGTGCTTTTCAGAATATAGATTGTTTCAAAGCAGATTTACCGTGATAATAGGAACTTGATGGAAGAGAGATTGTTTTGGCTGTACATCAGCTCTAGAAAGTTATTGTTCAGCTAAAGTAAGTTTTTGATTTGTATAAAACTGAAAGAGAAAGAGATTACACAATTATGAATTGTTTTACTCTTCATGAAAAGAAAAGCCAGAATTCAATATAGCTGCAAGCAGCGAGGACGGGCCCAAGCCCCAGGGCAACTGTCCACGGCAGGCATAAAATATCAACAACAAAGATATATCAAAAGCAAGTAATCATATGGTTTTATAGAACTTCAATTTCTGTGTGGTTTTGCCTGCATTACAGCAGGATACAAAATTTCTTATGACTTAGGATATGTTTCTATCAGTTTTAGTGACAAAATAAAGGTATATATCCAGTTCATTTGTAGGGCACTGCCCACATAGTTTTATATAATTAGTTTAATAATAAGGTAAAAAAAATCTATATTTAAAAAAAAGATAAATACAGTGAATGAGGCATATTCAATCGACATAGTTCTTTTACATTTACCCGCTTTAAATGCATATTGCCTGCCGTGGACAGTTGCCCTGGGGCTTGGGCCCGTCCTCACTGCTTGCAGCTATATTGAATTCTTGCTTTTCTTTTCATGAAGAGTAAAACAATTCATAATTGTGTAATCTCTTTCTGTTTCATTTTTATACATGATATATGTGACCCTGGACCACAAAACCAGTCATAAGTCACACGGGTATATTTGTGGCTATAGCCAACAATAAATACATTGTATGGGTCAAAATTATTGATTTTTCTTTTATGCCAAAAATCATTAGGGTATTAAGTAAAGATCATGTTCCATGAAGATATTTTGTAAATTTCCTACCATAAATATATCAAAAATGTATTATTTGTAGTAATATGCATTGCTAGGGACTTCATTTGGACAACTTTAAAGGCGATTTTCTCAATATTTTGATTTTTTTTGCACCCTCAGATTCCAGATTTTCACATAGTTGTATCTCAGCCAAATATTGTCCTATCCTAACATACATCAATGGAAAGCTTATTACTTTCAGATTATGTATAAATCTCAATTTCAAAAAATTGACTTTATGACTGGTTTTGTGGTCCAGGGTCACATATTGACAACTAAGTTTATAGCTTCTGTCCAATCTGTTTCAATTAGCTGAGGGATTATTTAAAAATAATCAGGTATCCATCTAGCACGTTGTGCAAATCAATGGTCACTTTTGGATTTTAAATTCCTGCCTTCAATGACTGATGACTGATTGATTGATGACTGATTTATCATCAAACTCAAGGTTTTTGTCAGGCTGTCAGTAGGTAAAACTGGTTCAGATTTTCAAGGGAACAAGATAAGAAAGTGGTTCATGCTATAGTATGTGCTGACAAGGTGCACTGCAAACACTAACAAAAGTGAAGGCTGTATTACAGGCTGTCAAAAGTGCCAATGAGGTTATGAAATCAAGTGCAACAGGTGTCTTAGGTCACAATCATGAGTCATTTTTTACAACTGGAAAATCTTGCTGTGCTGAAGATATTCTGAGCACAATTTTTTTTTAGTAAACAATGTTATAGAGAAATCAGCCAAAATGTAGTTTGGAGAATCAACAGTAAGAACAAAAGAAAATGAGAATTTACAAAATTTTGCCATTAAATATTATTCCAGTCACTTAAATGTAGGCGTGAAAAACATAACTTTTTACACCCAGCTTAACAGTCCATTTTAAATGACTTGGGATAGATTCTGCTAGGAATAGTTGTGTGGGCACTCTGTAATTTTTTACAGAACTTCTCTTCCAGATGTTTTCTATATGTTGCAATCTTTCTGTTTGTACCTCAAAACATATTTCATGGAAAAGTGCAGCTCTGGGTCATCCTGATATACATGTTATAGAGAGATGCATATGCTATAGTATATGCACTGTAAGATGAAAATAAACATTATATACTACATGGTATTACATGGACAAGCAAGTAATACTGCTCAGGGAATGCTGCTGAAATCAGTGGATAATCAGACACAGTTTGGAATCAGGTACAATTTCTAGACCAAATGATAAACCAGAGTGACAAATTGGTTACTTCCAAACAGTTGTTGACAGTTAATAGTTCATATTTATTTATTATAGTCCATATGTTCAGTTACTGAAGTTCTCTCTGTTTCTTTCCATGTTTAGTCCTTAGCCCTGAATCTCCAGCTAACATGAGGATTAAAGTCACAAACAGCTGATTACAAATATGCACGTCATAAGACATTTAACATTTAATCAGAAAACAAAACAATAAAATGTTGCGTTAAATACCATTTTAGACCTCTAAAAAGAACAGAAAAGTTGCTGGAGTTTATAAAAACAACTCAAGTGTCTTTATTATGTATAACTTCAGACATATCAATAAACATTGATTTATAATTTCCAGATTTCAGAAGTCACAACATATAACTCGTTCTTCCTCATTTTACATCTTATGTTGTTGTATCATACTGTAGCCTATATGTTGGAGTTTAAGAAAAAAATGGCCCCAGTATTGAAAATAATTTCACTAACAGATGCTTGCAAAAGGAGTGAAGGGTTTGTAAAACTATTTGGTGTGGGTGTGTCTAAAGTCATACTGAAAGTGAAAGCAGCTCAGTCCTACAAGTCTTTGTGTGGTTGTACTCTCCATTCCTTGTATGGCAAGCCGTTTTAACATTTAATCCTTAAAACATGCTAGTATCTATTTTCATGCTACTAGTACTTATTTTTATATACTAGTATATATTCAATTAAGTACTAGTACTTACTCATAGCTACTAGTGCTTATTCGTTAGGTACTAGTGCCTATTCATTAGATATTAGTACCTATTAAATAAACACTAGTACTTACTCATTAGTTACTAGCACTTATTATTAGATACTAGTACTAATTTATTAGATACTAGCACCTATTAAATAGATACTAGTACTTATTTCGATAGTGACTAGTAACTATTATTTTTTTACTAGTAACACATTTAAAATTGTTGCCATTGACTTCAATGGGGATCTGTCATTCCGATATCAGCTATGCAGTTCTGACTAGTATGTATTCCAATTGTGACTAGTGCATATTTATTAAATACTAGTAGTTATTCATTAGATACTAGTACCTATTAAATATATACTAGTACCTATTAAATGGATACTAATACTTATTCATTAGCTACTACTTATTCATTAGATAATAGTACCTATTAAATATATACTAGGACCTTTACTAGTACCTATTAAATATATACTAGTACCTATTAAATATATACTAGGACCTATTAAATAGATACTAGTACTTATTCATTAGACACTAGTATCTTTTTAATTGTAACTAGTAAGATTTCTTATCAAATTTCCTTTTACAAATAGTCATATTTATTTTCTTAAAGCTAACTGAAACAACATAAAACCAACCAATTTCTTTAATTGTTTGCATTTCTGAAACAATATGTTGAACACTAAAGTTGTAACCTTCCTAAAAACAGACTAAACAGAGTTTGAGTAAAATAAAAATAAATAAATAAATAAATAAAATAAAAACTGAATTAGAATGAATGAATAAATGTAATTTAAAAACTAATAAACATTTTAGTCAAAATGCTCTTGTCATGGTAGTTTTTCTGCAATGTCAAACATGTTAGGCCATTTGGGACTACATTTGGAAAGATATATATGATTAAGCATCTTCTGGTTCCAGTTGTGTAACATTACATTGAAATTATACCAGTTTATACTTTAACTCAACTACAGTGCCTTATAGTGGGGTAAGTTAAAACGCTGGCTTTACCCCATAGCATGTGGCTCACTTTGCCCCATAGCTGCCATTTTGGATAAAACTAGTTCGCTTATCAATTCTGGCTAATATTTAGCTAAATTATTTGCATGGTTTTATACATTGCTAGATCACCAATATGGATCATAAATACTTTAGACCTGGACAAATTTGCTTTGATGCAACCGACATTACATTTGTTATGCTAAAATTTTACTCTGACAAGCCAAAAACAGTTTTTAAAGTAAATGGGTGCCTTCCACTCCTTATTAAAGCTTCTCATTTTCACAGTCTGGCAGAAATGATGGGTGGTTTCAAAATATATGGTCACATGACAATAAAAGTGTACAGATACCAAGATAAAGGGGGTGAAAATGTAACACAGTTTGTGTGGAAATGTGACACACTGTTTCCACTTAGCTGCTTTATTCATGTATTTATGCATGATAATAAATATTAGTGAGTTTAGTGGGGTACTTCAGTAAAACAAAGGAAGCTAGTTATACATTGCCTGTGAGGTTATGTGAGGTTTATATGAAGAAAAAACTTAAAGAAGCACACTTACTATCAGAAGTATTTAATGTTCAATTCTATAATAATAATGATGTAATCTTCACCACTGGATGGCAGTATAATGCACCTGAGTAGTATTTGCTATGTTAAATATTTATTAACAGTTGATTTTAATCATATTAACATATGATATAATCTAGAGATCTCACTTCTTAAGTATTTAGCCTTATAAGTCATCCAGTCCTCCAGTCATCTATCCACTGCCTGCAAAAGATGCAAAAGATAAGAACTCTCACTTCACAGCCAGTATCATGTTAGCGATCTTCACTCCAGTTGCTCACCTGTTTACATCCTTGTCATCGCTTAATAAAATTGATTGTCTGCATTTTTCTGTTCCGTGATAGGAGACCAGACCAACATGCAACACAAAACAGGTCCTCATGATACTGGCAATCCACCACCAGATCCGTTTGCCGAACTCGTCCAGGCACTTCACCACGTTCTACAACGATTATGAACTTCAGTTCCGCACTCTGGCTGCCACTCTACTTGCCGCTTATTGGCAAGGCCTGAATACCAACATGCACCAGCAAATGCCGATATATGATGACGTGATTGGCCTAGCGAGCTTTATACAACGATCTATTAGAATCTCCCAACATCTCACTGCCTGCATTCCAGAAAATCCCACACTGCATCCTCCACCCACCTCAACATCATTCGCCCATCCAGCACCAGAGCTTATGCAAATTGATTCAACCCATCTTTCACAAGCGGAGAGTCAACAAAAAAATGAAAAACTGAGTTTTTACTGTGGTGCAGAGGGTCATCTTCTTCTTGCCTGTCCCATCCGACCACCACACCCAGTGGTGAGTACCATTTTACACCTCCTTCAATTACACCTCTAGTGCACACAGATGTCTTAGTGATGACACCCCATCATTCTGTTTCAGCGAAAGCTCTGGTAGATTCTGGATCTGCTGGAAACTTCATGTCCCTCGAACTACTGCGCAAGCTTTATCTTCAACGTAAAAACATCAGGCACTGCACCCCAACTGTGACACATTTCATTCATGGTGCTGGAGGGATCTACAGCTGACCTCATCCTGGGACACCCATGGATGCTGCAACATTTGCCTTCCACCCACTGGAGGACTGGTGATGTAAAACAGTGGAGTGAATGCTGTTTTAATAATTGTCTTCAATCCATCCAGAAACCTTCTGTCAGACCTTCTGTTCAGAAACAACCTTCTTCTTCATCAAAGAATGCTACAGTCTGTTCAACCACCATTGAGAGTCCCGTGACCTCTAAGAAACAGGAGATTCCTCTTGATTACCGGGCGTTCCAGGATGTATTCAGCAAGCAGCTGGCGACTAAACTCCCACCTCACCGACCATGGGAGTGTGCAACCGACCTGCTTCCAGGGGCTACTCCAGCCAAGGGTAAAGTATACCCACTGTCCATCCTTGAACAGAAGGCCATGGAGGAGTACATCGAGGAGGCCCTAAAGCAAGAATTCATCCATCCATCAACTTCCCCTGACGCTTACAGTTTGGAAAAAAGGACAGAGGCTACCGCTCTCTCAATGCCCAAATGGTCAAGTTCAGATACACTCTTCCTCTGGTCCCATCCGCCCTGGAACAGTTGCGTGGAGTATGCTTATAACCTTCCCAGTTCACCTTCGTCTTGTCTGTTGTTCATTCCTGGACACTTACCCGACTACCCACCTGTGTATACCTACCTGTGCGATCCTCTCTCGAACTGTCCAACCTTCAGTCTTCAGTCTTCTGATATCTTCAGCCTGCCAGTCATCCAGTCATCTAGTCTTCTATCCACTCTGCCTGCAAAAGATAAGAACTGTCACTTCACAGCCAGTATCACATTAACGATCTTCACTCCAGTTACTCACCTGTTTACATCTTTGTCGTCTTTTAATATACTCTGTTTGGATTTGACATTTGTCTGCATTCTTCTGTTCCGTGACAACTGGTCAAAATGTTAAGAGTAATTAAGATTTGTTTATGCTTTGTTTTGTTTATTCTCTTTTATGTTCAGCAAAGCTGCATTTATTTGAACAAAAATATAGTAAAAATATTGTAAAATGTTATTACAATTTAAAAGAACGGTTTCTACTTGAACGTATTTAAAATGTAATTTAGTCCTGTGACAATATCATAGCTGACTTTTAGCATCATAACACCAGTCTTCAGTGTCACATGATCCTTTAGAAATCATTCTAGACATAGAAATACAATGAATACACAATGACACCCTGATTGTGTATGACATTATTAAGGGGATAGGCTCTGTAAAAAGACAGGAGTCACCATGCAAGATCAGAGCTGAAATTTTCCCTACGAATAAAACATTAAAAACACATAACAAATATAGGTGACTTGACGTGGAAACAAAACTCATTTAATGTGACATATAACATGCAACATACGACGCCAACAGCGTAGCATGTTTATAAAAAATGCTACACAATATAATCACTGAATATGCACACTAAACTCTATTTATTCCTGCAGGTAGATGGAGCTGTCCCAATGTCTGCTGTAATCGAACTATTTTTGGTAGTTGTAATATATTTCAGCTTGCATCTACTATAGACATTATAAAAGGATGCACTCATGCTCGTATGTGTTATTTTCCCTCAACTTTTGGAACGGTTTGTCTTTCAGAGAGACAAAGAGAAGAGTTAATTAGGAGAGGTATTTCAAAGTATTTTTTAAATAACCAGAAACATTTTTTTGTCATCAACCTATATAATTTGTTTTGTGTCTTTAAAATATTGTGCTGCTAAAACATAATATGAATTCATTATATAACGTTTACAAAGCACATATTATATTTCACACCTCATGTGACATAATAATCACATTACTAAGTGGCTTTAGAGACAAAGTCCAGCCTTCGTTTCCTTTTATTTGCTAATTAAACAGAATATACCAAAACTAAAAAGAATAGTTGTTCCAAATCTGTATGAATTTCTTTCTTCTGCTGAACACAAAAGAAGATATTTTGAAGAATGTCAGTAACCAAACAGTTGATAGGTCTTATTGACTGTCATAGTATTTCTTTCCATTCAGTCCATAAACTGTCTGGTTACTGACATTCTTTAAAATATCTTCTTTTGTGTTCAGCAACCTCAGGGTGAGTAAATTATGACAGAGTTTTAAATTTTGAGTGACCTATCTACAGGTGCTGGTCATATAATTAGAATATCATCAAAAAGTTGATTTATTTCACTAATTCCATTCAAAAAGTGAAACTTGTATATTATATTCATTCATTACACACAGACTGATATATTTCAAATGTTTATTTCTTTTAATTTTGATGATTATAACTGACAACTAAGGAAAATCCCAAATTCAGTATCTCAGAAAATTAGAATTGTGAAAAGGTTCAATATTGAAGACACCTGGTGCCACACTCTAATCAACTAATTAACTCAAAACACCTGCAAAGGCCTTTAAATGGTCTCTCAGTCTAGTTCTGTAGGCTACACAATCATGGGGAAGACTGCTGACTTGACAGTTGTCCAAAAGACGACCATTGACATCTTGCACAAGGAGGGCAAGACACAAAAGGTCATTGCAAAAGAGGCTGGCTGTTCACAGAGCTCTGTGTCCAAGCACATTAATAGAGAGGCGAAGGGAAGGAAAAGATGTGGTAGAAAAAAGTGTACAAGCAATAGGCATAACCGCACCCTGGAGAGGATTGTGAAACAAAACCCATTCAAAAATGTGGGGGACATTCACAAAGAGTGGACTGCAGCTGGAGTCAGTGCTTCAAGAACCACTACGCACAGACATATGCAAGACATGGGTTTCAGCTGTCGCATTCCTTGTGTCAAGCCACTCTTGAACAACAGACAGCGTCAGAAGCGTCTCACCTGGGCTAAAGACAAAAAGGACTGGACTGCTGCTGAGTGGTCCAAAGTTATGTTCTCTGATGAAAGTAAATTTCAGGGTCCCAGAGTCTGGAGGAAGATGGGAGAGGCACACAATCCACGTTGCTTGAGGTCCAGTGTAAAGTTTCCACAGTCAGTGATGGTTTGGGGTGCCATGTCATCTGCTGGTGTTGGTCCACTGTGTTTTCTGAGGTCCAAGGTCAACGCAGCCATATACCAGGAAGTTTTAGAGCGCTTCATGCTTCCTGCTGCTGACCAACTTTATGGAGATGCAGATTTCATTTTCCAACAGGACTTGGCACCTGCACACAGTGCCAAAGCAACCAGTACCTGGTTTAAGGACCATGATATCCCTGTTCTTAATTGGCCAGCAAACTCACCTGACCTTAACCCCATAGAAAATCTATGGGGTATTGTGAAGAGGAAGATGCGATATGCCAGACCTAACAATGCAGAAGAGCTGAAGGCCACTATCAGAGCAACCTGGGCTCTCATAACACCTGAGCAGTGCCACAGACTGATCGACTCCATGCCACGCCGCATTGCTGCAGTAATTCAGGCAAAAGGAGCCCCAACTAAGTATTGAGTGCTGTACATGCTCATACTTTTCATGTTCATACTTTTCAGTTGGCCAAGATTTCTAAAAATCCTTTCTTTGTATTGGTCTTAAGTAATATTCTAATTTTCTGAGATACTGAATTTGGGATTTTCCTTAGTTGTCAGTTATAATCATCAAAATTAAAAGAAATAAACATTTGAACTATATCAGTCTGTGTGTAATGAATGAATATAATATACAAGTTTCACTTTTTGAATGCAATTAGTGAAATAAATCAACTTTTTGATGATATTCTAATTATATGACCAGCACCTGTATATGAAAACTTGCATAAATCTCTTTATGAGGGTTTGGCTTTTGTAGCTTTGGCAGCCTCTGCTGGTAGATATCCTTACTACACCATTATGTGGACAAATGTAAAGGAGAATAGCTAAAGGAGAAGTATTATAGACCTCCTTAAAGGTCACACAAAGTGTTTTGAAGATAAAGAAAGTTACACAAAGTGATTTTAAAGTTTTATTAAAACAATTGCTGAATATAAAGACCCATGATGACTGGGTGTTTACACTAAAGTCTCACAGCAGACACGCCCCTTTCCAACAGAGCGCTCTAATCAGAGGGCTCAAATAATTGTAGAAAATGACCTTTTATTTCTAAATTATGACCATTTTTGTTGAAGTGCACCTCAAATGCAGTTCATGACCCCTTTAAATTGAAACACTGTTTTATTGAATTACAGCTTTAGCAGCAGTGCGGTTTGTTTAAAACTTACAGGATGTTCATGTTCAGAACAAGTATTAATATTCTTAGTTGGTAGCAGATTCTTGTGCAGGCAATGTTGTTTTTGGTGTTGTTGTATTTGTCTGTGTGCTTCATGTCTGCCACAGTTCCAGCTCTGCTTATCTTATATCTATTCTAGACATTTTGTGGCTGTCCCCAACTCCACATGTTTCTTTCTGCTAATTATCACACCTCTTTTTTAAAGCATTTCACAGAAGTGAAATGAGGGGATTTCATGACACTTTAATTCAATAAGAAACATAGTTGAACATGGCACATTAGCATTAGCTGAAATATTTTCAGTTGCTGGGAAACAATACTTAGTATATCATAAAATATCACACACTTGTTAAGAACTCTGATACACAAATGTTAACATAACAGAAGACAAAGAGGAAAAACTCTTCACTGTGTTAAAGTCAGGGTTGCCAACTCTCACGCATCTGGCGTGACACTCACGCTTTCAGCATCAATCTCACACTCTCACGCACACGCAAGAAATATCACGCCAAAATCAATTTTTCTCCCCTCTCAATCCGTTAATTTTCTGTTGATGACTAGATTAGACCACAGCGTAATAATGACAGGAGAGGAGTTTATGGCCCACAGCTGTAACATCTGCCTACAACGCTCTCACTGCAGTATTCTCTGATCGTTGATTCGCTGAAAACCTTGCACCTGATACGTCAGTTGCGTGTGAAAGTTCAGAGAGAGTTCAGAGCACAGGTTCGGAGTCGGAGCCCACTGATGCGCATTTGAAAGTTAACTTTGGATGACAATCAAGGTAAGCACTAGCAGATAATAAAATGGTGTGCCTTGTCACTACAGATGTAGCCTTGCCTAATCAGTCGAGAGTACAGACTTTCAACTATAGTTGCAAACGTTGTCTGACGTGCGTTATGTGGGCTAGCTAATTGCTCAATAAAAATAGGCAGATGAGCTTGCTGAAATATTTCAAAAGAAAGACGCAGATGGAGGATGGACATGGAGAGGAGAAGAATCAAGAAGAGCTTCAGCAGGTAAGCTAGTCACATAATTATGTTCAGTTGTTTGTTAGCAAAAAGAAAAATGTTACATTAGGCTACCTATTCATTAAAAGATGGACAGTGTGCCCTCCACCTAATACCCCACCACAACTCAAAATATGAACCTGTCTTACCAATGTTGTTAGCACAGGAAAATCAAGGCATGTAATTTTAATGGAGATGTCCTGGGTTATGATTAGGCTACCAGGCTGCAGGTTTTAAACCTAGCCTACCTTTTAGATTGAGGAAAGAGTGGAGAAAGACAATGAAGAAGTGGTGGTGTTGAATGAGGAGGAGGAGGAGGAGGAGCAGGAGAAGGAGGATGAGGAGCAGGAGAAGGAAGATACAAGCACAGACCCTACAATCAAGCAGAACAAAAAGGCAAAATCAGGGGCCACTGCTTACAATTCCAAATTTATCAGTGCCTGGACTAAAGAGTGGCCTTTCATTAAACCAGGCACAACTGAATCTCACTTTTGGTGTGAAGTCTGCCGGCATGAGTTGGAATGCAAGCATCAGGGCAGGGCAGATGTTCAGTGGCATATCACCAGAGAGAGTCACATCAAAAAACAAAAAATCCTTGACAGTACCAAAAAAAATAGATAGATTTCTTTGTTCGAAGGCTGAAGAGATGAATCTGTGACCCTGGTCAGCCACAATATCCCATTAGCCTTTGCAGATCACCTCAGCCCGCTATTCAAAGAATGCTTTCCTGATTCTAAAATTGCCAAGAAATATTGTTCCACAAGAACAAAAACATCAGCCATCATCAACAAGGCAATTAGTCCTTATTTGCTGAACGAGCTGGCGAGCAACATGAGGAGTAAACCATTCAGTCTGTCGACAGATGGCTCTAATGATACAGGTGACCTTTTTATTATTTCCCTCTCCCATTAGGCTTTTACATGGTGCTTGAATCCAACATCTAATCAATCCAACATAGAATAGGTATAATGACAAGTTGTGCATTGCTTGAACTGCAACTTTACTGTTACTGTTTACTGACAATGACGATGGTAGATTCATCATCTTGTTCTTAAGGAAAGGAAAAGATGAACCCTTTGACTTTCAAAATCTGGGAGACCAATGGGGTTGCCCATAGATTTTTGGATATGGGCATAACAACTGGAGAACGCTGTGGAACTGCAGCAACCATATTCCATAAGCCTGTTCACGTCATGCTTGCCACGCCAGAGTCACCGGCCAAGATAGCTGCTACTCCTGTGTCCTCCAAAAAGATGGCCGCCACGCCGGAGTCTCCGGCCAAGATGGCCGCCACACCAGAGTCTCCAGCCAAGATGGCCGGCACTCCAGAGTCTTGTCCCATTATGGCCACCACACCAAAGTGTGCAGCACTGACCATTGTGGCCATGGCAATTATGTGTGTTTGGGCCACACACGCATCCACGCCAGCCCCTGACCAGACTCCAGAGATAGCTCTGGGGTGGCCATGGTATGTCACAGTTTGTTTTTGTTTTTGTTTTGTTTCATGTTTATGTGTCATGTCTTTTATTTTAAAGTTTATTCAGTCCTGTTTTCTCATTGGTTGTCTTGATTATTCACAGGTGTTCCTTGTTTGGTAATTAGTCTTTGTGTATAAATAGTTTCCATTGTCTCTGGTCGAGAATTGTCTGTGTAACCCATTGTTTGGTGAGTTGTCACGGACGCAATAACTAATGCACAGATAATCACAAGTTAATGTATGACTCAAGAAGAACTAAACCATGTTTACTGCATCAGCAACAAATGGACATTTTATATGATTAACAGATTAAGTTATATATGAATTGCTATTAATTAAATGTGTCATCATGTATTAATTCCCTAATAACATATTATATTAACTAATAATGTAAATTCATTTGTTAATTACCACAATGATCAATTAGCTAATGATTTGCAAAGGTATCATTATGTTGAGGTACATGACTGTTAACTAATTGTTAAGCAATAAGACATTGAGGTTATGGGTTTTGAATCAATTTTGAATTTGTTAACGGTCATGTTAACTGACACATTCTTGGTTAAGCATGGATTAATGCATATTAGTGCAACGTATTGTAAAGTGTTACCCATAAATCACAAAGGTAACGTTATTAGGCTACAGCACTTTACTTATGATTTCTGTGCATTTGCTTCAGAGCTTTTGTGGTGGAGCAGGGTCTGCAAGGAAAGGTGACAGCGACATTTTTGTGGGAAAAAAGCGAAAACCTGAAACAAAAGGTCACAATGTATTCACTTTGGATGCATTTATCTAGAGTGTTCATGCATAGCTATGTCATATGACAAAACAAATTGCATTTTGATTGTTTTACTAAAATGGTTTCATTTTCAGTAAAAAAAAAAAAAAAAAGTAATATAATTAAGTATTGGTCAGCATTTGACATTATTGTGAGTAAGTACTGGGGTGGGCTAGCAATGCAATTCATGTTGGGGTAATCTTAATTTTTAATTAGTGATACTTACATTTTTCGAGTATAAAATCAACAGTCTTCTCCAAAGGTGAGATCTTTGAGCAGCTGCCTGACGTCTCCTTTGTGCAGACATTACAAACATTGCAAACGCTGAAGAAAACCGTACTAGGTAGGGTTGTTGAATTACTGATGTTATGAGGTTTAGTGTACCTGTCCCGAGCTCACTCTTCTCCCTTTTCTGATCACATATCACATCAGAAAGGCATTTACTTTCAATAAAAATGAAGAAAAGATTCTAAAAGTGGAAATAAAGTGCCTAACGAAATGTTTAATAAAAATAAAAGTATTTATTGGGTATGGTTAGGGGTAGGTGTAGGGACGGCATTTAATCATTTTCATAAATATAATCATTTACACTCTATGTTATTATTGCATCCTGTTAATGTACAACAATACAAAGGTGCAAATAGTATGTATCTGCCAAAATAAAGTATAAATAGCATATAATTTCTATTTACACATATTGCAAAGAACTGCTACTTTTACATGGTATAAATAGAATATATCACTATTTTTACTTCGCGTAAATAACATCTGTTGCTAAGAAAATATTCTATTTTCACTTATATAATAGCCGCTGCCATAAAATAAAGAAATTACCAACATGTTAAAAAGATCACGATTTTGGGTTTTCGTGATCAAAAATAATATCTTTAAGGATAAAACTGTGGGTCAGATTAGTAGGGTAAAAAATATAATAACTTAAATCAACCTAAAATGTATTGGTTATACTAGTCACAAAATAAATGGGCTGCTGTTTCTTCAATAAGACCCCAAAATGAACAAAATTGGTCAGACGTCCACTGGGGCAGTCTTTGTCCAATGACAATTCGCCATGGTGGCAAATCTCAGACAAGTTTTCGGCGGCAATGTGGATTGATGTAATTGGTAGACGTTGCGCTGCAAATTTAAAAAAAAAAAACAATCAAAAGCATCAGAACAGCATCGCTTTACTAAACAGCCTTTAAATGGCAGGAGGAATCATGCACATCAAAAACAGGTAAAGCAACAAATTAATATTACTCAACATATCCTAGCTTTTTACAGAAAATTTTCAGATGTAACACCCTTTGTAATCATTAACATTTTCATAAGTAACCAATTTTAATTACATATTTTTTTCAGTAACTGTAACTGATTTCAGTTACATTTATTTTGTAATTAAATTATGTAATCTAATTTTATGTAACTAGTTACTCCCCAACACTGGTTCTGTGTAGCTGCTTAGCAAGACAATAACAGATGAAGCATGTTCCAATTCTCCATGCTAGAGAGACAATAGTGGATTGACCAAGTTCTGAATGTCTAGCCCAGAGAGGCAGAAGATAAACATACATTTGCTACAAGGTTAAGCTCTGGAAAGCAAACCTTCTCTTCAAGGTTCCTTCGTCTGCTTGTTCCAGATGGTTAAGGACCTTCTGTGCCTACTTCAGGGCCTCATCTGCGTGTTCCAGATTTAAGGACCCTTTGGTGCTCCCAGAGATCAGCATCCATTCTCACTGTACACAAATAACTGAACCTCTAAAGACCACTCAGTCAAGCTTTTGAAGTTTGCAGACGACACCACAGTCACTGGCCTCATCCAGGATGGTGATGAGGCTGCATATAGACAAGAGGTCGAACAACGGGCTGTCTGGTGCGGTCATAACAACCTGGAGCTGAACACACTCAAAACAGTGGAGATGGTCGTGGACTTCAGGAGAAACACCCCATTACTCACCTCACTCACCATCATACACAGCACTGTGGAATCAGTGGAGTCATTCAGGTTCCTGGCCACCACCATCTCTCAGGACCTGAAGTGGGACACTCACAGTGACACTCACATTGTGGAAAAGGCCCAGCAGAGGTTGTACTTCCTGAGGAGCTGAGGAAGTTCAACCTGCCACAGGAGCTGTGCTGACACGTTCTACTCAGCCATCATTGAGTCTGTCCTGTGTTCATCTGTAACTGTTGGTTTGGTTCAGCCACCAAATCAGACATCAAGACACTACAACAGTCAGTCCGGACTGCGGAGAGGATTATTGGTGCCTCCCTGCCCATCCTCAAGGATCTGTACTCTTCCAGAGTAAGGAAAAGGGCAGGTAAAATCATCACAGACTCAACTCGCCCCAGCCACAAACTATTTGAACTGTTTCTGTCCAGACGACGCCACAGATAACTAGACACAGGAACAGTTTCTTCCCACATTTCCCTCTTGAACAGTTAAATGCCTTCCAGTTCAATACCCCAATTTTTTGTTGAATATCCTTGTAAATTAATTTAGTCCTATTTATTCATATTATTCGCAATACTGTAAATATACAGTTAAAAAAGTGTAATTTTACATGTAATTGTCTGTGTTTTAGAGAAAAAGTCCATCCTGTCCATAAAGTCCACACATTTTGTCATGATGACTTGCTGTCTAACAAAATGTACAAAATCTTAATGGAACACATGAAAATGGGCATAAATCTCTTGAAGGGATAGTTCACCCAAAAATGAAAATTCTGTCATCATTTACTCACCCTCATGTTGTTCCAAACCTGTATGAGTTTCTTTCTTTGGTTACCGTCAACTGTCTGGTTACCCATATTCTTCAAAATATCTTCTTTTGTGTTCAACGGAAGAATAGAAACTCATTTAGGTTTGGAACAACAAGGGTGAGTAAATGATGACAACATTTTCATTTTTGGGTGAACCTTTAATGAGGGTTTGGCTTTAAAGCTTTGGCAGCCTCTGCTGGTAGATATTCTAACTACACCATTATGTGGACAAAGATGAAGAAAATGCTAATAGATAGCTCTTTACAGGTATTATAGACCTCCTTAAAATCACTTTGTTTATAACAGCAAGTTTGACATTACTATTTTATTTACATGTCTGCAACAGGATGTCAAAGCCTGAAAAGCCATTATCTGTTCATTCAAAGTCAGCATGAAACAGAAGTTGTGATAGTATTCTGTAGTATCTGAGTAAAATGACTTCTCGAACAAGAGAAAATGTAGGGTGAGAGTTGATTTTGTCCATATAGAATTTAATTGGATTTAATTGGATAGATGGACCCCTTTGAATAACATAGGGTTCATAGACAATTGGAAAAGCTTTTGGGGCAGACCTGTTGAAAAGAGATGGTATCCATCCCTCCTGGGGTGGTGCCGCTCTTCTCTCTAGTAATTTGGCACATAGTCTTAAAGCTAAACCTTAACTAATTAGGGCCCAGGTCAGGAAGCAGACGGACGGGCGTACGTCACAAAAGTCAGATAAATCTCAGCACATAGAGACTCTTTCATCTAGATATTATCACATAGAGACTGTGTCTGTTCCACGAATTAGTAAATACAAAAAACCACCAAAACTATTCAACGGTAAAAATGTAATTGATGTCCAACAAATAAACAACAGATATAATACAGATGAACAAATGATAAAGCTCGGGCTGCTGAATATTCGATCCCTTTCCTCAAAAACGCTTATTGTTAATGATATGATTACAGATAATAATCTAGATGTGCTGTGTTTGACAGAAACCTGGCTAAAACCTGACGACTACATTACTTTAAATGAGTCCACCCCACAAGATTATTGTTATAAACACGAGCCGTGTCTGAAAGGTAAATGGGGAGGGGTTGCTGTAATTTATAATAATATCTTCAGTATTACTCAGAAGTCTAGTTTCAAATATAATTTCTTTGAAGTTTTGGTGCTTTACGTAACGTTATGTAGTGAAATTGATAAATCCCGTTTAACATTTGTGTTGGCTACTGTATACAGGCCACCAGGGCACAATACACACTTTATCAGATAATTTGCTGATTTTCTATCAGAGTTAGTACTGGCTACAGATAAAGTCCTAATTGTTGGTGATTTTAATATCCATGTAGACAATGAAAAAGCATTGGAACTGGCATTTAGAGACATTCTAAACTCTATTGGAGTTAGGCAACAAGTGTCAGGACCCGCTCATCGCCATAATCATACTTTAGACCTAATATTGTCACATGGAATAAATGCTGATACCGTTGAAATTCTGCAGCAGAGCGATGACATCTCAGATCATTACCTAGTATCATGTATACTCAATTTAGCAAAGGCTGCAAAGCCGTCCCCTCGCTTCAAATATGGCAGGACTATCACTGCTGCGACTAAAGATTACTTTGTAAATAATCTTCCTCATCAGTTTCATCTCCTCAGCATCCCAGATAGCCTAGAGGAACTCGATGTTGCAACAGAAACTATTGACTCTCTCTTTTCCCGCACTTTAGACACAGTTGCTCCCCTGCGCTTAAAGAAGATTAAAGAAAATAGTCCAACGCCGTGGTACAACTAGCACACCCGGGCCCTTAAAACAGCAGCCAGAAAATTGGAGAGCAGCTGGAAGAAAACAAAACAACTGGAAGTTTTTCGCATTTCGTGGAAAGAGAGCATGATTTCATACAGAAAGGCCGTAAAAAACTGCTAGATCTGCTTATTTCTCGACTCTCTTAGAAGAAAACAAACACAACCCTAGTTGAATTTAATCGATACAGTGGCTAAATTAACCAAAAATAAAGCTTCAACTTCTGATGTCTGCCAACAGCACAACAGTAAAGACTTTCTTTACTTGTAAGATTGATAATATTAGGAAAAAAATTATAACCATGCAGCCGACTACTACTGTATAACATCAGACAGAGCATTGTAGTGTCACTGAGGAAAAATTCCATTCATTCACTGCTATAGGAGAAGAAGAATTGGCTAAACTCGTTAAATCATCAAAATCAACAACATGTATGCTCGACCCTATACCGACTAAACTACTGAAAGAGATGCTTCCAGAGGTCATAGATCCTCTTCTTAATATTATTAATTCATCCTTGACTTTAGGATATGTACCGAAAACTTTTAAGTTGGCTATTATTAAACCACTTATTAAAAAAAACGCAACTTGATCCTACAGAATTAGTCAATTACAGGCCAATCTTAAATCTACCCTTTCTGTCAAAAATACTAGAAAAGGCAGTGTCCTCACAATTATGCTCCTTTTTAGAAAGAAATGGTATCTGTGAGGATTTCCAGTCAGGATTTAGACCGTATCATAGTACTGAAACTGCTCTCATTAGAGTTACAAATGATTTACTCTTATCATCCGATCGTGGCTGTATATCTCTGTTAGTGTTACTCGATCTTAGCACTGCATTCGATACTATCGACCACAACATTCTTTTGAATAGACTCGAAAATTATGTTGGCATTAGTGGAATTGTATTGGCGTGGTTTAAATCATACTTATCTAACCGTTATCAGTTTGTAGCAGTAAATGAATAGGTGTCACACCGATCACAAGTTCAGTATGGAGTACCGCAAGGCTCAGTGCTAGGACCTTTTCACCCTGTACATGCTACCACTGGGAGATATCATTAGGAAGCATGGCGTTAGTTTTCATTGTTATGCTGACGATACTCAGCTCTATATTTCTTCACGCCCTGATGAAACTTGCCAATTTACAAGATTAACGGGATGCATAGCTGGTATAAAAAATTGGATGACTAGTAATTTCCTGCAACTTAATTCAGAAAAAACTGAATTTTTAATTATTGGACAAAAAAACTCCACATGTAGTAACCTAAAATTCTGTCTAACACTCGATGGCTGCTCTGTCAAGTCCTCGTCATCAGTTAGGAACCTGGGTGTGCTCTTTGATACCAATCTTTCATTTGAAAGCCACGTTTCTACCATTAAAAATATATAAAAATTACGGCACATGCTTTCAAAGCAAAATGCTGAACAGTTAGTACATGCGTTCATGACCTCAAGGCTAGATTATTGTAATGCTCTACTGGGTGGTTGCCCTGCTCACTTAATAAATAAACTGCAGCTGGTCCAAAATGCAGAAGCTCGAGTTCTTACTAGAACCAGGAAGTATGACCATATTAGCCCGGTTCTGTCAACACTGCACTGGCTCCCTATTAAACATTGCATACATTTTAAAATCTTGCTAATTACTTACAAAGCACTAAATGGTTTAGCTCCCCAGTACTTGAGCGAGCTCTTAACGCATTATACTCCATCACGTCTATTGCGGTCTCAAAATTCTGGCCAGTTGATAATACCTAGAATATAAAAATCAACTGCAGGCGGTCGATCCTTTTCCTATTTAGCACCTAAACTTTGGAACAGTCTTCCTAGCATTGTTCGGGAAGCAGACACACTCTGTCAGTTTAAATCTAGACTAAAAACGCATCTCTTTACTATGGCATACACATATAATATTTTTAATTTATATTATTCAAATCAATTAAATGATTGTTTTAGGCTGCATTAATTTGGGCAGCCGGAACCGGGAACACTTCCTATAACACCTGATGTACTCGTTACATCATAAAAAGAATGGCATCTACGTTAATGTTAGTCTCTCTGTTTATCCCGAGGTTTACTGCAGTCAGCCAGATCCGGGCATGACCAATGCATCCCTGAAGTGTCTGCAGAGACCGTGTCAATTAAACTCCACCCTGTAAATGCCACATCGACACGGCATCCTCATAAACCCGTCCCTGGCGTGATGACTCCGATATTTAGAATATTCCTATTTAATAATTGTTTAATCGACATGTCATCCTCAATAAACCCGTCTCCGGCGTGATGCCTCCGATCTTTCGAATATTCCGATCTAATATTACTTCTGACCTGTAAGGCTGCCAAAATAATAATCATACACGGTTTGTTAATTGGCCAGAGGAGAACTGGCACACCGACTGAGCCTGGTTTCTCCCAAGGTTTATTTTTCTCCATTATGCCACCTGATGGAGTTTTGGTTCCTTGCCACTGTCGCCTTTGGCTTGGCTTGCTCAGTTGGGGACACAAAATTTTCAACTAAATATCCAAATAAATTTAATTACTAAACTAAATTAACTATATCAACTACATTACTTGAATATATATGATAATTGAAATGAGCTAGATGACATCACCGTTTTCTCCAGAGCGGCTGTACAGCCGAATCAAATTCTTGATTTTCTTGAAATTATTTTCCTGTTTAACACTGTGAAACTGCTTTGAAACAATCTGCATTGTAAAAAGCGCTATATAAATAAAGTTAACTTCTTGTATTCAACTTGCTGCTGCTAGGAGTGTATGCTTCCCCCTTTTTACATTCAAATAATTGCCTTAAGCAGCTCAGCGCATCCTTGTTGCTCAGCTCAGGGTGATGCTTCCCCCATTTTACGGTACAAATATACATGTATACATAAATACTCTGTAATATAATATGCTCGTTGTACTAAACTTGCTGCTACGGGTGTATGCTTCCCCCTTTTATGATCACATTTGCCTAAAGCAGCTTAAGCAACATGATGTTGCATATCCTCGATTAGGCATACTCATCTTGCGGTGACGCTTCCCCCTTAATGCTATTTAATGGCATGTTAAATGCTTAATTTGGTATATTAAGCATTTAATATGCTTAATATACCAAATATGCTTAATATACATTATAGAAACACATTGATTTCCACCCCCCGTAAGTACGATTTAGCCGCTCCAACACCCCCAAACGCACAAATCCAGTGGAGATTTCGGCCGCTCGATGGAGAAAATCGGATATTGCAATATTTTGGATATTTTTAGTGGATATACACTCACCTAAAGGATTATTAGGAACACCTGTTCAATTTCTCATTAATGCAATTATCTAATCAACCAATCACATGGCAGTTGCTTCAATGCATTTAGGGGTGTGGTCCTGGTCAAGACAATCTCCTGAACTCCAAACTGAATGTCAGAATGGGAAAGAAAGGTGATTTAAGCAATTTTGAGCGTGGCATGGTTGTTGGTGCCAGACGGGCCGGTCTGAGTATTTCACAATCTGCTCAGTTACTGGGATTTTCACACACAACCATTTCTAGAGTTTACAAAGAATGGTGTGAAAAGGGAAAAACATCCAGTATGCGGCAGTCCTGTGGGCGAAAATGCCTTGTTGATGCTAGAGGTCAGAGGAGAATGGGCCAACTGATTCAAGCTGATAGAAGAGCAACTTTGACTGAAATAACCACTCGTTACAACCGAGGTATGCAGCAAAGCATTTGTGAAGCCACAACACGCACAACCTTGAGGCGGATGGGCTACAACAGCAGAAGACCCCACCGGGTACCACTCATCTCCACTACAAATAGGAAAAAGAGGCTACAATTTGCACGAGCTCACCAAAATTGGACAGTTGAAGACTGGAAAAATGTTGCCTGGTCTGATGAGTCTCGATTTCTGTTGAGACATTCAGATGGTAGAGTCGAATTTGGCGTAAACAGAATGAGAACATGGATCCATCATGCCTTGTTAACACTGTGCAGGCTGGTGGTGGTGTAATGGTGTGGGGGATGTTTTCTTGGCACACTTTAGGCCCCTTAGTGCCAATTGGGCATGGTTTAAATGCCACGGCCTACCTGAGCATTGTTTCTGACCATGTCCATCCCTTTATGACCACCATGTACCCATCCTCTGATGGCTACTTCCAGCAGGATAATGCACCATGTCACAAAGCTCGAATCATTTCAAATTGGTTTCTTGAACATGACAATGAGTTCACTGTACTAAAATGGCCCCCACAGTCACCAGATCTCAACCCAATAGAGCATCTTTGGGATGTGGTGGAACGGGAGCTTCGTGCCCTGGATGTGCATCCCACAAATCTCCATCAACTGCAAGATGCTATCCTATCAATATGGGCCAACATTTATAAAGAATGCTTTCAGCACCTTGTTGAATGCCACGTAGAATTAAGGCAGTTCTGAAGGCAAAATGGGGTCAAACACAGTATTAGTATGGTGTTCCTAATAATCCTTTAGGTGAGTGTATTTCCACTAGGTTCTCGTGTATTATAGCCCTCATCGCATACAAAGCCCACAACAAAAATACATCCAGTAGATAAGCCAATAGTCTGTCATGTAAACTGTGTTTACAAATGTTTTAATCAAATTTGAGTATCCAGAAATATGATTTCTGGAGTATTTTGTGCTGCATCATAATTTTAAATTTTCTTAAGATTGCACCCCTGCAGGTAAAAAAAAAAAAAAAAAAAAAAAAAAAAGTATGCAAGTTAATAGACACATCTTTGCTGAAATGTATTGTGCTGTTGTGTTTGTTGTTAACAGGCATGTTTATTTTCTCTGCCTTAGGATTGCAAGTGTTCTGAGACAAGTGAGGGAGTGGGAAACTTGGCCATGGTTGTTCCTCATGGATGAGGTGTTGGGACAGGCATTCTAACAACCCCCCTGTCCTCATTGCCTCCATCCCTGAGGACACACCAGGGCCAAGTTCAGCAGTGGATGACCAAGATGAGGAGGAGCCAGCACCAGCCAAGAGGAAACGAGACTGAAAGGATAAGCTGATCGAGATACTGAGGGAGGACATGAAGTTTCAGCGAGAGACAGAGGAGAGCAGGGAGAGAATGGACAGATTGTTTTCTCTTCTTGAGAGATTGATAGAGAACTAAAATTTTGGTTTTGTAAATTAAAATTTGTAAATGAAACATTATCGTTCTACTCATTATTTTTGTTATGCAAGTTATCATTTGTAAATGAAACAGTCATTTCTGTGCATTGTTTATTTTTGTTATGCAAGTTAAACTTTAAAAAATGAAACCAAAAAGAAATTGTTTTATACATATTTGTTATGCAAGTTATAATTTGTAAATGAAATAAATTATTCTGTACATTTATTTTTGTCATGTCAATTAATTTGTAAATGAAACAATAAATTGTTCTATACATTTTTATTTACAATACTTTTTACAAAACTATTTAACGTTTTTATGTAGACTTTTATTGAGCTGGGCAGGGAGACCCTGGTAAAGCCTCTGTCAGTGGGACATCATCTGGGATCAGTGCATATTTCCACTGTCTACCAACAGGTTTGCAGTGCTGACTCAATCAACGGCTGCCATTTCGCTAAGATGTTTTCAGAAAGAGGGAAGAATAAATGAAATTAACTCACACTCAGTATTTTAACATGCAATAACTCCGCAGGATAGCGGTCCTCCAGGACCAACGGTGCCTATCCCTGATGTATAAGACATTCTTAGTGTATTTTATATTTAGATTCTATCATATAATGTTCATATTTTTTAAACAGTGACTAATATCAAAATCTAATATCCATGTGTAAAAAGTCAGTTTTTCATAAAACTACAATATTTGCCTCTGAGATGAAGCTGAATAAAAATCTAAAGTACTTTACATTTATACTCAAATACAGAGTAAATGTATTTTGTTACATTATTTGGAATGTTTAGCAACTGTGACAACTGCCGTTGAAGAGCGGCAGTAACATTTATACTGGACTTAAGTTCAACTGCCTAAAAACAAAACCACTAAAGATGTTCACCTCGGTCCATTTATGTACATAATCGCATGTTGGTAACATATTAGTCAACATTTGAACCTTTATTGCATTTTTTTTTAATTTTTTTATCATTAGATACATTAGATTACTGGAGTAAATTGAAACCCAATACTTACATTTAAAATTTCTCTTAAAAAATCTGACGTCGCGGCGCGCAATGAATTCTGGGGTAGGCAAGGCTGCGAAGCATCCTTCATTTCACGGGAAAAGAAGGGGGGCTTCTCAATTCTTATTTGTGCATCCTTGTTTCCTTTCCTAGCTTCCTTTCCTCGCGTCTTATCTCCACCCCTTAAGGATGCAAAGGAAGGACGCAAGGAAAAGATGCGAGGACGGAGGAATTGAATCAAGTGAAATGATATATCCTCGCTCCCTTTAGTGTCACTTCAAAGCGTCATCAATTGATGATGACTCCCCACCGCTGGATTTAGCTTGCACGTTGGGATTCTTGAACATTACAGATAATCATTTATATTGTAATAGTTTCAACATCCACAAAATACCACATTTGTCCATATTTTATTTGAGAGTATAGTCCCTAGCCATATCGGTCTAGAAAATCGCAACTTTTCATTTTCCGTCTGTCTTAGTACACGATGTAACTACAGAAGAGTCAAGTTTTAAATAGGAAAAATATTTGAAGTCTTTGGTCATTTTTGAGCGAGATGCTAACGGTCTAATCAGATTCAATGATCTATGCTAAGCTATGCTAAAAGTGCTACCGCCAGATACAGAGATCGGCTGAATGGATTCGAAAACGGTAAAACTCAACCGTTTAACTCTAGGGGAGTTGGAAAATGAGCCTATTTTCTGACTTTTTAAAAAATGAAAGTAAATGCAGGATAAATAAAAACCTGACCCCGTTTTAGTTATAAATCACGGTTAACACCTGCTGTCATCCATAATTACACCATATGAGTAGATCAATATGATAACAATCAAACATAGATAAAAGCACTCTTAAGTTTACAAAGCAAATTAAATTACATGGGATGTAATATTCACATTTGAAGCTGTATATCGTTGTGTTGTCTTGATTTTACACAGGTTTCAAATGTCATGTTTGTGGTGTAACTTTGATTTAAGGAATTAACAGTTAAAATCACGTTATAGATTTGAAAGGGAGTTAATGGTCATGTTATTTATTTAATTAGTTCGTTTTGTTGTGTTTTCTCTTTTAATGTAGTGTTTATTCTTAATTGTTTACAAAAAATACAAGTAAAAGGGAATCTGTGACTATCATGAATGGCCTGCAGAGGGCAGCAGAGCTGTTTTACTGAATATTGACCCTTTTCACATTTCTGGGATTGGAATGCAGAACTATAGCATAATAAACTTCAATAAAAGTGCACAAGAAACCATAGCAAATATAATTTCAGTGTTTCCAAGAAAAACATCCACTAATACATACCAAAAGAGAAACAAAATATAGAGATGGATTATGACAGATAAGAGAAAGATAACACTGACATTTCTATCTGATATTTCTGAGGGCAACATAATGACAGACCAAATTACAATGTTATTTATTGTCATAGATTATTAAATACAGCTCAAAACAAAGATACAATGGTGATAAAGCATTGAACATTAATGAAGCTATAGGCTATACTGTATGATTTAGTGAAGGACAATTACGTACTTCTTAACGCAAAAAGAGAATGAAGATGAAGGTGCTGTGATCATGAGTTCATCTCTGACTTCCCCTCTTGTCTGTGTGTTTGAGGTTTCATCTGAAGCTGCTGATGTTTCTTCTCACAGTACGAGATGTCTGAATGATCACAGTATAGCAGATAGTATTCATCTGGATCAGACATTCACTCATCAAGAACAAATAAAGACTAGACTCAAGACACAGGCGTGTTTATACAAAGAGTATATTCTATAAAGATTTGAGGTGTGAATATTTAACAACAGGAAACAGCTGAAAGAAACATGCAAATGCTGAAATGTTTCTAATTGAAAATCATCTTTCCTTGTTTTCCAATTTTAGACTAAAAATCTGTCTGCGTAAAGTTTTCAAATTTTCCAGAATAATAAATTAACTGAAGAAAAGTTCACATGAATCATAAACGTAACTGAAAATGTTTATATTCGTTATACAGCTGTTAGTGCTCTGAGCACTGGGATGTTTCACTGCACTTGTGTCTGTTTGCAACAATAGGATTCATACTGTCTCTCACATCTACACAGACTCCAATGTGAATGTGAATGTTGCTTTTTCGCTTTTTATTTTGCTTTTGCTTTGCTTTTCTAAATTTGGGCCAAGTTTCAGCACTTCTACTAACACATTTCTATGTAAAAGTATTTATTTATTTTCTCAAATCGTCTGTGAATGGCTCTAGATTCATGTGAAGTGGCCCTGACAGTTGCAGTCTTTTAACTGTTGGACGTTCACAGTGATATAAACTACAGTATCAAGTGTGAAGGTGATTTCCATGCATTAAAACACGTGTCAATCTCTCAGACACTAAACATGCAGCTGAAGATTTACAGACAAAGCAATGCTTCTGTTTCCACTTGAGGTTTAGACGACTGTGAGAACTGAGATACATAAATGTATAAAGGCATTGGAAAAACACTTGGTTTACAGTTAAACCTCACTCTAGACAAAGGTGACAACTGACCAAACCACTGGAACATGTTTCTGGTTTTGGTTTGTGCTTCAGTTGAGTTGAGCCTGTATCTTTTTTCTTAAAAAAAAAAAAAGTAAAAAAATATTATTATAATAATATAATACATTATTATAATAAAAATGGCCCATTACCAATGCCAGGCCATTTTTAAAGAACCACTTTTCTTTATTCCATTTAATTTATTGTTCGCTACAATCACATATTTTTACATTTTATATGCAAATCCTGACTGAATTAACAAATAAACATTGATATGAATGAAATACCATTTATCAATTAATCTGACAATGATGCTTAATGTGTGATTGAGTTTATATAAACTCCTAAATTATATATATGTGTCTCAGCCAATAACTGTAGAAATGTTCAATAAGACGAAAAAAAAAACGAACTTTATAATCCATTTCTCAACTATTTTATTGGTGTAAAAAAGTAACAACCAGCCCCAGTCTATCCAACACTCCTGATATTACACTGTAAAACTATTTATTCTTGGCACAATGTAAATCACATGATATTTTAGTAACACATACAGGATCTGAATTTGGATGCTGAATATTTTCCGCAGCTCATAAATTCCCTCTCAGCATCCTGAAAACAATATTGAGAAAAACAATATTAGCATTTCAGCTGCAGTTCAACCAAAATTAATCAAAACAAAAGGTGACTATAGTTTGTTGGAATAAAAGGTCATCAGAAACTAAAATTATCAAAACATGCAGTCATGAATTGTAGTATTGATATTGATGATTTCATATAATTTACCTGATTGGTTTGGGTCTCGAGGCTCATATGTAACTCGTGTCAGCAGTAAATCAGTATTATAGCCGTTCTGTTTTTCTAACTGCAAAAACTAAGAATGAAATTGTTTTACATTTTTTGAATGTTTTAAATTAAAAATGAACAATTTTAATTTGTAACAATATATATGGAGACACAAACAAAATAATAGTCAAAACACTAATTAATGGGAGAAAAGAAAAAACTTAACCTGCCTGTTGGAGAAGAACATTGTTACAAATTGCACCACACACTAATATATTTCATTTCCTAATTTAGTTTTTCTTGAAGAACAGTCACTCACCGATCAGCACAATGACCAGCAGCCCGTTCATCAGTCCAGATATGATGATAATAATCTGACATTGTGTCTGATCCTGGTCAATAAACTCCAGCGCTGTATGATTGTGACACTCACAATTAGTTGAGTTGTTGTTAGTTGTTAGTTGAGTTGATTCTGTAATGAAAGTGTCTAAAGAGTGAAGGAAGTGAACGACACATGTAAGCATCAATATGTGTTGATCACTGAAGGAGTAAATGAACTCACCGGTGAAGTGCAGTCTGGTGCTGTTGCTGAGTTTTGGAGGTGTGCCTGTTTTCGTACAGAAATAAACTCCTAATTCATCAGCAGTCACATTATTTATAACCAGACGGTGTTTAAACTGCATTGAATATTTCTTTCTGAATGTTTTATTTGAATAAAAAGGTGATATTGGTGTTGGGAATGATCGTAGAATCACTGTTGGAGGATCTGGTGTTTTCAGTAAAATCCAATAAACCTCATTTTCATCAAGACCACAGTTTATGGTCACATTTGATCCCAGATCAGTTATTTGATCTGCCACTATAGCTTGACAACAGAACAACACATCTATTAAAATAAAACATGCATCATAATTAAGATTGCTCGCTTAAAACCACTGTGAAGTCGTAGCTATTTATGACGAAGCTGCAAGATTTATAATCATATCATGGAATAAACTCACAGAGCTGAAGCTGAATGATCTTCATGTTGTTGTTGTGAGTAAAACACTTCAATATGAATCGGGTTTCCTCCCCACAGAAGTTCAGAAGAAGTTTTCTGCAGCTCTGAATCAAAGACAGACGCAAATCCACCCAGTTTAGTTCAGTCTCAACATTCACTATAAACACTATAAATGTCAACTCTGGGTTTGATCCTGAGCGAATGAGGAACATGTGCTAATGAAAGTGTGATGTTTTCAGCGAACAGACAATTACATGAAAAATAGAGAGAGTCAATGAGTAACAGCTGTCATCCAGTGGTGAAGCCGGAAATCTCCAGAGGATCTTTGTGAAATTGAGTTGAAAACTCCCATTTACCGCCTCTAGAGGGCAACAGAGCAACTGCAGAATCTCCTTTAGATAAAATTGTTTGGCCACATAGACATTGCTGTTAAAGGAACACTCTCATTCCTGCATAATAATCCAGGCACTTTGCTGCCATACCATGGGTGCAGCCGCACAATGATATTATGCAGCGCCTGAAACTAGGCTTACTTCTTTCAACGAAACCAACAAGACAACCTGCTTGCACAGAGAGCGTGCTGGGGACTATTTTCAGGCGCTGCTTAATTTCATTGCGCCGCTGCACCCATGGTACAGCAGCAAAGTTCCTTGATTATTCCACAGGAATGAGAGTATAGTCCCTAGCCATATCGGTCTAGAAAATTGCAACTTTTCATTTTCTGTCGGTCTTAGTACACGATGTAACTATACACATCACAACATGTAAATAGGAAAATGTTGGCGTTATTTTGTCACTTATTGAGCAGTAGGCTAGATGGAGCCGGTTACCTCCAGTCTTTGTGCTAAGCTAGGCTAGCGGTGGGTGCGTCAGACAGAGTTATGGCACGCACGGAGATGAGAATGGTATGTATGGACTTATCTAACTCTGGGGGATACAGTGAATAAGCTAAAGTCCCAAAAAGTCGGCGTGTTCCTTTAAACTTTCTTTTGTAGTTTTATTCAAAAATGTATATTCTTTAAATGTTCAAGTTGCGCTTTGTCAGAAAACAAATCAACCTTCTAAGAATTAATTTCAAAATTATTTCAGGAATGTAAAATGAATAAGTAAAAGTGATGTGATCATGAGTTCATCTCTGTCTTCCCCCTCTTGTCAGTGTGGTCGAGGTTTGTGTTTCCTCTCACAGTACGAGATGTTTGAATGATCAGTATAGCAGATATTATTCATCTGGATCAGATAATGAAGATCATACAGCTGCACATCTGTGAGTTTCTCACATCACATTTGATTAAATGAGTGTACTTTTGATTTTATATCTTAATAAATGTGTTTTTCTTTCTCTCATAGATCTGTTTGTGTGTTATAAAGCCACAGAGAGTCTATCAAACACACCAGTGACTTTAGGATCTGATGTGATTATAACCTGTGATCTTGATATAGAGGAGATTTACTGGTTCAAACAGAAATTACCGGATCCTCCAGTGTTGATCTTACGCACTTACAGTAGCACATATGAAGGAGCTCAATATGAAAACAGAAACTTCAGTCACAAATACTCAGTGAAAACTAACAGTCGTCTGTTCATCAAAAACATCACCATTGATAATTTAGGAGTTTATTATTGTGTGAAAACTAGTGAACCGCTAAAATTCAGCAACGGCACCAAAATCTACATCCACGGTAAGTTATTTTCTTATTTTGATGTTCAATGTTGTAATTTAAAATTATTTTGGTATTTATTATGATGTTATGTATATATATGTATATGTATATGTTTATGTATATAAAGTGTAACTGTTTATACTGTTTTATGATATTTTGACCGTTTATTGTTCTGGCTCAACACTAAATGGATTTTATTATTATTATTATTCTGACAGGATTTGTCCACAGGAATCAGACTTCAGGATCAGAGTCACATGACGCTCCACACCAGCAGAAATCCTGGAAAAATATGACCATCATCATCACATCTGTCCTTCTCAGTGTTTCCGTCATCATTGCAGTTATAGGTACTTCTTACTTTTTTTACTATCCCATATAAAGGCATCCCGAGATAAAACAGAAAAGCAAATGGAAAAATAATTAGCTGCGTAGCTGCTGTTCATAACATTTCAAGCAAAGATAATCATGTGCATTTGATCTGACTTTTCTAGCATAATAAATGGAAGATTTTAAATGGGTCTGTAATTTGCTAATTCATTTGGATCTAGTTGTGGTTTCTTAATGAGAGGTTTAATAACTGCCAGCTTGAACGGTTTTGGGACATGACCTAGAGATAAAGACGAGTAATAATATTGAAAAGTAGCTCTTCTGCTACAGGTAACAACTCTTTCAGTAGTTTAGTGGGTATTGGATCTAATAAACATGTTGCTGGTTTAGATGCAATGATAAGTTAATCTAGCCACTGTACTAAATAAAAACCTTGGATTGTTTGCGGAGATGCTCAGCCCTGGCTGCTTTTAGAGCCTTTTTATAATGGAAAAAGCTGTCTTTCCACGCAACTCTAAAGACCTCTAAATGAGTTTGTCTCCATTTGCGCTCTATATTACGAGTTTCTCTCTTGATAGAGTGAGTAATACTATTGTACCACGGTGCAGAACTTTTCTCTCTAACCTTTTTCTGATCGTCTGATCGGTACAACAGTTTCTAATGTACTAGAGAAAATGGTGCCCACACTGTAAAATCCAACAGTTGTTCTTACTTTTTAGTTAACTTTACTTAATGTCCAATAATTTGTTGAACTTACTTAAAACAATTTAGTAATCGAAACTATTTAAATAGTTATGCCTTCGTTACTCAGAAAACCCAAGTAAACATTACTTGACTGGTTTGATTACCATTTTGCCAAAGCAAAAAAAAAACAGGCGGGGCAATTCTATTCACTAATTTCCTCCAGTTCTGCAGTCATCGTTCTCCTTAGTTGCATTCACTAATTTTCCAGTCATCTTGAATGTTATTGACAATACAACAAAAAAATTTGGGAGAACGTCACATAAATTGACTTCATAAATTCATGTTGATTTCCTAAAATTTCTCATCATTATGGTGATTAGTGTTCCCTTTGGTTGGCCACTTGGAACTTCATTTATATTATTGTAATTCTCTTCCTATTGATGCAGTGATGCAACAAGAAATCACAGTGATTTGATTTCAAAGGAAAGGAAGTGTGTGAGTCTGAGAGTGTGTGTGTGTGAGTGAGTGAGTGAGTGAGTGAGTGAGTGAGTGAGAATGTGTGTGTGAGAGTGTGTGTGAGTGTGAGAGTGAGAGTGAGTGAGTGAGTGTGAATGAATGAATGATATATAACATAACTATATTTCATGTCAAATAAAGATCTTTTAACATTCTATTGCTAACACTTATGACATAAACTTTTAATTGGGTTGATATAATCCCTCTATATTTATGACAATATCTTGCAAATGACCATGCTTGGGTCGCACACAGACTTCAACATTCAGCATGCAAAACACAACAATGGTAACAATTTTTTATTTTATTTTTTTTTACTACTAAGTACTATTACTTTTTTTTTTTTACTTTTTAAGACCATTACATTTTTATTTGCTGTCGTTATTGGGGTTATACTGACAAAAGACAAATAGTAAAATAAAGCCAAAAATAGTCAAATAAAGCAATTAATTTACACTTCCTCAGATCACAGATATAATTAAGTTGACAAAACTTCAATGGTTTAAGTAAGAACTTGATGCAATTAAGCTTACTTAATTGAGTGTTAAGTGCATCCAATGCTAGTTGAAAAATAAGTTCACTTTACTTGAAGAAAATGTGGAAACCGATTGCACATAGTTTTTGAATTCGCCATAGCTGAAAATGACAGATTAAAACTATATTGAGAATAATAGTATTTAAGATGTTTGCATAACATAATATAACACTGCTAGTTAAATGGAATTACTCAAGTAATCTTACTTTTAAATCTTAAGTAAGATTAGTAAATATTCTAGAGTATGTTAACTAGAATTGGCATTTAACTAACTTGATGTTTATTACTTAATTTACTTGGGAGGTGCTTTCTTTACTTTTAGCTGATTATTAAATTAACTTCAGTTTTCCCTTTAAGTTTGCTTTGCAAAAATAAGGCAATCGGTTTCCAAACTTTTTTTAAGTAAACTGAACTTGTTAGAATTTAGTGCATACTGCTAGTAATTTCAACACTTACTATGTGCTTTTGTTGTTTGTTTGCTGAAATGGGTTTCTTTATATTGATATCATGTCTTTCGTTGGTCTTACAGTACTATATAATCATCTGCTCATGTTTGATTCGTAACTTTCTTTAATGAGTCTCTGTAATGTTTTGTTTCAGGTTTGGTGAAGAGATGCTCAAACTCAACTACAGCTTGTAAAGAAAGAAACAGCGGAGACGTGAATGAGACGCAGGTGAGAACAGACATTTAATACAGAGAAACACAGTAACTTACCATCATCTCACACCTTCACTGCTGTTTTTAATCACAAGCATAGGTTAGTACTTCCGATCATGTGATAATAACCTATAATTACAAATATGCTAATTATAGTTTAATATTAATATCTTGTCACATATTGTCTGTCTCTCGTCATTTCTCTTTCAGTTTGCTGAAAGCATCTTGTTGAAGCATCTCAGTGGAAGCAGGTTTTGTCAGACCGAGTGCAGCTTCTCTCTTCTACAGTCAATAACAGATGAAGGAGGTTTTACAGAACAATCTTAGTGATTTTTAACAAAACTAAATGTCATTTCATTTGTGCTTTAAAAATCTGATGCCTTGGGCAAATTGTTTGCATTTGAGGTGAAGAAAACTGTGAGAACTGAGATACAAAAAAATAAAAGTGGTTTCTGACCAAACGACTGGAACATGTTTCTGGTTTTGGTTAGCGCTTCAGTTGAGTTTAACCACATGGTGTAGCCTGTATCGTTTTTGCTGAAAACAAAAAGTCATAAAATAATATGCAGTTATTCGAATATTCCTCAAAACAATGTGATCATCTTGTAGTACAACTGAAAATGCAGGAGGAAAAAAAAGATTTATCATTGTCAACATACACATGCAGGGAACAGAACCAAACCTAAACCGAATATACATGTTACAAACATAAACTACACTTACACATGACATGAGATTCATACTTTTAACAAGGCAAGAGATTATATACATCATCTAAATGTATGAATGAATGGAATAAAAGACTGCACTTGTGGTCAGTTGAAACTTGACTTTAACTTCCTCTTGTTGTGGTTAAAATTAAGCTCTTATTCTGGGGTAAAGCTCATCTCCAAAGAGGTGTGAAACAAACAAGACGGTGTCATGATGAAGTGCTCGGCCTGTTGTTTTAACAAAATGAGAATTATGTAGCTTCAGCTCTGTGAACAAGACAGTAAATCGGAATCATCTTCATAAAATTTTTAAGGGCTTTCTAAGTAAATATTGTAGCATTATTTAAAGCATCCATTGCTATTAAGCAATATACACTCACCTAAAGGATTATTAGGAACACCATACTAATACTGTGTTTGACCCCCTTTCGCCTTCAGAACTGCCTTAATTCTACGTGGCATTGATTCAACAAGGTGCTGAAAGCATTCTTTAGAAATGTTGGCCCATATTGATAGGATAGCATCTTGCAGTTGATGGAGATTTGTGGGATGCACATCCAGGGCACGAAGCTCCCGTTCCACCACATCCCAAAGATGCTCTATTGGGTTGAGATCTGGTGACTGTGGGGGCCATTTTAGTACAGTGAACTCATTGTCATGTTCAAGAAACCAATTTGAAATGATTCGAGCTTTGTGACATGGTGCATTATCCTGCTGGAAGTAGCCATCAGAGGATGGGTACATGGTGGTCATAAAGGGATGGACATGGTCAGAAACAATGCTCAGGTAGGCCGTGGCATTTAAACGATGCCCAATTGGCACTAAGGCACTAAAACATCCCCCACACCATTACACCACCACCACCAGCCTGCACAGTGGTAACAAGGCATGATGGATCCATGTTCTCATTCTGTTTACTCATTCTGACTCTACCATCTGAATGTCTCAACAGAAATCGAGACCCATCAGACCAGGCAACATTTTTCCAGTCTTCAACTGTCCAATTTTGGTGAGCTCGTGCAAATTGTAGCCTCTTTTTCCTATTTGTAGTGGAGATGAGTGGTACACGGTGGGGTCTTCTGCTGTTGTAGCCCATCCGCCTCAAGGTTGTGCGTGTTGTGGCTTCACAAATGCTTTGCTGCATACCTCGGTTGTAACGAGTGGTTATTTCAGTCAAAGTTGCTCTTCTATCAGCTTGAATCAGTCGGCCCATTCTCCTCTGACCTCTAGCATCAACAAGGCATTTTCGCCCACAGGACTGCCGCATACTGGATGTTTTTCCCTTTTCACACCATTCTTTGTAAACTCTAGAAATGGTTGTGCGTGAAAATCCCAGTAACTGAGCAGATTGTGAAATACTCAGACCGGCCCGTCTGGCACCAACAACCATGCCACGCTCAAAATTGCTTAAATCACCTTTCTTTCCCATTCTGACATTCAGTTTGGAGTTCAGGAGATTGTCTTGACCAGGACCACACCCCTAAATGCATTGAAGCAACTGCCATGTGATTGGTTGATTAGATAATTGCATTAATGAGAAATTGAACAGGTGTTCCTAATAATCCTTTAGGTGAGTGTATAAGGTATATCAGGCTTGTAAAGGAAACACAATAATGTAATGTTAATATAGAAAACGCACAAAAACGAGGTGTTAGAAACCATTCAAGACTTTTATTTTAGAAACTGTCAATATGTGTATCTCATGCTGTCATAAACTCCTAATTCATTAATATAATAAACATTGAAATGATTACTTGTGCCATTGAAGTAAAACAAAATACACCGATCAGGCATAACATTATGACAGGTGAAGTGAATAACACTGATTATCTCTTCATCGCGGCACCTGTTAGTGGGTGGGATATATTAGGCAGCAAGTGAACATTTGAGGTGTGTTCCATTCGACCGTAAGTGGACTGCGAAGTGTACTTCACAGGGTATTCCGCCATCTTAAGTGAGATTCCAATCCGAAGGGAGAAAACATGTTCAGTTCGAAGGGCACTGCAAACGGTGTAGGGAAGAAGGGAACATCGATACATCACTTCACAGGAAGTGGAGAGAGAAAATCACCCAACTGTCATTGCGCTCGCATCACCACTCTGAACTAACAATGGAGCAGAGCCGCTGGAAGAGTTTTTAAACGGCTCTGCGATGGAGGAGTTTACATATGCATTTGAATATTCATAAATATTGTTATGATACAAACTAAAGTATTTATGAATGGTTATGGCAATGACTGTTACATTCGTATTCTGTTGTAGGCCTATTAATATGTAAACAAATTAAAGTGTTGAGAAGCAGCTGAGGCATGTCATTTTACTTTATTTACTTTATGTTTACTATTCAGCTGTGCGTGGGAAAGAAAGTGCACGAGATGAGACCGCTACAATTATTAGGCTAAGACCATTGATTAAGAACACATTTATACATAGTTAACCAAATCAAAATGTATTTTCATATTGAATGACAGTTACAGTACAGCTTCAAATCTGTTATAGTCAATTAAATATACAATGTAAACTAATAAAACTAATAGCCTACAATGTTTTGATTATATTTTTTAGATACATACTGTGTGTTTTGTAAATGTATATGCCTTATTAAATTACAATATTCATTTATCTTATATCATAATCTGCTTGAGCCCGTCGTTGCCTTTCTTTGAGGACATTGCAGGGCGTTTCAAATGAGCGATTATTGTCAGCGAAGTCCACTTCAACTGATATACCGTGCTCAGGGAGTAGGGAGCAGTGAACACTGTGTGGGGACCCTGTCGAATGGAACGCAGCTTTGGGTCTCAAAGTTGATATGTTAGAAGCAGGAAAAATGGGCAAGCATAAGGATTTGAGCGAGTTCGGCAAGGGCCAAATTGTGATGGCTAGACGACTGGGTCAGAGCATCTCCAAAACTGCAGCTCTTGTGGGGTGTTCCCGGTCTTCAGTGGTCAGTATCTATCAAAAGTGGTCCAAGGAAGGAACAGTGGTGAACCGGCGACAGGTTCACGGGCGGCCAAGGCTCATTGATGCACGTGGGGAGCGAAGGCTGGCCTGTGTGGTCCGATCAAACAGACGAGCTACTGTAGCTCAAATTGCTCAAGAAGTTAATGCTGGTTCTGATAGAAAGGTGTCAGAATACACAGTGCATCACAGTTTGTTGCGTATGGGGCTGCATAGCCGCAGACCAGTCAGGGTGCCCATGCTGACCCCTGTCCACTGCCGAAAGCGGCAACAGTGGGCACGTGAGCATCAGAACTGGACCACGAAGCAATATAAGAAGAAGGTGGCCTGGTCTGATGAATCACGTTTTCTTTTACATCACGTGGATGGCCGGGTGTGCGTGTGTGACGCTTACCTGGGGAACGCATGCCACCAGGATGCACTATGGGAAGAAGGCAAGCTGGCAGAGGCAGTGTGATGCTTTGGGCAATGTTCTGCTGGGAAACTTTCGGTCCTGTCATCCATGTGGATGTTACTTTGACACATACCACCTACCTAAGCATTGTTGCAGACCATGTACACCCTTTCATGGAAACAGTATTCCCTGGTGGCTGTGGCCTCTTTCAGCAGGATAATGCGCCCTGCCACAAAGCAAAAATGGTTCAGGAATGGTTTGAGGAGCACAACAACGAGTTTGAGGTGTTGACTTGGCCTCCAAATTCCCCAGATCTCAATCCAATCGAGCATCTTTGAGATTTGTTGAACCAAAAATTCTGATCCATGGAGGGCCCACCTTGCAACTTACAGGACTTAAAGGATCTGCTGCTAACATCTTGGTGCCAGATGCCACAGCACACTTTCAGGGGTCTAGTGGAGTCCATGCCTCGACGAGTCAGGGCTGTTTTGGCAGCAAAAGGGGACCAACACAATATTATAGTCATAATGTTATGCCTGATCGGTGTATATATAGGCTATATCTCTTCAATGCTAAGTAGTGTGGAAGTACTATAGTACAGTGATGGTATCAGATGGTAATATGGTAATACCGTGGTACTGAAATCCACGCGTCATGGTATTTACTTTGATATATAGGTTACCATAGTCAAGATGTTTACTCCAGGTATGTTCAAAAACACATGATAAAACGGTGGTGCTTCTTTGTGCTTTGTAGAAATGTATAATGTAAATAGTGTAGGTGAGTCTCTTTGGAAACAGTAATAAACGATCTAGGGCATCCCCTGCTAAACACCCACACAACTTGCAGGCGGCTCACTTCTTCAAGTTTCACGAGGTCCCCTAGGAGCCCCTAAAACTAAAAGCCGGTGAATTTAATCTAAGTATACAGTCCCCCTCTAACTCCAGTGAGTGCACATGAAACCAGGTTCATCTCCGTTCATAGTCAGTCTCAGTGACGTCACACTGACATTCTAACGACTTGTGATGCGGCTGCTGGAATTCTCTCACGAGCTCTGAGTATCTGGAACTCAGTGCCGATGGTGGAGTAAAGATTCCTCGTAAGCTTCTCTCTCTCTGCGAGTCTGTGGCCGGTTCTTCACGGGTTGCGCACTCTAAACGCAATTGATCATATGCACAGTCAAATGTCACATGTTGGTGTGGGCATCTTCAATGTCCTGAGGTAGTTTTAACAGCATCAATAGTGTAATACTTAGTTTATAATCAGAATACAGTCACTTAAATAGTCAAGCCTAGCATTCATTTAGTTATTCAAACATAAAAAAGACGCAATCCTCAACTGTTCTTCCTCAGCAAAATTCAATTCGACCATCAGTTTTCACACTTTCATGTGGAAAAAACATGACAACATACTGTAAATGAAGGATTTATTGTGCACTTTAGTTAGATTTATTGAACAAAATGGGAGTTTTCACAAGTGTGCTGAAATCAGTGTGCTTGCTCTGCACTGACTGACAGCTGTGATTATAAAGGGAGGGAGAGCAGGTGCTAGCTTTCTGTGTAATTCATTCACAATAAAAGTACTTGTTTTTCATGAGACCTTGTGAGTACTTCATACTGCACCTTGACAATTTATTTTTAAACCTAGTGATTTTAGAAAGCTTAATATTTATTCAAAAGCGAAAAGTGGAACATGGCTATGAGCCAATAAATGCTCCTCTGCCGCCATCTATTGGTTAAAGTGGTAATTAATGTCTTTTTTATTTTTAAATAAGAGTGTTTTGTATAAAATGCTGTATGTCCTACATCTTGAAACATTCATTTTGCAAAAAAAATAAAATTTGAAGTGCTGTAAAAATGTTGCGTGTGTGCGTGTCCAATTACAGACACCATGTTTCTTATTCCAACGTTCCCATTAGCCTTGTCATTATTGCAGTCAATAAAACTGGTTTATTGGCAAATTAGGTACGTGTGATAACTGCATTAAAATATAAACACAACAGTAAAAAGTCAACCATTGATGGATTACAGCGAGTACAGAATGGCAGCTAACAGTTCACCGTAGTTCACTGCACTGTGCCAAGTGTAAAGTTTGCTGAAGGGGGGATTATGCTGTGGGGTTGTTTTTCAGGGGTTGGGTTTGGCCCCTTAGTTCCAGTGAAAGGAACTCTTAATGCTTCAACATACCAAGACATTTTGGACAATTTCATGCTCCCAACTTTGTGGGAACAGTTTGGTGATGGCCTCTTCCTGTTCCAACATGACTGCGCACCAGTGCACAAAGCAAGGTCCATAAAGACATGGATGAGCGAGTTTGGTGTGGAGGAACTTGACTGGCCTGCACAGAGTCCTGACCTCAACCCGATAGAACACCTTTGGGATGAATTAGAGCAGAGACTGCGAGCCAGGCCTTCTCGTCCAACATCAGTGCCTGACCTCACAAATGCTCTTCTAGAAGAATGGTAAAAAATTCCCATAAACACACTCCTAAACCTTGTGGAAAGCTCCCAGAAGAGTTGAAGCTGTTATAGCTGCAAAGGGTGGGCCAACTCTATATTAAACCCTACAGATTAAGAATGGGGTGTCATTAAAGTCCATGTGCATGTAAAGGCAGGTGTCCCAAAACTTTTGGCAATATAGTGTATGTATATAGAACAGGTGGTACGCAACTATCATAAATTACCTGCAGAGGAGCAGCAGAGGATAAATAAATTCATATAAATGACAGGATTTATTCTGATCAGTGTTTTGCAATAGTATTAACACTGTAGCCTATTAGAAAATTCATCTTATAATAATAATGCTAATAATCGTTTGTTTGTTTTTTAAAAAGCACCATTATAGTTTTTTATAAGTGACAATATATCACATTTTGCCTCTAGATGGCGACAAATGAAAAGTGATTCATTTGTATTCTGACATCACGTTCCCAAACTGCAGCTGCATATACCGCTAGCCAAAATGTCTCATATTTTCTGAAAATAGTTATTTTGTGTTGAAAAATGCTATAATTATTCGTGTGTGTGTGTAAATGTAATTATAATTATGAAATCCTAGCAACATATTTAAAATTAAGTGCTACACAACTCAAATAGTAGGCCTAATGGAAATTAATAAACGTTCATAAAATATTGCACTCTATTTTCTATTTACTCAAAACATCTGTGAGCTACTAAGATTAACATTACTAAAGAAGAAAATGAAGAGAAACGCGAGGCATTTCCTCTTATTTTTTTGACAATCTTCGTGTTTATTGTAAGTATTGCATTGTAACTCACAGCTAGAATCAAGAGTGCATGTTTACAAAGAATGGCCACAAGTTCATCAGGACCTCTGTCCTTCCAGGGTGGAAAAGCTTCGCCTTTAATAGACCCTTTTCCCCGAGTCTCTTGATCACAGATGCTGTTTCAGGATCCGTTTAGCATTTCTCTTTTCCTCCGGAGTGACTGAAATCAGAGACGTGGGAGAGCTGATCGCAGATCAGCACTATTTATCTTGGAAGTGTCGTTCAATACGGGCCTGGATCGGTACGGTGGCCTCAAAAGAACACGGCCCATTCTCTTTTAAAAAAAAATAATAATTCAAACAAAAAAAGCACTGGCATCTCAGTATGGGCCCTGGCTTTAAATAGTGCAGATTCATAAATCAATAAAACAATATGAATGAAAAGGAGAGACAATAAAAGAAAAAAAGCAATGTGTCCTCACTGGAGGACGACGATAGAGGTTCTCGTCTGTGGTTTGGCCAGGTGTTGATAGAAGCACCGCTTTGAATTCGGTTCCAACGAACGTACAAACGTCACAGCGACGTTCCTTCGTCATTCTAAGCACAAAGAGTTTACACCCGACTAAAACAGCCAACACTAAAACTCTTAACAGGGGTGAGTAGAACTACTCCACACATATGGGCCGTTCAGCAGCCAAAAGCATTTGGTTGATGCTGGATCGGGACACCTAGCAGATGTCCTCTGCTCTATTGCAGGCAGAACGGTTACAAATTAGACTTGGCTTTAATATGCACTAAAAAGCAGCTCTGCGTTTGGAGGAGGAAAATAAAATAAAAATGATAAAAATCACAGATGGGACGAGTTTACGGTTTGGGACAGAACTAGGGAACAGAACTGGGAGGGAAATGCCATAGATCTGAATAACAAAATAAGTTAACCTTTTTAAATTTCGGAGCAAGGAAAGAAAATAAATAGGACTTGAGGAAAGTTAATCAAGTCTGAATGCTTCACACAAAATAGAGGGGGAAAAAAATGAGTTTAACATACAGTACAGCGGGAAGCAAGAGCTCGAAGCGCTTCACGCCGGATTTGGGTGCTTTCACACTGGGCACGTGAGCGATTGTTCAAGCGCAGCTTTGGTCTGGTTTCACACTTGATTTACATCTATCTTTTAATTCATATGCACCTTGCAATTTATAAAAAAAAAGTCAGTGTGAAGTCAGCAGTTTTCTTGCTTGTTTCTAAATACTCTTTGGGCTCTACGCACCTGAAGCAAAATTATTTTTTATCTATGTGGAATTTTTTCTAGTCATCACAAACGCGCAATGCGCATAATAGCAAACAGGACATGGTCAATACATTGTGTTTTTTAATTTGGTACTATTATGCGCACAGTGTGAAGGACACTTAAGTTTACTATATGTGCGTTACATGAAGGCGGCTGGACTCTTTTGAGGAGACAGCGGATTGCGAGTCATTCATTTGCCGCTTGGGTGCGCGATTACACTGCTCGTATCCAAGGTAAAATCACCAATGTCATCCCTTACGTGCGTTTGTTGAACTAACAACTTCGTTACACTGTAAAAAAAAAAAAAAAAAAAAAAAAAGTTGCTGCCTTAAATTTCAGTACAACTAACTTGGATGTTTAAGTCATTGCAACTTAAATACATTAAACTGACTTTAAATAATGAGTTGAATCTTGTATAACTTATTGAAATAAGTTAAGCAATTTTCAACTTTTTAAGCAATGTAAAAACATTTTTGTCATAACTTAATATAATTTTTTACAGTGCGTCGACTAAAATGCATGCGCAGGTTACTTTGAGTCCCGAGTTGCTTTCACATTCACCCGAATCGCACCACAGTTCCAAACTCAGAGCACCTCCTACAGGTTGTCTTGGGTTCAGTACCCCGGTGCACTCAGGTGTCCGAATGACAGCTTTCACATTACCAATTTTACACAAACCGTGTCCCGCTTTGAACCAAACTGCCAGTGTGAAAGCACCCTTTGCGCCGCTCACTCCACGTCCACAGCAAACGATACTAGTAGTGGAATGCCTTTCAGCTTCAAAACAATAAATAATGCGCACCACTCAGAGTTAGCATACCTTTTAGAGGTCCACACTGCCTGCGGTCACTCGTTCTTGTGTGATGTCCGATTTTAAGTACTTCAGTGTGTTGGTTTTCTTCTTGTTTAGTTTTAAAGAAAGTCGTAAAATTCCTTGGGCAGCCACAGAACTGAAACTATTCGCGTTTCATCCAGCATAATGAACAAATAATACTGCCCATGCCACCGCAAAAGACTCTCAGGAGGAAGATAGTCAATCTTTGCAAAAATATAATTTAAAATGCACAAAACACAAGACATACAGCAACAGAGGCAATTTCTACCCATGGGTAACTACCTTTTTTCTCAACTCAGTTTTTATTTTAACTTTAATTTATTAAACTATTGTATTTATGTACAAAAACGAGCAAGTTGGCATTGCTCTTTTGGACGGACACAAGCATTGTGTCTCAGGAGTAGGAGTGCTAATGTGTTGATCTGACTACAAGAGTTTATTGCTTATTTCTGCCAGGAGAGACATCTAGTTAAACACAAGGGTGGATATTTCTCTGACGTGGCGCCAGTTCTACGGAGGGCTCTATGCAGTCGAGTGCAAGATCGCTGGGTTTTAGCTGCAGCGTGGAAAGTGGTTCCACGGTTTAAATGCACCAAAAATTTCCCACAGCCATGGGATAGTTGTTTTGCCGCTGTCTTTGATGAACGCAGTAGATCTTTCTGCTTTATTGGTTGTGTCACGTAGCACCAATGACAGTCCTCGTCGCCGTTGAGCAGCGGCGTTAAAACCAGAAGACCGGGTGAAAAGGAAATCAACAGGTTTGGGATTCTTGTGTTGATATGGAGTTACGCTTCTCAGGTGATCCAATTTGGATGGGTTTATTTGAATAGTTTCCCTAGTGACCAGTTCACGACCCATTCATGTAGAGAATTAACAATCAGGGGTTTGAATTAAAAATTAACATCTATTTTTTTATACATCTTTGCTTTCCTTTTGGAAAAAGGGGGTTTAGATACTTACAATTATCAGACAAATCTCTTATTCAGGGAAAAAAACATCTAATAACCCAATTAAATCACAATCACAGATTGTTTCCATCTCATTCATCTTCTCTCAGATACATTCACAAACTTAAAACAATAAATCAGGCATTCTTATAGGGCGGGTGGTGTTCTGGTCACCTGACTTAAAAGACTCTGATTGGTTGAGGAGGGAAAGTGACTCATTTTAAGGGCTGGGATAGTGTGTGTGTGTGTGTAAAGGGGAGCTCGTTTTATGAGCTGAAGGCCAGTTTGATGCTGCAGGAGGAGTAGCCCTCATCGCTGGCAGTGCTCTGTAGACTGCTGTGGTCGTCCAGATCGCTGTTGCTGGCTGTGCTGATGCTGTCCAGCTCTCCATGAGAGAACTCTGTGCTCTCCACGTCCACCTCCATCTCTTCTGTGTCCACAGAGAGAGAGAGTGAAACAAAGTCAGACAACATTTTCATTGCATCATGCATCACATCAGGTATGTCACATGAAGTGTTGACAGATATCAGATAGATAGATTTATGGATGGAATGAAAGATAGACAGACAGACAGAATGATAGATAGACAGACAGATAGATAATGGATAGATGGATGGATGGATGGAATGAACAGCAGAGAGATAGAGTGAACAACAGACAGGCGGATAGAGTGGATGGATGGATGGATGGATGGATGGAATGAACGGCGGAGAGATAGAGTGAACAACAGACAGGCAGATAGAGTGGATAGATGGATGGATGGATGGATAGAATGAACAACAGACAGGCGGAGAGAGCGGATGGATGGATGGATAGACGGACGGACAAAAAATAGATAGAATGAACGAACGACAGACAGATAGATAGATAGATAGATAGATAAATAATAGATGGATGGATGGAATGAACGGCAGAGAGATAGAATGAACAACAGACAGGCGGATAGAGTGATGGATGGATGGCAAATAGACAGAATGAACGACAGATAGACAGAATGAACGAACAACAGACAGACAGAAAGATAGATAGATAGATAGATAGATAGATAGATAGATAGATAGATTTACTTGGCATAAATATATAGACAGATATTTTACTAGCTATATAATAGATTATTGACTTGAAGCTCCAACCTTGGTCTGAATCGGACCGGTCGGATTGCTCGGAGCAGAGGGTGGAGCCTACGCTGTCAGTGCGTATCCTCTCGCCCTCCAGCACACCCCCGCCGCCCCGCAGCAGGTCCAGTCGCCTCTGGAGGTGACGCTGCTCTCGCTCCAAATTCTCCAACTGATACTGAGACTTGCGCTCCGCTTCCTCCAGTTTCTGTGGGAAGACAAAAGAACAGTGACTCACGGATAATTACAGAAAATCTCTAACGGCACATACAAAAGAATTCACCGTGTAATCAGTGGTTATTACAGCTAATGCATAAGTAAAGACACATTCGGCACTACAAGACCATTTATTTATTTTTTCCCCCATTTCATCACTTCAGGATTGGGAAATGTTGCAAGCCAGATTCAAACCTGTGTTGACCCCAAGAGCACGAACCACTAATTACTGCAGAATGTGTCAACTTTATCAACATCATGCTACATAAAACAGCAGGAAGGGATGGGACGATTTAAAGAGGTGTGTGTGTTTTGTCAAGCTCATGTGACTGATGGATTTGTTTACTACAGTTCTGAACCCAGTTCAGATCAATAAAGCCTCCACACATGACCCTCGTGACCTTATAATACATTACGCTAGAACAATACAGCATGACCCCCAGCAACCACAAACGCACACACATAACTGGTCGGGACAGCTTAACCGGTTATTGAGGGGGAAACTAGTAAGACCTCAAAACCAAACTGAAAATAAAGGGTTATCATTGCATACATATTTTCAACAATAGAAAGTATCTGTCTGTAGTGCTTGACATGTGTTTTACAATAAAGCTCTTAAGGGATAGAAACTTAATTGTCACATTAAGGGACATGGCTCTATTTACAGGAAGCATGTGTTCTTTTCAAGGTGTAGTGGCTGTTCTTATTTAGGTAGCATCTTATTTAGGTGTAATCTTTTACATGCATTTTGGCTAGTGGTTAATAAAATTAGTCATGTGATCCCAACATTTTGGCCCCCATGAGTTGAGAGTAAAAGTGGTGAGCCAAATTCGAACTCATATTTCCCACATGAGCACCATGGCTCAATGTGTCAGAGTGTAAACCACTGGTCCACAGCTCTGACGTCATTTGCTTAATTTAGGAGCAACAGACGACAATGGTCTTTACCTTTATGTGTGTTTTGGCCTTGTTGAGCAGTCCCAGAGTGGTGTGACGGCTGCAGTCTGGTCCCAGCGGGATGAGAGTCTTCAATCGCTCCAAACACAAACGAAGGTGGGCTCGTCTGAAACATGACAAAACAGAAAGGTCAGCTTTGTACACACATGCACACACCCTGAAACAAAGCAGTGAACTTGCGGTGTGTGTGTGGTTTGGTAAAAAGCTTTCAGGACAACACCTCATTTTCTCCCTTAAACACAAAGCACACACACCCACCCACACATGCCACTGACTACTAGAAGATTACATTCTAATCGTCTCCTTTCTGACATAGAGGTGACCTTCAGAACAGGATTATTAGCGCAAACCATAGTCATGAATAATAATTACTTTAAATTAAACAAACATTTAACATCTAGTTCAGTCATGAAACACTAGAGGGCACAGGCCCTTTACATGCCATCTGCAAGCAATCACATCATTACCGCATGGCACAAGCTGATTGGCCTCTGCTGATCCTGCTAGCCAATGAGATTGGTCAACATTTCAAGAGTCTGGTTCAGTGTTTGCTGTAAGCTGGTTCTGCAGTGCACTGCAGAATCAGAATTCCTCTGAACCCCTCCACCTCCCCCAGCTCCACCTGCCTAGATCTGCTACGCGATTTATGTATGTCTACTAACTTCTCATAAGTAAACATTTCTCAATTCCATTTAGGGTGTGTTCACACTTGGCATGTTTGGCTCGATTAAAACGAATTCTGGTGCAATTGCTCGGTTAGTGTGTTAGTGTGAACTCTGCCATCCGAACCCTGGCACGCATCAAACAAACGTTGCAGGCATCAGAACAGCGTCTCCTCACAGCAGATCTTGGTCTGTGTGTGTGATGGAGGGATTCCTGCCACTGTTTTGACTCCTTTACACATTTTATAAGCTCCTCACGAGTTCTCAGCTGGTCAAAATACCATCATATGTAGCTACGCACATACAGCGTACGCATTTATCCCCGCACACAGCGTTGTTTTGGATGTTTGGTAAGTTATGTCCCAAAATAGGCAATACGCCATAAAAAGCCGACCAATCAGGTTGTAAACAGATCCCTATGCCTTTAGGTTCGGTATCTTTTGGTTCGGTGATAAAAATGCCAACATGAACACTAATTTTTTTTTAAATAAAGTATATACTTCAATGTTAATCGACATAGCCTTTATCCCTGTATAGAATACTATGAAATAAAATGTTGTGTGCCTTATTCTGTGAAAGAAGCCGCATCAACTCACAGAGGGATGCTCAACTGTCATTATGAAGTGAGTTTGGAGTAAAAACAAGAGGTTCATAAATGCTTCTCATTTGGAAAGATGTTGCTTATTCAAATGCACATTATAAGTGACTCAAATTAGCCTTAGCGATTTCATAATAGCACTAAGCCAAATCGGTTTAAGTGCATTTCGGGTTAATTGTGATTAATCGTGTAGCCCTAATACAAGCATGAAAGAAAAATACAAGCAGACGCTCTGTCTACATTTTACGAGCAAGGCATGAGTGTGCTTGGGTATGGGTGATCGGTATCAGCGAGTGTCTCGCTAATTGTGTTATTGAGGCTTTTCAACTCTAATTCCGTTAGCATTCCTCCTTATCGGCAATGAAGATGGCTGCTCTCTTTCTTTCACATATACAGTCTGTCTGGCCTGCAACAATGGCGGTAGATTTATCACAAGCCTTATCGCCATGTCTGAGCACCACCGAGAGGGCACTGTTATCAGGACAGCAGTCTTTCACACACACACACACACACACCCATTGCAGACGTTCCTCTGTCTACCTTCAGTGTGTGTGGACATTGATTGATCAACCCGGTGCAATTATGGCTATAGCTGGTATTTTAGACTTTGTAGCTCGAACAAATTACTGCACCAGACCTCTAGTTCTCTACACCGATTTTGCCCTACAGTCCCATTAGCATGGCAACCACATGCAACCCAAATATCTTTGAATTACTTCTCACGCTATCCCCCATATCATCTGTCTCCAGACATGAAGGGCGTCACATCACACACACAAGCAGAGCTTGCTGGGAAGGCTGTATATACAGTATGTGCGTGTTTGCTTTGGTCTGTGTGTGGCATGATAAAGGACTTCAATTCAGTCGCCAGACAGAGACCGTGCCAAACAACTATCACTAAGTCCGTCGTCTCGAAGGCAAAGTGAAAAACAACATCTCTAAAAGACCCAATGATGACGTCACACATAAAACAGTTTCTGTGATACTTAAAGCCCATTGCATTATGTAAGAAAACAAAACAAAAACATGCACACACAGAAGATAGACGCAAGATGGTCTATTTAAACCTAGGTGTGTTTCCGTTACTATGAATAACTTGTGGTGTGAATTACGCAGCAAAGTTATGTAACAGATGAACTTTATCACATTAGCTTTGTTCCACGTATTAGCAGTTTGTTTCCTACATGGGCAGCTGCCTTCTAATGTGGCATCCTAAAATTTAAAATAAAGGTTATTTATGAGCATCAATGGTTCCATGAAGAACCTTTCCATTCCACAAAAGGTTGTTATTGAGGAAAAAGGTTTCGAACGAAATCAGGCCAAAATGAAGTTCGTTTTGGGAGTTCTAAATGGCTTGCCAAAGCTAACTTTCCGGAAAAGTTCGCTATGAACCTTTGTACTACCATTGGTCCATGGTGATTACATAATAGGTGGGTGCGGCTCTGAGGCTCCGCCTTCTTTCACATTTCTCCTGTTCAGTCCATCGAGGTTGGCCGTTCGCGAGTGAAAACATGAAAACACTGGAGAGCTGCTTTATAGTAGAAAATGAAGTTGTACTTCTGATGAAAGACACTGTTTTTTATGTTTAATATGGTAAAGCTGCTTGATTTTAAGCTATCTACTGTATAAAGAGCAACATAAATAAACGTGACATAACTTTACATTGGTGCCGAATTGCAGAGCTCGTCGGGATGTTCGCTAACAGTATACCGCCGGTCACGTATTTTGAACTTCGTTTTACCCCTAAGTGAAGAACGAAAAAGAAAAATGGTTCTTTTGGAATAAGAGTGAACAGTCATGAAACATGGGAGCTGATTTGTAGCACTACATGAACAGACGTAAAATTGATTTAATTTTTATCAATTATTCGTATTGATACTTGTCATTGTCGCAATGCATTCTGTGATCGCATTCTCCACAAAGAACACTGTAAAAATGTATGTGATCAATAAGTTGACAACGTATTTTTACAATTGTTTTAACTCATCAAAATAAGTTAAGCAATTTAATTATAAGTTATACAATCTTCAACCCATTTTTAAGCCAGTTAATTTCAGTCGAAATGACCTAAACATTCAAGTTGAGTACTTAATTTAAGGCAGCAACATTTTTTTTTTACAGTGAACCATTTTTATTTGACTAAAACGAGTTATGCCTTAAAATTCTACCTCTGTAGGCAGTTCATTTGGTTTTAAAACAGTAAATGATTGACCCTTGATAATGGTGGGTGTGCAGAATCTGTGCTTCAAAGCTGTACGATGAGTCTATTTTTCTGGTCAAGATCTGGCTCTGATAAATACGCTGAATTTTACACTCCTCTGCATTAGTCATATAGAGAACTCTACAACTCACAAGTTTAATAATAACTCAAATCAAACGTGCCCCTTATGGTTGAGCATGTTCAGACATGCTCTCTCTTACACCCCGAGCAAGAATTTTATTATGACAAAACATCTTTACATGCCCTTTAAATGACTCATAAACGCATAGGCTCATAGTCACAGTTGTCACGATCACAAAATGTTGGTTGCAATTAATTATACAAACAATTGTAATATAATAGCATTGTAATGTTTACACACATATATCTTAATTTCATTATTTAGACTGGGAAATAAAGAAATTTAAGGTAGAACTGCAGTGTAAAATAACATGAATGTTAGACATATGGATGGACGGATGGAATATGTGAATATGGGCAACAGTAAGACTGTGAAACAACATGAAGTCTGGTCCTCTGGTGTGGTGGAGGTTTATTAGGGGGTGAAAACACATGCTTGCCCCAGATTCTGCTTGGTTAATTGGTAAATAATGAATGGAGTTGGCATAATGTCATGGGCTTGACATGGTAATAATTAAAGTCAAGGTCAAGAGGGGGACATAATTCTAACACGTTCTCAAACTGTAATTGCATCAAGAACACAAAATTCTACATAATTTCTCTCACAAACAGCATGTGCAAATTATGTGTAGGCCTGGCCATTTGCCAACTATACATCTTTACTTGTGTATAAACATAGCTTGCTTCATCCACAGCAGGAAATCTCACATTTTCCCATGCAGAATCAGCACCTCTGTCTGCGCAGCAAACACAAATCTGCACTGATAAGAAATGCAAGAAATGGAGGTTCAATAGAGCAAAGCATGCACTCTACAAAAGGCAGGGTTTTTCCTACAGATTCCCCCTTTGATAGTACGTTGTTATCTAATGGCTCACATGATGCCTTTTGAGCGTTAGGTCACATGGCTGGGTTATTGCACACAAGTGCACAGATTATAGAGCGAGAACAGGCTCTGGGTTCTCAAGCCCTAGTTCGGATCCGATCAATACAGTGGGACTGACAGCTTCATCTGGGTTACCAGCTTGTTTAAGCCTTGTTTTATTTAAAGGTTTGGCCCTGTGCCTCTATTATGATGTCACAATGTGTGACCGTGCAGACGTGTCCCCATCATATCAGTAACAGTCCCGAGCTCTCGAACAGCTCTCAGATTAAACAAGAGCGGTATCCTCCCCCACCACGTAAACACACACAGATGGGAGGCCATTATTGTTGCTAGTCTTTCGTTTGCATGTAATCTGCCCGAAGACTGGACGAAAAGCTATGGTAGCATGATATTACAGAGATAAGCAACATACACTCATGCTGGGAATAAAAGCAACCTTTAAATGTGGGCAGAGAGCGAGGGAGCGAGAGATGGTTACAGATGTAAAGTTAGAAGGCGGGGGGGGGTAGTCAGGATGGAGAGAATGAAAAGGAGATGAATAAAGAGGTGGGAGGAAGAGCGAGATAGTGGGGGAAATACAGTACAGACAGACACTGTGACGGCACTCTATGTAAACATGCTCGCAAAACAAAGAAGCCTTTGAGCCATGCATGGGGTGAAGTGAACCAATGACAGCTTACTGTACGACACACAAAGTGGGTACATATTTTAAAAATCAACTAGTGGTTGGGTAGCCTAAATAGCTAGTTGACTGACTAGTTGTAGTGGAATGTAATGGAATAGACTGCAAGGGTTTCAAGAAGGAGTTTTAAAAGATGGACTATTTTAACTTTGTGCCATTCTCATGGTGGGATGCTAAAACATATTGTGTGAAATGCATTGCAATGGCCAAAGTCAACCTTCTGAATGTCAGAGCAACCAGGTGAGACACAGGGCCCATGACCGATCTAAAGTATCCAGATAGAAATTTGTTGCCCATTCTCAATGGGAAAGTGCCCAAGCAACATTGCTCAAAAAAGTTGCTTCGTGTATCATCACCTTAAAGGGTTAGTTAATCCAAAAATGAAATATCTGTCATTAATTACTCACCCTCATGTCGTTCCAAACCCGTAAGACCTTCGTTCATCTTTGGAACACAAATGAAGATATTTTTGATGAAATCCGAGAGCTCTCTGACCCCTCCATAGACAGCTATTTAATTAACACTTTCAAGGCCCAGAAATCGTTAAAATAGTCCATGTGACTCCAGAGGTTCAACTTTAATTTTATGAAGCGACAAGAATACTTTTTGTGCGCAAAAACAAACAAAAATAACGACTTTACTCAACAATTTTGCTCTAGCCTGTGCCAGTCTCCTACGCAGTTTATGTTGTAAAAACATACCTTTTTTGGGCCTTGAAAGTGTTAATTAAATTGCTGTCTATAAAGGGGTCAGAGAGCACTAGAATTTCATCAAAAATATCTTAATTGGTGTTCTGAAGATGAACGAAAGTCTTATGGGTTTGGAACGACATGAGGGTGAGTAATTAATGATTTTTGGGTGAACTAACCCATTAAAGTTGTAGCAAATTTACTTTAAAAGGAGATTAAGACAACTTTTCTATTAACTTGCAAACTGTCTAACAAACTAAGTTAAAGCATGCTAATCATAGAACTATTGCTAAAAATATTAAAAGTAATAAATTATTATATACGTGGATAAACTAGTCACTTCCAGTCGTCTAGTCGGTTGTTGGGCAACTGGTTGAACATTGCGACCATCCCTAGTAGGGGGAGACAGAATGACAATTACATGGGGCCGAGGATATACCTCTGTTGCACCCCTGACTAAACACATGTACATAAACAGACTACTGGCAGAGAGATGGATAGAGACCATAGGGAAATAAAGAAACGCATACAAACTCAGACAGTAACAGCTGTGGAGGAGCAGGGCCCGCTCTGGCCCATCAGTAACACATGGATTAGTTCACACGTGCTGAGCTGTAATCTGCTCCACACAGCCCAGACCAGCAGACCCCACTCACATGCCCACAGAGTTTATGTGTGTAGTCATGTGATTGCTGCCCCCATCCCTAAAGCGCCTACAGATGGCCATGTGCATGACAAACACAGATTCTCTATTATACAGCTCTCTATTACGTGCATTTTAATTGGCCAGAACGTTGTGGACACTTTGGGTAATCTAATAAACGTGAGGTGATCCCAAAAACAAACAGGCCGAATATCAGAAAACAGAAACATCACCAGATGTTTGGATGACACCTCTCTCTCTCTCTCTCTCTCTCTCTCAGAAAATCCACTCAATCCACTTTACTTCCCCGGAAGGATGCCTAATCCAACACGGCAGTGGTGGAAGGGCAAACAGCCATAGGACTCTTCCGTAATCAGATCAAAGGCCATGACGCACAAAGAAAGGGTGCAGATCAATGTGGCATGTTATGATTGGATGACCTTCAGTGGCTCCACCAATTGGATGGGTGGATAGTGTGGCTTTGTCCAGCGTGCCATGATGATTCCATTGGCCAAGCAGAACTCAATATATGACACACTGTGGCAGGCCCCAGCTCCGCAACCAGCATATACATTGAGGAGGACTTCAATACTTCAATAAGTAGTTTGTCCAATAATGGGATTTTCATTCACCAGTTATTCAGCAATTACATTTGGTCCCTGCCCCAATCTTAAGTGTTTGGTTACAACCTTGACATGCCTGCAAACGGTCATACTTTAGAAACAAACCATACTAAACTTCATTATCAGGTTTTAAGGGTGTTGCTGATGACATCCAACTGATTATGCCACTCAGGAATGTTACTCGCTTTCTAGATTTCAGCCTGAAATTCGAGAATTTGGTTGTATTAGCAAGGAGGAGTCTAAAAATGTTGGGTGTTGTTGTATAGCAAGGTTTACAGTGCCATCAAGGATGTGGGTCTGTTTGTGTATTGTTTCCTGCACATTACCCACTTGTAGCCATGCGTGTTGTATTTAAAGGAAGATTGGGTCTCTTTATGCAATGAAACACAGTGTTCTTTTACAGAACACAGTAAATGTGGGGCAAGGCAGAGCATTAGTGGCCTCTGAATCTCAAATGTCCTCTATTATACCCTTCCAACAGAACTCGAAGACTGCCACAGGGTGTGTGTCCTTCCTGACTCACCCAAAACACCCAGAGCTTTGTCAACCTTCCGTAGCATGAGTGTGCGTCTACGCGTGCGTTGCGAACATGCCCTGGCACGTGTGCGAATCTGCATTGCTTACTTGACCAAAGATCACACTTCCTAAGCTGCTTTTGCTGGCCAAGAAAAGCTTACAAGGCATCAGGTCAGTGAGAACAGCCAGTTCTGGCTTCCCTTCCAGAGGGTTTCCGGAATTCCCAGGGGAAGCGGAATGTTCTGACACCAGCTTCCTCTGAACTGCCTTAGAACACCGGGAGGACAACAAGCAAGGTCATCGGAAGCGAGTTCTTGAGGAGTACACCTTTGCTACGGATGACGTATCCTATCTTCTACACGCACTTTATTCCTCATGATTCTCTTTGTGGGTGGAAGAATGTTGTAGCCAATCAGCCCGAGCTCCTCTACGTTCTGAAAAAGATCTTTTCTTAGGGCCGTTGGTCTATTTTCAGTAAGCCTGCTTGGCAGATTCATCCCTGAGCCTTTTGCATTCTGACTGTCAAACACACCACGGCCCACACAACCACGACAACGTGCTTAACACACAACCAAACACCCTTGCTTGCATACACCCAATAATTAACAACCACATAACACCCATAATTGGAAATGAAATCAGTGATTTCAGTTCAATTCGACATCTTCCTCAGCCCATAATATATTCTGACATCCGAACTCTGCAACCTAACCCAAGTTCAGGAAGTTGAGGCTCACCACATTTGTTCAAAAGGCATCATAAGATCAAACGGCGGCATGCTTGTATGATCACACATGTTATCTGTATGTGTGTCGCGGCTTGTGAGAGGATGGAATGCGGTCACAAGGCTTTTATCTCCTTCCTCTTCCTTTCTGACATAGAAAAACATTGTGAGCTATCTTACATGTTCATCAAACAAAAAGTGTGATGCTTAACACAAAAAGGCTACCGCTTGCCACTCTGGGGTTTTGGCAAGCAGGAAACTGTCCCCTTGTGCTTCCGTATGGGTTGTTCAAGACGCTTGACTATTTCAAAGGATTGTGACGCATCAAGCTAGAAGGGATATTAGGTAGAATAAAAATTATGGGTGTCCAATCTTTGAGAACAGTAATAGACAATAGTAATGTGGAGTCAGGGGAAATATGGTTTGGTGCTGGGAGTGGCTGCTGACATCGTCATGATGCGTTGTGTAATATTTGTTTGTGCTGTCTGACAAGCCCTGGCATCTTTATCTGCCCCAAACGCATACAACCTCACGTTCGGCGCAGTGACAACCCTTCACATGTGTAGACATTATCTGAGAAACACAGCTGGTCTGGGAGGAGATGAGACTGTTTTTAAGCACATGCATATGTGACCCTGGACCACAAAACCAGTCATAAGGGTCAATTGAATCTAAAAGTATATAAATAAGCTTTCCATTGATGTATGGTTTGTTAGGATAAGACAATATTTGGCTGAGATACAACTATTTGAAAATCTGGAATATGAGGGTGCAAAAAAGAAAAATCGAAATACTGAGAAAATCGCATTTAAAGTTGTCCAAATGAAGTCCTTAGCAACTCATATTACTACTAATAATAAATGTGATATATTTGCGGTAGGAAATTTACTTAATATCTTCATGGAACATGATCTTTACTTAATATCCTAATGATTTTTGGCATAAAGGAAAAATAGATAATTTTGACCCATACAATGTATTATTGCCACAAATATACCCGTGTGACTTATGACTGGTTTTGTGGTCCAGGGTCACATATGGTGTATTTAAAAATATTTAAACTAAAATGGTCTTTTGGTCCACTAATAAGTCCAACCTTGAACAAGTTTTCTGTCTCACCCCTGTCCCATCAGAAAATGACTGGCAAGCAAATACACATGACACTCCATGAGTAGGTTGTGCTTAAGGCAAATTAATAGAGCTCCAGGTTTTCAGATAGAGGGTCACAAAGGAGTTCCTTCTCGTCTAGACAAGTTATTTTGAGTCTTTGAAGTGGAGCCTCCAGTATTCACGTGAAAAGTGCCTTAACAACTGGCCCCGCACTGCCGGTGTCTGACGCCTATCAGATAAGAACTCGTGAGACTAGAACATACAGTCCATCATCTGTAAACACTCACGCCACACATGGGTGGTGATTTCAAAGAAAAACACCACCTATGGGTTTGGGACATTTAAAAGAAACAACACTTGTATTCTCTTAATGATACACCTACCATAACAACTAGCTTCCTTTTGTAAATTTTCTTCCTATTATGCAACTGACATTGTGAAAGAATGGACATATGATTGTGTCTCTGGTTTCTGTTGTCTCCCTGCACTCTGGCTAGTAATGTGAAACTGTGGCTGCAGTAGTTGTTTAGGACCGAGGCGCGGGCGAGCCAGGAGGAGAGGGAATGCCCTTAGATTAGAAGAATTGGGTCACCACTTACTTTCACTTTTAGTTACCTGTTGCTGCGGGGACAAGCTGAGGACAACTGTAGGACTATTCTTCAGGTTCCTGTTAGCCTTATGTAATGCAATTTTTATTTGTTCATATTTTATGAATTTTAAAAGTAGCTTCAATACTTGAGGTGACGGAAAAAATATTTAAAAAGCACTGCGATATTTGCCCGTGCTCTACAATAACGCAAAGCAGGAATTTCAGCGCTCAAAACCAAAAAGCTCTAACGCCCAATTTAAACTGCGAGTAAAAGGTCGCAATACATCACTATTTTCAAATCACAATATACTAAACTAAGGGGCTGTTTACACGATACCGTTTTCAACTAAAAACTTTTAATGCATTTTGGCCTTTCATTTAGACGACAACAGCGTTTTGGGGGCCTGAAAACGCAAGCTTTTGTAATCAGGTTTCAAAGAGCAAGTGGTTGAAAGTGCAAGCCTTCGTGTAAACTACAAAAACGTGAATTTGTGAAAACGGTGACATCATGCGCATGCGTATCACATGTTCAGTCTATAGGCATAGGTAATGTTTCTTTACAAAATGTACATCGCCAACTACTGGCCTGGCATGAATAATACAGTGTTTTAGTAATTTTTGCGGATCCTTGTGTCATTTACATGGATCCTTTTGACAACGTTGTTGTCTGTATGCGGAAAAAGCGAAGGAAAATTTTAGTAGTACATTGTAGATGTACCCTAAGAATCTAAGGGTATGTTTACACGACAACGATGTACTAAAAACAAACGACAACACTGTCAAAACGAGATGTCACTTTGTCAAGAAACACCCCGCGAACACACAATGCTCATGCACATGACGTCACCGTTTTCACAGATTCGCATTTTTGTTGTTTACATGGAGATGGTAAAGGTATTGTTTTCAAAACCTTGCAATTTGAAACCCATTTTCAAAAGCTTGCGTTTTCAGGCCGACAAAACGCAGTTGTTGTGTAAATGAACTGCTGAAAAAAGTTTTCAGTTTTTAGTCAAAAACTGTGTTGTGTAAATGGCCCCTTAGTTTAATATATTGTGACTGAAAACAGTGATGTCTTGCAATCTTTTACTCGCAGTCTAAATTTGGCGTTTGTGGTTTGAGAGTAAATGTTGTTTAATGGAGGGCCAAAATGCATAAAAAGTTTTCCGTTTTCAGTTGAAATCAGTGTCGTGTTAACATACCTTAAACTTCCTGGACGGCCACAGCCCTGCAGAGTTTAGCTTCAAATCTTAATTAAATATACCTGATCCAGCTAATTAAGTCCTTCAGGACTATTTGAAACCTACAGGTTTGTGTGTCGGAACAAGGTTAGAACTAAACTCTGTAGGACTGCGGCCCTCTAGGAGCCGAGTTAGACACCCCTGTTCTCATATTGGGGCCCAAACATTGATATAATATATCGATTCTTTTTTTCTAATAATTTGTACCTATTTGTGGTCAATTAGTGCACACGTTTGAGTCGTGGTGCTCATGAGGCTAATGCAAGTTTAATTCTGGCTTGTGATATTCTCAATTATTGCCTTGTCATATGCCGACCAACGGCAACAAACACCAGATTACAGTACGTTACTTCTCAGACATTCCTCAGCCTGACAAACGCAGACTAAACATGTTCAATCAGTGTAAACGAGAGCAGGCAATGACAACAGACACCGGTTAACACACTGATTTCACAAAACCTGACGAACGTATCTGTTGACATTTGTCGGTGCAATGTGAATCAGTGGAAAAAAATAACTTAAAAATCGTACTTACCGATTTTTCTCCAGCTCATTGTGTGTGGACCTATAAAACAAAGCAGAAACAATGAATGAGCAACTTGTTTGTGAGTCTGTGAGGTATTAAGTGCACTAAAGATTTTTATCATAACCCTCATCATAAACAACCTCATTTCTCGAGCACTTAGCTCCTGAATTAAACGTCAGATCTCATCGCGAGATCAGAGAACATGCAAGAGAAAAAAAAAATCCTTGGGCGCTCGTAAAGAACAAGGCTATGCGTCATTAAAGGTTCCAATGGATTTACTAATTAATCTTTATTGGAGGGTTGAACCAGCTCCCCCATCACAACCAGTGGCACCAGAGGGAATTATAAAGGCTCCTCTAAATGACCCACATGTCACTGCAACTCTTTGTTTGCAGCGAAAAGACAGAGAAATTAAGTGTGCAGAGCAGAGAAAGCAAACACAATGAGCGGCCTATATGGGAGCACGTGAGAGAGCTCTCCTCCTTGTACAATGAGTGAGTGCCAGTGGACGCTCTCTCTCTCTCGCCCTCTCTGAGAGCACGAGTCAGTGTTATGTTAATAATGTAAAGTGAATCAGCCGTCCCCCTAAGAGGCTCTTTGTGTGGCAACACGCTGAAAGCTTTTCCAAAGCTCTAAATGTCCGGCCGAACTGGTGCATGGCAATGCCATTGCAGGAGCAGCAAGACGTGGCTGCAGCAAGGGCCTACTTCTCTGTGGGTCATGTGACCACTTCCCTTTATTGGTGACTATTAATACCAAGAGCATGTTTTCTGGCATCCTGTATCTGACCTTATGGTATTGCCGCTTCACACGGGAGGATGCTTGTGAGCTCATTGGGGAGGAGGGATGGAGCGAGGGAGAAAAAGACATGTGTATGGCTGTGTTTGAATTACGCATTGTCCCCTTGAAATCAAAATGGAAGTTTTTTGGCTTTTAGCATGAATATGTTAGCCATACTGTTATCTGTAAGCTAGTGTTGTTCCAAAACAATGACAAAATCCGCATTTAGAAGATATAAGCATTCAAAACTTAGTTTCTCACTTCCGCCAATATGGATCAATGATTTTGATGACATCACTCTGCACTTCAATCTGAAGCCCCGCCCCCTACGCTATAAATAGACACTGAAGCTGCAAATAAAATGGGTCACTTGTTCACACATTTACTATTTTCTACATGGTGAATGGCACAGTGCACTATATTGGGGATAGGGAACGATTCAGAAGTTAGCATCACGCGAACACATAGCGGATCATGTGCGCGAGTCGCCACAAACCAGACAACGTATCAGACCCATTTGAATTCTGCACAGAATGCTGTATTTTAAAGAGATATGGAGGACATTAGGAGGAGAAACGGTTTGAGATTTACTAAGCGGCTTTACCGAGCTCAACGGCTCTGGGCGAGCTGTGATATAAACTAAATGCTATTGGTTATTTTAAAAAGGGGGGAGCTGTTCGATATGTCCCGCCCTGTCCCTGTCTGCAAGTTTCAAGGCACTTCAGTGGGCCTTTAATGGATTTTTTTCTTACAGCGTATACTAGTGTATTCATAATTAATATTCACAGCATAAGTGTGACTGTGCAAAAACAAGGGGGTTGCCCAAGGCACACAAAACAAACAAAAATGAGGATGCCCCACACAGTTTGTTTTTAACATGTGGAAATGTATTTTCCCCCACAATCTTTCCAACATCTCTGTTTTATCCGAAGCGGCCTGAATAACTCTCCTCGGGTCAGTCTACTGAATCACCTACACACAGGCACGCCAGATGATCAGATAGTGTTTCCTTTACATTCCCTCCATCAGTGCTCGCTTTGTGTACAGTAACACAGACCTGAGATCAGTCATCAAGATGTCTGATACCTAGAAATGAAGCGAAACGAAACAGACGGCCCTCACACAACCCTAAACATACTAACACGCACACAGTGTCTCAAAACCTTATACCTATATAGCATTAATAAACAGAGTGAACTTCCTACCCAGTTGGCATTTATGGCCACCACAAAACCTAGTCAGCTGACTACCTAGATTACATTTTTGGGAATCTTAAAAGCTAATAAACTGTCTACCAAGATAATTTTTTGATATATATATATATATATATATATATATACATACATACATACACATATATATATATACATACACATACATATATATATACATATATATATATATATATATATATATTTATTAAAAAATTGCATCATAGTCATGTGCACCAATTTCGGGATTCAACAAATGTTTCTGTTAATGGACGGACTAAACCGTGTTACTACTTTTTCAGTTGGTTTCTTTCATTAAATCGACATTTAATGGAAAAGGACCGGTGATAATTTTCAAAACATGTTTAAGAAGAAGAATAAAGTGGAAAGATAATTTAATAAAGAAAGTATAAACTTTTAAATGCATTTTGTCTGCAGTATAGTGAACTGCCTAGCCATTTTTGGCCACCACAAAACCTAGTGAGCTGACTACCTAGATTCATTTTTGGGGATCTCAAAAGCTAGCAAACCATCTACCAAGATATAAAGTATTTTTTTTTATTTTATTTTTTTTTATTTTGCATCATAGTTGCATGCACCATTTTCAGGATTCAACAAATGTTTCTGTTAATGGACGGATTAAAACACCTGTTACGTCTTTCACGAAATGTTTCTTTAATTAAATCGACATTTTGCGGAAAAGGACAAGTGATAATTTTCCAAAACATGTTTTAGAAGGAGAAAAACATGGAATGATAATTTAATTAAGAAAGTATAACATTTTAAATGAATTATGTCTGCAATATAGTGAAAGGCCTAGCCAGATGGCATTTTTGACCACCACAAAAATCCATTTATTTGAAAAGGACTGGTGATAATTTCCCAAACCATGTTTTAGAAGGAGAAAAACATGGAAAGATAACTTTTAAATGCATTTAGTCTGCATTATTGTGAATTGCCTAGACCTTTTTAGCCATCACAAAACCTAGTGAGCTGACTACCTAGATTAATTTTGGGTATCTCAAAAGCTAGTAAATCATCTACCAAGATCATGTTTTTTTATTAATTTATTTTTTCCCATCATAGTCGCGTGCACCATTTTCGTTATTCAACAAATGTTTCTGTTAATGCACGGATTAAACCGCGTGTTACTACTTTTTCGATTGGTTTATTTTATTAAATCGACATTTAACAGAAAAGGACCGGTGATAATTTTCCAAAACATGTTTTAGAAGGAGAATAACGTGGAAAGATAATTTAATAAAGACGCCTCAGGCTGTTCACCTTGGCAGCCTGAAAACAACAGTTGCTGTAAATAAGAGCCGTGTGTTCAAGGGTCCGGGATCAAATTAAAAAACTCTTTCCATAAATAAAGAAATGCAAAAACTGATTTGTTGTGTTTTTTCCACGTAATTTGTAGCGGATATTACGCGACTACGGGTCATAAACAGAAAACAACCATACAACAGACTTTCGGTTCAATCAAAACGAAACCCCATGGCGCCCAAAGGCGAAAACAGGACGCGAGTTTTCGCACGGTCCCTAACCTCAGCGCTGCAGCAGTCCCGTTTGACAATCAGCTGATGAGAGCTCCCCTCCCCCAAAACAACTCAAGAAACATAATTAATACTACACAGCACGCTTCAATGCATATTTAATAACATATATGTGTATATATACATATAGCAAAGTACATCAGACATAATGCATTTAAAAAGTCCATAGGCTACTGTTTATAAACAAACCAAAACCAGAAATTAAAAGCGGTCAAAAAAAGCAAATAGGAAATGCTCAAGATAATACAGCAGCGACAGATGTCATAGCAGTGTGATCTACGCACACGTCTGTCCCTGGCTCTTCTCCAGCAGGTTTTTTTTTTCCAGGCTTTCTTGTGGAAGTGAAGAGTCAGATCATGTGCTTACCTGTTGTGGTTGTTGTTGCACTTTTTATTTCGGAATTTCCTTTGTCTCTGGTAGCTGGAGTGCTGAATAGACGGAAAGGTCGAGGCATATCCGTGTTCACACTCTGAAAAAGACGTGCAGAAACGTGTCACACCACATCACACTCGGGCCAAGTCCCTTTAAACACCCCTTACACTTCAAAACACAAGGTGATCTGTATGACATGACAGTTGCCATGGTATATCAGGTACCTCTTTCTCTCCTCTCTATATATTCGGCTGCTTCCAGTAACCTCTGGATATTCAGCACAGCAGTCATCGTTTGAATAAATCTAGAGAGGTTTTTTTCCTGATATGTGATCACGGTGACAGCTGTCTCGTAGCAAACCGTAGCATTGAATAGTTCTCCGAAGAGTCACTTGTTTTGTGTTTTTGTTTCTATTTGCTGAACCGTCGACTCGAGGTATTTCCTTCACTGTCAACAAGCTAGTTACCGGAAATTAAACACAAATAAAACATCCGACGCCTGAATATCAAAGTAGTAAAAGTGCTTTAGGAAAACAGTCGAGTACAAAATGTATAAAATTAATAGAAACAGGTACAAAAGAGTCCCCGAGAGCCCAGCCTGCGAAGTCCCTGGTGCTTGCGCTCTTTTCTCCTCCCTCAGTTTGTTTACCTACTGTTTTAACAGCTGAGCGGATAGAGACCTCGGCGCAGGGCATTATGGGAAATTGAGTCCTTCACCCAACCGGCCCTTTAACTCAGAAACGACAACCTGATTTAAAGCCCTGCTAGTACGTATTAAAAGAATAACCTTGCTTAGATGGTTACTCTATCCTTATATATATATATATATATCCTACCGTAAAGATATTTAAAATATATATATATATATATATTATTAGTAATATGCATTGCTAAGGACTTTATTTGGACAACTTTAAAGGCGATTTTCTAAATATTTAGATTATTTAGATTAATAATATTTTTTGCACCCTCAGATTCCAGATTTTCAAGTAGTCGTATCTTGGCCGAATATTGTCCTATCCTAACAAACCACACATCAATTTATTCAATTAAATTATCCTTATGACTGATTTTGCTGTCGAGGGTCACAAATATATACATTCATAAATACGAAACTTACTATTGTATTGATTATTTTTCTGAATAACAACCGCACCAGGCGATGCTGTCACTGAAACATACATAGCAGTGCAGTCCAACTAAGAACAAAATAACTTAAATCAATATTTCAGGTAAATATTTATTTATTAACTCATTGGTAAGTAGACACGTAGGCAAAGTATCCGTGTGTTAAAAGGCATAATAACGCTGTAAATCTGTTTTCTCTTTTCCAGTTTGGAAACAGCGTACTTCAACTCCCACAAACCCTCGCTCCCAGTCTCGTTTAAGCCAGGCCCAGCAACATATGACATCACAGCACCGCAGCTCTGTGATTGGTCGGAGGGCCTAGTAAGCGTCCGCCAACTCAACAAGCTCTGACCAATCAGACCAGCGCAAAGTGCGCCATGTGGATGTCATGTGAACACACCCCCCTAGGAAACAGGAAGGCAATTTTGAGAACTCTTTTGAAGTAGACATATGCAGTCTGCATATACAATTTCAGATTTACCCGATATGATTCGGGTTTTTTTTTTAAATCGCACTTAATAATAATGCTAATAAATCGGACGATCTAATGGAGCGAGTTGGTGAAAGCATAATCTCATTCTATTGTTCCTAAAGTACCTTCTCATTATCATATTTTAGTTTATATTCAAACACGATTAGTCTTATACATTTAAAATTGATAATAATAATTAAAAATAAAACATGGGCGAGATTTTTCCTACAATTTTCTAACTGGAATGCTCACACAAAAACATCGTCATATGATCAAATGCCTTTATTTATGTGCGTTATGATATTCAATCATCATACATGCACAATTATTCGTGCGTGATGGAGAGTTATAAGGTGCGAAACGCTGTACTACCACAGTAAGAGGTGACGTCAGTGTGTATTGTGCCAGCAAAATGTTATTTATTTATTTACTTGTTTATGTTCCTCGAGAGAAAGAGAGAGGTGGCAAACAGCCTGGCATGTCTCACTGCCGAACAATGCCAGACTCTGAACTGCCCCATATGACAGTGCATGCCAGCTTGGGACAGTCGGCATGCGATTTGGGACATTATAAGTGCGCTGCAGAGGGAATTATTCACCTTTTTGGGTCTCTGACACATGAAATGATACATAAACATATGACATCTGATATGATATCAGTTAAAAGCAGACCTGAAATCAACCCAAACAAGTTAGGTATGTGCATTAGAGGATTATGTGCATTATAAAAATATGTTAAAATATGAAAAGGGCTCCTTTTGCATTTTGGAAACTTGATCCTTTAAAAGCATTGTGGCTGTGCATCGCATATCGGGATACAATGCACATGTCCCTTGTCTACTTGGCTGATTGTTCCTTGAACTCGATCCTTTGTTGTCTGAGTCTATTGACAATGAAACAGTTTATCTGCAATACGCAAATCAGTCAAAATCACTCATAAGTGCACTATAATTTCACTTACTTCCATCCTTCCTCTCGGCGCTCTCAATATAACTGGCAGCCTCCAGTAAAACTTGTACATTTTTCAGGAAAGTGTTTATCATGGAAGAGTCTGTGGAGTTGAAAACGTCATTGAAAGGACAAGTAGACATCTCAAAATCTTGCTGATCCAAAGATGTTTCGGACTCCAGGAACAAGTCTTCGGCCTTCACCTCCTCTCTTCGTTGCCTCTCGCTCCTCACCATTTTGTTCCCGTGCAGCGAATATGGTTGGGATTGAAACTGTATGTGAGTTATTGTGCTGTGCTGCGCTCAGTGGATCTACAGAATAAATGAGGGGAATGGAATGGATGACGACTGGAGATAAAACACTTCGGGATTTCAGGGTCCTAGCGCCCGCTGCTTGCTCGCCTGTCACGTCTACAAAGCAACCCCCAAGCGATGACGTCATCGACGCGGACCCGTGCCTTCGTAAAAATCGTTTCATATGAACACGGAATGAAACATAAACGCTTCATCTACTTTAAAAGCAAATACAACTTTCCTATATAACCATGGAACCAAATTCACACATTGAAAACATAAAGCCTTTTTACAAAGCACACATAAAGAACAACACAATAATAAGAACGCATGTAAAGGCTACGCCCTCTGGCCATGCACATCATCGAGGTGGTCTCATTTCAGAAAAGCAACCACTTCAAAGTTAAAAATAAGTTGCGGTAATTTAAAGGCGCAATATGTAAGATTTTTGGATTAAAATATCTGTTTGGACACATTCATCGACAGAAAACTAATCATTGTTAAATCTAATTTTCTTGATTTACCGCGAGTACCATGTTTTACCATGTCTCATAGCAGCCGCCGAGTGTACGCACAGAGTAGCATTATAACATAACATAACATAAACACACTCAAATAATGTATCTAATATGATAAAACAGCGCTGCGTTACCCCACACGCATGAGCGGAAGAAGCGGAAACGCTTGTCTGCTACATAATAAAAGCTCTCGATCCATATGTCGCGCTCGTCTCTCATTAGCAACCGCTTCAGCAGCCTCGTTCAGCTCCCACAGCACTCGGCCCTTCTCTGCTTTATACTACAGTAACGTTAATAATCTCATCCATGAATATGATTTCTGCTCGTGTCCCGCCCCGATTCTTTTTCACTGGCTGTAAAGGTGAAGACGACAACTCCCATGATTCCGCGCTCAATTTTGGCGTCATCAAGCTCCACCTTTGTTTTGAATAGGTGACCACTAGCAGCGAAAAACTATATAGTGTGCCTACTGCAAAGCCTCACAACATTACAGTAAATTTAGATCACAGTAAATAGTAGATTTTCTGAAAGGGGACAATCTCTGGCGATCTCTGGAGGGCACAGCCTTCAAAATAGCCTCACAATTGCCTCAGACATACAGAGCATTGCTACGCAACAAAAATAACGCTACGTTATGGGTACAGCTCAGTGATATGGCTCTTACAAATTTAATGAAAATAACTGAGGTTGCTTTAATTTAAATTTAATTTATTACTTAAAGCACACTTTAAGTACTTCGATATCACAGCAAAAACTACTAGCCTAACTAATACATTTGAAACATTATTAGAGGCAAGTGAACAGTCAGTAATAAAATAAGATCAAATACACTAATTACAAGCATATAAAGTACAAATAAAGTAAGGTCTAATTGTAGTATTCAGGTACAGAAATGTAATAATTAGGCCTAAATGTAAAATAGTGTTTACCGTACAACTAAATATCAACAAAGATTCATCTTTGTTAAAGCTGTGTTGCTATTTGCTTAACATTAATGACAGACAACAGCAGGTATTTATAGGGTGCTGTCACTTTAAGAACGAATGCATGATGCACATCCGATTTGTTTCTAAACTGTTTTTACATTCACTTAAAACATAACTGACTGTGTTCATGAGAATACTTGCTGAGACAGGTATTTTAAAATAATTTTGGGTGTATGTGTTCGTTCAAGCGCAAGGAGATGCGAAAGAGGAATTAATTTTGGAGTTTGTGCGCCTCTCTCTGTGCGGGTGCTTCGGGAGTAAACGTGCACACAGGTAACAGTGCGCGAGTATCGAATTTAATTCCCTTTTGCCTCTTCTTGTGCTGGAATGGTATAAAATCACTAAATAAACTTGCAATTAATCTGCGAATCACATGCATGCTGAACCGTGGGGACTGGTCAGTACGGATCACGGATCATCTAAGATTTGTTTAACCCCTAATCACGATTAATCAATTCGACAGCACTAATATTTTTATATTTTGTACTTTTGTGCGCTGAGCGTAACCGCAGCTTTAGTTGTAGTTCTGATCCAGAGACAGCCTTTGAGATGCACTTAAAGGTTCAATTTTACTCATGATAGCACATTGCACATATTATATTTGAATACCCTCTTATAAGCCCCCATTCAGACTGATGGTCTCTCTTTTATAGGTTATGAGTGATTCTGGCTGAATGAAACCTTGAAAGGCCCAAATCCTGACACATGCCCACACCTCCACTCATGGCTGACAGAAGCACTGAAACATCATTATCAAGAGTGGAATATGTTTCAAAGACTCAGAGGCTCCATTCGCTGTGCTGGGAGGGTGGAGTGGGTTGAGTTCACTTGTCCGTTCCCCGCGGTCTTTGACTTTTTTAGCGTGGCAGCTTTTTACCAGCGCCAGCACAAGGGGATCGCAGAGCTCAGCTCTCCCCAGCACTTCAAAGCCAGTGCACAGGGCTTCAGCCGTTTGATGTTAAGTTCACAGGGAACTTGAAAGTCGAAAGCACAAGAAAGCCAGGGAGCTCTACCTCTAAAAAGAGAGGAATTGGTAACGTGGCCTTCAACCCGATGTGGACGGGTGCTAGTCACACACCTGACGATGATGCAAAGCATGGTGAGAGATGAACTGAGCTGAAAAGGGTTTTATATTTGAACTAGTACATCAGTGGACCTGTTTACACCTAATATTAAAGGGATAGTCCACCCAAAAATGCAAATTACCCTATGATTTACTTGTATATGACATTCTTCTTTCAGACGAATACAATCAGAGTTATATTAAAAAAATATCCTGGCTCCTCCAAGCTTTATAATGGCAGTGAATGGCAGCCAAACATTTGAAGCCCAAAAAAGTGCATCCATCCATTATAAAAGTAATCTATACGGCTCCAGGGGGTTAATAAAGGCCTTAATAAAGTGATTTGATGGGTTTTTGTAAGAAAAATATCCATATTTAACACGTTATAAAGTAAAATATCTAGCTTCCGGTGGACTGCTTTCTGTATTCAACTTACGGAAAAGCGTAATTGGCGCAACGATGACGTCGGACGTAGCGTAAGCATTTTGAACTGTGAGAGGCGTTACACTTTCTTCATAAGTTTAATACAGAAAGTGGTCCGCCAAAGCTAGATATTTTACTTTATAAAGTTTTAAATATGGATATTTTTCTTACACAAACCTACCGATTCACTTCAGGCCTTTATTGATGGAGCCGTGTGGAGTACTTGTGTAATGGATGGATGCAATTTTTTGGGCTTCAAATTGTGGGCTGCCATTCACTGCCATTATAAAGCTTGGAAGAGCCAGGACATTTTTAATATAACTTTGATTGTATTCGTCTGAAAGAAGAATGTCATATACTCCTAGGATGGCTTTGAGGGCAAGTAAATCATGGGGTAATTAAAATTTTTGGGTGAACTATCCCTTTAAGATGCGTTTTGGTCGATCAGATCACAAGTAGACGAGGAAGACACATTCCTGTTTATACCTGGTGTCTCTTTTGTCCACTTTCGACCACTTCTGTCCTGATTTCTTCGAGGGGAGGGTCTATGGGCTGGTAAATGTATGTTTTTTTCAGATCTTTCGATCTAATGGACAAAATAAGCTCATGCAATTTACATATGAATGCGCCCGGAGACAACTGAAAAACACGGAGAGCATCAGCTTTTGTTTCTGCTCTGACAGCTTCAAGATGACGCCGAACGCTGTGAGTGTGTGTTAGAAATCAGGAATGGTTAGAGAACATTGTGCTTGGTACGTTTTTCATCTTCAAACCAGACTTGGGTCTTCAGCTAACAAAGTTTAAATCCCGCCTGGCTAGCGCGCTTCCCATAATGTTTACGCATTAGGTCAGTAGGCGGGGAGTAAGTTGTCTTTTGTGGCTGTTCGAACAAATTTACGAGCATTTACACTACAAAAGCAATCCGGTCGAATGCATTTTCGACCTCCTCTGGAAGTGGTAAGCTCAAATCCAGACAGCAACATAGTGTCGGCCCAGATCCGGCCCACATCTGGTACGTGTTGAATCCACATGTTCAGACTGTCAGTCCAAATCCGATTGTTGTGCATATCCGATCAGATTTAGCAAGTCTGAATGGACAAAAATCACATTCAATTTTTACAAATCCGTTTCAAGCTACATTCATATGTGGTTTGAAATCCTATTCAAATCGCATTTCTGGAAATCTGTTTCAGTCTGACCACTCTGATCGGATTTCACGTGGTTTATGTGACTTTCTCACGCCGCATAAACGGCGTTGATATAGGAAACATGCTGAAAGACGCTGCAGAAACAAGGTTGTGTTGTTGCAAAGTGCCGGTAGAGCAGAAAATGACAATATAACAGAAACATGTTTTGCACGGACAGCACAGAATAAAGCCGCTCATACCAGCGTCCTACGGTTCAGCCGCTGCCTCATAAGATGCATTCGTCCAGCACAGCAGCTACACACTGTCATGTTGTAAATAAGACAACATCTGTATTGCAAACCCCTCCATATTGCGTTTGTTGCTGCTGTTTTTGGCTTATGCCTAAACGTCATTGCCATAGAAACCAATGCAGATATTCCGGAAAACGAAAGAGCGACATGGTCACACAAATCGTATCTGAACAGTTGCGATACACAGTGTGGACATCAATAATTGTAGAACAGATTCCAATCGGATACGCAAATAATCAGATTTGGACTGTGTTGTTGTCTGGGAAACGTTTTAGACCCTGTTTACACCTGTATTTAGCATCATTGTGATCTGATCGACCAAAATGCATCTTAATACCAGGTGTAAACAGGGCTTAGAAGTAGTGAGTGGCGAACTGCACTAGTCCTGTATTATGTTATATGATTTGATGTCTCCCTACTGGATAAAGATATTCCTTGTATTTAGACAAAAAAAGGTTGCAACCTTTGCTCATGTCCATCTCCTGCTGCTTTGTTTTAAATGTTTATAATGCTATTAATGGTATTTTACAGCCCCCAGCACTCTACAATCAGACATGTTTAAAAAGCCTTTTGAGACCTTAATTAAAGGGGAGCCGCGAGTGGACCAGCGCTGTTGTTAAAGCCAACATGACCAACCATGCACTGCAGGCTATCTGGGGTCAGACTATACCTCGTTACCGCAGTCATTCTCGTGAGTGTGTCTGGGAGCCATGACAACAGGCACCAGCCAATCCTCCGCTCCCGGGCTCCAGACTGCGTCCACCTGCTTAAATATTTAACACGCTCAATCACACGACCCGCAGCCCAGACTCCCACAACCAAATTAAATAGGTATCCTCTTGCCGGGCTGGCAGCATTTGAAAACAATAAGCTGTGACTGTGAGTGGAAGTCATCATTGAAGCTTTGGGGCCCAACAACATTCTCCAACAACATGTTTGAGATTCTTCACCGAGGAATTCAGAAGCTATCAGGTCCTGGAGGAAATAAGAGATGTTGTGAGAGCAGATGAATAAGTAGCTAATATTGTCAAAATGAAACTGCTATATTAGCAGTCTCCACCCACGTGCGTCCATACTGAAGGTGTCTCTCCACCTACATGCTCACTCAGTGACATTCAACATAAATGCCAGCAATCTGTGGCACTCTAGGGAAAGCTTCACTTTAGGGGGTGAGCATTTGATAATTAGCTTCGAGCCGCAGCCTCCAACAAAATCACCGGTGTGAGAGTTTCAAAATGCGTTAATATAACTGTACATTTGAGTTCTATGGCCGTAAAAATCCTACACACTGTAAAAAAAAAATCTCAGCTATTTCAAATTAAAAACTTAAAGGGATAGTTCACCCAAAAATGAAAATGATCCCATAATTTACTCACCCTCAAGCCATCCTAGGTGTATATGACATTCTTCTTTCAGACGAATACAATCAGAGTTATATTAAAAATGTCCTGGCTCTTCCAAGCTTTGTAATGGCAGTGAATGTCAGTCCAAAATTTGAAGACCAAAAAAGTGCATCCATCCATTATAAATGTACTCCATATGGCTTTACTTTATAAAGTAAAATATCTAGCTTCCAGCAGACCGCGTTCCGTATTTAACTTATTTAACTTAAAGTGTAACGCCTCTCGCAGTTCAAAATGCTTACGCTATGTCCGACGTCATCATCACGCCCGTTACGCTTTTAGAAGGTGGTCTGGCGGAAGCTAGATATTTTACTTTGTAACATGTTAAATATGGTTATTTTTCTTACACAAACCCATCGATTCACCTCAGAAGGCCTTTATTAACCCCCCCGGAGCCATATGGATTACTTATGTAATGGATGGATGCAATTTTTTGGGCTTCAAATTTTGGGTTGCCATTATCAGGACATTTTTAATATAACTCTGATTGTATTCGTCTGAAAGAAGAATGTCATATACATGTCATATACCTATGATATACTGTTAGCGAACATCCCGACGTCGCCCACACTGCTGATAGCGACGTTTAGATGAATATGTAAATATGTGCTGCATGCTTACCTCTCAATAACAAAATAAACAAAATTGAGAAAACTGCAAAAAAAATTTTAAAACAAAGCATAAGAAAAGCATCTGATCAAAGCAACGTGGATATGCTTGCACGAGCTCTGCAATTCGGCACCCCAGTAAAGTCACGTCACATTTATATATCTCTTTACACAATAGATTGCATAAAATCAAGCAGCTTTACCGTATTAAACATGAAAAACCTAATTTCATCAGCACAACCTCATTTTCTACTATAAAGCAACTCTCCGGTGTGTTCATGTTTTCACTCGCAAGCGTCTGACCTCGACAGACTAAACAGGGGAAATGAACTAGAAAAGATTTCCATGTGAAAGAAGGCGGAGCCTCAGAGCCACACCCACACTCTAAAAATCACTGGCTTAAAAACAACCCATTAGGACAGAACACTTGGGTTGTTGATTTAACCCAGCATAATGGGTTGATTAATTTTTATTATAAAATTATCTTATTTTTTTATTTCATCATGAATTAATATCTACGGATTAACTTAAATCCTCTAAAAATTAAAAAATAAACTTGACACAAGTACTGGTTTGCATGATAATTCCTTTATTTTGGATCATGTTTTACAGTATATCATATTTTAGATTTCTAACACACACTTGCCTACATTTAGGCTCGTTAAACAAATATTAGAAGTAAAAATTAAACATTTAGAAGTAATTCAAGTGAAATCGACCAGTCTCTGTTGTCCTGTTTCCATGGTAGTGGCGCTGGATCTCGTGCCGGAGCTTGTATCATGTTCAGTGGGGGAACTTCTAACTTTAGACAGTAGCCAAAATATGCAGTGATTGGCTCCATAACCTGTCCATAAACAATCAGTGTACAGTTCTGAGATCATATTTTAACATCCTAAGTATTTATATTCTGTATCTTTTTGATAAAAATCATAACATTTTATGCAAGGCATCAGACGTTTCCATCACGCAAAAAGACAGACGCGACACACATCGCATAAAATTAAACGATATACAGCACAATAACGAGTTTATAGACAAAATAAAATTTCAAAACCTGTATTTTACTGAAGACATGCACCAATTTGACAGAGCTGCACTGCTCTCTCCTGAAGAGGTCACAAAAAAGCCTGTAATCAATAACTCAACCCCTGGGTTGTTACGTCTGACCCAGGATCTGGGTAACACAAAAGCTAACCAAACACTGGGTTGTTACGTCTGACCCAGGAGCTGGGTAACACAAAAACTACCCAAACACTGGGTTGTTATGTCTGACCCAGGAGCTGGGTAACACAAAAACTAACCAAACACTGGGTTGTTACGTCTGACCCAGGAGCTGGGTAACACAAAAACTACCCAAACACTGGGTTGTTACGTCTGACCCAGGAGCTGGGTAACACAAAAACTACCCAAACACTGGGTTGTTATGTCTGACCCAGGAGCTGGGTAACACAAAAACTACCCAAACACTGGGTTGTTACGTCTGACCCAGGATCTAGGTAACACAAAAGCTACCCAAACACTGGGTTGTTACGTCTGACCCAGGAGCTGGGTAACACAAAAGCTACCCAAACACTGGGTTGTCACGTCTGACCCAGGAGCTAGGTAACACAAAAGCTACCCAAACACTGGGTTGTTACGTCTGACCCAGGATCTGGGTAACACAAAAGCTACCCAAATACTGAAATAACCCTCCCAAAAAATGACCCAAAAGGTTCAACCCAGGATGGGTTAGAGTGCACCTATTACATCATCATCAGCGACCAATGGTAGTTTGAAGGTGTTTACCAGCCGGAGTGAACTTTTCAGAAAAGTTTGCTTTGGCAAGCTGTTTGAAACTCCCAAAACAAACTCCAAACAAACTTTGTTTTAACCTGATTTTGTTTGAAATGATGTCATGGCAGTTCATTCTTCGATTTCGCTTGAAGTATATCGGTGCCTTTAAGTATCAAATTGGCTGCCATTTTGACTCTTCTTTTTTTTTTATTTGTCCAGCTGAATCTCATATCACTTAAAAAATACAAATTAATTTGGTTAAATTATTTTAATGAGTTAAAATCATGAAAAAACACCTGTGCTGAAAAACCCCCCAGCTAAAACCGGCCTAAGCTGGTTAGCTGGTTTAAACTGGATGTAGTTGGTTAAAGTTAGTCAAGCTGGACTCCCAGAAAAGTTGTCCAACAGCCCTCAAAAACCAGCCTGCTAAACCAGCTATGACCAAGGGCCGGTTGCATAAATTTCTTAGACTAGTTTTACAAGTGGTCAAATTTGAATCTGAAAATTAAGACTGATTAGCCCTCACTAATGGCTAGTTGATCAGACTAGTTCTTAAGACAAAAGTTTTAACTTAGCAGCTATGCTTATGCAACTGTCCCCAGGCTGGAAGATAAGACCAGCCAAGCAGGGTTGCCATGACTTATTGATCATATAATTTTTTAGTGCAAACTTACACTGACTCAAGCCATATTATACCAGAATATTGTACAGAAAGTAAGCAGTAATCCTTCTTTAACACACAGCTAATTGAGATTAGATTTACTGTATTTTGACAAGCAGTGTTAAGTAATAGCTCATCGAATGCAACAGGATATGCGGTTGCTTCTGAAACTTGTATACCGTTCAGCAGTGAATCAAAACCGTGTGTCTTCTCACATTTGGTGCTACATTTCACCGCTAAGTGTGAATTAGTGATGCTGACCTTCCCTGTGTTTCTCATTCGGGTTTTGTGTGTGCATGTTGGTGTGTGTTTACACTGTAAAGCTGACCCATGAGTATAAAAGCACCACTACAAATATTCTCTTAGCTGCTCTGTTGTCCTATCCTTAATGATGTTGATCAGTGTAAACTGCAAGGGACTCCCTAGAGGCATTTACTTAGCAGACTAGCACAAGCCAGCGCTGTTTAACTGGCCTTCTTTGTCTAAAGTGTAATCAGCTGTGTGTGTGTGGCCTTCATCGAGTGTTGTTGGATTTTGCCGGATCATGTTCAAAACAGGGAGGCTACTATCAACAAATATTAGCTGCTAGCTTCTGGAAAACACTATGAGTTAACTGGGTTATAACTGTTCTGCTGTAACTTTGAACACTGGAACTTTTAAATTTGTGCCAACCAAGACAATTCTAATGTATTTTAATCATCTTAGCATCAGAATTCACAGAAATCAATTGCTAATACTCACTGATGTTTAGGCTTGATGTCACTTCCTGAAGATGAGGTCATTAAGGAACTGGGTTTTGTTAGTTGCAGGTATTACAAAAGACTCACAGGAAAAACCCTGTAAAAATATGACCAAGGAAACATTAGTTTGGAACATTTTGATTAGTGAATGAAAAAATAATAAATCGTTACACATGCTAACTACAAACTCTTAAGTGATGGCCTTAAGCCTAAAAATACACAGCATATTTGTGTGTTTTGCATTTTTAATGCTCATCGAAGTATCACTTTGTTAGCTTAGCAAAATGCTAACTATAAACTCTTGCGTGATTTATGCTGCCTTCGTAAATTTCCTACTTCCCACTTCAGAAGTCGTGATTACGAGCTAGTCGCATTCAAGTGCTTTGTTGTCGGAAAGCAGGAATCACAGAAGACACCAGGTTTATTCTTGCCTATTTATTAGGAAAATCTTAATAAAACCAAAATTATATTTAGCGTCCTATCTAGCGTTATCCAGCAGGTTTTTTATGTCTTGTCGAAAAATGTCAAAACATTTTGATTAGAGAAAGAAAAAATTAAGAAATACTTGAAATATCTAACTAAATTCCCAGTTTTCATGTTAGAAATTAGTGGTGCACCTGTGGATATAAAGGAAAATGGGCAATATCCACTCAAACTAAACTGGTGACACTTTTTTTAAATCACATCTACGGGGACATTGTTATTAAAGAAAAACTAACTAATATTATTTCCATCTTTAAAAAATAATCATTTATCCAGTATATTAACACATACAGTGTGTGGACTGTAATAGGAATGACCTGACTAATACTTTTGGACCCTCAGGTGCTGTAGCATGTTTGTTTGGGCATCAGATATCACTCAGGGGGTCTTTTGTTCGGCCAGATGCCTCCGAGACATGGAAAAGGACTTCCTGGATGTTATCACGGCTGGACTATTATAACAGAAGGACCCCTCTCTTGACCTCAGCCATCAGCATACACGTCTCTCTCACACTCTCACACACGTAAATGCATCCACACGCACAGCCAAACCCTCCTGACATGACTACGCACTCTCTCGGCAGCACGTAACTGCCCTTTGGCTTTTGTGTATTATTGTTTTCCTGTGTTCCCAAGGAGGGACAGCTGGTGACAATGGACGAAGGAGAGAAAGATAAAGAGAGGGGGTTGGTGTTAAAGAGGGGTACGGACTCTCCTCCACTCTGTCTCACTCTGTTGCGGTTTGCAGACACAACCAGATAACCAGTTATTATTTGCGTGACACTCAGCCACAGACACCTGTCTCTGACGAGACATCTGTCTCTCGTGTCATCTGGTCTCTTACTATGAGTAAACCAGTTTCTGCCTTCGGCTCTTTGAGGGGGCGAGACGCTGCCGTAGCGCTGGAGCTGTTAGCATGAGGCCTCCTCTGAAAATTACAAGGAAGGAAAGGAGATGATTAAAGAGAGAGGGACAGGTCAAACAACTAATGACCGCCTAAGGCCAGGATGTTGTGGAAGTTGTGAACGTTATGTATCTATCACCTCCTTTAGTAGGACCTCCCCTAACAGTAGGACAAACACATTTAGGTAGGGACTTTTAATCAGTGATTGAGGCTAGGAATTGTGACATACTTGTATTTAATGGTATAGCTTGTGAGTGAGTCAAACGGTTTTATCACTGAAACACAGTGGCAAGAAATCACGCCTACACCGCTGACAGTCGTTATGTTCCAAAACCTAATGAGCTGCCTAACAAGACAGCAATTTACTATAGAGTTTGATGTTAGCATGTTGTTAACTTGACAATGGGATACTTTAATAAGCATAAAAATGTGTGCTATTTACGCTTATCAAAGTGTTTTGTTGTTATCTTAGCAACATGCTAACTACAATCTCTTACGTGATACTTTAATAAGCCTAAAAAATACATATTTGTGTGCCATGTTTTTATGCTTATAAAAATATCATGTTGTTAGCTTAGCAACATGCCAATTACTACTTCTTGTGTGATACTTTAATAAGCCTAAATATACATATCAGTTGTGTTCGCATTTACGCATATTAGAGTATCACATTGTTAGCTTAGTAACATGCTAACAAACTCTATTGGAAACAATTGAAAGTCACATTTATTAAAGCGCACAGTCTTTCCAAGTATATATCGTGTTGTTAGCTTAGCAACATGCTAACTACAAAATATTTGTGTGCTGTGTTTTGATGCCTACAAGTATCATATTGTTAAATGAATATCACATTGTTAGCTTAGCAACATGCTAACAACTATTGCAAACAATTGAAAGTCACATTTATTAAAGCGCACAGTCTTTACAAGTATATAATGTGTTGTTAGCTTAGCAACATGCTAACTACAAACTTTATGTGACACTTTAATAAGCCTAAAATACATTAAATATTTGTGTGCTATGTTTTTATGCCAACAAATATGTTGTTAAAGGGATAGTTCACTACTCACCCTCATGTTGTTCCAAATCTGTATGAGTTTCTTTTTTCTGCTGAACACAAAAGAGGATGTTCTGAAAAGAACCAGTTGATGGGACCCATTGATTCCATAGTATTTTTGTTTTGTTTGTTGTTCCATACTATGGAAGTCAATGGGTCCCATCAACTGTTTGCTTACCCATATTCTTCAAAATATCTTCTTTTGTGTTCAGAAGAAGAAAGAAATTCATACAGGTTTGGAAACCCTGCTGAAAAAAAACAGCTAAAACCAACCTATAGGCTGGTTGGCTGGTTTTAGCTGGTTTAAGCTGGCCAAGCTGGTCATGCTAGTTTTCCAGCCTGGCCAAGCTATAGTGTTCGGCTAATTGTAGCTGTTTTTTTATCTGGTCTCTCAGCTTGACCAGCTAAGACCAGCCTGGTCAGCTACAAAATTGTCCAAAACCCCTCTAAAACCAGCCTGGGAGACCAGCTAAAACTAGCTTTATAAGGGGCTGTTTACACGACACCGTTTTCAAATAAAAACGTAAAACTTTTTATGCGTTTTGGCCATTCATTTACATGACAACGGCGTTTTGGGTGCCTGAAAATGCAAACTTTTGAAAGTGGGTTTCAAAGTGCATATTTGAAAATGGTCTCCATGTAAACAACCAAAATGCTAATCTGTGAAAATGATGACGTCATGCACATGCGTATTGCATGTTCAGTCTATAGTGTTTCATCGCCATTTAATGGCCTAGCAGCAGAATACAGCGTTTCAGTCATTTTCGCGGATTCGCGTAAATGGGGATCATTTTGACAATGGTGTCTTCTGTACGCGGAAAACTCAAAGGAAAAACGTATCCGTTTTATGCATATCGTTGTCGTGTAAACGTAAGTAATGGAACAGAGCTAATATTAATTTGAAGTAGTAGATAATGCAGTTCCTGTAAGCTCGCAGCTGTCTCTCTCTCTCTGTAGCACAGAGTGGTTATTTGTTTCCATTAGCTTGCTGACTGGTTTTCAGTTTGTTTCTTTGTTGATTGCTGCATTTCAGTGCCCTCGCAGTCTGATGTCACGCCATGTGTCGCAATTGTTAGCTGGTTTTATTAGTTTGGGTGTTTAAATGTAATCTTCAGGTCTGACTCAGCTGCTCTATCATGTGAGAGAGTTTAGTGGTGAATCATTTAGCTTACGTGTGTTGAACAACTGGTAGTTTCTTGCGGAAGTCGACCACAGGAAAATGCATACTCATGCACACTGCTATCAGAATCTAGGGCACTGTTTTTATTGTGTTAGTGATGTTTGCTGAGGCAAGCATCATTACTATTGTTCATACTTAGGGTTTGGGTTTTTTCAGTATTACACTTTGGCGCATGACTCGTCCCACACCATTTGTGCCATGAACATGAATGATTTGTCAAATTATGTGGATTAATTAGTATGCAGTGTACATGTGTATGCATTTTTATACATTCCCAAGTGATTGATCATACAAGTTTAGACTTCGAGGTGGGATTTGAGAATTTGGATTCTTTGTGCATGTTGATTCTAGAACAAGAAAATCAATGTGAAAGCTTATCAAAAACTCAAGACTTAAAGCTCGAGACAAAACCAAAATTTGAGGACATAAGAAAAAGATTAAACACAAGTACCGCCAAAAGGGTTACATCATACAAACGATTAGATGACACTGCAGGTCAAACCCTGACCATTGAAAGACAAACACTAATGCTCCCAGATCTTAAATTTAATCTGACAGATAATGCAAAGCCTGTCTCCTTTAGTATGATGGCTGTTGATTGTGATTCTAAGAGAGACCCCCATTCTGAATGAAATGGCCATTATTCTCATTCACAAGGATCAGAGGCCAGCATTGCCCCAGAGCAACAACAACCTCATCATTCGGTGCCCTGTCCCCGCCTACAGCTCATCTCCCTGACATTTTAAACACCCTAATTTAATGCCCCATTCTCACAAGGACATTTTTGTCCCCCAACCCCTAGTCACCTACACCCAAAACCTTCAATCTTTATATCACGCCATAGGGAGTCTTCATTGGTGGTTTGACATGGACTTGGACAAAGCCGCATGATTCACTCTGCTTACACGGCAGTCAAATTATTGCACTGTCATTTACATGGACATGGCTTCAAACAGACGCACATGTTCCTTCACCCCGTCTGGTTAATGCCGCCAACGCTGGAGTTTAATCCCAAAATCTATCTCCTCTCCAGGGCTTCCACTTGCTTTACTGTGGCCTTGACAGACAATAAGAGCCAGAAGAGAGATAGAAAGTGAGAGAGACCATCCGTCTGTAAAGTAGGTCTTCCATTCAGACCAGCTCACCCTTATTCTTTGTATTCATGGCGTTAGGGATGGCTGTTTAGGCCAGACAATGCCTGGTGGTTTGCTGGGATCTGAAAGGCCCGTGCAGACCCATGCAGAGGTCTGTCGTCTGGGCCAGATTGAAGAGAGACGCTGGGGCACCTCTTCCTGAGGAACATCTGGACGTCATGTGCATCTATTCACTCACTTAACAGTAGAATAGAGATTTCATGAGTATTGTGGAGATCTCTTCAGTAAGAGGACATGAACTCAGAAGCTTAAAGATTTACATGCTTTTGTAAGTCTGAGTTTGAAGGTTAATGCAAATTTAAGACGGCACCATGTAAACTTCGGATTATCTGGCTATAAGTTTTTTCAGGAAAAGACAGTCTTTCAAGGTTTAGAGGTGTATTATTAAAACCAAATGGGAAAAAAACAATACTTACTCTATCCGTTATTTCTTTAAGACCCAGATTTTACATTGGACATCAAGTAGCAACCAAACGCACAATCAAAATGGGTCCGTCATACAAATTTAGTTCATAAAATTAGTCAAACATTAATGTAATTTATTAATATTATGGTTTCAACACACCTAGAAATATGCAAAAAAAAAAAAAAAAAACGCTTCAGGGGTACAACAGCTTGTCACTGGGGCATAACCCTTAAAGGGACATTTTTGTACCTTATTTACCTCTAAAAGGTTCATAGCAGTACCTTAAAGGCAGATAAGATACAAACTCTTCGTTTTAAGAATACTGCCCCAGTGACAAGCTGTTGTACCCCTCAGACATTAAATGTTGAGGTCATGACAACCTGTCCATGTTGGCAAAATTTATTTGAGCCAAAATATGACAGAGTTTGATTGGATATAATTCTTTTGTGTGTAAGTGTAAGTGTACAGTGTAAGTATATTTTTTGTTGATCATCGCTGTTGACCGTGATGATGGTATAAGGTAGAGGTAGATCTATAGATATAGATCCGGGTCGCTAAAGACCCGAATATGTAATAATGATTGCCAAAACATTCAGGCATTTGAAGGTCAATTGCATAAGCTCTGTTTTTTGCTGTCCTCGACCTCTTTTTTGGGTCACATCCTTCCAGTTCTGTCATAGAGGGCAATGGACATTTGCTCTCCTTCTCAGATTTTATCCCAGCAATCTCCCATTTTAACCTCTAGAGTTTCAAAAAAAAGTCTCAAAGATTTCTACCAAATGTTCCTAACAAGATACTAAATGTCAGAGATATGAAATCAAACTTTTTTATCGAATTCTTCTAAGTTTAAATGATCTGAACTATACTATGCACAATGATGACTCTGAACTTGTACTTTATGTCAATAATTGTCTCATTTGTCTATTTTTCATTTCTCCCAAGAAATTGCATCTTGAAAAAAGGCTCCTGAGTTATGAAAGCTGAGCATCTTCATATCAAATCACAAAGGCTTCAAAAACTCTATAAACACAACAATCATAATCTGGGTGACCAATTCCATTGCTGCTATCTCTGTCTCGCACATCCACTGTCACATTGTCCCAAGAGGATGGAGGGGGTGGAAAAAAACAGACATAAAATAAGAAAGAAAGAGGGATGAAAGTTTATTTTTCATACAGAAAGGATCAGCACAGCTGTGGGCTGAGGATAGTTTCTGTTGAAGAGTGATTAGTTGCTTTAGGTCTTTATTGAGCTGATGTTTTACTACTCAGTAAGTCATTTTTCTTCATTGCAGTTGGAATTATGGACCCCTGCCCCCTTCCTCAAAGCTGGTTGTGTGTTTATGCAGGGGGTGGTGGAGCCTCATCCCCTGCCCCAGACAATGGGTGCAGATGGCCTTCAGGGTGGGGTGAATGTGGGCTGGGTAAAGACAGACATCTGCAAGAAGGAGAGGGAGAGAGTGTGGCATTTCATTTTGGAAAGCTAACTGTGTATTTTGGGAAGGAAGAATGACCCAAAACTAGTTAAGGAGACAGACAGTACTGCAACTGTTAGCCAGGAAGGTTACTCAAACAGATATCAGAGACACCCTGTCGAGGGCATAAAATGTTCCAAATAAAACCAGGATTGTTTTCAGTCATTTACTCACACTCATGTCCTTCCAAATTAGTATGGATTATTTTGCCCGAAAGAGATATTTTGCAAGTAAAGAGTAAAAATACTTGTGTGCTGTCACGCTAATCTCTTTATTGACAAGTAGAACATTTTTGGGTGAACCAAGTACGGCAGACTCTATAATCTCTGAATTTACCGCCTGTTTTTGTCCTTTTTTCATTATCTCTGGCATATCTGTACCTGCTATACTCGGTCTTGAACAGTTCAGGTCCTTGGGGAAGAGACAACTCTTGGCCCCTGCTGCAAGTGGGTCAGTGTGGTTTGGGTTGCAAGGCTGATATCCACAGCCAAGAAGAGCCATCTCGTCCTCAGGTCTTACATCATATCTATCCTGCAAACAAACAACATGACACATCTAGAACTTGACCATTATAATCAGCAAAGCCGAGCACTTGCAGACAGATTTGTTTATAATAGGAGTCGTCCAGTTTAGACACGTCAAAACTGAACAAAACTACAAAAGGTAAAGGAAAATATGAGCCAGACTAGGGTAAATAACTGTAGTTTACTTCCAGCAAGGTTGTTTTCTGAACCAACATGGTTGCTGGTTTCTTGCAGGCCCAAGTTGGTCATTAGCTGGTCTTTAGTTGGTCAACCAGGTACATTTCAAAACCCAGCTTGATCCCCTGGTATGAGCTGGTTTGCTAATGGTCCAAGATGGTCTACCACATGGGTTCCTCAAACTCCGTCCTGGAGGGCCACTGTCCTGCAGAGTTTAGCTCCAACCCTGATCAAACACAACTGAGCAAGCTAATCAAGGTATTCAGGATCACTAGAAAATCACAGGAAGGTGTGTTTGATCAGGGTTGGAGCTAAACTCTGCAGGATAGCGACCCTCCAGGAACGAGTTTGAGGAACCCTGGTCTACCATCTCATCACCAACTTGGACCTGCAAGAAACCAACTACCAGCTCTTCATATCAGGTAGTCATGTTTACAGAACATGGTAACTGGTTGACCAACTAAAGACCAGTTTGGTCCAGCTAATGACCAACATGAACCTGCAAAAAAACCAGCTACCATTACAAAAGACAGCTAGCAACTTAAGTTGCGTTTCCACCACAGGAACTTTCCCCAGGAACTAGGGACTATGGGGTGGTATTCTGTGTGTTTTGACCGCAGGTAAAAATTTCACCCTCAGAAAGTCCCTTCTCACAAGGTAGTATTTTTTTCAAAGTTCAGAGTTCACGCAGCATTTTGATTGGTTGACTCAACAAACAATTGAGTTTAAAAAATTGACTGATGGACCGTCAACGAGGTTCAGGCTTTATTAAGCTTATATGCGGAGGATGAAATCGAGAGGGAACTGGAAAGTCGCGCGCAGTCCTACATCACCAGACTAATCTTCACGATACTTTAGACTGCGATGGAAATGCAGACAACAACAGTTCTGGGGGGAAAAAGTTCCTGGGACAAATTGTTCCGTGTAATTGCGGTGGAAACAGGGCTTTAATATGAATTTTCCAGCATGATTACTGACTGCCTACTACTAAAACAATTACTATACCAAACAATTTGGGTACTTTGTTGGGTTGCTTCCTGACATCCAGTGTAAAATTTGGCTTCTGCAGTAAAACTATTTGAGAACCACTAATCTACTGACACAAATACCCAGGTATAGTTCCTAAGAATCCATAGAGCTCAGAACATGTTACATTGTAGCAGAGTCGGGTTACTGATCAATGGTTGTTGTTTTTTCCCCTTCAAGAAACACAATGGCATCTGTGTGACCTACTGCTCGATATAGTTGCCCTGAGACTGATGCATTACACGCACACAATGGGCTTATCTCACAAGGAGGCCAGTGTGTGCGAGTTATGACACGGGGTCGTCCTGGATTAGACGGCCAATCGGTCCTTGTTGTGCACGCTAAGATATCCTGAGAGTTTGCAGGACAGGGCGGCTCTCACAGTATTGCGTTACAGGAAAGAGAGGACCAACAGGTACAAAATGAACCTAAATATGATCTCATGCTTTTCCCTTCCCTCCCTCCATTCTTGGCAGCCAGCCGTCACACGGGAGACACGTTGCGTGACTCCCTCCTTTTATTTTCCCTGTCGCATAATTTTTTTCCCCTGAACTATCATGGTTGGTAAAGGGAGGTAGAGATATAGCCGGATATTGGCAGTGTTGTTTGGGTGCCTTAATCCCTTTTTAATATCAGATTTAGGGAGGCGGCACTCCAGAGGGACTCCAGATCCCAGTGCCGAGTCTTGCTGCAAAGTCATTCCGTATAAACACAATCCCCTTCAGATACTCATAGTGGCCTGTCCTCATTTAGAGGGCTGATGGGAGCGTGTTTATCATCGTATTGCTGACAAGGCTTTGGATCTGTTTGGCTTCAATTCAAGAAGCTTCTGTTCTCTCTGAAACAAGACTCGGATTGAGGCCAGTAACAGTCTGACTGGTGCTAATTTTACTCTCAGCTTAAGTGGAATTGCAGTATAATATACTTGGACCAGCATGTTTCACTTCTAATTATAAAACAAAATTTATAAAACAAAAACAAAATTTATAAAAACTAATTTTAAAATGGATCACTCTCAGTCCTGTCCTCTGTTTGGTCAATACAACATCCCAGTCATGCTAAAAACCTACCCAATGCCTACCCAACAAAAAAACAGCTAAAACCAGCCTGGTTTTAATAGGGTTGTGGCCACTTTTTTTTTCTTTTTTTAGCTGTCCAGACTGCTCAAGCTGGAAGACCAGCTAAAACCAGCTATTTCCAGCATAAACCAGCTAAGACCCACCAGCCTAGGCTGGTTTTAACTGTTTTTTTTTTTCCGAACAGGGAGTTCATGTTAGCATTGAAATCTTCTAAATGCTAATGTACTTCAAAAAGATGACAATTCACGTTTAGATATGCAAAAATATTTGTTTGCAGTGGCATACAAACTTATAATGCCCTCTAGAATGAGTAAAACCCTCCTCCGACAGCACCTGCCACTGACTAGCATTAGCAAGAAGCAATTAGCAAATCATGGTTTCATCAAGATCCTATTTTCCATCCTCATCAAAGCCAAGTTTCTTTACTATTAGTCATAATCATGATAAAATGTTAATGTGTTTTAAAAGTGTATACCACACAATTTTACAGAAGCTAAAAATGGTCAAATTGAAGACATTTCCTTTCTTTGTGTATTCAGTAAGCAAGCTAACAACCTAGCTTATTAGCTTATATAGCACTAACTGGTTTTAAAAAGCTCAATTAGCCAGAACAAGATATGTTAACATGCTAAATTTCTGAGGAAGGGGGGATGGCACCGGGCTGTAATACTGAAACCTGGGTTTTCTACAAGCTTGTAAACAGCCTATGGTTATGCTTTCTTGCTGTTTGCAAAGTCACAGCAACAGGTGCGGTCTCAGGACACCCGTTTCAATGGGACACTTTATTAATGTGGTATTTAAAAGTAGCTGAGATGCACCTACGTTCACATGGAGACCTTGAAAGTTTAAGGGTGTATAAGTGTTGTACCCACGCACATCCATCTCTGTCACTTAAGAAACCTGACCCTCCGCTCAGGTCAACACGGGAGAGGGACGCACAGGAGACAATGTGCAGAGTGCAAGGGCTGATCCTGATTAACCCTCTCTGACCTACACTGTCATCCTACACTGTGTGTGTGAGAAAGAGAGAGTGTGAGCCAGGTCACCATGTGCTATTGAGGGTAGGCCAATGCTTAGGGATTGTGTTTTATGTGTGTGTGTGTGTGTGTGTGTGTGTGTGTGCGTGCGCGTGCATGAGGACCTACAGTGCCGTGGTCTCCATTAAAGGCATTGTCCTTTAGTTGGGACATCCTCCTACCTCCCGCCACGGTGACCCTGCTGACCTCTTTTCAAGCTTGGATGGGGTCTGCCTCTCTCTTCCCCTGGCACAGGAATGGGACGGCTTCTTCCTTGAAAGTAGTTGGGGGGGACTCCAATACACCATCTGCTCCAGATGTCTTGCCCATTGGACACCAGTTCACAGAAGGACTTGACACCCAAGGAAATTATACCAACAGAATATCATACCAATAAAGACAAATGATCCGTTCACAAAGAGCCCATTTTAAGCAGAACATAAAATACACTAGTGTTGACACCCTTCCAGAATTTTTTTTATATAAATATAAATACACACATATAAATTATATAATGTAAATTTAGTGAAGTATATACAGAATATATATATATATATATATATATATATATATATATATATATATATATATATACACATACACACACACACACACGCACATTATATATAATTTACAGTATATGCATATAAACAGTATTATATATACACTCACCTAAAGGATTATTAGGAACACCTGTTCAATTTCTCATTAATGCAATTATCTAATCAACCAATCACATGGCAGTTGCTTCAATGCATTTAGGGGTGTGGTCCTGGTCAAGACAATCTCCTGAACTCCAAACTGAATGTCAGAATGGGAAAGAAAGGTGATTTAAGCAATTTTGAGCGTGGCATGGTTGTTGGTGCCAGACGGGCCGGTCTGAGTATTTCACGCACAACCATTTCTAGAGTTTACAAAGAATGGTGTGAAAAGGGAAAAACATCCAGTATGCGGCAGTCCTGTGGGCGAAAATGCCTTGTTGATGCTAGAGGTCAGAGGAGAATGGGCCGACTGATTCAAGCTGATAGAAGAGCAACTTTGACTGAAATAACCACTCGTTACAACCGAGGTATGCAGCAAAGCATTTGTGAAGCCACAACACGCACAACCTTGAGGCGGATGGGCTACAACAGCAGAAGACCCCACCGGGTACCACTCATCTCCACTACAAATAGGAAAAAGAGGCTACAATTTGCACGAGCTCACCAAAATTGGACAGTTGAAGACTGGATAAATGTTGCCTGGTCTTATGAGTCTCGATTTCTGTTGAGACATTCAGATGGTAGAGTCAGAATTTGGCGTAAACAGAATGAGAACATGGATCCATCATGCCTTGTTACCACTGTGCAGGCTGGTGGTGGTGGTGTAATGGTGTGGGGGATGTTTTCTTGGCACACTTTAGGCCCCTTAGTGCCAATTGGGCATCGTTTAAATGCCACGGCCTACCTGAGCATTGTTTCTGACCATGTCCATCCCTTTATGACCACCATGTACCCATCCTCTGATGGCTACTTCCAGAAGGATAATGCACCATGTCACAAAGCTCGAATCATTTCAAATTGGTTTCTTGAACATGACAATGAGTTCACTGTACTAAAATGGCCCCCACAGTCACCAGATCTCAACCCAATAGAGCATCTTTGGGATGTGGTGGAACGGGAGCTTCGTGCCCTGGATGTGCATCCCACAAATCTCCATCAACTGCAAGATGCTATCCTATCAATATGGGCCAACATTTCTAAAGAATGCTTTCAGCACCTTGTTGAATCAATGCCACGTAGAATTAAGGCAGTTCTGAAGGCGAAAGGGGGTCAAACACAGTATTAGTATGGTGTTCCTAATAATCCTTTAGGTGAGTGTATGTAATATTTATATAAAATATTTAAAAAAAATAATACAAATATATATTATATTTACTTCTCTAAATATACAATATATATATAAAAAAGGTATATTTTGCCGCTCTAATCACAATATTACCTTAATATTTATATAAAATATACAAATATATATTTATTAAATTATTATAAATGAGTTATATTAAATGTTATAATTAAATGTATACACAAGTGTTATATATATATATATATATATATCTTGTGTTTATATACATATAAGTTATATACATATATTGTATATTTCATTTTATTAAATTATAAGTAATATCACATTTATTATATTAAATGTTATTTATTAAATAATTTAATAAATATTTATATTTTAAAGATTTTAAAAAAAAATTGGAATTGTAATATATAATTATAAAATGAATTATAAATGCAAATACATTAATCGACAGACAGACAGATGGATTTTTCTTGTAAATGTGTAATTACCGAAGTATAATAGTTTATTTTGAATATCAGGATATTAATCCAACTCGACTGAACCAGGTTCTCTAGTACTGCTAACTGACAGTGAACTTGGCGAGGCTCATAAAGAACATTGTGTCTCTTGACGGCTCAGTTAGGACTGTTCATGAGGGTGTACGAACAAACTGTTCTGGCTTTTCAGAGAGGGCAGGAGTGACGTAGGAGTGCTGAAAGAATGAAACAGGGAGTCTATGGTCTTTGAGGGTTTTGCTGAAACAAATCCACCCTCCCCCTATAAGCCCCAAAGAGCTCAGTCGCCTGTAGAGGGAGCGCTCCTGTATCGGTTTTTCCCTTCTGGCTGGGCACCCATCTGGACTTGAGCAGTTTTATTGTTTTGACACTCACAGCAAGACACCGTCTGGAGACCTGGGGCCCCCATCCTTCTCTCGCTCTCTTTCTAACACCCCCACTCCAAATTCCTCTCACTGTTGTCCGGCTTAATGCCGAGATCCTGCAGTCTTCCACGAGAGCCCATCTAAACGATACGGCCACAAGAAAGACCAGCTTCCCGCCTTCCCTCCCAGCACAGTCCCGGCTCGCTCTCCGTCTCTCTTCTCTCCAGGGACGCCCCGGCTCTGAATGGCTGTATTGTCTAAGGGCTGATGTTTCGGCCCACTGACCAACTTCCCACAGCTCCTGCAGTCATGAGCTCATAGGGCCAAACGCACAATGACAATGCAGCTGGGGGACCGAGGAGCCTTTCTTCCTGACAGGAAGGACATTTCTGGGCTTTGGGATTCGCTGTAGCACATGTGGTTAAAAACCAACTGCTTTGAAGCAAGGGTTTACATGGAAATGTTTGCTTAGCATTACACTTGAATGCTGCTCTTGTTAACATGTTTATTTAGGATGTTTACTTTATGATCAGTATTCTAAGGAAGCTTGTTTCTGCCACTGAATAATTATTATTTTTTTTTAATTCACAATTCTAACAATTCTGACTTTTATTCTCGCAATTACAAGTATATATAGTGCAATTCTGACTTTTTCTCACAATTACGAGTTTATATCTCGCAATTCTGACAATTTTTCTCGCAATTGTTTATATCTTGCAAATGACTTTCTCGCACTTCTTTCTCAGAATTGTGCGTTTATATCTCGCAATTCTGTCTTTATTTCCCAATACTGACTTTTTTCGCAATTACAAGTTTATTTCGCAATTCTGATTTTTTTCTTTCCAATTCTGACATTTTCTTGCAATTCTGACTTTCTCGCACTTCTTTTTTCTCAGAGTTGTCTTTATTCTGTCTTTATTTCCCAATACTGACTTTTTTCGCAATTACAAGTTTATATTTCGCAATTCTGATTTTTTTCTTTCCAATTCTGACATTTTCTTGCAATTCTGACTTTCTCGCACTTCTTTTTTCTCAGAGTTGTGCGTTTATATCTCGCAATTCTGACCTTTTTCTCGCAATTACGAGTTTATATTTCGCAATTCTTACTTTTATCTAGCAATTGAGTTTATATCTTGCAATTCTGAAATTTTTTTGTAATTACGAATTTATGTCTCGCAATTCTGACTTTTTTTTGCAATTACACGTTTTTAGTTCCCAATACTGACTTTTTTTTCCGCAATTACAAGTTTATATTTCGCAATTCTGACATTTTGCTTCCAATTTCGGCATTTTCTTGCAATTCTGAATTTTTTTCGTAATTACGAGTTTATTTCTTGCAATTCTTTCTCACACTTTTTTCTCAGAATTGATTTTATGTCTCACACTTCTGACTTTTTTTTTTTTTCGCAATTGTTTTCGTTTCCCAATACTGACCTTTTTTTCCGCAATTACAAGTTTATATTACACAATTCTGACTTTTTTTCTTTCAATTCTGACTTTTTCCTCGCAATTTTGAGTTTATTTCTTGCAATTATAACTTCGTTTATATCGCAATTCTGATAAAAAGTCTGAATTTTCAGATGTACACTTACAATTGTGAGAAAAAGAGTCAGAACTGTGAGATTAAAAAAGTCACAATTTAATTCTGTGGCGGAAGCTTCCATAGAATTTAGTGCTTGGAAATGTTGCAAAATAAACACTGACCAAGTGCCAAAGTTTATGGAGAGTAATTAAACTCACCAGTTAGCTGTAAATTTTACTAGGACCTGCAATTTTAAATAGTTTTAATAATTTTGTAAAATCAAAAGCATCTCGCACATCCAATGAATTTCACTATCTTAAGTTTGTATTTTCATGTCATACACGTAAACAATTTAAAGCACGGATTAAAATAAGAGCAAAATAAAAAAAATCACAAGGCCTCTTTGATTCATTTCCATTTAATCTTGATGCTTCATATACAACCAAAACAACTTCAAAACATTCATCTGCACGGGCAAAATAAATCACAAGGCTGATAATATTTGGGTCACCATAGAGGCTAATCTAAACAGTTTCACTATGCATAGGTCTGACCCGAGATCAGCCATCAGGGTAGCATTATTCTATGGCTCTATAGAGGAGCTATTAAAGTAAAATGAGGATCATCAAATTACATGTGCAGGGAAAATGAAATCAAATGAGCCTTTCCTGATCTCATACTGACCACTTTGTTGGCTAAAACAGCATGTTTGACGCCAACTCTGCCGCCCACAGGTTTACTAATGCATACAGCCTCGATAAGTGTTGCATATTTCAGTTGTTCCATTCATGGGAAAGACACAGAAAGGCACAACAGCACAAACACAATAGTGAAGCGCCTGCTTTCAAACGAACAGTCTGTTGCTTGTGCAAAAGGAATCAAATGCATATTCAGTCTCTGAGAGGTCAAAGTGAAGAATAGACTGGATTTTTAAAACTCTGAGCATTACATCTTAATATATGGATGTTAAAAATTCAACATATTGTCTGACTGTAAAGTAAACCCATTATTTTTTGCTTTAAAGAGAAAGATCACTGTAGTCTTTGGTAGTTATCGGTGCATATTTGTGCTAGAAGCATAGAGGGACTTTTCAATTAAAAGTGCTTAATGCAAATGAGGGAGGGCTCATTATTACATGTGAATGTGGTTGTGTACCCCACACTTTTTAGCAACATGCTTTGCTGTGTCAGAGATCTTAGAACCGAAAGTGAGAAAAGCACAGTGATAATTTGGTGCACATCCTGTTTGTTTACAGATCTTGGTGAAACCACGTTCCGAAGAAAAGAACATCTTGTCATCATTTATTCACCCCCATGCCATTGAAAACTCACAAGACTGTGTGCAACACAAAACAAGTCCCTACTTTTATTATAAGCTCACACCGTGTTAACACTTTTTTTGGAAGTTCTTACAAACCGAGAGGCGAGTCTATGTGTTTTCAAGTGCTAATCAACAGCATGCATGACATCACTCTCAAACACCATTCGCTCTCTGCTCTATAGTCAAATTATAAGACACACAAGAACCAATGGTGTCATCAATGACATTGAACTTAACATTAATTTTGATGCTCCATTTTTGAAAATGCATGAATACGAATGACATCCAAAAGCTATTGTATGAATTTAGAAGACTGGCAACTATATAACGGTATTGGCGATAACAGGGATATTGTTACAGCAGTTTTTCTAATTAAACACGCACTAGACGGACGCGTTTGATCGCTGCATGTGTGTATTTTGTGCACAACACAACCATTCTAAAAATACAGCACTCGGTTAAAAGTAGTTAAACCTTTAACCCTCATCCCTACCTCACAAACCGTAACAAATCCTTCCCTCGCGGGTCAAAATGACCCGAAGCCCTAAAATGATACTTTTTGGGTTTTGTTTGGTCCAGAAAGCTTAATTTCATTTTGTAATTATTTTTTTAATGCAATTTTATTTATACATTTTATTTTATTTACCTTTAAATTACTAGATTTTATAAATAAATAATATAATTGAAGCATATTCTTTCAACTTAAATTCTAAATAACTTGCCAATACATGCATAATCCAGCTCAAAATATCTCACATTGGGTCAATTTGGGAGTCTCAGCTGACCTCTTGTGGAAAAAAAAAATATAACATGGTATTTTGTGACTCTTTATGCCACTAGATGGCCTCATAGCTCTATATGGAGCAAATGAGCTGTTCCACTGGGTCCTAAAGTCAGGTCTCGAGTTTATCTCTTCAGAATGCATTCAGACACGCATGTAGCCATTATAAAATATTTTTTTGGTAAAGTTTTAGCATTTTTAAGTTTTAATTGAGCATTTGTTAGGTTTTTCTGTGTACTGAAGCATTCCTCGCATTCCATTCATTTCTAAGGGTGTCAAATTGACCCGTGAGGGAAAGATTTGTTACTTTTTTTTTATTACAACCACAAACCACAAAAAAAAATTTCAAGTGCGACAAAAGTCCTAAGGTCTTGGACCACTCCGATTAACACTCAATTTTTAAAAATGACTTGTCAAAATGACGATCTTGCTTTGTTTTTTTAATTCCACTGTCTTGCATCTTGTGTTTTTAAATGTTTGGTCTGAATGGCTCCTTATGGTTAAAAATACGAGTGTTTGGAAGCACTGACCAAAAAAGAGAAAACAAAATAAAGTTGAAGATATTGTTTTTTTTATAAATTTCTTTAGATACCACGATATAGATGACCACAATAACCGTGCAGTAAAAATTGGATATTGTGACAACCCTACTGGTAATATTGACCACTGTTATGATACACTGTACTTAAAAATTTAAGGCAGCAACTTTTTTCTACAATCAACTTGGATGTTTAAGTCATTTCAACTTAAATTACAAACATGAGTTGAATCTTGTGTAACTTAAAAAAAGAAAATTGCTTATTTTGATAAGTTAAAGCAATGTAAAAACATATTTTGTCATTAGTTATTGATCATAAAATTTGAAAGTGCATTTGGTTGCCAGTAAATGCTCTCATTGTATGGAAACGAGCAGAGCGAACATCTTCAAAATGTCTCATTTCATGTCCCACAGAACTAAACCTGGGTTCAGAATGACACAAGGGGCAAGTAAACAACTTTTTGAGGTAAACCAACTGTCAAATGTTCCCATTTAGTTAGACGTTAACATTTGCATTTGATAACTGTGAAATGGCTGCATAAGAAGAACTGAGAAATGCAATGAAAGATGTAAACAAATGCATAAATGTTAAAAAATATGGAGTGAAATGTAGCATGGTTCCATCCCCCACAGACTCTGAGTGCAGTGTTTGCTTCTTAAAATAGTTTATTTGTGAATTTACACTGATTAGCAATACATCTAAAAGCAAGTCCGTTAGATAACCATTTATATATGATTTCACAGGTCACAAAGAGGCTTGGCTCAAACTCACATGCCAAAGCAAACAGGCCCTCTGAACCAGAGACTACAACAGAGAGGCATTAGTAAAACAAGGTGCAGAAGGTGTAAAAAGGAGAAGAAAAAAAAAACGAGAATGTGATGCACATTCCAGTTAATGCTTGTAGGGTATGATCTACACTTCCTGAAAGCAAAAACCACAGTGCAATATGGAAACTGAAGCGAAAGAGCCAAAACCAAAATCCGGAAAACTGCATGAAAATGTAATGTAAAGCAATAAAATGAGTTAATCTCCCGAGTTGTCACTCTAAACTCAGACCCGGTGCAGCTTTAATCCACATCTAGCCCGCATTCAAAACCACATGCTATTTACACAGCTTAGAAGTGTCTGTCTCTCTCTCTCCATGCCCAAGCCAGTACTTCACATTGCCCACTGGGATATACATCTTTCTTTCTCAGTGGTTCCGCCTCCCCCCTACGGGACGCATGGACGACCACATTCGGGCCTAACGGAGTTCAAACTGAGGTCAAACTGCTAATCTTAAGCATTAGAGATCAGCTTTTGGTGAAATTTAGCACATTCTGTCCACAGAGTGGCGTCTCATGGAAAAGGGCGAAGCAAGCAACCTCTGAACTCACACCATACATCTGAAGATGAGCAAATCAATCCAGTTTCAGACAGAAAAAACACACTGTACAATGCCGTTACTCAGGAAATCATAGTAACACTGATGCTTTGGAGACTTGTTGGATGGCGATGACTGTCATAAGGTGTCATGATGAATGATGTCATCATCCAGAGCACTAGAATGAGCCTCCATGTGGGAGTTAAACGTCTAACGTGATGGGAATCAATCACACGACCCCTTGAGAGCCATTAGGCCTGTACTTTGCTTTGGGACAGAGACATTTCTTCAAAAATACAGTTTACAAATATATATTGTTTCTTACATGTTAACAAGTTTCCCTTCTCCACCCTTTTTTTCCAAGATGCTAAAACATTTCTCATGTTTTTGTATCACACCTCTTTCGACTGCCAAGTTCATCCATAGACACATTTTATGTATATACCACATTAAAAAGTGCAGCACAAAAATATTATATATATATATATATATATATATATATATATATATATATATATATATATATATATATATATATATATATATATATATATATATATATATATATATATATATATATATATATATCATTAACATCACTCCAGTTTTCATATATTTTTGTTACATGTGTTTAGTAATCCGAGCTATTACACGACTGAGAAGTCAGGCACCGCTACATTATCAGCCATATAAATTCAGGCTAGCAAAACATGCTTCAAGATTTCGTTTTTTTCGTTGTTAAAGTATAGAAACGAGTACAAAACTGAATGGTTAAAACCTAAACTGTTTCAATAATAATAAAAAAAGCTAAAGTATTTCATTAGAGATGAAGAGTGGATGTGCACGAAACCAAAATTAACCGAGATTACAGTTCACTAAAACGTGATTGCTCTGCTTTTTAATGCTGTTACACCTTTTCGTTTGGCAAAGAACAGTACGGAGAGGAGACTGGAGCGGCTCTACACAGGATCATCACACATGCTGCTCAATTTCACACCGGCAATCACAGCTAAGAGAAACAAAATAAAACAAACCCTGTTAAAATAAGCCCAGAACAGTTTCCAGTGTGATTCCTTAGCGTCTCCTGTGTAGTGTAACCAATTACGCCTACCGTCCAACAACACAAGCAGAACCGACAGCATGAGAGATGACGTGGCGGATAGAAAAGGGGCTCATAAAAGGTCTGTATGATAATCTAATAAACATACAATATGAAAACAAAACAAAACAAAACAATGCAGTATGGGCTCATCAACGAGATAAAATCATTAGGAAACTGTGTACAGAAACATTTTCAGTCTATCAGGTGAGGGAAGCCAGTTTCCCAGGAGTTTCCCCTCGCTTCTCTTCCTGTATAAAACTCATCTCATGATCACGTGAACGTGGCACATCTCTGAAAAGCGGATGTTACTCCATCTATTCACCGACTCCCGAAATAACGTGCCATGTTTTTGTCATACATAACCTTAACAAAAGACTCAAAAACATAAAACGACAAACAGAAAGACAGACAAAGTGGGCATGGAGCCTCTCTCGCTCTTCCTCTAGGCTTCCACTTTCTCTTTCTTTTTGTTCTTCTTCAGGAAGGACGGGGTTCTGAATTTCTTCTTCTTCTTGTTGGGCGATTTGGAGGGCGAGCTCTCGGGCGTCAGAGCCTCTTCGATCTTCTCTCCCGAGCGCACACTGATCTCTACGCTTTCCACACTGGTGGTCAGCTGGCTCACGCGCTTGATGAGCTCGTCCTCGTCGCCGTGGCCGTCTTTGCCGTTGAGCATCACGCCGGTGTGGTTCTCTGGAAAAAACACAAATAATTAATAATCATCACTTGGCAACCATAAACAGACAGAAGCTGTGCTAATGAACTTTATTTTACTTGCCGGAAGAATTGTTTGTGGTGGTTATTTTTTTACTGTACTAATTGTATTAATACACTGAACTAATATATAAAAATAAACACTAATAATAATTAATTAAATTCTTCATGATACTGTATATTGATACTTGGCAACCATAAACAGCCAAAAAAAAAAATCCTAAGAAGTGTTGGTATTTATTGTATTATTAATAAATGTAATTATTAGAAAAAACAGTTGTGCTAATACATTTTATTTGCTGGATGATTTGTTTGAGGTGGTGGTTATTAATTAATGCATTATTCATAAATTCTAAACTAATCAGTAGAAAAATATTAATTATAATATATTTAATTATTAAATTCTTTAAGTTAATTGAATAGCTGTGCTAATGAATGATTTTATTTGCCAGAAGAATTTTGTGGCGGTTATTTTAATTTTTAAATAAAATTGTATTATTAATACACTGAACTAATTATTAAAAACACAACAGCTAATAATAAGTTACTTTATATGGATACTTGGCAACTATAAACAAGCCAAAAGTTGTGCTAATTAATTATTTATTATAGAAATGTTTGTTGTGTTTGTTGTATTAAGTTTAATTATTATATAAATTCTAAATTAATTAGTAGAAAAACATATTAAATCATAATATATTTAATTAAGCAAACAGCTGTGCTAATGAAATATTTTATTTGCCAGAAGAATTGTTTGAGTTTTTATTTATTGTCTTAATTTATTATTAAAAAGTATTAACATATACAAATTAAGTTTGATCTTAAGTTGATCATATTGACAACCCATGTTGTAAAAAAAAAAAAAAAAAACTCACTTTGCTTTATTTTGCTTTAAATGGAGTTAAACGGAATGGCAGGGGATTACTGCATATTTTATAAAAAGTCACATGAATATTTAATAAAAAGCCTTTTGACTATCAGATTCACGTCTAAATTAGTAACACCTAAGGTTACAGAAGTTAAATGTTGCATCATGATTGCAAGAAGCTCTGTGGAAAAATGTCTATACACTTCAGATAAACATGTTGAAAGCGTCCGCAATTGTTTACGGCTCATCACAGGTCATGTAATGCGTCTAGTTGGGTAACCAGCGAGTTTGATGCAACTGGTTCGAGAGACTAGGCCGAACACATCCTGTTTCTCACGCAACACTTTATCCCCGCTGTGTGTGAACGCATATCAGGATTTTTTTTATTTATGTAAGGCTTCATCTTCAGTTTAAGTAAGGCTCTCTACTTCTTGCAGACGACTTATATTTATTCTTCTATAATAGGAGACAGGTATTGCTTGTTTTATATAAAGGCAACATCACAGAAGAGTAAGGTAACATCCTGCCAGATCGTTTTTGCAACACCCATTTTAACATGTTGCAAAAAGATTGAAAACAAACAGGACACAGTTGATTTCGAAACTACACTAAAACAAACTTGCTGTAAATTTAAAGCACAATCAACTTGGCTGTGCAAGTCATTTCAACTTAAATTACATTAAACTGAAGTTAAAAAAATGAGTTGAATCTCGTATAACTTAAATTACGTTTTAAATAAAGTTTTTTTTGTATTATTTATAATAATTATTTATACACTATTTATATAGTATTATAGTATTTATTAATATTTGAATTCTTAATTTTCAGTTTTTGTAATTTTTAGTGCTATCAAATCCAAAAGAAAAGTTTGTGTTTACATAATATATGTGTACTGTGTATAATTATTATAAATACACACACATGCATATATTATATATATATATATATATATAAGATATTTTTTTATATTTATATATAAAAAAAATTACATACATGCATATATATATATACACACACAGTATTTCTGCATGTACAGTTGCAAGAAAAAGTATGTGAAAGAATCTGTGAAAATGTGAATAATTTTAACAAAATAAGAGAGATCATACAAAACGCATGTTATTTTTAATTTAATGCTGTCCTGAATAAGATATTTTACATAAAAGATGTTTACATAAAGGTACACAGGACAAAAAAAAAAGCTGAATTTATTAAAATGACCCCGTTCAAAAGTTTATGAACCATTGATTCTTAATACTGTGTGTCGTCACCTGATGATCCACGGTTATAGTTTTGTGATGGTTGTTCTTGAGTCTCTTGTTTTATATAGTAAAATTCCAGCTGATTGCCTTCCATGGAAAAAGTGTTGAAAGGGCCTTCTCGCTGTTCAAGATGCTTACATGCTATGTCTGACGAGCGTACCTGGTAGGGGTAAGCCTTTTGAACTGCAGTAATAATATGGAAAAATATGGATATTTTTCTTACACAAACGCATCGATTCGCTTCAGAAGGCCTTTATTAACCCCCGGAGCCGTGTGGAGCACGTTATTTGACGGACAGATGGATGGATTTTTAACAGAACAACAATCGCTGCCATTATAAAGCTTGAATTATCCAGGACTTTTTTTAATATAACTCTGATTTTATTCGTCTGAAAGAAGAATGTACCGATATAAAGAAAATAACATATACACCTAGGATGACTTGAGGGTGAGTAAATCATGGGCTAATTTTCATTTTTGGGTGAACTAACCCTTTAAAAAAAGGTTCAAACATTAACGGATGCATTAAGAGCCAGGGGATGTCCAAATTTGTCTTACTTTGTTTAAATATATATATATAAAAAAAAATCATTTAGAAGACAAAAGAAGAAGATACTTAGATGTTTCCTGGAAGACAAATTAAGTACAATCTACATTGATCTTCCAATTCAAAACGTTTTCATTGCAAAACTGCAATTTTTGTAGTTTTAGTTTTACTTAAGAACAACACTGATGTGCACTGCAGTACGATTCACAAACAGCACAAAAGCAATCCAGACTAACCTATGAAAATGAACAACTATTAAATTACACATCTGCATGTTACAATATAAGGAATCTCACTGCCTCTGTTTCTGGGTCAGCATTTGCTGACGTCATATTCTCATACTGACATTTGTAGTTGAGTGAGACAGCTGGCTCTTTCAGGGTGTTATACCTTCTTTAGCTGGAGTGTTTTGAGGAGACTGAGTTTGGGACACTGACTGAGAGAGTGTGGAAGCGTCGTCTGACGTGAGCTGCTCTTCATCTGCAGGAGTGAGTTGGTTAGTGAACAGACAGACAGGCAGGGAGACAAACAGTTAGAGAAGTAGACAGGTTAGCATGCAAGGGCATTGTCACAGCTGTAAGACACTCATCTTGGCTGGATGTATTCATGTTAGTTCAGTGCAAGTCACACGGTATTGTTTTTTAGCTATAAGGGGCAGTGAGTTACAACATTAGCATTGACTGGGTCATATATAAGTGACATGGGGAACAGGAAGTGAGGTGTTTTTAAAAGAAAAGAGGTGTCATGCATCTCAGCGGTCTAAATTCATTAGCACCAGTTTGGAAGGTAAAGTTTTGGGTTGGCAAGATTTTTTAATGTTTTGAAAGAAGTCTCTTCTGTTCACCAAGGCTGCATTTATTTGATAAAAAATACAGCAAAAACGGTAATATTGTGAAATATTATTGCAGTTTAAAATAACTGTTTTCTATTGTAATATACTGTAAAATGTAATTTATTCCTGTGATGCAAAGCTTAATTTTCAGCATCATTAGTCCAGTTTTTAGTCACATGATCCTCAGAAATCAGTCTAATATGATGATTTGGTGCTAAAGAAACATTTCTGATTATTATCAGAAATTCAGAAATATCAGATATTTCTTTCAGGATTCTTTGATGAATAGGAAAGTTCAAAAGAAAAAGCATTTATTTGAAAAATAAAAATCTTTTGTAACATTATAAATGTCTTTACAGTCACTTTTGATCAATTGAATGCATCTTTGCTGAATAAAAAGTGTAAAGTGGAGGTGTGAGGGGCTTGTGAGTGTGTTTTACCATCTAATCCGAAGTGCTGTCGTTCTACTCTCTTCTGGTAGTCGTTCATCTCTTTCTCAATCAGCTCGCTGAAAGGGTTTGGAGGAAGAGGGCCCGTCTGTTCCTCGCCGTCGCCCATGTATGGCTGTGCGTGGGCAGAGCAGAGAACACAAAATAAGACACTAGAATTGCACCTCGGTAATGAAACGAGTAATGATGACAAAAACGACTCAAAACACACAGACCATCAGGCATGTTAATCAGTGCATTCAAATGCAAAACGTGTCGCAAACAGTCTAATATTTAAAAACACAAAAATGAAGTAGGAACACTGCAAATCCAAAACTACAAATATAAAAGTGTGACCTCATGCAGACATTTCAAAACTGAAAATTGTGATCGTTTTGAACATAACGACAAGCAAAACACCCTGGGATTTTACCTTAACTGGCGACTGTGCCTTAAAGAGAAAAAAAGAGCTTCATAAGACCATGCTTTAAAATATGAGACCTTTGCCCCACATGTGGATGCTCATTTCTCCAACACAACTGATCCCGCTCACACTGTTCAACTGTCTTTGAGAGGATCTGGCACCACCTAGTGGATGTCTGTGCAACCCTTGCTTGACTGTTCAGGATTCACACATGGTTATGATAATGCCGTTCTGATACTCACCGGCGGTTTTTCCACCACAATCCCTGCCAGCCGCTGTGATTGCGGTCCTGCTGTCATCATATCAAACCGGTTCTGTTCGCGAATCTGAAAAGATCACAGGAAAGCGGTTTAAGACCCAGTGACATCAATGAAATGGTGAATAGTGATGCGTTCCCCGCTATTAGCATTTTAAATCCAGCAAAATGCCTATTTTTATTTTTCAAATTGTTAATGTACATTTATAACATTAAACTTGTTATATTACCTTGACATTAAAGCTAGTTAGTGCTGCTGTGTGAGTGTTTCTAATGCAAGCTGAGGGACTAATGGCAAATTTGACATCTTTCTCTCTTCTGACCAACATAATCTCTCAATATTGTTTTTTTTCCAAGTCATAGAAACACTTTCATGGATTTTAGTAGGTCAATACCAGAGATGGGCACTCGAGTTAGTGACTCGGACTCGAGTTGCATTTTATGAGACTTCAGACTTGACTCGGGACTCGACCTGAAATGACTTCAGACTTGACTTGACAAAAAAAGACTTGTGAATATTTTAAAAACAACTCAAGTCTTTAATCCTTATCTATCGCAAATGAAAAAAATGAGCTTTATTTGAATGTTATAATATCTGCTTCACATGTATGTGACATGGTAGATTGGAACCTTGTCATAGAATTTGATTACGGATGTCTGTGTATTGTGCGCGTCATAAGAGTCCCATGAAACGTGACAGGATCCATCGTGCCATATGTTCTCACATTTGGATGCATTACCATGTCAGATTGGCTAGATGCAAAGAATGTGTGGAAAACAATTAAAGACACCGGAACGTCATTTTATTAGACATCGCATCCACAAAGGTTAGTGACATTAACTCACACAGCTCGCTGTTTTACTGCGGTGTAGCTGGGTGGCTCTTTTGGATTGCCTGCCTATTAAACATGAATAAAATCTAACCTTTCAACCTAGCACTACGTTTTACTTTTATCAATCTTTTCACAGCTTTTCTCTCTCTTAATGTGTGTCTACGAGAGAGAGAGATAAAAAGATGTTAATCCATTTATTTCTTAAAGCGCATATTTTAACGTATCGCAATCAGCATGCGTACAGTTTTCTATTGACTAGAAACGTTCGGAGGTTTGATATTTTCTGATAATGTCTGTCGTCAATAACAATGCTGTATAACAAACATGACTGGCGCCATCTTGTGTCCCTTCAGCGACTGTATTGAAAATGACTACTCATCTTGTTGCCAGGACAATTGTTTTTTATTTTACATTATAATGGATTATAACGTAACAGGCTGTATGTATCCCTTACATCTTAGGACCTTTATTACAAACAAAACAGATGATATAAAGGTCATATATTTTGTCTAAATTAAAAAAAAAATAGCATTTTTGAATATGAGGATTTTTTTGTAAGACATAAAATGACTTGAGACTCGTACTCGTGACAAAAGACTTCAGACTTGACTCGGACTCCAGATGAAAGACTTAAATCAAATCAAGATATAGACTAGTGTCTGTGAATATTAAACCACATAAAGACTGTTTAAATATGAATCCTGCATGTTCCGCGTGTCTCTGTGTGAACGAATGGTTTAATTTCCCCCACACATACACACAGAAGCACGCATGATGCTCGTGGTGTTTTCAGCCTCTGCTGCCTCACTATATGAGGACATGAATGCATGAACTTCATCTCCAGAGCCGCTCTGACAGTCACTGCACGAGCATTTTACCATTTCATTTGAGAAAAACTACCATCATATAAACACACAGAGACTCAAAGGTCTTCACGGCCACCCATCAAAATAAAAGTTTGGTTTCACTTGAAGAAATTGTGACAAATATATTACTGTTGTACAGTAGAATGTAGCTATGTCTCAATGTAATACTACTAACACTAATATTTTTAAAATGCAATTTTTTTGTGCAGCACTTTTTTTTTGACAAAAAAGTTTGTTTAATTTCATATGATTAAAAAAAATGATGTTTTATGCCTTTATTTAACTGCCGGAAACATTAAAATACACAACACAGAATTTTTGAAATTAAAAAAACCTTTTCTTAGAATTTTTTTTTTTTATTATTATTATGTTTTTATGAATTCAATTAATTAGACATGCTTTTTGATCATTACATTTGTAAAAATAAAACGGAATTTGAGGGGGGGGGGTCCTATAAAACTAGGACCCTAAACAAAAAATATATTTTTGTTAAACCTTTAATAAATTGTTAAATTGTATAAGTTTCATGAGTTCAATTAATTAGACATGTTTTTTGATGGCAAAAATGTAATTAAACTATTAAAATGGAATCCAAAAAACTTAAAATAGAAAACTGAATTTGAGAAAAAATATTTATACAACTTATTTTCATAGAGCCCTAAACATGTAATTTTTATTAAACTTTTAATAAATTATTGTTAAAAAACACGTAATCCAGAAAAATTTGAACAGAAAAAACAGAATTTGGGAAAAAATAAAACGGATTTCACAGGGCCCCATGTAGTTTACGACCATCACTTTAGAAGTTTGCCTATGACTACTTCTGCATCTAGACTCCATGAAACCGTCTGATCGCACACACAACTCACCTTATTTCTCTTTTGCAGAACTTCACTGGGGTTTGTGTTCAGAGGAACAAACTGGTTGGGATCTTCAATGCGGATCGGAGTCCCGCTGGCGTTACCGCCATCATCTGACTTCATCCACTGAAAAGATTGAGTAAAAGAAAGAGATTTAATACAGAATTCAAGAAAACAAATGCAGACTGAGATTTGTTTAGAAAGATAAAGCCCTCTGCTGCCATTTAAAGTTGGCGTAAAGTCTAAGGATGGCTGTTTTGAAAGAGTTGCAACCAAATGTCTCTGAAGTACAAATTTTTGCCATGAAATGATGTGTACAAAGGTCTTGTTCTGAGCTAGATCTAGACTTTTTAGCAACGGTTGACATTTTGCTCCTGGTGAAAATGCAGCCAAAGATGTAATACTAAAGCCTTGACCACTAGAGGTCATTGTGTTCATTTGGAACCAGTGGTGTCCTCCAGGCGACTGACAGAAGTTATGAGGCTTCAAAAGTTTATCTGTGATGACAACAGAAATATGCATTTTGTCTGCAGCTAGACTGTCAGGTATGCCCACCATAACCACATTCTTGCTCTTCCACCAAATCCACCTGAGGACTTTCTGATGAGACAGATTTACTACCTTAACAGCAATCCGCTTTTAACTTTTAGCACGCAAGGCTTTCAAAAACATGATCTCAGAGCACCATAACAGAGATCTCACCATGGTCTTGGTGCGTCCGTTCTCCTCGCTAGCCCCGTCCGACACGTTCACCTTCATGTAGCAGTTTGGTGAATTGAGCCAGCGTGTTTTCTCCCTCTGCTGTCGCTGCTGCAGCAACTTCAGAGGGAAACGCGGTGTATCGTCGTCATCGAACATGAACGCCGTCACTGTTGCCGGAATCTCCACTTCGCTCTTGTGTCGTGGCTTCTCCCGCACGATGGGGTGTCGGTATGTGTAGCCTGTCCTGTAACCCTGAAAGTAAATATACAAGGATGAGACCTATTCTTAAATCATTTAATTGCCTTCAACAAAATCAAAGGCCTTTTATGAATGAGCTTCAACACTTTGAATAGGTTTACATAATGAGCCACTGCTTGAAATCGGTCTTTGCAGAAGGTGCACGAAAGCCAAAAAAGACAGTCTTTAAGGTACATATCTGTGTTTCAAGCACATTCTGTAACCATATCCTTGAAACTCTCCAGCATAAGCAGGAAAAACACATCGCTTCACTGGAAGCGGGTAATGGCGGCTCACTGAGCGACGCACCATATCATTATCTTCCACATCACTCCATTCTTCTGCCTCGGCTGGGAAAACAGACTTTCCACATGCCTGCATTCTTCCCTATCTCACACGGACGGAGAGAAAAAACAGTACTGTCTGCACAGCTGGAGAAAGAAGAGAAAAGAGTTGTGGCAGGAGTGCTTTTCAACTCTAGTTCGTCTCTCTCTTTTACGTTTTGTCTCCCTAATAGGAGAGGAAGGAGCAGGGAAAGAAAAAGGCTCAAAGAAGTGATTTTCCAGTCTCTCTGCTGTGATTATTCCTCTCAAACACAGTTGGACTAGTAGTAAGTAGTCATTTAGCAGACGTTTTTGGCTGTTTTCACACTTGGTAAAAAAGCGGAGTTCAAATCCTGTTTCTGTATCACACTGGGAGGTGATTGGGACAGAGCTCATTGTAAATGTACTTGAGTCTCACACAAACATACCAGGTTGTCCAGCATTCTCATGAGCGACTCGAACTCCAGTTCTCCCACCCTCCACTTGTGCTGAGAGCCCATGTTGACACCAGCTTGTGCCACCCCCTGTGTACGAGGTTTAAACTTCTCCAGATCCAACACGATTAGGTTCTCCACTCCTCCAGCGCATGAGAAGGCATTCACCTAGAGAGACAGAGAGAGAGAGACGTCAGACATCTATGACACAAAAGGCCAGTTCTGGATCATTTTGCAGAAACTAAGCACAGTTTAACATTTAGTTTGCTTTAATGGTGAATTTTAATTGCGTTGTCTAGCAAAACAAAATGTAATTTTTTCTTCCATCTGATATTTTTTCCCCATCATGTCCCTTTAGGGGCTCTGTAGGTTAGAGCTGTGTTATAATATAGTTTATATTTTCTGGCAAATTTGCTATATAGTATATTATATCACTATGTGTAAGAGTACTGCATGTATGCGGGTAAAGCTGGATGTACTAAATATCGAACTTTAAATATATCCCTGTGGACCACAGCTTTCAAAATTTGTCCAAAGAACACCTGACGTTCTGCTTGTTAGTGTAATGCTATAAAAACATCACTCAAAACCAATTTAAAAATGCATTATCCATTATCATGAGCACTTTACCTGAATTTCACAGGCAAACTGAGCATTGTAAATGTAATGAAAGGCCTCTTCAATGGTCTCCCCGAGAGCTACAACCCCATGATTCCTTAAAACCAACACCTGCAACACAAACATAGACAGTTTGGGCAAAAATCTCTTGCAACTTTACAAACATACTGCATTTCTCGCTTTCATCATGCAACTGTCACTAGGTATTGAATTGTGGTATTTTGTGAGGTTGTTTACCTTCGCTGATGGTCCGAGGGCTTTCTGGAGCTCCAAGCGCTCATCTGGCTCATCCAGACTGCCTTGGTAGTTGTAGTAGGCAATGTCACCCAGGATCAGAGCCTCCTGAGAGATGGGCAGCAGGCCGCACTTCATAGACGACACCTGACATAACAGAAGAGATTAATGCAAGTCATGGCGATTCATAATTTCTTTGAAACATACTGAAGTTGAAGCTGGTGCAACTGGGCGTATACTTACAGCAGCAGTGGCCGGTGTGCGTATGTGAACGATGCAACGCACATCGGGTCTCATGGAGTAGATGGCAGCGTGAGGGCTGAAGCCGGCCGGGTCGATCTGCAGGTTGGTGGAGCCCTGATCGATCACGTCACCGAGAATGTTTACCTTCACCTGGAGAATGGTAGAAACACAAATGTAGCATTGCAGTTTATAATCACCTAAAACACAAACAGCAGTGAGGCTAAACTAGTTCTATATTAAAAAAATATATTTGCGCAGAGACGGCACCTGATTACTCCTATCGGAGTGCTTATTAAACAAACCAGATGTATCAATACACAGATTGTAGGGCTTCATTCCCTTCTCTACGGTGTCCGACACATTCAATCATTCCCTATTAATCCTGACATCGTGCAGCTAATCAGGAAGGAACCGCCCTCACAGATAAACTGAGAACCAGTGTATGATTAATGTTAATGTTAATGTTTTTAATACGCTTCCATTTCCTGGTAACCTCGATAGAGGATGACCAATGGGGGGAATAATCCAGGAAATTTACAGCTTAATTAAGCTTTTCATTTACACTATCAGTCAAAAGTTTGGGGTTGGTAAGATTTTTATTTATGTGAAAGAAAGAAATTGATACTTTTATTCAGCAATGGTGTCAAATTTATAATTTTAGATTTCTAGATCAAACAAACGTGTTTTCCACAAAAATATGAAGCAGCACAACTGTATTCAGCATTGATAATAAATCATCATATTAGAATGATTTCTGAAGGATCATGTGACACTGAAGACTGGAGTAATGATGCTGAAAATTCAGCTTTGCATCACAGAAATAAATCACATTTTGGAAATATATATTCAAATACAAAACACTTTTAAATTGTAATAATATTTCACATTATTACCGGTTTTACTGTATTTTTGATCAAATAAAATGTAGCCTTGGTGAACTTAGTGACTTTTAAAAAACATTACACCTTAAACTTTTCAATGCTAGTGTATCTATAAATGATTCATCAATCATTGATTGTGTTTGTTTTTGTCATGAGAAGTGACTAAAGATGCTTGTGTGTGTCTGATTCCTCTAGAGCTCTGATTAAATATCGAATTGCATGCTGGCCCTGTAACAAGCCTCCCAACATGCCCTTCACATGCCTGTCGATGCCCCACCCCATATCACTACCAGCTCAAAATAAACACACAGTACCTCTGCTCTGTTAATGAGCGCAGAGTGACATCCAACCTCATGCAGATCATGTTTACACACGGCCACTAATATCACATGACTGTTTTGACATCAATCTCATGCAGTTCCTTCTTCATTGGTTTAATATTGTGTATTAAACTGGCCACAGGAAGTTGGTTCTCATCTATATGGACATATCTGCTGTATTAAGCCACCACACTAATGCTAATGGACTGAAACAAGAAGTAGAAGTCAGGAAACTGGCAAAATCTGATTTGAAGAGAGTTGTAGCCAAGTAATAAATGCTAAGAGTAGAGTAAATGCTTTAATCAGTGTGTAAGTGTGCTTTGAATTCTGTAGTCACTTTTGCTTTAAAATAGTCCAGCAAACACAATTATAATCGTCATTACAAATGGATTTTTGTGAAATAAGCGCATTTAACAGCGCAAGAGGCATAAAAAGGCGAAAACAAAGTTACAAGTTACAATTTCCTGTTACACGAACATTTGGAAAGGTTTACAGCAGTTGCTTCATAGACATGAAATCTCATTATGTAACAGTTAACGCTTGCTTTAGAAAAACACTACTAATCAACATTGCGGTTAGGAATTTGAACACTCCTGGGTGACATTTATCGTATTGCGGGCGAAATCCAGTCATGTCAAAAGAAATCACACAATCTGGAATTTAGCTTGAGAGTGAATGATTTCCCCATGCAGATTTTGCAAAGGGTTAAAGTTGGATTTGCTGCATTGACCAACTTTGCTGCTTGGTTTGAAAGTGACTTTTGTGAGAGCTGTGCTTCATACATCACTACACTAAAACAGATCATAGACCTTTTTTGCGCCCAATAATTCACCAAAGATTCGCTAACGTGACCACCCCTTTACCCTAAATACTATTAAATGTTGGTATGTAACCTATCCTGGAGTTTGTGCTATTTACATTAACTCTTTCACCACCATAGACAAGATTTTTTGTAATTTATGACAATGCTTCCCTGCCATTCACTGTTATATGATAGAGGGCACTGTTACACATCTTCTAAAATAGTACAGCATCTCTGGATCCAAAAACAAGTAAACCAGGGCTGAATCCAAAAGCGCCCCCTATACCCTTAAATAGAGCATTATTTGAGTGGACAGCCATTTGTAAGTGGTGTCCGAAACCATAGTGGACGTTATTGAGTGCAATCATTCAATCCCATAATGCACTGCAATAACGAGTGTACAGCCGATGCGACTCTACGAATTCGCTTACTCGTTTTCATTTACTCTTTCAAGTGAACTGTATTAGTGGACTAACATAGGGAATAGTGATTGGAAGTTTAGGGGGCAATTTCGGATTCAGCCCAGGAGAAAATAGAAGTTGTTTACACAGAAGTTCGCTAACACAATCAAAACCTAAATCAAAACTGCCTAACGTTATCGTATGAAATGTCGAAACCCATCAAAAGGTATAGGACTGTGCAAGCTTTGGGGGTGTTGATGGATAATTCATGTTTTGAATGTCATTCTGAATCCGATCAGAACAAAGTCTTTGACAAAAACACGTCTTGTTCGAAAATACTTTTTTTTGTTGTTGCTTGAAATAATATTAACTTTTTTATTAACCCAAATAACAATCAAAATGTACTACAAAGAAGAGAAACAAAAGCCATATCTACAGATCACAATTTTATGAAGACTTGGCTCATGACAGTGTGCGTTCTCTCCAGGAAGTATTAAAATACAGTGTTAACGACATGCTCTTCTCTGTTAAGGGGCTTAGAGCACTAATGAGTGTACAAGAGGGAGTGTGAAAGTGACTGATCATATAGAGGGTTAATAAATCTGTGACCCAGATTGCTGGCCTCATTCCAGCGGGCACCAACCCACAGCCACGCCCACAGAAGCAGAGAACAGGAGCTCTGAATGACTGTGTCAGCAACACTGAGATCTCTCTCTCTCACACACAGATAAAAAAAAAAAAAAATCCTGTATGTTCCGACTATGCAAAAGAGATCAGGCTTTATCCTACTCTCACTGTCTAAAACACACAGTCCACACAAACAGAAACTGGACAAACCTGTACTGGCTTTGATCCATAAATAAAAGGTCAACAGCACCTATTAAAGCCTATTATACATGACCAAGAGTGCAAGAGCAAAGAAATCTGCCATGATCCTGAAACGGCACAATGACTGAGTGTGTTTTTTAATGACTGTGAAAAATGTGTTTGTCATGGCAGTGGCCGTAACTCTACCCCAAACCCAATCCTGCACAGTGCAGCATTAAAACCAGCATTAGCCAGCACAAGAGTGCAAGTCAGACGCAGATACCGCCGCTGCTCACCTCAGGCGTCTTCAATTCTGTTCACTGAGTCATAAATGCTGCAGGCAGGAGGACAAATGTGCTTCGCAAATTCATTCCAACATTAAATCACCTGATAGGCAGGAATTTGTCAAAACAGCATCCACCACGAGCAGCATGTCAAAACTCATTATTATGCTGGCAGTAGAGAAAAACGCTCAAAAGTGAAAGCATTAACTTCAAATCTCAAACCAGATGTGTTAAGGTAGATAACGGCAATTTGACTTGCGTTACTGAGCATGAGAATCTGGAGTTCAGAATCTGATTTGACTCCAGATCCAGTCTGAACAAGTGTAGACAAATCGTTTGGTCATCTGAAATGATGAATCCAGAGCTCAAGCTGAGGTTATTAGTTAAGTAGTTATTAGGCCTGCGTGATATGAAAAAAACACACATAATCTTTCATTTTTATTTGGAAGCCGGCTTTATTGTAGGGTCAATTCCAGGATTTTTAAAATGGGGTGGTAAAAATTCAGATTCAGATAGCTTTATTGGCATGGTAAAAAGGCTTTACATTGCCAAAGGCAGTAATTGACAGCCCTCTGATTCAATGGCATTGGTCATTGTCAGATTTACAGTACTCTAGCCCAGTGGTTCTCAACCAGGGGCCCGGGGCCCACTAGGGAGCCTCAGCAAACTTCTAGGGGGACCCCAGTAAATACAGAGCCCTTAAAGGGACATGGAGGTGGTAAAAACTATAAGATGGGAGGGGGAAAAATTTAATTCTTTTAGAAATTGCACATACCCACATTGCGAATTTATTACGATTTCGATTAAATCGCACAGTCCTAGTTTTTACTCACCATCCACTACTCCAGTCAATATCATTATATCGTACACTCAGCTTGCACATGCATCTAGAATACTTTTGCACTAGTTGGTTCACGAGGTGGCAACACTGTCCCAGACCTTTGTTTCAATTCACAGTCAAAAATAAATGGAAGAGATAAAAAAAACTACTAAAGACACAACAACAGATGCACGGAGGGTGGGATCTTATGCTTTTAAAGCTTGCTTGCTATTGCTAGCCTCTCCAAAATTGCCTGCCCTACATTTAAAAAGATGCACACAACTCTAGTTTAAAGTACAGACATTTTTCATCTGTCAACTTCTGGAGAGAAATACCGCAGACACTGGACAGGGATGAAACTTTCTAGTGCGCTCTAGTGTGTCGAGTATATTTTAAAAATCTGTGCGTTCAACATCAAAACTGGAGTATACTTAGGGAAATATCCAAAGTGTTCAGTGCTGGGGTTTTCCAGGACCAGGATTAAGAACCACTACAATATGATTACAAAATAATGAGCATGAACAACTACAGGCACTAAAAGCCTCCGACTGACATGAACACACAGGCTAATACGAATCCGAAACCCACTCTGAGATTTCAAAGAAATAAGAGGCTGATGAAGCATGTCAAACATTGGCAACGATCAGAGAGCTCAGTCAAGGTCTGCCAACACGTTCCCTTCTGTGCACGGCACATTTCAGACTTAAATCCCAAGCACAAAGAAAACCACATATTTCAACTAATATTACGCTCTGGGCAATATTAATGTCTCAATTTAAACAGGCCGTTATACCACTAAGAAAAAGGAAATGCCAAAGCAGCATAAAATATAACCTGGAGGCTATTTGATCAAAACTGAAGCATTAATTAATAATTTATCATTTAATCAACCTAACATGTAACTGATAAATTAATTCAGAAGGTAAGAACGACAAAAGCCGGAATCGAATCTATTACTGGAATCTTACTGGAATGTGAGTTTGTGCTAAAGTCACTGCTCAAAGTGACCCCGGCAGCCCTGTGGGTGTGATGCTCAAACCATTCCCAGAACTGCTATCAGGCTCTGCTGTGATAACGTGAGACAGACAGTTTGTTTACCAGATTGGACGCAGAGGCCTCAGCGAAGGACAGCCCTCTGGGGATGATGAGGACATGATCCTGCTCCTTACTGACACGAACCTACAAGTTGTAAAAAAAACAAATAAGCAGCTGTGTTTTTCTTCTGATCAAGTTAGCTCAAGGTTTTTTAATCCTTTCCAAAAGGCATCCAAATATTCAGAAATTTGGATATTTCCCTTTTTTAACACATCAGCATGAGCAGAGATGCCACAAAATTATGATGACAAACAGCATCTTTATCCCTTGATGGGCAGCCGTGTATAATTTAATAATAATATAATAGTATAATATGACATTATTGGGGACAAAATGAATGGGAGGATTATAGAGCTTCTTGGCTCAATGAATTAAACGGGGTGTCTTATTTTGGAAATATAATGTTTATTGCCTGCAGGAACGGATTGCAAAACACCATGTACGTCATTCACTTTCATTTCCTTAAAAATACTGACACAAAGTCAACTATAATATTTAATCTTTGGTACCGATATATATAAAGCTTTGCCTTACTGTAATGTAACAGCTTGTGAAGTGGGCCCAGCTGAACAGATCCACTATTCTGTAGAGGCTGGCCAGTTTGCAGCGGGTCTGTTTCTCTCCCTTTACCATAGTATTGGACTCCATGCTGAACATGTCGTTTATTGGGGTCACCATGCCCAAACCTGAGAAAACCGGGAACAATTCAAAAACAGATAAAAAACACATCACAATCACTTCTTTCTCGTTTGTTCGTGTTAACAGGGTTGAATCATCTAATAAAAAAGTATCAAGAAGTTTATTAAATGAAGCCACCTGAGCACACAACTTGAAATTGACATTTTAGTACTGCACTCATGGGAATATGGACAACAAATTGGTGTGCAAATTGATACCCTGATACTGATCAAACTCAGACTCTAAGTGTGTCCTGATTAACTGATAACACCTCAGAAGTGTCCATTAAACACTGATAGGCCTGAAATCTAATAAAGATCTTTTAGTAAGACTCAATTTATACAACTAAAAACACTCCTGAAATCAATTTACCGTAGCTTATTTAGAACCTTTAGGGATTCTGGTCAAAGAAGAATACCGAAATCCAATAATAGTGTAAAAAAATATTGTAGATGCTCTTCACATCTACAATAATCACATATTTTTTAGAACTACAGTTAAAGCAGTGTACATTACAGAACTCATCCTTGAACTTCAGGGGTCTGTTCTTCATACGTCGCTAACTCAGTTAGCTGGATTTGATTGTTGACGACTTGGCATGATCTTGGATTGTTTGGTTCTTTGACGTTCATCCTGGACTTGCTGTCATAGCAACAGGTCCATAAGATCAAACCTGCTCGGGAGCAGGCTTATTTCATGTAAACAGCATTAAATTGCACCTTGAGGTGATACTTAAAATCTGTCCCAGCCACTGCTACTTTATTACAAGAGTTCATCACCGAACCAGGGGCAATAATAATTTTTAATAATAATAATAATAATAATATAAACATGTATTTGAAAATAATATTATAATGTTGTGTATAATACTAGACACAGCCACTTGATTGAGAGGTTTATTTGTGATGGAATAATTACTTAATTGTATTGGAGGTTTACACACATGCTGTACAGTTAATATGAGCCGTGCATTAATTTGAGTGATGACTGATATTATGGGATGGCTTGATGCAGATAACTTGATTTTGACCCTTAAGAAACTTTAATACTGTCACATAACAAATCTGCTTCAAATTGAATTAAAAATTAAAATTGCTAATTACAACATTGAAATAAAAATGTAAAGGGTGTACAAATACTATAAAATCATGAATATAAATAATTGTGAATCATGTTTTAAAAGAAACAGTGCACATTTCATTTATCTATTATAACTTTTATGTTGGTTTGTTCGTTTGGCTGTTTCCTTTTATAAAGGTCCAGAAATTCCTCTTTTTTTTTTTTGTCAAGTTTTTTTGCCAGGTGGCTTTTGTAATTATGATGTCATTACGTTGCTGTCTTGCTGCCAGCCAATCACTGCATTACTGATTGTGGTTTCGAGTATCGATGCATCTACCCTCTTCAGTGAACACAGGAACGCGCAGTAATCTTAGACAACTTAATCCAGATATTTTAATCCACTCCGCAAATTCGTTTGAAGAACCAAATTAGCCAGAGATAAATTGTCACGATTAAAAGATCTGGGATCTGTCAAATCATCTCAGATGTATTAAGCGAGGTACGAAGAACGGACCCCTGGTTGCTAAACAATCCGGAACTCACTTTAGACCTTCAGTTATTACAAGTTTGGGGAACACAAACTTGCACTCCAGTTGACTGCATTCTAGAACTCTTTCTTGAGCTACACTTAGCTAAACTTTTCAGAATCAGGGCTCTGCAACCAAAATGGTCGCAAATGCGATCATTTTTTGATAATGTGCAAGTTAAAATTTCACACGTTCGCATTGGTGCGAGTGCATAACATTAAGGTTGTTTTGGTACCTGGCTGGCACATGTACTCTGTTAACCCTTTGACGCGTACGCTCACACCGGTGTGATTAGAACGGTCAGTGTGTCACATCATCAACTGCTAAATTCGAATGTGCTTTCAGGCTTTGGCTGGCGCTGAGCCAGAGGTGGACGCGTTCAGCGCTTGTCATATATCACAACTATTCAGTGTTTTCAACCACATGAGGTTTATTTTATGTTTCAGAAATTTAAATACACATAAGTACTAGCAAAACAACACATTTATAGCTTGTAAAATACACACTGATGTCTATGGAAGCGGCAATAATCCATTCAAATAAAAATGTATGAGGTGTTTTTATCATATCAGATACTGTAACTATAAAGTTTACTCTTTTCTTCTACCATCTTCACCGGACACTTACTTTCAAGTGGATGAATTTATGTGTTGTAAATCTGACAGATCCGATTCTCTGAACTGCGGCACAAACTAACATGGCATCGCCCATCACGCCTTATAGATCAACTAACATATTATAAATCTAATCATTATGTATTTGAGAATCAGAATATCAGGCAGTTGATGACATAGCCAACAAGTTTGTGAACATTTTGAATAAAAAACGAAAAACGAAATAAAAGCGATATATCTGCCATACAGCGTTATTGTGGCTGCGGTGTGTCACGTGACAAGCATGATGCATTGGCAGGGAAATAATAAAATAATGTGTACAGTGTAAGATTGAGAATTGCTTTCAAAATCTCAATTGAATAGACTTCATATATGCGAGTAGTCAAAAATTGTCTGGGCAAACTAGGAAAGGAGCTTTGCTTTTTGAACTATGTATACAAAGTACATTAAACTCTTATTTATAAATATCAGATCTAGCTATCCATGATATGTTCTAGAAAATGCTCTAGACCTATGGATCGTTTAGGCTCTGACTCTGAATGTACAGTAATTACTGAAAGGGGTTCACAGAAGTTCCACTGATTAGTTCCGCATAGCAGAGCACAGAGAGAAAATAAGACACATGTGTGGAGAGCTGGATGGGGTGATAAGGGAGGAAGTAGTAAGATAAAATAATGCAAAGGCTTTCTTGAGTTGGCTGGTCGTATTTCCTTCAATGTTTGTTTATGGGAACAGCTATTATTTAGTGAACTGTATGTTAAAAACCTCATCTGTTCGCTTGTGCTTTTAACCTATTTGTATATTTTTTTATGTACCGAACTTTGGTCAACCAAGGTTGTTTTTAAATGTGCTTTATAAATGAATTGGAATTGAACTGTATAACTCTGAACAGGTGGAGGAGTGGGGCAGTCTGTGACATTGGAGGACTGAAGGAATGTTGCAATCTGTTGCAGTGGAGATGCACCATGCTGATACTCACTGAGGGGCGAGGTTGAGAAGCCAGCTACAGAGCTGGCCATGAAGAAGTCTGCGATCTGCCGCAGAGCGAGCAGTCCTGCTGGGTTATTCCCCTTGTTCATCTGTTCCTGGATCATTCCTTCTAGCTCATCCCTAAATGCCTGAAAGAGAAGGCAAGCATGAGATTAGAGATGTCTTACACACAGTAATGAGAGATGAACACACAGCTGTAATCCTCTCATGCTCCTGCACATTTAAACCTCCATGTTTTTCCACTTGTATCTCAACACCTAGTTAAGTATATTAACCTAGAGGCCTATTCCACTCACTCTGAAGAGCTAGAGGTGATCAAACAGAAGGAGATCTGTTGTTCTCTACAAGACAGTGAAGGATGAAAGTAACTAAGTCTTAAAGTCTTTGGTTATGTCCACTGGAACCGTGAAAATGTATTTTCAATGTTTAAGGAAGGAAATCATCCATAACTGGTTTTTAAAACTAGTGATAAAGCTCTTCTGTATGATGTGCTGTCATTCTGCACACCTGCTCAGAGTCTCAGGCTGAATGATCAAAGGGTTCAGACAAAAGAAGGAATCTCAGACGCTGATGGAGTGCTCACATGCTGCGGGTAATAACAGAGGAGATTCATTGACACAACACCTCGGTTATGATGACCTCATTCTTACTGTACAACTGCACAAAGACTTGTCTTATTACCAGGTGTGAGTAAGTGTCTGGATGTGAGCTGATGCATGTAAAACTTCCTTCAGCACAGTATGCGAAATTGTCACTGATATGTCCTAAGCAAGCAGAATACATGCAAACACTATGCAAAAACATATATGTATAAACCAGAATAAGAAAGGTAAACAAGTCTTAGCAGGCATGCTTATGTATTTTGCACACAAAATTGTGAGCAGTGGTTAAAAATCAGTAGTTTAATCTGACTGACTGGGTTTATGCAAATTGCAGGCACTGGAATAAATAATGCCTTTTTAAAGTTGTGTTAATATAGTACCGGATTGCAATAACCACTCAATCAATCATTAGATTTGCCAAAGTTCCTGAGGATATTGACAAGAAATCTTTGAGAGATACTCAGAGTTTTGTTTGGGGCACTTAGTACTAGATATAGTTAACTAGATATCCATGAGCAGAACTGTTCTCGTTCGTGCTTGTGTGTAAAATATTCAGTACGTATTACTTATCAATCAACAGAAAGTCTGCTAATTTCCCCCCCCTTGCCAGTCTATTATTGTGGCAACAAATATTTCAGACAAGTCCCTCAAAAATAGGACCAAAAAAACAACATGGTCGCTTCACATGTCCAATTGGGTTGTTCTTGGACAGAATAATGTGCAAAATTGACAAAGTCTCTATGTGCAAGACTACAGGGAAACAGCAATCCAAAATGGAGAGTCCGCTTCAAATCTACAGATTCTCCTTCCAGGCTGGGCTGTGTGTTTAGCAGATCTGTGTGTCCCATAAAGGACTTTAACTTCTCACCGCAGTGGTATCCTAGCATGCACCACAGGTCTGGAGAGATTGGGCTAAAGTACTGCTCTGTCCTCCAGCCTGATTTCCATAGCAACATCCGTCAGGCAGCCACAGGGAAGTGAGCATGGTGTTTGTGTATCCATTTGCGGACCATCCCTGCCAAACTCTCACCAAGTTTAATGTAAGTGGTTTGTCCATCAGTGCCATTTGCTGGGGCTTGATTACCTAAACTAGGGTGAAACAAACTACACAGGAATCAAATTACATTGGCCTTTAAGATTGTTTGGTTTTGAATGAGAGTCTAATTCATCAAGCATACACTGAGAAAACAAAGTGAAAGCAAGAAGCCACATAAATTCATGTCCTTAATGCAAACATAATAGCCCAAAACTACGGTTAGGGGTTTGTTAACATTTTAACTGTAAAGGTGTGGTCACATTCGTTGTCGTTCTGTGAATGTTTGTGGGCAAAATCCAGTCATTTTAATAGGAATCCACGAGATTGGGTAGATCGTATCATGGCAAAGTTCCCCACAGCATTCAAGTGGGTCATGCAAATTTGCTGTTTTTAACAGAAGAAAGCTGCTTGGTTTGAAAGTGACTTCTGTGTGAGCTCTGCTTCAAAAATAGCTTCACTATTGACAAAAGACAACTGACTTTTTGCTTGGAAACTTTTGCAGAAATTTAGCTAATGTGACCGCACTAAGTATGAGCAATAGTAAAAGTGACGCTTGTCTAATGCCCGTTACACATTGTACGATTTTGTGCTGTCCCAGACGAAAGATGACAATTGTGGCGATTTATGTGGTTGTGGCTCCTAAACGGTGGTCATACATCGTTCAGTGAGAGAGGTTCAAAGACTGCCATTGCATTGTCAGATACTTAGCATGATCATCTCACAGTGTTTTGGTGCTACGACCTCCATCTACACTGGACTAGCCAATAAAAATTCAACATGAAATGGCGTATTGATCCAAGCAACCTGGCACTAAAACTTAAAACTATTATCTCAAGCTCCATTTGCTAATTTGGCATACCAAAGTTGGCCTCTTTCCCTAGTCAAGACTGCGCCCATATTCTCCTCTTTTGCTTTGTCCTCTTTTTTTCAGTGCACATAAAAACCAGAATTGCTAAAGCTCTATTGCTCTATTTGTTTACCACTAGCGCATGCTGATGACGTTTTATTCTTCTATACTAACTTGAGTCATAGACTACGATTCAATAGTCTACATACATGTCGTACCTAAGTTTATTAGATCCATGTCATACAGTTTGGTTTTGTAATGATGTGTAGTCTGTAGCAGGTATAAGTAAACTACACTAAATAGGTGCGATCGAGCACACAAGCACTCTGGGATCAGTTCAGCTGCGTGCAGTTGTCGTTCAGTGACGTGCTTTAGAGGTGAACAACATGATGAAAGATTAACCGTGGGAATCTGACATGCCTCCAAAACAAACCATGCAGCCAACAGGCTTGCACAGGGTTACACCATCACAAAAACATAGGTTTTAATGCCCACACTTGTCATCAGATCAAAGCGGTGAAGATCTAACTTCATAATACAAAACACAGTAACTACATTAATATCAAACCACCAAACTGTGTCCGTCATGGTGGAAGATGGGCGTTATCTAGGCTTTAAGATATTGTTAATGTGGGCCAGAGTCAGTTTTGATGTGCTGTCTGATCAGACAAGGTGAATTTGTTTTAGTAACCCATTCACCTCACTCTATGAGCACATGGGCATCTCTTCAAACGCAATGGCCTGAGCCAAAACTGGCTAAATGTAGCTGAAGTACAAAGGTGAGATGGAGATATCCTGGGCTCTAATTCCCTGTGTGAGTATTAAATTGTGCTTGAATGAGAACTGTACGCCTGGGACAGGGTATGAACGATCCCGCCTGCCTCTCAGCATGAAATCCTCTCAAACGTGAGGGTCCTGACCAACCCAAACCACAGCGCTCTTGGAAAACAGCTACGACTCTGGGAATGGCATGCTTTAATGCTGAAAATGGAAACAGAGGGGAGTTGGGGAACTAAAAATAACCCAAGGGAGGAAATTGAAGACAAATTCAATTTTGCCATTACAGTTTAATAACATTAACATGTTGTTTAACCTCCTAAGCAAATATCAGAGAAGCAAAGCCTGTGGTCCGTCAGAGCAAACCGCTATTTTTCCTCAGTTTCCAGAACAGCTTGCGTCGACATTGAGATGTCTTCATTTGTTTTCGTCGTGACAGCACAGATGAGGTCTAAGCATAGCAAACTCTGCCCTGCCTATAATAGTCTGACCTTAAACACAGTCTACGGACAGACATGTAATTTAAGCAGCTCTCTTCCACACGCACACACGTGGAAACCCTGATACTACAGAGAGAGAGAGATGAAAGAGAGGCTTGTTGAATCAGCACTGATAGCGCAGACGTAAACACACGGTCCTGTGTGCCGATACACCTGCTGCCTACCCTGCCTGGCTCATCTCCATGCAGAGTGAAGGATGAGTGAGAATAGTATACAGTGTCTCAGAAACACGTGCTTGGACAGCTGTGGCTCATAAAGCCCAGCAGGAGATGCCATAATTATCCCCGCTGTCACACCGCCTCGGTCTTTATCACAATTACAGAGTGATACTTTCACAATTCTGACACTAAAGTGCTCAACCTTGCAAGTTCAGATTTCTCCTTTCCACCACAAAAAAAAAACAATATATATTTACATTGTGTATTTAAATTTATATTTTATGTTTCAATGCAACAGAGTTCACTGCGCACTTTAATTCAAAAGACACAGACCTGTAACAGCAAAACTTAATAGAATAAACATAACAGATCCCTATAATGCCCCGGGGTGCTTTTCACGTGTATCGATAAAGGAACGGATAGCTTGTCAGGACACCTGTTGCACCAGCTGTGCGCAAGTTACAACTAGCCTAGTTTTGAAGTAAATGAGCACTAAGTTACAACTTATGCACTACTAAATATTTCTGCGTTGCACCATTAAACTTAGAAGCCTAAATCTACATATAAACAAAATATTTACAGGAGTAACGTTAACGGACAGAATAAAATAGCAGATAGACTGAACTGAATCAATTAGCTCTTGTTTTACATGACAGACTTCCATTCTTTACATGTACATGATAATGTAATGCTGACATATACACGCGCTTACATTTTAAGAGAAAACGTGAATAGATTACCATGTTAGCGGTCCAACTATGTTACTATGTTACATAGTAACATATAGTTACTAACATAGTAACTATGTTACACGAACCCGTCCAAAACAACGCGCCGCTGTGTGCATCGGTCCGTGTTGTGCATGTCAAATAAAATCAGTCATAATCAACCATAATCATTTTTTTGTTTCATTATTTTATATTGATCCTTTATTTCATTTCAAATAGCCTACAGTTTTACAGTTTATATATAAAAGCACTTTTATATGTTATTCAAGATTATCGTACTTATTTTTATCAGTTACATGAGGCAAAAGTAGTTAGAATGAAGAATAAACTGAAATTCATAGCATTTCAACAACTTACTACGATACAATGATTTCCCCTTTGCTTTCCCCCGCCTGTTCTGGCATCCTGGCGCACAGCAGCTGTCCACCATGTTGAAATGGTAAGGTTTAAACAGCCTGGTTTTAAATAATTTACCAATACTAAAGCCGCTCTAGCACCTGCCAAAATGGCGGCGTTTAGGCTGCGTGACGTCAACCTCCGGAGCTCTATACCGGCCACGGCACAAGGACAGAACAAAACCTCATCGGATCCGTGATGCGGACGTGTGCAGTGTAAATAGGGGGTAAACGTCCCAACCCACATAGATGTAGAAGATCAAAAGTGTGGCTACATTTCACCAGGCTCGATGCCAACAGCACGCAATGCAATATTCACGACAAGATAATTGCTACTAAGACCGACAACATGACAAATCTGAAGCACTTGACAGTGCACAGAATAAACTAAAGAGCAGAAAGTTTCTCCGTATTCGACTGCAAGAAGAACTGCAGCGCGTCACATAAATGAACCTAAACTCAGCATATATTTCTCACAGACATGAGAAATAGGCCTATAGAAAGCTTGAAATATCTATGTTTAAACAAACAAATAAAAAAAACAAATACCTTGATTATGTAATCCAAACGAAAGTTGCATTTCCCTCTATAGGCACGTGCGTTCACTACTGCAGAGATGACAAGTCAGCATCGTCAACTTAATCTTTGCAGCCCAACATGGACTCAGAAAACACTAGTTTATTAATAAACAGTTAAAATTAATGTCTCCTTGCTATTTTTACATTTATAAACATTAGGCTGCTTTATGTGTGCTTGAGCGCGAGACATATATTCCGCCCCCCAGTACACAGTAATTTGAGTCTGTAAAAAAGTCAACAAACTGAAAAAATAAAACCTAATGTAATGTTAAATAAAATAAATTTGGTATCGAAAAAAAGTATCGTTCAAGAACCGTTATCGAAGTCAAGGTATTGGTATTGATATTGAACATTTTTGAACGATACCCAGCTCTATTTATTAAGCACAATTAGCAGTGAAAATGTACTCAATGTGGTGCACACATTGACTCAGAAAAGCCACATCTCTAAGCATGAGGTTGCAAATTTAATTCTCTTTCACGTCTTATTGCACTTGAATAGTTGAATACACATTAAAATTACATCAAAACGGCCATCGTGTGCAGTATTCATTTAAACAGTGTTGAAAACACAATGAAACAGTGGTACCTTTTTTTGGTCAGGATTCTTTTACAAAGTGAGGGACGAGTCCGTATTATTTGCTGTGTTAATTGACAGCATGTGACAGATGTCATCCATGCAGCTTAACTTGTATTGAACCCAGAACATTCCTTTAAACACAGTATGCGTTTACTGGAATGTCTGCAGGGGCGTAATCTGTGCAGTATGTTCACTGTAATCTCTGCAGTGCGTGTTAACTGTAATCTTGTATGTGTTCGCTATAATCTCTCTCTACTGTAGGTCAGAGGCGCTGGGCTGTGCTTCGCTGGCTGGATTGTGTTTATATGTAAGATGTGGATGTCGGTGGTGTCTTCCAGATGGGTTTTATGGTGCAGCTGTAGTTGTGTGTGTACGATTGAGCTGTAACTCAAAACATCACAACAAATGCACAATTAACTTGCTGACATACCTATTCATCTGACAAGAATAAACCATAAATCTTTCATTGTGAACAGAGAGGCGGTGTAAGGTGCAAGCAGCTGGGTTCAAAACTAACTTTAGAAGTTCATGCCAAGCTTTGAATGTAAACTTCATGGTGGCATGGCGTTTATTCAAAACCACATGGCTCAAGACAACCTGTAAAATCTATATGTAAACACTTTTACATGAAAAGCACATTCTTGAAATTAGTGCAAAAGTGGAAAAACATCCCTGTACAGTACAAGACCAAAACATTGGTTTTAACAATGTGTTGTTTCAATGTGCACTGAAACTGCTAGTAAATTTCACAGATAATTACAAAAAATGGCAAGTAAGCCAGTGAATTTAACATGAATTTACCTGAAATACAATTTTCTTGTAAAAAATATCCCACAGTTTACTAACATTTGTCCCAAATTGCACGAGTGCAAATGTGATATTGATTTTACACAACAGTTCAAAAAATAAGACGTTAATAGTGGGTTATATTTTAGATACAATATTGTCTGCTTTTGCTCAATTTTACCAGCGAAAATATTACCTATAATGCCAGAGCAGGATTGTTGTGTGCCTCCGAGCAACACAGTGTTGCGTTTCTGAATAAATCCACGTTGAGCAAATCAATCAGGTGAACCAATGATTAAAGGTATAGTTATAGACCATTAAAGGTATAGTTCACCCAAAAGTGAAAATTGTGTCATCATTTACTCCCCCTCATGGACATTGAAATGTTTGTGTAATAAATTCTATGTTGAATCAAATATATATTCTTTCTAAAGCTGCTTTCTCATTTTACACAATCTTAGTTTGATAGCCCTAATTTATTTACAATAGGGATGTTAGCGATTAATCAATGATCGATTAATTGATCATCAATTAAGCAGGGTCATGTGCATGCATGATGCTCAAACGCGAAACAGACACAAGGAAAAATTAAGTGAGTGTGCCGGAGTTCAGTTTGGGACAATTTTACAGCTAGAGTTACACCTTTATCGTGACGGTTTGCGTGTGCATTCACAGCCTTTTGTTTTGTGCAAATGCAAGTTGTAATATTCTGTTTATTTTGTGTACGACTATCTATATGACCATCTTCAGCTTCAGCGCATGCAGCTCAAACAGCACTGGACAACTAAGAATGACTATGATTGGGACTGACATATTACATAACATTATAAAGAGAACAATATTGTAATAAAACATTGTGAATTATTTTTGTTTTGTTGCCTGTTTCATGGCGTTGCTCCTTTGTATATATCTGATTAATCTCATATAGGATTTGTTTCTTTGAGCTAAATAACACGCTAGCAAAGAGCTTCAGTGTACCTGTGTTCACAATTAATAATAACTATGATTGGGACTGTAGATTATAAAGAGAACACTATTTTAATAAATTGTTGTAAATTCATTGGGTTTAGTTGCCGTTTTTAGCACGTTGTTCCTGGAAGAGCACGTTCTGACCAGCACGCATCTGAGGCGGCGTTAGTGACACACTGTATTAGAGGTTATATTTGATTATTAAATAAGTAATTTAATTTAATGATCAATCATATCGACTCATTTTACAATCCTACTAGCCCTTTATTCAGATTAAAAACCCTTCTCATTCATTCATCATGCAGTTGGCTATACGACACTGCAGTAGATGCATATTGCAGTATTAAGGCTAATGATTAATTGATCGTTAATTTAAACGACGATCAATCATGGGAATTTGTGTAAATTGTATATATTTTTTTAAAGTGAGCGTTTGTGTTTCCTTACTGGACTCTGTAGTATCTGTGTGACTCTCTTCTTCTGCTCCATCATGTTGAAGTCTTGTCGTAGGTCAGGTGACATGTTGCGTGCGCGCAGGTACTCTGGGTCATTTTCATCGATGCGGTCGAAGTAGCCCTCCCGTTTCCCCACGCTGGGGGGCGGAGGGGTTGTCACCACCCCCTGTCTCGACTCGCCACTCATCTCTACTGTATTTTGCTGCTGTTTTCACCTGGAGAGAAAGAGAAAAAGATTCAGCTTGAGCATGTGTGGAAATAATTACCCTGACTGTTTAGTCATAATTTATAAACCCTTTTTCTTTTTTGCACATCCCTAGTAAACACAAAACAATACATTGTGCATTCACTGAATAAAAAAAACCTGTGAGAGGAAGTCTGTGCACTTCATTTGACAGGCAAAACAGTCTCGATCAGTAATGCCCCAAGGCCAAACTCATCATCCCACACAAACGCCATAAGTCCACCGATCAATACCATCAAAAAACAGGCAACCGCACATTAGCTGAACTCGCTTGCTGAGAGTATCCCTATTCACAATAGACCTTGTTCTTTGTTCACCCTCGACAAAAAGAAGAGAGTGGCTGTCCCGCCAACAGTGAAGGGTGGCGTCAGGTCAACCAACAGGAGGGCAGCAATATCCTATAACACTATCAGGTTTAGTTAGGCCTGATTTTCGCTCACACACACACACACAGTTGTCCCAGCCATTTGGATTTCTCTCTCTAGTGTGAGTAAAGCTGTAGGGTATTAAAAATTAATTTCTCCAGATGGTACACTACCCAAAGTTTGGGGTTGGTAATTTTTTTTTTGTGTGTGAAGAAATTAATACTTTTATTCACCAAGGATGCATTTAATTGATCAAAAGTGACAGTAAAGACATTAATAAATGTTACAAAACAATTATTTCAAATAAATGCTGTTCTTTTGAACTTTCTATTCATCAAAGAAGCCTAAAAAAACATATCAGGATTTCCACAAAAATATAAAGAGGCGCATCTGTTTTTTTTTTCCTCCAATTGATAATAATAATAAATATTTCTTGAGCATCAAATCATAATATTAGAATGATTTCTGAAGGATCATGTGACACTGAAGACTGGAGTAACAGGAACAAATGACAATTAAAATAGTATGTTTGATTGATTATAAAAGTATTAGCACACTTCTCCTGAACAAGCAGCATGGTTTGAAGCATGAATATGTGATGAGTTATAGGTGTATATGAGGGCTGGGTATTGACACTAATTTCATAATTCGCTTTCTATGCACAAGCTTTTAATTCGATTCTATTCCGATTTCGATTCAATATTTATTATTTTGGATATATATAAGATACAGTACATGGCAAATTTCGAGGAAAAAAAAAAGTCAGAGTCAGTTGGTACTACATTACTATAATATTGAAGGTTAAGTAACTGATTTGTATACAAACACTTAAATTACACTCAAGGATTTTTTTTATAATAATAACTTTACAATTACATTATCATATTTCTACTCCAATTCTTTGTTTGAAATATAAACATTTAAATGGTGGCTGTCATAAAAACTTTACTGATTTATTCAAACATACATTCAATATTGAAGATTGAAGAACAAATAATGAATATGTAATGTAGTGCATATATTTATCAAAATGCTCATCTCTAGGGTTCATTTTTCTAGCGGACTAACGAGTTTATGGCCACTGGATATGTTTTTTTTTTAGGTAAATGTGACGTTACGTGACATTATTTACAAGCTGTTTTATTGACGTCTTTCCGTGGTGGAAACACTGATTGAGCGATTACACGAGATGTGATATGGATAAGTTGTAGGTTACTTTATCTTTTAACATACCTTAAGATGTATGTTTATTTTGTGATGTAACTGGTATTAAAGCGGACGAGATGATCAGTTCACGTGCTCTGCGTTGCTGCGATCTGTCACGCCACATTAAACAGCGCCAAAACGGTATTTATTTTTTGAATTTCGTAATAAAATGGACGTAATTTGAAATCTGAGACTTTGTTTCGTATCAAAAGTATCAAAGCACAAAGCTCATTGCAATTTATTGGATGGGAGGCGTGCAATGTTCCAGTTGGTTCCATTTGTTCCAGTGATTCTTGGGTTATGTTTGTAAAAATGAAAATCGGTTAAAATCGAGAAATCTATATTTTTTACCCAGCCAGCCTTAGTATATATAGTACAATATATAGTTTAATACTACTTAGTGTTAGGGGTATGTTCAAATTTCTAATTTCTCTTCAGAAAATTTGGACTAAACCGCTCAGCTCATTTGGATTAGATTTACAATCTCTTTATGAACTTTTTAAAGCGTCAAAGTGGTAGTTGCGTAGCTGTCAACGGAGGGACAGAAAGCTCTCAGATTTTATTAAAAAGATCTTCATTTTTGGGTGAACTATCCCTTGAATAGAGATGCTTAGCAAAGACCACTGAAATCAGATCACATTCAGCTGGGACTGTTTTCAAATCACTTCTGCTGTTGTGCCAGACTGTGTCAGGCCTTTTCCCAGGCCTCAGTAAAAAGCTTTCACCTGTACTTCTCTGGGTTTTAACACTCACTCCCTTCTCCAACTTATTCTGGAGGGGCGGGTGGGCTTTTTTTCTCCGCTGTACGTTGCTAAGCTACTCATTCAGGTCAAATGGCACTTGGAAAGATGGTTTAGATTAGAGAAACACAACTCTGCCAGAAACACACACACATATGCACAGGGTGGGCTAAATAAAAGAGCCCAAGCCAACAGGAAGCAATACTACTCCACACATTTGTAGGTACGTGCTCTACACACACACACGTGCAAGACTTCAAATAGCCCTATTAACCTGATTAGGAGTTGCATTCTAGGTTAAAAAGGTTCTAGGTTATCAAATAAATGCAGCCTTGCTGAACCTGAGACTTCAAAACATTAAAAAAAAATCTTACTGAACCCAAACCTTTGAATGGTAATGTAGTCTTATGAAACACTTATGATACTTTTGAGGCTTGACAGTGTCATTTTTGCAAAACTTTCCACCGCCTGTTGAAAATAAACTGCATAATGGAATTATAATAAACAAGCATAAACAAATACAAACTCTACAATAGATCTGAGCACATCCAACTAACAGGAAGAGGGGAGCTTAAGGGGACGCTGCTTAAGTTTATTATGCTGTCAAGACAACAAGCCGTTCTCACACACACACACACACACGTATGATGCAATGATCAAACCTAGCGAGCACTGGCTACAACTGTTGAGCGATGACAGATGACGACACACCCACCCAGAAACAGAAACACAACACGAAGGCTGCCAAGCCTGAAAGGCAGAACTACAACTCTAAACAATGACAACAACAGCAGGTGTTGTTTACCAGACAATAACCACAGTTATTTGTCCCTTCAAGAGCAAAAAATGAACAATTTACTTGGTTTACTCAACCTCATGTCGTTTCAAACCCGGTATGACTACCTTAATAATAATGAATAATTGTTGATTATTTCTATAAAAATGAAAGTGAAAGAGGAGAAAAAAAAAACCAAACAAAAAAACCCCACAGTTATTACGATTTTATTTTTTTTAAAGAAACTATTTTATTCAAGAAGGATGCATTAAACTAAAAATTACAGTAAAGACACTTAAGCAGCACAACTTTTTTAACATAAATAATTAGAAATGCATTATATATTGGCCGATATATGACCCTGGACCACAAAACCAGTCATAAGTCACACAGGTATAAATGTGACACAATAGGTCAAAATTATCAATTTTTCTTTTATGTCAAAAATCATTAGGACATATTTTGTAAACTTCCTACCGTAAATATATAAAAAATGTATTATTATTAGTAATATGCATTGCTAAGGACTTCATTTGGACAACTTTAAAGGTGATTTTCTAAATATTTAGATTTTTTTGCACCCTCAGATTCCAGATTTTCAAATAGTTGTATCTCAGCCAAACCATACATCTTTCAGATTCGCAGATGATGTATAAATCCCTTATGACTGGTTTTGTGGTCAAGGGTCACATATGTTCATTTTTAATGTTATCGTTATCGGCCAATAAAAATTTTTTTGAACGATTTATTAAAGGCACAATATGTATTTTTTCACCACTAGAGGTCGCTTATTCAAAACAAAGGCGTAGTTTGATGACGCCTGGATTTCGGAGCTGGATTTTGAGTGCTTCTGCTTCTTCTGCTCATGCGTATGTGGGGTAATGCAGCACTGTTTTATCATATTAGATACATTTGAGTGTGTTGAAGGTTATGTTATAACGTTACTCTGTGCGTTTACTCTGCAGCTGCTATGAGACACTTGTTCACACTGCAGTGAGCTAGATCGATATTAGGCATGGTAAAACATGGTACTCGCCGTAAATCAAGAAAACCAGATTTAAACAATAAGACTAAATGTGTTGAGCTGTATAACAATGATTAGTTTTCTGTCGATGAATGTATCCAAACAGTTGCTCACCTGTCTAATAAAACATCATATATTAAAGCATCTTTGGTGTTGCCATGGTTTCTACAAAATAAAACTGAAAATCGAAGGTAACGCGGGTATGATGTCATAGGCGACACACGGACAAGGTCTTTGTCCTGGTAAAAATCGCTTATTTCTCTGGATTTAAACATTCTTGGAAACATTTGGGATAAAGTACGTACACAAGTCAACAAAATATATAACATTGTTCTAGTGGTTTTTGGATATTTTAATCCAAAAATCTTACATATTGTGCCTTTAAAGCTGATAGATAATGGATTATTTCCTTCCGCTGAGACACTTCAGATGCGCACTGTTCGTCATGATGGTTTTGAATTGCTTGAAATATGATTGGAATCACATCAAAAAGGAAAATACTGTTAATATGCAGCACAAGTCTGTCATATAGGCTACATAAAATTATAATGAGAACATTATAATTGTGTGCTTGGGTCATGGCTTTTAAAGGTGACTTTTTTTGTACTCAGGCTCTGAAAAATATATAAAAATTTAGATTTATGAGCCAATATATCGTTAATGGCTTTCAAATATATAAAGAATTATCGGCTTAAATTTTTATATTGCTACATAAATGTTTCCTGAGCATCAAATCTCATTAGAATGATTTCTGAAGGATCATGTGACTCTAAAGACTGGAGTAATGATGCTAAAAATTCAGCTTTGATCACAGGAATAGATAACATATGTTACAAGTTATTTTAAATGGCCATATTTCACAATAAATGCAGCCTTGCTGAACATGAGACTTCAAAATATAAAAAAAAAATCTTACTGACCCCAAACTTTTGAACGGTAATGTAGTCGTATGAAACACTTATGGTACTTTTGAGGCTTGACAGTGTCATTTTTGCAAAACTTTCCACCGCCTGTTGAAAATAAACTGCATAATGGAATTATAATCTGCTAAATATGAATCTGGATCTGAATCGACTGGGACAGGCAGCAGATGTCCTGTACATGAAATTATATAACCCTGCCTGTCAATCTCAGTTTATCGACTGCTTTATGTAAAGCAGTGTGTTGATTTGGGATGTGTTGTAGTTTGTTCCAAACTGTCAGGGTGGGTGTCTGATGAAAAGAGAGAAAAAAAAGTGTGTGGGAAATATAGAGAAAGAAATGGGGAGGATCCTCAATCCTCACTATAACAGCTGTTCGGCATCTTAATGCAGGCAATAATGAAGTGCTGTGCAGGATTTCTCACACACATGCATAGAGAGCAGGGCTGTAATAACAGAAAGGGCACTAGTAATACAATAGCCACAGAAGACAATAAAATATACTACAGGGACACCAGCAGGACGAGTCACAAGATTCACAGTGTGCACTACAGTCAATGCCTCATTGTTTAACTGCTTTCTCTCACACAGCTTAGATTCAGTATGACATGAGTCCCATTTCAGACAGCAGTCACCCTCAAGTGAACCATTACAATCTCTACTTACCATTCACAGCGGCTCCGACTGACCAGAAGACTGTATGCTAACTTTTAACGGATGATAATGGCATTTATACATTTTAGGTGAGTCTTAAGCGCAGTAAAGTACTTTTTGAGGACACTGTACAATGTGTGCGTTTCCTCCCACACCCCCTCATCATCGTCAGTATGCCGTACTATTTCTCTTTTTATCTTTAGCAGCTCTATAAATAGCGCGCGAGAGATTTTCAGACTCAGATTTCAGGCGTTGCAAAGGGTCTCGCGCTCAGAAGAGCGGACTATCAGCGCGCGAGGGGGTGTGTGTGTGCGCGTGCTCGTTAGAAAATAACGACAAGGTAATCTTTTTTTTTTTTTAAACACTACGTTATAAAATTACATGAGATCCTGCAAATAAACTGTGTTTGAGCTTACAAAAATAGTGACGGTTGACGAATAAGTGCCTCTTTGAATCTTTTAAACGCTGTTTTGATTACAGCCAGCGATATGTGTAGCTTACTTATCGTTAAAGTTGACTTTAAACGATAATGTGGGGATAAAGAATAACACAGAAAAGAAAACGGAGAACTTTATGCCGTTAAACTCACCTCACAGAGTGAAAGTCCAGTGAGCGCTCGAGCGCATCTCGATCATTCCCGCCTCGAGAATCCCAGATTACCTCAGAGGATTAAACACGGCAAAAACACGACAAAAACTCCACAAACAGTCCGCAATTCCACTCGAAAAAATCGCAACTCTCACACAGCAGCGACGCTCCTCTTCCCTCGTAAATAGGGGATTTTCGGCTGTAGTGTGTGTGTTTGTACGAGGGGAGTGTGTTTGCGAGGCTCTGCTTCAGTAGTGAGAGAAACTGAAGTGGTCATGTGACCCACTAATCCGGCCCCTTCACTGAGCGCACAAATCCAACCGGCCAATCAGAACGTAGGATACCCACGGTGCCCCGCCCACTCTTGTCCCAGCCAGAAGAATTAAAGGTCAGTGTTTACGATACTGCGTATGTGTGTGAGAGATATAAAATGACAGTATGACACAAATCCACACTGTAACTGAATTATCCTCACAGCTCACACACAAGCAATCTACACATAGATGTGAACAGGACACTGTTAAAGCATTAGATTCTTCATTAGCAGATGAACACAGCTGTGATTCACAGCAACCTTGCACAAATTCTGCCAGTTTTATCATCAACACAAAATATGAGCAATGACCAGCAAAGTTTGGTACTGTGTTCGATTGCACTACTGATCCAATCAATGTTTTAGGTTCAATACAAGCTCATCTCTATCGACAACATCTGTGACATTCAGTGGGGACTACCAGACAATAATATTGACTCATCATCCCATTAGTTTATAAAACCAAGCAAAAAATGCATTTATTAATGTCTTTGCATGGTTTTACCAGGAGTAATAAATATAATTTTGTGATGTTTGTAAACAATTTCAAATCTCACGACTAGTCCCATCTCTTCTGTCTGCAGTTTCAGAAAACGTTTTTTTACACATATTTTGGTGCAGTGTCTTGACTTCTGTTTTAAGCGCATTACTTTAAATGTTTTTACAAACAAAGTAAAGTTATGTAATGATACAGTACTACTAGTCAGCTGGTAGTGCTTTGAATATAAATGATAATTTGAAAACCTACTGCAACTAAACAAAAACATTAAATCATGACACAGGGAATACCAAATCCTCCACTTGTTTCAAGTGAGAATACCTAGGTGTGGGACTAGTGCAATATATCGTTCTCCTCCTCTATGTGATACGATAATCGTTACGCTGGCGCCAAATATCGATATTTTAATTAAAATAATGCGCTCTAAAAAGATTTTGCTGCTCACAGTGTCGTTACTTCACGGTGCTCAACACATGAATGAGGGAAATGTGAACATAAGCTAACTAGCCTAAGAAAAAGAGGTTTTTAACAGGATGGCGGACAGCAGTGTAATAAAACAATAGATGGCACAGCCACATTTAAGTCCAAATTTGGAAAACCTGCATACAGAACCTTTTCACAGGCATTTTGTTTTCATAATTAGATATCGTGATATATCATTATAGGACTGTCTAGCAATATATTGATTATCGCAGAATTGCTGTATCGTGATATTACTGGTATTGTGAGCCGTGTATCGTATCGTGAGGTACCTTGTGATTCCCACCCCTAATCTCAACTGACATTTATGAGCATTATTTATTCATATTACATAGGCCTACATACATACATACATATATTATACATACATATATTATACATACACACACACACACACACACACACACACACACACATATATATATATATATATATACACACACACCGATGAGACATAACATTATGACCACCTTCCTAATATTATGTTGGTCCCACTTTTGCTGCCAAAACAGCCCTGACCCGTCGAGGCATGGACGCCACTAGACCCCTGAAGGTGTGCTGTGGTATCTGGCACCAAGATATTAGCAGCAGATCCTTTAAGTCCTGTAAGTTACGAGGTGGGGCCTCCATGGATTGGACTTGTTTGTTCAGCACATCCCACAGATGCTCGATTGGATTGAGATCTGGGGAATTTAGAGGCCAAGTCAACACCTCAAACTCGTTGTTGTGCTCCTCAAACCATTCCTGAACCATTTTTGCTTTGTGGCAGGGCGCATTATCCTGCTGAAAGAGGCCACAGCCAACTGGGAATACTGTTTCCATGAAAGGGTGTACATGGTCTGCAACAATGCTTAGGTAGGTGGTACATGTCAAAGTAACATCCACATGGATGGCAGGACTCAAGGTTTCCAAGCAGAACATTGCCCAAAGCATCACACTGCCTCTGCCGGCTTGCCTTCTTCCCATAGTGCATCCGGGTGGCACGCGTTCCCCAGGTAAGCAACGCACACGCACCCGGCCATCCACGTGATGTAAAAGAAAACGTGATTCATTAGACCAGGCCACCTTCTTCCATTGCTCCATGGTCCAGTTCTGATGCTCACATGCCCACTGATGGCGCTTTCGGCGGTGGACAGGGGTCAGCATGGGCACCCTGACTGGTCTGCGGCTATGCAGCCCCATACGCAACAAACTGCAATGCACTGTGTATTCTGACACCTTTCTATCAGCATTAACTTCTTGAGCAATTTGAGCTACAGTAGCTCGTCTGTTTGATCGGACCACACGGTCCAGCCTTCGCTCCCCACGTGCATCAATGAGCCTTGGCCCATGAACCTGTCGCCGGTTACTAACCACTGCAGACCGGGAACACATCAGTTTTGGAGATGCTCTGACCCAGTCGTCTAGCCATCACAATTTGGCCCTTGTCAAACTCGCTCAAATCCTTACATTTGTTTATTTTCCCTGCTTTTAACACATCAAGTTTGAGGACAAAATGTTCACTTGCTATGTTATGCCTGATCGGTATATATATATATATATATATAATACACACATATATATATAATCTCATGGTGTATATACTGCAGTCTCTGGGCTCACGGCATCCTGGAAAACAATATTTTAACGATTCATAAAAGATGAATCACTGTCTGGCCATCTGGGATTTCGGTATGGAGATAAAGGCTAGGATCATGATTTCAACACACAGTGAGTGTATATTACTACCATTTGTTGTTTGCTTTTGGCATCTGATAGAGCTTTTGAATTTGGAAACGTTGACGTGTGACGTCAGACTGGCCTCTGAAAGCATGCAGCACAAGTAATTAAACAAAATTATTGAGCTATTTTCCCACAACCTACCGTCGAGGTTGGAGACACTTTATAACACATGCTGATATTGACTTTGATAACTTGCATACTCATCTAGTCAGTGTACTTGTGCGTGTCAGCGTGTGACAAATTCACGACTAAAACATGAGGTCAAGGTTAGCATGGCCCAGTTAGCATATTATTTTTTCCTCTGTCCTATCAAACAAATACAGCATATGCAGAGTAATATATCAAAACTCAGCTCAAGAGAAGACAGACACCGATATCGCAATCATAAATCTGGTTTTCCTGTCAATGGTGTTTTATGGTGCGAACTCTAACACCTTCCACCTTATTTTGATTATTCTCAGGTAAGGTAAAGCAAGTCAAATCTGCCCTGACTCGTAAGCATTCAAATTATCATACTTACACTGTAGGCCGCAGAAGACTTCTCTGTGGTTTTAAGCAGCTCAAGACTAGAAATCAGAGGCTTTTTAGCAGGCGTGTTGCTTGGTTATATATATCTTTAAGTTTATTTATTACAAGTTAACTACTTCATATAATACCAATAATAAAACAAAAGGTATGAGCACATATAAAAATAAACAGTTTACAAGCGTTGGAAAGGCATCAAGGCATCTAACACTGGAGACGCTGTGTGCAAGTATGATCATTTGAATGCTTACGAGTTAGGACAGATTTGACTTTCTTTACCTTACCTGAGAATAATCAAAATAAGGTGGAAGGTGTTAGTGTTCGCACCATAAAACAATGTAAACACAGATAAACATAACTCACACATAGAAACACACATCTTATCTCAGACGGTATCAGGGAAGTAAGGATCATTCCTCCTATATGACTGTTGTGTACACAGACAGCCAACAATACAGTATAACAGACCAAAGAGAGAATTGTGGGTGCGCTCTTTAGACTTGGGCCAGTAAGCATACAGTAGGAACCATCCAGAGCACCATAGTAATTACCCAGAATACCCTAGCAACACTTTAACATTGTGTCACGTAAGAAAATTTAATACTTTACAATAATGTTTTATTTGTTATAGGGATGCACCGATATGAATATTTTGGCTGATACGATAATTATTTATATTTGACAGCCGATAACCAATATATTGGCCGATAAATCTAAATCAAAATTTGTATGTGATTTTTGAGAGCCTGATTACAAAAACAAAAGTTTCACCATTAAAAAGGCCATATCCCAAGCAATTCAACATAAATCATACATATACAGTACAGTAGCCTAGTTTGAACCAGTGTAAGTTTTAAACTTATTTTCCTTTTTGAAGTGATTCTAATCATATTTCAAACACTTTAAAAACATCATGGCGAACAGTGCACATCTGAAGTGTCTCAACTGAAGGAAATAATCCATTATGATTATTTATTTGTTTTAAGATATTGAATTTTCTTATCGGACCGATAACAATAACATTAACAAATAACATATACAGATACATTGTGCATCCCTAATTTGTTAACATTAGTTAGCTATATTAGTTAACATGAACTAATAATGAACAATACTTCTACAGAATGTATTCATCTTAGGCCCCGTCCACATGAAGACGCATTTAGCTGTATACGTAAAATTTTTGTATCGTATCAGCGTTTCGTCCAGACGGATCCGGCGTTTTGGGAGCCTGAAACCAGTATTTTTGAAAACCAGGTCCCAGAGTGGATCAATCTGAAACCGACACCCTTACGTTTTCTTGTGTACAGCCAATCCGTATATTTTGTGAAACGGGGATGTCATCACACCATGTCCCGCACGGTAAAGACTAGAAGGGATACAGTTACGGGCACTGGGCATGCGCACATCAATATTGCGTCATTTAATTACTGTATTTGCATTATTGTAAGGGTAGGTTTAGGGTTGTGGTAGGTGTAGGCGTTAATAAAACACAATCTGGTAAGTAGCAAATTTATTTATTGTTACTTTATCGTGAGATTTTGCCTCACTTCCGACCATTGCTGTACACCTTCTAGCCACAACTCTTCTTCTCCGTTTTTAGTGTATTTCTGTGGCAGAATTACAGCGCCACATACTGACCTGGCATATATACTACATTGTTTTGAGTCGATTTCAGTGGTTTCGTGTGTACGCAGATATTTCTTGAGACAAGGGGGAAAAAAAGATTGGATAGGGAAAGCTCTGGCTTCGTGTGGATGTGGCCGAAGTCAATGGTAATTTTAACATTCATGAATACATTTTTATAATCCAAAGTATTTGTAAACATCTGTTAATTCACTGTGACTTAACATGAACAATGAACAATTAGATTTACATTAAGCCAGATATGATTATGAATTTTGTACTGATGATTAACTGTCATACAAATAATTGCAATTAACAATTTTTTTGTTTTGTTTTTGTCACTTTATATAATAATAAAATGTATAGTTAAAATATGCCCATGATTGACTTTAAAGCTGCAGTCCGTAGTTTTTCCTCTTTGTCGCCATCTCTGTTAGAAATCTGCAAATGCAGTTATTCGCGGAATCAACTTTACGTGAATTGTGCCTCGGCACGGCACAGCGCGGATGAATCCAATGTATTGAGGAGAATGTGCGGCTGTCAGTCACCGCGCCGGTGTGGATACTGTCATTCGGAGTCACAGATTCTACTGTTTGAAAGTATGACCGACATAAGAATTTTCACTGGAAAATGTCATCTGAACAAGTAAGTAGCTAACATCCACTTTTGTTCCGACCAACTAAGGGGAAAAAAGCATTGCAATAAATCGCACTGATTAACGATCGCTTATCATATCACGTCAAACCATGCAAATTATACTTTGTTTTCAAATTGTTAATGTTAACATCAGCATTGCGTGACTACATTTAATGTGTATTAGGGCTACCTGTAGTTCAGTTTCCATTTCTGTGCAGTCTAATTTCTAATTGTCATATACCAACAAATTAATGTGGAGTAGAGATGAATTGCTCCCTCTCATAGCTAGCACAAAATAATTGAGCAAAACGAGAAAGGAACAACAAAGAAAACTCTGTAACTGTATGAATTAAGCGAACAAGTGTGCTACTGTTACATACTTTAACCATTAATGTCTGACCTGTCCAGCAGAAAAAAAAGCCGTCTCTGCGTCCGTTTTGAACCCCTTCAAAACACGGATTTAACGCCACCCTTTTTATCCTTGTAAATTTTGCACAGGCCGGTTGCAGACTAGTGATTGTCGTTTGAACCTTTCTGGATCCGCCATCAAATTGATACGTTTAATTATATCAAGTGCTGTGAGAAAAGGCTATAAATCTCCACCTCCAACATCCTCAAACGCAATATAGCCTACTAGCCGGGACACCTTCTTTATGTGAACAGATGTGACGTAATGACGCAAAGATATGCTTGAATTTCCTGCGGAAATCCACCAGTACCACTGGAATTAAAAACATTATTACATGCTTACCGTTGTAAATCGAGCTAAGGTAAGCAGATAGTTTTGAACACTGGGTGGTTATGTACTTGCTCAAATTAATTTGGGATAATTTTTAACCCAAAAAAGTTACGGACTGTAGCTTTAATGCTTTGAAGAATATTTAGTAGTGCTGTCAAATCGATTAATTGATTAATCACATCTAACATAAAAGTTTGTAAATATATAAATATTGTGTGTGTGTGTATATATATATATATATCATATATATATCATCTAATCAACCAATCACATGGCAGTTGCTTCAATGCATTTAGGGGTGTGGTCCTGGTCAAGACAATCTCCTGAACTCCAAACTGAATGTCAGAATGGGAAAGAAAGGTGATAAGCAATTTTGAGTGTGGCATGGTTGTTGGTGCCAGACGGGCCGGTCTGAGTATTTCACAATCTGCTCAGTTACTGGGATTTTCATGCACAACCATTTCTAGAGTTTACAAAGAATGGTGTGAAAAGGGAAAAACATCCAGTATGCGGCAGTCCTGTGGGCGAAAATGCCTTGTTGATGCTAGAGGTCAGAGGAGAATGGGCCGACTGATTCAAGCTGATAGAAGAGCAACTTTGACTGAAATAACCACTCGTTACAACCGAGGTATGCAGCAAAACATTTGTGAAGCCACAACACGCACAACCTTGAGGCGGATGGGCTACAGCAGCAGAAGACCCCACCGGGTACCACTCATCTCCACTACAAACAGGAAAAAGAAGCTACAATTTGCACGAGCTCACCAAAATTGGACAGTTGAAGACTGGAAAAATGTTGCCTGGTCTGATGAGTCTCGATTTCTGTTGAGACATTCAGATGGTAGAGTCGAATTTGGCGTAAACAGAATGAGAACATGGATCCATCATGCCTTGTTAACACTGTGCAGGCTGGTGGTGGTGTAATGGTGTGGGGGATGTTTTCTTGGCACACTTTAGGCCCCTTAGTGCCAATTGGGCATCGTTTAAATGCCACGGCCTACCTGAGCATTATTTCTGACCATGTCCATCCCTTTATGACCACCATGTACCCATCCTCTGATGGCTACTTCCAGAAGGATAATGCACCATGTCACAAAGCTCGAATCATTTCAAATTGGTTTCTTGAACATGACAATGAGTTCACTGTACTAAAATGGCCCCCACAGTCACCAGATCTCAACCCAATAGAGCATCTTTGGGATGTGGTGGAACGGGAGCTTCGTGCCCTGGATGTGCATCCCACAAATCTCCATCAACTGCAAGATGCTATCCTATCAATATGGGCCAACATTTCTAAAGAATGCTTTCAGCACCTTGTTGAATCAATGCCACGTAGAATTAAGGCAGTTCTGAAGGCGAAAGGGGGTCAAACACAGTATTAGTACGGTGTTCCTAATAATCCTTTAGGTGAGTGTATATATATATATATATATATATATATATATATATATATATATTATTATTTTTTTTATATATAAACGTATGTTAGATGCGATTAATTGTGATTAATCAATTTGACAGCACTAATAATTAGTTATGTATTATAACTATAAATATAAAATAGCAATACAAATTTTGCAACAGGCCTAATTTTAACAAAGATTAGCTAATGCATTAACTAATGTTAACAAATGAGACCTTATTGTAAAGTGTTCCTGAAACACTTAAAATTGAGTGCAATTTAATGTCAGCATATGATTACTGATTAAAGGCAAAGTGAACCAATATTTTTTTTCCAGCAATGACAGATAAAGAGAGAGAGACAGGCAGAGTCAGACAGACTAAAAATAAATGGTTTTCATGAGACAAAAGGTCAGTGGGAGGACAGTCAATCAGATTGACAGCCAGAGGTCAGAGAGGAATTCCTGCGAGCCAGCAAAACCAAGTGGAAAATCTTTGTCTCGTGGTTTGGCCTGCAAAGAAAGTCTCACTTTTATGACTATGCCCTGTTATCACTCCCTTTCCCACAATTCTCTCTGCCTACTATTTGACTTGAGCAATACCAACAGAACAGGTGCAAGTGTGTGCATACTTCCCTGTGTCCTTACGCAAACAGACGCCATTCACGGTTTACTCTCTGTAATGGCACTGATGTGTGTGGTTCAGTCCTCTTATTTCCCACATGTATATCGTTGTACGAGGCGCAACTGCATTACGTGATGCAAAAATGTCAGAATGCAAATAAGAGTCATCGCAGATCGCTTTACCCTCCAATAACAGACATCTGGGCCTTGCACATGGTTCTTACACTTGGTTCGAACCAACATTTGATAACCCCTGCACTTTAATCCTGAACTCTAATGTCAAACGGACTTAAGGCACCTCGATGGCTCTTCTGCAGAACATCGGTCCTTATCGCTGCTAAGTGTTAAGGAACTGTTTGCGTTCAGTGTGAAACCTATTGTTTGCACTGATAAAAACTGTAAAATATAGCCCACAATTGTGGCTTTATGACACACACACAGACATGTTGTTGTGATATCAAATCAGGCCATCATTTCTCATGTTCCGCCAAAGTGCGGCTCTTTTTGTGTGATCTCTCGCGGAAGGGCAGAATTATTGTGGCCAGAGGCTAATATTTAACCCACCCTGACTTTTGAACAATGCAGACAGTGTATGTCGAACAACTCTTCCACACAAACACACACACATTTAAATGACACTACTACTGAACCTGCAGGTAAACTTGGAACCAAGACAAATTCATTAAACTGGTGATCTCAAGCATTTCAGAAGATCATGAACACACACACACACACACACACACACACACACACACACACACACACACACACACACACAGAGTCTGTCTGAGAAAGACTGTTGGATGTGGTATAATCCTGTGTGTCTTTAAAGGGTTAGTTCACCTAAAAATTAAAATTCTGTCATTAATTACTCACCCTCATCTCATTCCAAACCTATAAGACTTTTGTTCATCTTCAGAACACAAATGAAGATCTTTTTGATGAAATCTGAGAGCTCTTTGTCCCTCCACTAACAGTCTACACAATTACCACTCTCAAGCCCCAAGCCAAACCCCAGTTGGCTACTACTTTCAATTCAAGTGGGTGAAAACATTTTTTTTACAAGTCTTTAACTCTTTCCCCGCCAGCGTTTTTGAAAAAAGCCCAACATTTTCGTCAATGGCAGGGAAGCGTTGTCTCGTAAATGATGGAAATTTCCGTCAATGGCAGGGAAGCGTTATCTCATAAAAATTCCGGTCAATGGTGGGGAAGCGTTGTCTCATAAATGACGGAAATTTCTATCAATGGTGGGGAAAGAGTTAATAGTTTGACTTTGTTAGCGTCTGTGTGTGAACTTAAAATGTGTCTGAAAATATATTTACGTCCTTATCACTGCTGCTTGGATGGTTGTATTGGTATTCTTGCATATCAGTATCAAATTTGTCAGTCAGCCAGACAGTAAAGTTCATGGCTGATGCACGAGCGTGTGCCAAGATCCGCCTGTAGCGCTGCAGCTCCTGGAGGGCAGCATCACCTGATAGCCTTCAACAAATTCCCCAAGTGTAGTAAGTGTAACATACAGGGCAGCAGACCTGAAAACATGCACGCAGTAGATAAACAGACTCTTTCGGTGTTGTCATATTTTGGATTCTAAACAGATAACAGGTAAAGGGTTACTTCAGCAATTAGCATTAAGCTTTGTATCAGTAGAAACCCGGTAGTATATTAGAATGATCATGCTTCCCCTCCCTCATATCCCCCTGAGACGAGAGATTTATGGATTTTATGTCTGGAAAAAAGCCTCCGATGACGCAAATATCGTCATTTTGCTTCATCGAAGGCTTTTTTTGCCAGAGGCTATAGACTACAGCCAGTAGTAGGAGTTAGTTCTGCATGTTTTCAACCCGCCCATAGGGGTGGGATCTCACTCACAGAATGTAAATGAGCACGGCCGCTCTGGCATTCATAACGGAACGGTTGGAGCAACGCGAGTTTTTCAATGAATTCCTGTGACAGTTAAAGGTGCACTATGTAACTTTTCCATCCACTAGAGGTCGCCTATTCAAAACAAAGGCATAGTTTGAAGACGCCTAGTTTGAGCGCAGAATCTTGGGACATGTGGTCTTCACCTCACAGCCGATGGAAAAGAATTGGGATAGGACTCGGGCAGAAATCATGTTCATGGATGCGATTATTAACGTTACTGTAGTATGAAACAGAGCAGGGCCGAGTGTTGTGGGAGCTGAGCAAGGCCGCTGGAGTGATTGTTAATAAGATGAACGCAACACACGCCTCGCGAGCAGCGGGACTTTTATTATGCCACAGTCGCCGGCGCCATTTCCGCTTTTCCGGTCATGAGTATGAGGTAACGCAGCACTGTTTATCATATTAGATACATTTGAGTGTGTTGAAAATGATGTTATGATGTTACTCTGTGCGTTCGCTCGACGGCTGCTATGACACTTATTGCACACTGCAGTAAGAGTAAAGCGTTTCTGCTAAATAAAACCAGAAACCGAGGGTAACGCACTTATATGGCGCAATTGACAGACGACTCCCTCACACGTCCCGGTTCCTTGGTTAAAATAGCAATTTTCTCACGATTTACAAATAGTTGGAAACATTTGGGATATTGTAAGTACTCAACTGAACAAAATATATAACACTGGCCTAGTGGTTTTTGGATATTTTACTGAAAAAATGATACATAGCGCACCTTTAAGCTTCCATAGGCATGAACTGAAAACGCGCCAGTGGACACACACCATGAATGACTGTGCGGCCGTGAATGAATGCCGGATGGCCGTACTCATTTTAGTTTCGGTTTTGAATTAGCGCCAATTCGGGGGCGGGTTGCTTAAATTGTGGGTTCATTAGCCTATTATTCTTAATGAAAAACACAACAACAAAACGGTACAATGACAAACTCCCTTAAATTGGCGCTTTTACTCTTCGCTTTGAAACCAAATCTTCTGCGATCATCTTGTCTGTCAGCTCCTTGCTCTCGTGATGAATGAAATCTGACTCCTGCTGCTGGTCTGTGCGGCGACTCTCGTTCAGCTCATGCTGTACTGAGCAGACACGTTTTTAAGTTTCAGTTTTTAATTGTAGTTTCTAACTGAACTAAATGACTTTATTACTGTAAGAATAAAAACGTTGGTGGGGTGGGCAAGTGATGTAACCGGTGGGAGTGGCCGAAGCAAGTGCATTCTGGGAGTTGTCTTTCATCCAATACATTTTCTGGCTTTTCTCAGTCTAGAAGGCATCAACTTCTAAAATAATTTCACATTTCCACTACATAAATGACCCAATTTAAATACACATTCATCTTTCCAGTGGTGAAGTACCCCTTTAATAGTTACCATGGGAATGTGCAAATAGTAAACAAGTCTTCTGAATGTGCAACCATGTCAGCTTAACTAAACATAGGCTTAGGCTTGATATTAATGTGGGCTGGATAACAGTGACATTACCGTCATATTTTGTCAGAAATCTGACCTCGTCAGAGAGTAAAAGGTGAAATTTCCGGCTAGGTACACCAACTTTTCCAAAAACAGCGGATGCAGCTTGACGAATACTGTAGTTTTCACTCAGTCATGACCTCTCCATGATTGTGTGTTTTATCTATAGAGTGTTCCTCAGGGGAAATTATTTCACCTTGAACTGTTTGAGTTTTGAGCTGATTTCCGATTGTTTTAATTCAATCCGAGTCAGAACATCACAGAGCGCATGAAAGACTTTAAAGGGGATATAAATGGAAAACAGGATTTTCCTTGCTCTTTTGAAATAAGAGTCTGATGTACAAAGTTGTCATACTTTAAAAGTTCATATTGTAAAGCCCCTCCCCGGTCCACCCAGACCTGAAAACTTGCAAAACTATATAACGCCTCATTAATAAAAAAAAAAAAACTAAAAAAAAAAAAAACTAAGCAAAGTTATCTAAAACTTTAAACCTTGAATAAAACACTGTACATTCTCATCTTGCTACAGATCCGTGTTTAATTAGCTGTCTTTTCTATCCTTGCAGATCAAAGCCTTTTCTTAATAAAGCAGTGCCAACATTAATTTCATACCAATAACCTGTTAACTTGCTTGCTCATTCATGCTTAGCGATTATGTAATAGCTGATGACAAAAGAGACATGCAACTCTTTTGATCACAAAAGCTGCAAAAAAGACGTCAGACGGTAATTCAGAATAATAGAGATGGCAACCTTTCAAAGTTGCAATGAAATTAGACACCTCATGCAGGCACTCCACCAAGTGATTCCGTTTGCATATATAAAGTAAGTCTATAATTTATATAGACTTAGCCATATCATTTTGCTGGGCTGTTACTTTGTTCTTATTTCACTAAAATTAAAGATAGACTAAACATCTGAGCCATGTAACTGAAGTTAGACAACAAACATGTTATAATTGAGTTGATTAATTAGTCAATTTAAATTATTTTATTCATTTATTTGCCAATCAACTCACTTGGAATCCTTCACAGACCATCAGTTGTCCACGGATCAGTTCTGCACTAACTAAACAAACACCAATAATCACTATAACTGATTCCATTGAAAACATCCTTTCCCAAAAGAGCCATCCAAGAACCATTCACCCATGTGTAATAGACCTCATTTTGTGATGATGCTGATAAATAAACCGATAAAGAGGATGTTTGTGTACTGCTATGTATCACATGGCACTGCTGTGACTCTCTATTCCATGACCACACAAGTTCAAACCCCTCAGGGCAGAGTCATTTTAAAGACGCAGATCCTGTAGATCCTGATGGTGGATATCACATGAGCCCCTTTCGCACTGGGTAGTTCTAAGAACTTACTTATAGAAACTAGCCACCAGGGTGGTTCCCCAGAGAACTAAATGTTCAGGGCCATTTTCCTGATTGTATTCGCACAGCCAGTAGGAACTCTGAAGTGACGTAAGACACGCTTGTTGTTGTGACATTTATTTTGACAGCACTGAAAACGCCAGAGCCTGAGAACACAGTGCTCGATGTTTCCATCTTCATTACGATCTGTTTAACAGTCCTGTGTAATATGTTATTAGAAAGAGCTGTTATACTAAGAAAGTAGACGACATATGAAAAAGTATTAGCATTTGCCGTGTGTCTGATGTCCAATGTCACTAGCTGAGCAGAAATACATAATCATATTTCGCTTGGCCCTCTCAAAGTCGCGTTGGATTTTCTCTTTAGCGTAAAGGTTGAGAGGTCCATCTATCACTGTTTTCCATGTTCGTAAAGTTATTTCATGGAGGCTATAATCTGTGTTTACACAGCTTTTTAAAAATGGTGGGTGCCGATGTTTCGCATGCGTTCAGCGTACACTTACATCACTGGTAATTCCTATTGTGCTGGGTTAGACCCTACTCTGAAATAGGAGCTAATTCAGTTCCCCCAAAAGGCGTTCCTAGAACTAAAATAGTTCCCCGTTCCTGAGGTGCAAACGCCAAAAAGCGGGTACATCCGCCATTAGTTCTAGGAGCCATGAAAAGGTTCCTCCAGTGCAAAAGCCCCTATGGTGCTGTCAAACCTTGGCTTTATACAGTAGTTAGGTAATTAGATAAGGTCACAAGGTATTCTGGTAACCGGTTTCTCTACAATTATTTATTAAATACTTTTTTTTCAGTTTGATAACACGATTCTAAAGGAAATAATTGCTTTCCTAGAATTTTCCATTCATTCTTTATCAAAATTACCAAGAGAATCGTTAACCGAACCATTAATGAAGTGGAATCGGAAATGAAACCAGAATCAGTAAACTTCTTTTAATTTCCCATTACTAACTCCAAGTCTCAGCTAACATTTTACTTGATCTGATATCAGCACAACCTGATCTGTTCAGGTCAAGCTCAAAACGTTACTTGGTGAACTCAGAGACGAAGGGAATGTCAACAGGCGACCTTTAGCACAGCATAATAACCATCTCACTGTCCTTGTGGGGCCATTTCAATATTCCAGGAACGGGAATGAGTAAATAAAAAAATATTAGAAAGACAAAGGGAACAAGAGACTCATTCACATCTGCAGATGCCATTGTTGCAATCTAAAAAATGTAATTTCAGAGTCAGGTCCATTGTGGGGTCGATAACAAGAGAGATGAATACTGCATTCTGAAGTTCATTAGATGAAGCTGAACTTCTGGCCTTGACAAGGACTTGTGACAGTATATTTGTGTCATTGAGCAAAATTGAATTGAAACAATCAAAGCTTGCATGGATGAAGGAAGGGACGACTGTTTCCTGGAAGGGTATTGCGCAGTCAGGAAAAAGAAACAGTGTGGGTGTGTAAGACAATGATGTATTACCCCATGAGCCAAAAGACTTTCTCACAAGTTTTGTATGACCAGTCCTTCGCGCACACACACACACTTAAAAAACATCTGCTGTCCACTCAGCCGAACTATCACAGGTTTCCAGGGAGACGAACACAAACAGTGGAGATGTATGTTGAAGCCCCACCTCGTGCCCTAAGAGAGCAATCAACCTGGGTAAGTCCCCTCCTTCCCTTCAGTCAAATTTCACATATGGTTCTTTTTACCATCTTCAAGGGACTCTTATATAGAAAACATCTCAAACACACGATAACATAAACCATGTGTACAAAAGCTTTAAGAAGTAATGGAGCAAACGTGCAGTTACATGGGACGATCTTCGTCTTCATTCTTCGTACGAGACCTCACATCAAGCACTTTGCCAGATTAAGATGTTATTATCAGCCACCTGCTACGAGTAACAAGCTTGAGGTGAAGATTTTCATAGGCGTCCCAAAGGCGCGAACAAATATGTGCTAGGTCGTGAACTTGAACTATGACCCTTTCAACGACTGGATGAAAGAGTAATTTGTAGGATGAAGGGTTGCTGAGGGGAGTTACGAGCTTTCTTTCCTCTGGGTCTCTTTGTGTTTTCAAAGCACGCTGACTGAATGAAGGAATCACACAGAATTTTCTCCTACACAGTTGTCTTGTCTTGCTCAGGAATTCACCCCAACTGAAGAGGGGAAAAAAAGTTTTATTCAGGGGTCTCTTCTAAAGGCAAGAGTCTTCTGAAAGGCTTGCTAAACACTTTGATCTCAGTCCTTTCTGTGCTTGTTTTGAACTACAGTCAAGTTTAGATGCAGACAATCAGTGTAGATGCAACAACAGTTTCCTGCACAGCTTACTTTCTGGTTTATTCATTTAAACTAGTTTCTCTTGGGTATTCACAATCGAAAAGCAAATTAATTTATGCGGAAAAGCTAAATGACAAGACTGTCAACTAAACTGAAGAGTGGTTCTCAATATTCAAGGTCTGAATTGATCCCTTTAAGATGAAAGGAATCTGTAGTTGAATATTGGCTTTGATTATAATGTATTATGAATAATCTTTTAACTAGCACTGAAAGCTGCAAGGCTCTTTTCCAATCTGGCAGGTTTGTAATAGAAGACAGTTCAGCTGGAGGAAGTAAATCAAGTCCCCACCGAGGTGGTTATTTCTCCATTTTTTCTGGGAGAACTGTGGATGCCCCACTGTGTATCAATGCTAAACACCCATCGGCAGGGGTTTGGAAAATTCCGGAGCCCCTGCGAAGTGAGCAGAAGGTCAGCTCCAAGCTGAACCAGCAGTAAAGGCCAAGACAGAGACCTATAGACATCCACTCACCCAGCAGCGGGAGCTATCACTTCTCCTGCCAAATCCATTTATGCAGCACCACCTCCTGCCGAAACACCATTCAGCTAGTACCACTGTTCAAGATCAGCCTTCCCAAAAAGATAGAAGAGTTTGTGGGAGTCGCTTTTGTCCATTTAAGGGACAACAGGACCTGTCACTGGACTTACTGCAAAATTTCAGAAGGAGAACAGCACAACTAAATAGAGTAGTGACAAGAACACTTTCTACTGCTTGTGCGATTGGCCATTAATGTCTCAGTGGTGATGAGTGTCTGCAGTTGGGATGAGGCAGATCAAGAGACAGAAAATGAGGAGCCAAACTTCCTGATAGACAAAGGGATCCTGCAGGGTCGCAGGCATCCAGCCAGAGTCCGCACTGTCCACTGGGACGACATACAAAGAGATAGCATGAGTAATACGTGACTCAGAACCAACAGTATATTCTAAACTCACAAGAAGTTTTCCAGTTTTGAATTCTAATCAAGAATTCTAGAACACTGAGGTAAACAATTCCAAACAAGTTCAACAACATTGAAGTCCAAAAACAACCAATATAAATCAACTGGAGTTATCCCATTTCCAACAAACAAGGTTTGTCATTAGGGGGTGGACACCCTGGAACATTGTTCCAGATCTTTTGATATAGGAAGCCTTCTATGGTCCTCTATGGTATAGCCCACTCATTGAGCATGCAGACAAGCTTGCCTACTTCTAAAAACCCGGACCCTGTAAGTTTTACCAGAGACCCTGCCCACACAAGTAAGGAAAACTTTGTTCCTCAGGAAAAGCCTTGACAATGGACCACCAATGCACACAGCTGTCAAAGTCAAGGTCGTTGAGGCAGTCCGAGAGCCTTTTCACTGGAGTAGTTGCATTCACTAAGTCATATGGATTGTATCCCTCTTTGTGTGTTGATATAAGTCTAAAGGTCACTCCTTCCAGCTGTTTCCTTCCACACCCGCAGAGTGAGGGAGTAATGAATGAGTGCAGACCGCTCAGGGAGGATGGTACCGACCGCTCAAGGAATCGCTGCATTGTTGCTAACTGTAAACACACACGTGACGCAAGACAGGCAAGTCATCTGTAGCAAGTTTTAAAGGATGTAACTTAAGAAATGGGGTTTTAGCATCACAGCTGTGATAGTGCTGTGGTGATCCAGACAGGTTTGTAAAATGTTTCCTTTCTGCAAAGTCATCACAAATCATGCCAACTGAAGCATGAAGATATCATCTAAGTATCTACTCATAAAAGGTGCTGGGTGTGGATCCCACATGCCTCAAAGGCTAAAAGACTGAAATATAACCCTGTGCTGGGCGAAGGTTTTTTTTTGTTGTTTTTTTTTGAGTGTTGAATCTACGCTGAGTCAAATTACCCAGCTCTCTTCAACAGGCCATTTCAGGCTGGGTCTGAGGCACAAGAAAACGTGTCACAAAATGTGAGCATTAATGTGCACAAAAACTGTCACAAAGTGAGAGTGGAACAAATGTAACAGCATCTTTACTATATTTATAAATAATTTTTAAGGGTTCAAGGGTTTGATTTAGATAACATTTGAGGACAATTTTGTCCCCAAAGTACTCCCACGCACAGATATCAAGACCTCATTCTTGAATATTATTTCATTTCCTACCATTTTTTCCCTTCTCACAAACAACATGTAACTGTAGGGTACAGGCCTAAATGTTTTTGCCATAAAGAAACCCTAAGATCAAGAGACAGAATGTGAGACATGAGGAGTGTGAGCTTTTTTAAAGGTTAGGCAGCGGGTGTCTGAATTTACTGGTCACTGGTAAACCAATAAAAGAACTTCCAGACTGTCTCACTTCTTAGCAGTGACCAGTGGGGAGAAAATCACTTTCAAACGCCCTCTATGAACTCAGTTTCTTTTTCATTTCTCTCTCTCCCTTTCTCTGTTTAAGGCATCATCTCTCTTTCAGTCCTGAGTAGTGTATGGATTGTGTGAGCTCAGAACTGGTGGATGACTCTCATATTTCCATGTTTTTTTTTTTCTTCTTGTCCCTGAAATGGATTTACAACAGACACGAGGAGATATTAAACACTACTGTATGTCCATTAGGGTTGGTGACGGTCAGTGGAAAGATCTTCTAAGGACAGCCTGCACTCTGTAATTTTCCTCAAGAACAACCGACTGACATCAATATCTACAGCACAGATCTTAGAGTAGACACCATTGAATTTAAAGTGAAAAAAAATTTTGGTTACTGATAAGAATATATTGTTTTATGTTTTCTTGTAAAATTCCTCAATTTTTTCTCCTTGTTCCTCTTGGTACAGAATGAATATTTGGCCAGGATGTCTCTGCATAGTCTTGTTATCCTCTGTTTTCATATCCCCTGCTCCCTCCATCTCCTCTTATTTCTCACTGCTGCCATCCCTCCATCCAGTACTAATGCCTCTCTTCTTCCACCTCACTGACTCCCAAGCACTCATTTGTCCTTGCTCTTTGTTCGACGGGAGTGGAGAGGGTGGAGGGGTTCAGACCCCCTTTAGAGAGCCTCTCTCTGTCTCCAATGACGGACAGTGCAATATTCTCCCTGCCTCACCCACATATGGAAAAATAAACAAGTGTCCACATGTAGCCACGGAATGTTAATGGCTTCCATAACTCTGCTCTCCACCTGCCAAAACGCAAGCAAGTCCATAATACAGATCCTGACATATTGCATTATACACTGAATCTCTAGAGTCAATGTCTATTAAGAATATTCATTCAGAGAGTCCTGTAGCAAACTGAAAAAGACTTCTTTGCAATCAGTTTGATTGGTCTGGCAGCTCAATCAATGGACTAGATTTTTTGCTGAACAATAGAGGACAGACAAGAGTGTTTGAAACTTCAAGTTTTAAAGGCCACAAAGATATTAATAATTTTCAGACTTTTAGCCTGGAAGTCTTGCAGTCTGATCAGGACTACTCGGTTGTCTGAGGCCTGGAGTCCAACCAAGCCACACAACTGTTGTGTTTATTTCATAAACAGGGCTGTTTACTCACATAATGTCCATCAAATGGCCCCTGTAATGAGGTCTGGCCTCAAGACAGTTTGCATGATCTCCTTCACAGGGGGTCTCGCAGACACTGGGTGGTCCAACAGACTAAATATTGAGTTTTAAAGTGGTGTTCCCTTTCTTTCATGACTTCAGCATACAAGAGCTCTTCATAAGCCTGGGGGCGCATTACATTGGAATTCTGAATGGCTACTTCTAGAGTTTGCGTGACTACTCAGTTTTAGTCAAATAGTAGTCTAAAAGTAGAAGGGATTTGCAAAATTTCCATTTTTCATAATCGATTAGTCTGTATTTAGAAATCTCTAAATTAGGCCACTTCATGTCCACCAGACCTATAGGGCCCTGTCCCAAATGGAACCCTAAGCCCTTGAGTCCACACTTTCGTGACGTAATACCGCTTTGACTGTCGGATAGAAGTCTGCTGTGGAGCTTGCGTGTTTGGCAAAAGAGGGCGTATATCGGCCGCAAAGGGGGTGCGTGTGAGCACCCTTCTGAAACCTAAAATGACAAATGGGACACCCTACGGACTTATGGACTTTAACAAGCGGCAGCCATTGTAAGTCCACAAGACCATAAGTGCACATGAAGTGTGCCATTTGGGCCCGGAGATGAGTTTCTTATGGATATATGGACGCTGCAAATAAAACGGCTAAATAACTACAACATGTTATTGCACAAAACAAATGTCAATCCAATACAGAATACCTGGATGCAGAATGATGTGCTTCAAATGTAGCCAGAGAGCCAGTCCACCCCGGACGGAGTGAGTAAAACACCATAAACAGACTTCAGAAAAATACTGTCCTTTAATCTCTCTACAACACTTCACAAATGAACTTGTGGATTCTGCATACTAACATGAATTTGATGTACGCCAGGGCACGGTTTGTGCAGAGCAGTAGAACCAATCAACTAGTTTGAGTACCTCAAACTTATTTGAATAGAAACCTTGGAGCAAAACAACATAGGTGGTGCCCGAAATCGCCCCCTATACCCTTAAATAGGGCACTATTTGAGGAGACAGCTATTTGTAGTGATGTCTGAAACCATAGTGGACGTTATCCAGTGCACTCATTCAATCCCACAATGCACTACAATAACAAGTGTACAACCGATGCACACTCAACGGCTAAAGAATTCCCATAATGCACTGTGAGAGTTGAGTGCTGAATGAATTCCCGCCTCTGACCTGAAGAAGATGCCTGCAGCTGAATCATCCATCCATCCATTTTACAAACCACTGGTCTAATGTGGGCATGGCGTAATATCATACAGATATAAATTCCTTTTTACTTGATTATTATATCGTTTAATTGACGTTTATAGATGATAGTTTCCATGACAGAGTTGAAGATAAATGTTTCATCTTACTACAGGAGCTGCCAGTTTGCTAAGTTTCAAATTATTATTAAACAGCAAGCACAAACTATGCAAAAATGGAAGCCTTCAGGGCGCACTCAGTGTCCGAATTCACTCACTCGTTTTCATTCACTCCTTCAAGTGGACTATATTAGTGGAGTAATGTAGGAAATAGCGAATGAGGGTATATGGGGCAAGCCAAAGTAATTTCTAGTTTGGACATTTAGAAATGGTGCATTGATGACAACAGATTCTGTCCGTTTCTCCTGATCTTGTTTTCTGTGATGCTCCACAGAGGAACACCCAAACTCATGCTGGGTAAATGTTTAGCTTTCCAAAATTCTGTGTTATTCTCCCCTCTCGCCTGTTCCAGCTGCAGAGGAAATGACAATGCTCGAAAAAACAACAGCCGGCGCAATTCATAACCTCCGCATCTCTCTGTCTCTCTACAGCTGGTACATCTTGAGTACGGGGCGCTTCCTCAACTGTGAAAGGGGTCCTGACCCTGAAATCCAATACTTGACAATATAACGAAAAAAAAATATTGAGTAACAAACACTCACATGGGGTGCTCAGATGCTTGTTTCAGGAATCCTTTCAGGCTTCTTGAAGAAAGACTAACAATGTGACTACAACTAAAAGCAGGATTACGATTTGAATGGGATAAAAGCCTGGATACAAAAAGATGGAGATTAGGAGAGTGGCTCAAAGTAATGCATCTGTTAACAGGATCTGAGCAATTTGTTTTCCATCACACAAGGAAGCACAGAAGTGCATGCGTGTATGATAATGTACAGATATAAAAATTCTGGCTGATATTACTCATAGTCCATCATTATTTTCATGTTACAGCCCATAACCGATTAATGGCCAAACGGAGTGAGCGTTAGATGATGGAAAAGGTAACCTGTATGTAAAAATTTAAGAAATGAGCATGAATATTTGAATTTCCAATAAACAACCGATACCAATACATTGATACAATATATCTCTAAAATATCTGATATACTGTTCATCTCTAGTTTTTAAAATCCAATTAAAGTTGCCAAGCTTTGAAAGTTTATGACGTATCTGAGAGACAAAGAAAGACAGAGGAGAGGTGGGTTGACAGGAGACAGGATAGGGAATATTGCTTTACGTTTTCTGGCCTTGTGGTTTCTGGATAACAATGGATATTCCATTTCCCTCCCTGAAGACTCCAGCCGGCTACAGAGGCCCAAAGCTCAGCTTAAAAACTTTTTGTCATGACTTCATCCCTCCGCTCTCCCACCCTCTTTCTCGCCTCTCTTAGTCTCTTTGTCCCCCTGTGGTGATGGTTCACATGCCGTATGTGTGGCCTCATGGCCTGACAATTCCTGTCCCATTTTTTTTTCTCTCAACGCAGCCGCAGGGCCCGGGCCTGGCCGCTGCTCTGTCATGAAAAACATCACATGGATTTTGAACCCACAAATGGTCTACTTAAAGTTTCCTGATTTCAGAGTTGTCACGACGATTTGCGATAAGAGGCTTAAGTGTTTTATTAATCACAATCGAATCTTAGAAGAAAAGCTGATTTAGGATTTGTCATCATTTACTTACACTCATATCATTCCAAACCATATGTTTTTGTTCCATCTGCAGAACACAAAAGAAGTTTGTTGTTTTTTTGTCCATTCAATGAGAGTCAATGGGGTCCAAAACTAAATGTTATTTTGGACCACATTGACCTGCATTGTAAGGACAAATACAGTTGAAACGTTCTTCAAAATATCTATTTGGAGGAAGATCGATTTGTTCCTCAGATCAAATCCACAATCTCTTATGGAGATCAGTGAAGCAGACCAGATGTGGCGCTTTCTGAAAAGATTCGTTCCCTGGATCTGTCACGATATCACTGTCAGCACAGAATCAAACCTGGCATTCTGTGTCAGATAGCAAATCTGGAAGGAAATGAGACTTTGAAGGGTTGAATGGAGGAATGCGAATGGCGTGAGAGTGGGACTGGCCGAAAAGGAGTCGGATCAGATCCCCACGCACACCCAAAGCGGCAGTCTTTTTCCAGGTGTGTTACTAACATCTTGGATTAAATAAGTATTGGAATATTGGAAACACAGAACAATCTGGACAGCATATGGATACTGGTATGTAAGGTTGCATATATGGATATATCAACTGATCAACCAATATTAGAGATATTGAATTTATCGGTATTGGTAATGATCATTTCCTGACTTTTTATTTAGATTATCTTCTTAAGTATTACCCTCACTTAAGGTTGACTGCTAATAATGTTAAAACAATGTTAAATATAAACTTTAGCAAATTTTTGTAACATTTCAAATGACTGATGTATTACTTTTTGTGTGTTTTATTGTTAATTTATTTAGACAACAGACTAAAGAATTTAAATATCACCATATTTATTGGCTATCGGTCACACTATGCAAATAATTATCGGCCAGGATTATTATACTAAAGGGCAAAAACAAAAACATAGAAAGGTTGCATTACGTAAATCTCTAGGCCTACCTATCAGAACTGTATTGCTACAAGGAAACGCTGATTAACTTCTACATCGCCATAGTCCTCCAAATGAGCTCCAAGTGAAACCAGACGCACATACACGTATCCTCATGGGTCAATCCCTCTTCCTGCCAAATCAGGCTCTGCCATCCTAAATCAAGCAGAATCCGGCCCAATGACACAAAAATAACTTCAGCGTGTTCATAAACAAACTCTTTCTGAGCATAAAAGTCTGCTTTTCTTTGATTGTTGCAAACATGTCACATCTACATCACTGCAGAAGAATGCCGCGAGTCCCGGCCCGTGAGCCCAGACCCAACCCGAATACATTTGGTTCAGTTTATCATGAAGCCTGACTCCACATTACTCAATCTCTCACAAACACCATTAGTCTACACACTCTGGGGGCTACAGGCCGCCAAGACACATACGTGGTCGCACAGACACACAGCCACACACAACCATTTGTTACATGCACACCTGCAAGTACAGAGGGAAAGGGAGGTTTCCTGTTGTTTAATTTTAAAGCCAAGTGATCAAATGACTAAAAGGATAGCAGAGGCTGAATGAAGGGAATGTTACATAACAGCATTTACACTCTGTGTCAATGCAGCATGCATGAAACCTACCACCAGTCACATGACATCTCAGGTTAGGATCTGTCCAGAATAGGGAAACATCTGATGACAGAATAGTATTCATGTTTTAGCATTATTAAAATAAAAAAAGAAAGAAAAGGGTACAAATGGTAATAGGGGGAGGGTCATTCTGCTTCTAGAGAGCATATGACTGGACAAAACAAGTGAGAGTCATCAATAGACATTAAAATACACCAATTTGCCAGAAGATAAAAACTGTAAAATTTAAAATGCATATACACTACCATTTAAAAGTTTGGGGTTGGTACTGGTACGATTTTTAATGTTTTTGAAAGAAGTCTCAAACTCACAAAGGCTCCATTTATTTGATCAAAAATACAGTAAAAACAGTAATATTGTGGAAAAAAAAAAGCATTTATTTGAAATTGAAATCTTTTATAACATTAAAAATGTCTTTACTGTTACTTTTGATCAATTTAATGCCAATAATGATCAATAAATAAATAAAATAAATAAATAAAGACCCCAAACATTTGAACATTGGCGTATCTACTAAAAGTGAATTGTCAACATGCAGCTCTAACATATACACTCACCTAAAGGATTATTAGGAACACCATACTAATACTGTGTTTGACCCCCTTTCGCCTTCAGAACTGCCTTAATTCTACGTGGCATTGATTCAACAAGGTGCTGAAAGCATTCTTTAGAAATGTTGGCCCATATTGATAGGATAGCATCTTGCAGTTGATGGAGATTTGTGGGATGCACATCCAGGGCACGAAGCTCCCGTTCCACCACATCTCAAAGATGCTCTATTGGGTTGAGATCTGGTGACTGTGGGGGCCATTTTAGTACAGTGAACTCATTGTCATGTTCAAGAAACCAATTTGAAATGATTGGAGCTTTGTGACATGGTGCATTATCCTGCTGGAAGTAGCCATCAGAGGATGGGTACATGGTGGTCATAAAGGGATGGACATGGTCAGAAACAATGCTCAGGTAGGCCGTGGCATTTAAACGATGCCCAATTGGCACTAAGGGGCCTAAAGTGTGCCAAGAAAACATCCCCCACACCATTACACCACCACCACCAGCCTGCACAGTGGTAACAAGGCATGATGGATCCATGTTCTCATTCTGTTTACGCCAAATTCTGACTCTACCATCTGAATGTCTCAACAGAAATCGAGACTCATCAGACCAGGCAACATTTTTCCAGTCTTCAACTGTCCAATTTTGGTGAGCTTGTGCAAATTGTAGCCTCTTTTTCCTATTTGTAGTGGAGATGAGTGGTACCCAGTGGGGTCTTCTGCTGTTGTAGCCCATCCGCCTCATGGTTGTGCGTGTTGTGGCTTCACAAATGCTTTGCTGCATACCTCGGTTGTAACGAGTGGTTATTTCAGTCAAAGTTGCTCTTCTATCAGCTTGAATCAGTCGGCCCATTCTCCTCTGACCTCTAGCATCAACAAGGCATTTTCGCCCACAGGACTGCCGCATACTGGATGTTTTTCCCTTTTCACACCATTCTTTGTAAACTCTAGAAATGGTTGTGCGTAAAAATCCCAGTAACTGAGCAGATTGTGAAATACTCAGACCGGCCCGTCTGGCACCAACAACCATGCCACGCTCAAAATTGCTTAAAATCACCTTTCTTTCCCATTCTGACATTCAGTTTGGAGTTCAGATTGTCTTGACCAGGACCACACCCCTAAATGCATTGAAGCAACTGCCATGTGATTGGTTGATTAGATAATTGCATTAATGAGAAATTGAACAGGTGTTCCTAATAATCCTTTAGGTGAGTGTAGATTAGCCACAATGCTAACAGACATGGGCTAAAATCAACAAGACTTTGAATATAAACAGATAAAGAACATCAAATCATGTGCTAACCTCAAAGCCACGTCTCCGACAGACCAGACCAGACCCTAAGACCCACATCCAAACTGAAACCAGACCACAGCTAGACCCCCAGACCCAAACCAAGATTAGAAACCTCAAGATCCAGATACCAAGACCTGCTGTAACCCAAAAAACCTAGATCAAGACTAGACACATTTCCGGAATAACAACAAACCCCAAGACTAGACTTCGAGATCCAGATCAAGTACCTGGCTGTCCATTTTACTGAGCTAAAAAGGAGAAAATGCCTTGACCAAAATGTGTTTTGAGAACCCAAATCAAGAGACCATATGGTCTAAAGATCTAGATTCTACAAACTACACATTATCAAACACTTCAATACACTACATTTAGGCTTATTTATAACATTTCTGTGAGCCTATTATATACTGAATACTTGTGTGACTACTTCTGATGATCTACAATCCCAAAAAACTACCTAAAAGGAATGCTATATACCCTAAATATCTTGGAGTAAAAATGAGGCATTATTTATGACATTGAAAGTAGTGTTGAAAATATCACCTAATATCATAGTGCTACAGAGATCTTCTATTAGAGAACTTGCAGTATGATTTACAGCTCTTATAGTGCCAGTATGGATTTCAGATCCCAGTTTACAGAACAAAAGTAATAACGTCAAATAATTTACTGCAAGCGTTGAAACCATAGGCAACTGGATATTGTCTGGCTTTTGGCAAAATGCAAAATTCCTCTTGAAGTGTAGCTTTTAAATCTCTTGGGACGGTCCTCAGGAATTTTAGTAATGGGGAAAGCAGCACTCACTCCAGTTTATTGACTCTTTAATGACATCTGTGCACATATCCCGAGTAGCTCTTGGGATTCTGGGATGCGTGGGTGGAGCTTGTGAAGCTGAGTAATGGCATCTTTTCACACTGTAAACGGGATCAAAAATGAATGATTTATGGTTAGCCTGAGGACACAGGAGCTGGCTCTTCCACTTTCCCAATGCTTGACACGGTGGCCGTCATATAGTGCAAAAGCTTGTTCGTAATTATACACCTTAACAACGGTTCACACATTTACATACCAGATGTTGTCATTTTTTTACCTTAAACTTAGGAAAATTCTTATCTTATTTTCTCCAAATAAATCTAGTCTCAAGTATATCAACATTTCTACTTCAACACTAATAGATTCTCAAACACTTTATATAAATGACGACGCCATCAGTGTGAATCTGTAAACACTAAATATTACATGACATTAGAAAAAAGAAGGGTCCTTTTAAATTTATTACAATGTTTACTGTGTTGTATGATTTTAAAACGGCTGTAGGGGACTTATTTTTGCATAAAATGTTCTCGGATATTACAGAAAAGGGGATTTTGTCCTGGGAAATTGCATTTGTATCTGTATGACAGTCCTAGAATCTGTAAAACAGCAAAACATATAGTCTTGGGGCAAGACTACTTGCTTCAGCACTACGGCATATACCTCAAAATAATGGAAATAAATGTCTTTCAATTGAGTTGTTCTAGCAGGCTGCATGCAAAAACAAACATACAACACCAACCAACATAGACTGATTCACAAACAAATGACTCCTATAAACCAGTTCTTTTTAGTGACTCAAATCATACTAACAACTAGTATAGTCCGAATTCTCAAAACAAATTAATCTTATGAACCGGTTCAGTTTAGTGACTCAATAACATACCGCACGACCAGTGTAGCCCGAATTCCCAAAACAAATGAACCAATCTTTTTAACGAATCATTATTACATATTGGGGTCTTTAGCGACCCGGATCTATATATAATGGATCTCTACCTGCTGCGATAATATAAAACTCTCCTGATATTAGAGTAACAATTACAGAAGAATAAAATAAAGCATATTTTGTACCTTTTGGAGCTTGGAAGGGTTCAGTTTGATCAGATGTTTTATCCCATCATCACTGTCCTCGTCAGAGCTCATTTCCCAGTACATTCAGCATCTGCCTCATATTCATCATCTCAAACATATTCTCAAAACTATCATTTTCAACATCTTCAAAATCAATATTTTGATCGCTGACAGCTTCTTCACCAGATGCACCATCAAGTGACAGTGACACTAATATTGGATTGTGTTCAGTTGCTCTGCAGTAAATCACTGAGACATTTCAAGTTTTGCTGATGATTCTTCCTATTCTTTTGTTTTCTGCCTGCGGTAACTATGAGTGAAACGTCACTTCATTATTGTGTTTCAGACATTGCCACCTTGTGGAATAAAGGTGAACTGCACTTATTCAGTCATCAAAGATTCAATTATTGTTGTGCAGAAAAAAATATACTTATACTGTTACACACCTCGGGTCTGTTACACACCTCGGGTCAGTTTTTTACAAAAAATGAAAGGGAAAACAGGCATTCTTTTATCATTTTACTAGAAGGTTGATGTCTAACGTAAAAAAAATGAATGAGGAGGAGGGTAGCGAATGACGACTGAAATATACACAAATGAATCAGAATCGAATCAAACCTTTATCCCAGCTCTACAATTCAGGATTCTTCCTCTCAAACACATACATGGCATGAGGTTTATTCAGAGGGCAGCAGCAATCATGTGGACTAGTGTGGTTTTCACAGCATTTCATCTATGAGTGGGAAGCATTCATCTGGAAAAACGGAGCATAATGGGCCAAAGAGCCTGCAAGCAACCTGCTTTTATGCCCCACTTAAGATCACGTCAGTAAACAAAAACATATAAAAGACAAACTCACCCGCTGACTGCCGTACTCAAATCCCTGCATGCTGCCCTTCAGGCAAAAAATGTTTGGAGAAGTGAAATGACACGGCAGGGCCATGTTTCAGCATCAGTTTACATCAAACACACATTCGCAAACCACCTTCGGCCCTTAGGCAAAGTGGCTCCTTTTGCTATTAAACTGAAGCATATTGTCGACACCCTGACCTCTGACCTACACAAAGATCTATCTGTCAAGGTTTTTCTCCAAGGCTTCTCAGAAAGAGAGAGCTTTGCGGAGGCAAGTCCATCTGACTTTGATTCAGAGTTGGATTCGGGTCCAGGGTTGCTGCCTTGTACGCTAATGATTTATTTATTTGCCCGACTGCAAGATGACAGCTCTGAGAATTCAGTTTGAATTCAACAATAATATACAAACAACTCACCTCCACGGCTGAGGTCCAGGAGCTCACATGCACACTCATTCTGAAGGGATAGTTCACCTAAAAATGAAATTTTTGAAGAAACTCCTACAAGTTTGTAGAGAGTACCTATCTGGATATACCCATCTCAGGGGAATGCAAAAGTTTTGCGTGCCAATGCAAATTTCTTGGAGGAATGAAAGTTCTGAGAGAACGCAAAAGTTTTGCGAGCCAATGCAAAAGCATCGGATGACATAAGGGTGAGTAAAGGACAGAATTTTTATACGTGTGTTAAGTAACTCTCTGAAGAGAAATGCATGCCAAAAATGCAGACTTCAGGACAGTGGCGTTTGGCAAGGCGACTCTGCATTACCGCTCTGGTCCAAAATAAATGCAGAGGAATGGACCTCAAAAATGCAGAGGAGATAAAGGCACACTAACCTCAGCACAGAAGAAAAATCGCGACAGAGAGAAAAATTCACCTGCTCGAATTCCAGGACTTCCTGTTCTCAAGGTTTTGTCTCTCCTCACACTTCAATGCACAAATTTCCAGGGTTCCTACATGGGCTCTCCAGTCTCCAATGGAGAAGATACCAAAATACTTATCTCACACGGTTAGGAGAGACCGAGGCAGAAACAGAAAGAGAGAAAGAGACACACACAATTGGGAGGGGTCTCTGATTAAAATTCTCCTGGCACATTTTAGAAGGCCGTCGCAGCAATAAAGCCCTGCTGGCTGGCTTTTGTTCAAGTTTAAGGCTGTAGTCTTTTTTCACTCCGATTCTGCCTCTTTTGGTCTTCTGGCAGTCTTTTCCACAACTGAAGGGAGGTGCAGGGAGGTAAAATGAAAAACTACCAGGGTAAGAAAAAAAGATAGCCCCCTCCTCTCTCCCCTAGCTCTTGTCTACTCAGATGTGGTATTCATTGGTCTCTGAAGGGTTACCCGGTCCGAACAATGCCCAGCATCAGACCGCAACAAAGCCGAAGCAGCTTTAAAACGGTCTTACAAACTAACACGGCCTTCAAAGCTGAAAGACTGCCAAGAGTTTGCTTTGTAGATTCACAATCAGAAATGGAGAACTAACAGAGATCAACCTGGCCATTTTTTCCCCATTATAATTATGCTATGGCTGATAACTATTTAGTCTAAATTAAATGACCAGAAATTATAAGTAAACTACAAGAAAAAGTAGGCATCACAAAATTAAAATGTTTAGCATGAAAAATTTATATTCATTTTGAGATTGGCTAAAGATTACATTTAACAGTGTTATTAATTATTTAAAAAAAAAAAAAAATTAAGCGAGTTTTAGATGACGGCAAAGGTAATCTAAATGTGAAAATGGGGAAATAAGCATGTAGAATTAAAATATCTAAAGGCCAATTCACACGGTATTCACAATGTTTGTCGGTACGGTGTGACCTGGCCTTTTGGCCCTGTTTACACCGGGTATTAAGATGCGTTTTGGTCGATCGGATCACAAGTATACGAGGAAGACACATTCCTGTTTACACCTGGTGTTTTAAATCAGTCTCTTTTGTCCACTTTCAACCACTTCTGTTCTGATTTCTTCGAGGGATAGGTCTATGGGCGGGTAAATGTATGGGCTTTTTCAGATCTTTCGATATAAAGGACGAAATAAGCTTGTGCAGTTTACATATGTACACGCCCAGAGACGACGGGAAAACATACGGAGAGCATCAGCTTTAGTTTCTGCTCTGACAGCCGCAAGACCAGCCGAACGCTGTACGTGTTAGAAATCAGGAATGGTGTGAGAACACTTTGCTTGGTACACATTTAGTCTTCAAACCAAACTTGGGTCTTCTGCCAACAAAGTTTAAATCCCGTCTGGCTAGTGCGCTTTCCATTAAGGTTACGCATTAGGTCAGTAGGCGGAGAGTAGGCGGTCTTTTGTGACAATTTGAACACATTCGACCACTACGAAAGCAATCCGGTCAAATGCGTTTTCGACTACCTCTGGAAGTGGTCGAAAGTGGACAAGCTCAAAACGCTTTAGACCCTGTTTACACCTTTATTTAGCGTCGTCCACTTAATACCAGGTGTAAACAGGGCTTTAGATATTTAATTCGACATTTAATTTGACTTTTTTGGGTTTTGTCGGATCAGTGCGTTACCCTTGTCGGAGTCTGTTGGCGACTGTTGGAGCTAGTTTTCGCCAATTGAACATCAGAATTAGAATGTCTGAAGTGACGTGCTGTAATCTGTTGCCATAAGTCTGCATTTGTCTGTACAGAGTGAACTGGCCTTAATATAGACCGATATCAATATCAATATCAATATATTATATATATATATTATATATATTTATTATATATATATATATATATATATATATATATATATATATATATATATATATATATATATATATATATATATATATATATATAAAATATATATATATATATATAATATATTGATATTGATATTGATATCGGTCTATATTAAGGCCAGTTCACTCTGTACTCAATTACTTATATTGGTCAATAACCAATATGGTACCAATATATTTTCTATGTATTTTGAGTAAATATTGTGCTAAATACGTGTTAATTACATCTCATTTGTGGTATAATCAGGAATCTTCTCATCTTCATTAAATCTTGATTGGTGTTGAGGGAAAAGAGGGATGAGAGCTGTGGTTCACCCTAACAGCCCACTCTTGCGGTCTTCATAAATTCACCTCCATTAAAACCAAACTCAACACGTCTCTCATATAGGGTTCATACACTGGGGTTGGTTAACGCCCCACATGTGAGTTGAAACCAGAAGTGCCAAAATCTTTACTTTAGTGTCAGTGGTGATTGTAAAGAAGCTCTTGACAGTTAAGTGCTAGGCTAGTTTCTCCTGCAACATTTTTTCAGAACAAAAGGCTGAGCTCCCAATTGGTTGTATCATCTTAATGGGTTTTTAGTATTGTTAAACGGTTGTCCCAGGGTCAATTTGTTAACTAAAGAGGCACAAAGAGTGACACTGAATTAGCATCTGAATAACTCTGCCTATATAGAGCCTTTACTTACTATTCTGCTGAGTAAGTCATCTGTAAATGTGTCTAGTTTGTCTCAAAATCTCCCTTGGAGTCTGTAAGACCAAAGCAAGTGCTCTAAATGTAAACAAAAAAGTAAAAAAAAAAAAAATGATGATCATCTCAAACGGGACAGCCTAATACAAGCAAAACATCCACATGGAGCTCTTTCCTTCACAACCGGTGGTTCCTGATGTCTTTTTAATTGCTGAGTTAACTGCCGAGCACTGCTAGGGAGTGCTGACCAAAGGAGACAGTGAAGAACAACAGTTATGGGAGGATAAAATATGACTGTGTACTGTTTACCACAGAAAACCCAAATGAAAGCCCTCAGCTGGGCCTCTGCAAGTGTGGGTCTCTCGGGGGACGTTAAAAATCAATATGCAACCAATTATTCATGTAGGAGGGAAAGTCTCTTGCAGTCCAAAAGTTGACAAGAAGCTGGAAGATTTTGCTAATGTATATTTAAGAGTTACGCAACAAGAATTCTGTGATAGTTAAACAATCACATTTTTAATGTTGTTTATATACCTATATGGGTGTTTTTAATGTTTTAAGACAAACCATGTGCAAATTCATCAGTTAACACTATTGCTGAGTATTTTCTCCTTAAAACTGCAGTGAACCAAAGACAGTCTCAAAAACCTGGTTTGAAATCGCAATTGTTCCCCTACGGGCTTTAACATATCATTAACTGTGCTGTGAAGTAGCAGGTTATACTGGTATATTTTTCTGTTGATATGAAATATTGGGTACATTTAGCAATATAGCGGGTGATTTATGTATATGATGTATATTACGATGTTATGATGAACGATGTGCCTTTCTCCACTGACGTTCTGAGTTGTTCAAAGCGTTTCTAAGGATGCTAATTTTTAGATGGCAGCTGTCTGAGATGGTGAACGGGAACATGGTTTGTGTAACATTAGTGTCAAGTCGAAGACTAATCATATTAATTACTGTTATGTGTCCAACGCTATAGAGAGCGATACATAAAACACATTACTATTCTGATACATCGACTTGTAGGCAAGTCAGAATCAGTTTCTGGTTCAAACATATATGGCTGAATTAGACCAGTCTTTAACCAGTATAACACAACTTGCCGTTGTGTAGCGTTTACTACAGTAAAGTTGACCGAATGGATCAGGTATTCTGAGCTGGTGTGAGTGAGCGGAGGCGTGGATAATTTGCATTTTCATGGATCCACATTTACTGAATGAAGCAAGGGTATAGAGTTATATTCAAGCTATTTTAAAGCATGGAGAAATTATTTTCACAGGAAAAAAACTTTTAAATTTGTAATTTTGGTGATAAAAGATGAGTTTTAGTCACTGAGGACAAGTTCTAGATTTTTCTGAAACCAAGCCAACTGCATGTCCGGCACCGATGCCCTCAGGCACAACAACCTAAAAATTTTAAACGCTATAAATATACAGATATTGGGCATGAAAAAAAGCCAATGTCCCATGACATGTGGGGGCCCTCAGAGGACCCTACCATATACCTGCACCAAAATATCACAGACATATGGGGGTGGGCACTTTTGATTTGGGGCAGAGTACAGATGTGTCCAAATGTGGGGCCCCATTCATATCTTGGCACCTGAATATTACAGACACTGCAATGCTCAAAATGGTGGCTGTAGGAATAGAAGCCCCGCCTTTCAGTTAAAGCAGCCAATCACCTTATTAACATTTGTAGCTCAAGAAAAATCTAGTTTTAAGATTTTTTCTTGTCACGTTTCTTGGCTAATTTGGAATGCTATTGACATATAATCTTGAGAAAGAGTCTTCATTATTTTAGTCATTCCCTATTCAACTAAACTATTGTTATTTTTTAACAATACCAGCAACACTCTTGACGTCAAGGGGTCAGAACAAACGAGCTGAAAAAGTAATGCTGACAAAACTCATCAAGCAAATAGTCTGCTTCCACTCCACAAAAAAAAAAAAAAAAAAAACTAAACAGCTTTACTGCTATAAACAGAAAGTAGCTGCTTAGGGTGTCACCAAGATGGCAACCACACCTGACTTGCCTTAAAGGGATTACTACTATTCTACATTTTCTGCATCCGAGAGAAAAAAAGCCCACTTCAAAACGCACATCTTCAAAACATTACAGATTTTTGGTTGCAACTCCCCTCAACCCTTTACTCAAAGGAGTTTGACGCCGTTTCACAAAGGTCAACATCCAGATGAGTGTATGAAAAATCATCCAGGAATAAGCAGCTCAGTAGAATTTAAATAATGCTGTAGGGGGAAGTAAAATCTGTTTACTTGAGTAATGGCCATACTTAGAATCTTTTCCATGGGGACGAATAATAAATGAAAAACATTCCCACATTATACATTGCAGCAATGCTGCAACCAAACGTAGCAGTTAGCTAATAGCATGCTACATGTCTATAGGCCTTAGTCAGGTTAGACACCATATTGAATTTAACACAGATGAAAACAAGGCTGTGAGGGATAGAAGTCTTTACAATGGCGTTTTTTTTTTTTCCCAGAAAGATGTTTCATCAGCTAAACAATCGGTATGTTGCTAAACAACAGTAACAGTCCATTGAACGCACTGCATTCCACCCCTCACAGCCTCGTTTCATTCCTGTCAAAAATCAAATATGGTGCTACCTTGACAAAGGGCAACTGAAGTGTCCAAATGTCAACTGCCAAACAACTTTAACGTCTTTATTTTAAAATTTACAGTCAATTTGGGGCCTAAGGCTACAAGCTAGCCATTTTTAATTATAAAATATAGTGCTCTCTGAAATATTAAACAGGCCAACTTGTTAATTAAGTGTGAATGCCATATAAAAAGCAATCAGGCACCAAGCACGCATGACCTATAGTGTGCACTTCAATACATACGGGGAAGAAATCACTGCCATCCAACTAGTGCATACTTTATGCTCCTATCTGCATACAAAAGTGTGCAACACATATGAAGTTAAATTTAAATTCAATGATGTTACATTTAACTTAATCAGAGATTACTTGGCACTAGCAAGTGGTGTACTGCATACTCAAGTATTATATCAATGATTTGGGTCTTTAGAGGGCTTGCAAAATACCTTATGAAACAAAAAAGACTGGATTAACAGATTTGGGCACTATTCAACTGGCCTGACATTAACTAAAAATTAAGAATTTACAGCTTTACTTCACCACAAAGACAGAAAAAAAGCTCTTCATCACCATCAAACTTGGTATTTAGTATGTTCAGGATTCAAACTACTTGTTCTTATTGTATTGCTGACTGTTTACCTGTCTTTTTTCACTGTTTTGAGGACTTTTACTTACATTAATTAATCTTGTAAAAATTTCGCAGACATTTAAAATGACTCATATCATGAAATAAGACTTTCATCATATCACCACTAATAATCGTTTTAAATAATCGTGATTTCAATATTGAGCAAAATAATCATGATTATGATTTTTACCATAACCGAACAGCCCTATTTACAGCCATCTAAAAACTGAGCTTGTGAAGCTAGAAGCGGATTCCCTAGAAGTGGTTATGAGACCTCTATTATTGGAAGAGGTCTCATAACCAGATTTAAGGTTAGATAAACAGTATTTTTGGACAGGGACGATAAGTCTGAAATGTTAAGGGTGATTAAAGGGGCTGGACCCAGTCAATGGTCATTTACATTTCCTGTGCCAAGACACGGATGATTACTGAAAATGTGTAATAAAACACTCTGCGTTTGAGATCGGAGAGAACTAATATGCCTCATTGTGATTTGTGAAGGCTGTTGCAAATCGCTCAAAGTACAAAACAAGGTGATCGTTTCAGGGTGAATCTATTACAGAGAGAGTAATATACCACAGTTTTATATCAGAGAGCTTCTGGGGTTTTGGCAGGTTTGGAGCAGGTTGCTTTGACCCTCCTCTGGCCACCCCAAACAATCAAGAACAGGGTGTCAGGGTGAGGGAGCACCAATAAAACAGTCCTTTGAGTGCCTATCTGCCCTGGTTGCCCAGCTAGGGAAGCCAAATGCATCACTGCACACTAGATCAACAGCCAGCACAATGTGTCTGTTGATGGGGACACATAACAAATCAGATCAGGCAGGGAGGGGACAGTGTGAGACGAACCCAAATGTAACTGAGAAAAACACGAATGAGAATACAGAAGCTCATTTCAGCTGCTAAAGTCAAGAGTTCATTTGCAGTACTGGACGAGATCTCAGAAAATGATGAGGAAAATATTATGTGGCAAATCAGAAATATGATGGCGCTAAACTGGGCCTGTCAATAGCCATGTTTCCATCCACCGGATTAATTCTAAAAATGAGGTGGATACTTTTTTTTTTATTTGATAAGACGACATGTGCATAAACCACAATGGAAACATATTTGTGACCCTGGACCACAAAACCAGTCATAAGGATACATTTTTTGAAATTGAGATGCATACGTCATCTGGAAGCTGAATAAATAAGCTTTCCATTGATGTTTGTTAGGATAGGACAATATTTGTGCGGGATACAACTATTTGGAAATCTGGAATATGAGGGTGCAAAACAAATCAAAATATTGATAAAATCGCCTTTAAAAGTTGTCCAATTTCATTTCACATTAATTTCAAAATAAGTCCTTAGCAATGCATATAACTACTAACAATACTTTTTGTATACATTCACAGTAGGAAAATTACAAAATATCTTCATGAAACATGATCTTTACTTAATATCCTAATGATTTTTGACATAAAAGAAAAATCTATAATTTTGACCCATACAATGTATTGTTGACTTACACTCACCTAAAGGATTATTAGGAACACCATACTAATACTGTGTTTGACCCCCTTTCGCCTTCAGAACTGCCTTAATTCTACGTGGCATTGATTCAACAAGGTGCTGAAAGCATTCTTTAGAAATGTTGGCCCATATTGATAGGATAGCATCTTGCAGTTGATGGAGATTTGTGGGATGCACATCCAGGGCACGAAGTCCCGTTCCACCACATCCCAAAGACGCTCTATTGGGTTGAGATCTGGTGACTGTGGGGGCCATTTTAGTACAGTGAACTCATTGTCATGTTCAAGAAACCAATTTGAAATGATTCGAGCTTTGTGACATGGTGCATTATCCTGCTGGAAGTAGCCATCAGAGGATGGGTACATGGTGGTCATAAAGGGATGGACATGGTCAGAAACAATGCTCAGGTAGGCCGTGGCATTTAAACGATGCCCAATTGGCACTAAGGGGCCTAAAGTGTGCCAAGAAAACATCCCCCACACCATTACACCACCACCACCAGCCTGCACAGTGGTAACAAGGCATGATGGATCCATGTTCTCATTCTGTTTACGCCAAATTCTGACTCTACCATCTGAATGTCTCAACAGAAATCGAGACTCATCAGACCAAGCAACATTTTTCCAGTCTTCAACTGTCCAATTTTGGTGAGCTTGTGCAAATTGTAGCCTCTTTTTCCTATTTGTAGTGGAGATGAGCGGTACCCGGTGGGGTCTTCTGCTGTTGTAGGCTTCACAAATGCTTTGCTGCATACCTCGGTTGTAACGAGTGGTTATTTCAGTCAAAGTTGCTCTTCTATCAGCTTGAATCAGTCGGCCCATTCTCCTCTGACCTCTAGCATCAGCAAGGCATTTTCGCCCACAGGACTGCCGCATACTGGATGTTTTTCCCTTTTCACACCATTCTTTGTAAACTCTAGAAATGGTTGTGCGTGAAAATCCCAGTAACTGAGCAGATTGTGAAAATACTCAGACCGGCCCGTCTGGCACCAACAACCATGCCACGCTCAAAATTGCTTAAATCACCTTTCTTTCCCATTCTGACATTCAGTTTGGAGTTCAGGAGATTGTCTTGACCAGGACCACACCCCTAAATGCATTGAAGCAACTGCCATGTGATTGGTTGATTAGATAATTGCATTAATGAGAAATTGAACAGGTGTTCCTAATAATCCTTTAGGTGAGTGTATTGCCACAAATATACCCGTGTGACTTATGACTGGTTTTGTGGTCCAGGGTCACATTTACCAAATAAATCCCTCAATGCGCAACAAAAAAACCTAAAGGGTTCACCCAAAAATGAAAATGATCCCATAATTTACTCACCCTCAAGCCATCCTAGGTGTATATGACTTTCTTCTTTTAGCCAAACACAATCAGAGTTATATAAAAAAAAAAAATCCTGGCTCGTCCAAAAAAGTGCGAGTTGAGTTCCAGAGGAAGAGTGACCTCTGACCTGATGAATAACATATTGACGAACGCGGAAGTGCAGAGGATAGAGCAAAACAAAACACCGGTCACGAATTAGAAGTCTAAAACAAGATTTTTTAAAGAGAAATGTGGGAGAAGCTTGAGTTTGTTGCCCCAGTTTATAAAGCTTGGAAAAGCCAGGATATTTTTTTAATATTGGCTGAAAGTCATATACACCTAGGATGGCTTGAGGGTGAGTAAATTATGGGATAATTAAAATTATTGGGTGAACTATTCCTTTAAGTGTTTTTGCCTCAACAGAGTATGTGATTAGATAACTGCACTAACCAGATTTCATTGAACAGAATCCCAAATGTTGGTTTGGTCATTCTGAAATGCCTGAGCCAAAGTCTGTCATCAAAATGATTTGGTTTAATTCTCTCCCAGAAGTGTCTCAAATGACTGCATTTTTAAACATCAGGCATCTGAACGCAAGATAACATGACAGCGTTTATTGCTTTTTGTCTGTGCACTTGGAGGATATGCTCACACACAAAAAAAAAAAAACATTTTGTCCTGGGCCACTCGGCGTTCACAGTGGCATTTTAACACCGAACCTAAAGGCACTGAAACTAAAGGCATAGGGATACGTTCACAACCTGATTGGACGGCTTTTATGATGTGTATTTCGCAACGGAACTTACCGAACATTCAAAACAATGCTGTGTGCAGCTAAATGCGTTAACTGTATGTGCGTAGCTACATATGATAGTATTTTGACCAGCTGAGAACTCGTGAAAAGCTTATAAAATGGGTAAAGGAGTCAAAACAGCGGCAGGAATCCCTCCGTCACACACACAAACGAAGATCTGCTGTAAGGAGACGCGGTTCTAACACCTGTACTGAACTTTGATGGGCAACATCGCAACTATGACGAGAAAAAACAGCGATGCTTGAGCATTCTGTCCTTTGTAGGGTGGCATCTTGTGACATCATGTCCTGTTTTTGGTTCGTTTACATGTCTTTAGTTCGTGTATCGTTCGTATATCACTCTGTCCGCTTGTTCAGATGGCAGCGTTCACACATATTCAAAAGAACCGCACTAACAGAGCAACCACACCAGAGTTTGTTTTAATCCAACCAAACATGCCAAGTGTGAACACACCCTGAGACAAGTAATTTATGATGTATGAAAAAAAGCCACAGTTTCTTCCCCAATTTCAGCAATTTCCATTTTTATTGCAGATATTTTGCACCAATCTCCCAGGAAGTGATGATTTTGTTCTCTTGGAAGTGCTGCAAAGTGTCTTTGTGATGAATCTTCCCACAAGGTATCAATGAACATCAACACAGTAACCGATCATTACAGAGGCCTCTGACTTATTTGTGTATAATTATCTCAAAAAGTCATGCAATTAACGATTTCATGATCGATCACTGCTATCACTTCAGATTACTCGGACAAACGCAATCTTGCTGTTTTTTCAGCAAACCGTTTCCAGTAAGTGTGCAACAACCTTTGGTTTACTGCCACAAGGGCCCTTTGAAGTTGCCTTCAGTAAATACAGACACAGACGCAAACATACATGCAATTACATGCAGCAGATCAACGGTGCAGTGCAATTCCATGAGCCATCATGGTTAACTCTGCTGCCTGTGAGAAAAACACCCAACTGGATAAATCACACACACACACAATAATCCCACCCTCAATACTGAGTGTCTGCGTTTTAACTGTGTTTTCGGGCATTCTAGAGCAGTGAAGTCACTCGACAGACTGTATAGAGTGGGAGTGAGTCCTTTTATGCAGTCAGGCTCTTATTACATTACAAGACCACAGAGCAGAGAAATCATCAGCTTTACAATCTCATCTATCCATGTAAGACACAGGCTCCGTTCCAAAAGCTAAGATTGTACATTAAGTCAGAAACGGAAGTTGCAATAGTCTTTTCTTTCCTATTATATATCAGAGTGAAACGGCTTCTCGAACAAGAACAAATGTAGGGAACACTGGGAACACTGGCCGTTGTTTCATAGTTGAAAAAGTAAATGGAAAAAAACACAACAAAGTACTGGAGACACAACTATAGACGCACACAATGATGACACTCCCGTGTGTATCTGTGTAGGCGCTCTGTAAAAAAAGCGTTATTGATGTATATTTACAACATGTTTTTGAAGCGGTGGTCATTGTAGCCAATCACAGACATATTTGATGTGCGCGTGAGCACAATAGCCAGTCAGAGGTGTTTACAATGCCGCTCAACAGCACTCAAAAGCGTCACATTTTTTAAATTTCAGTACCGACTTGGTATCGCGGTTGGTACTTTTGACAACACTACTAGGGATGCACCGATATTAATATTTTGGCCGATACCGATAATTCTTTATACTTGAAAGCTGATAACCGATATACTGGCCGATAAATCTAAATCCAAATTTGTATAAAATTTTTGAGAGCCTGATTACAAAAACAAAAGTCTCACCATTAAAAGCCATGACCCAAGCACACAATTATAATGTTCTCATTATAATTGTATGTAGCCTATATGACAGACTTGTACTGCAAATTAACTATTTCTTTTTTGATGTGATTCCAATCATATTTCAAGCAATTCAAAACCATCATGACGAACAGTGCGCATCTGAAGTGTCTCAGCGGAAGGAAATAATCCATTATCTATCAGCTTTAATATATCGGCCAAATTAGAAAATAGATAGATAATGATAACATTAAAAATGAACATATATTGGCCGATACCGATATGGTGGCCGATATATCATGCATCCCTACACAAAACTCTACTTTTAAAGAGTATGAAGACATTTTATTTGACAAAGATGAAGCTTTCTAGTGTGCTGAGTGCCTGTGTTCACACACACTATGAAATGGAGTATACTTTAAAAGGCTATGGCTGCATCTGAAAGCTTAAAAATGCTGCCTTTCGTTCAAGGGAAAGGCATCTAGGCCCTTCCAAAACCGATGTTAGCTTCACTTCCTGTATCCTAAGATACCTTCATCTGATCGATTTTTTTAAGGCAGCAGATTTATCCTTCATTTGATTTCCCACAATCCTGTGCATTCCATTCTGTTAAGCTGAAAGTTGCGGTTGGTGGTCAGTTTGAGTGTAAATGTACATTTTTGATTAAAGCTTTCCACTTTTGATGTCATTTCCAGCAAAACAATGTGCATTGCAGTAAATAAATATTCACTTCGTTTTCACTAAAGCTCACTCTATTTTGCTGTAGATCAAACCGTTGCACTGCCTCAGAAGTTCATCCTAAATCAGTTTTGTGAGGTACCTTCAATTTATATGTAGATGAATACAGATGAATATGTAAATATGTGCCAAGCACTTTCCTCTTAATAAAAAAAAAAAAATATGACAGCTGTAAAGTTTAGAAAGCATCAGATCATAGCGATGTGGATGTGTTTTCACTGCTTTAAAACTCCAGAAACTCCAAAGAACTTCGTTTTGGCCTGATTTTGTTCAAAATGACGTTACTAGTTTGTTCCTCGATTATTAGATTAGATTTTAGATTAGATTCAACTTTATTGTCATTACACAAGTACAGGTACAAGGCAACGAAATGCAGTTTAGGTCTAACCAGAAGTGCAATAGCAGCAAGTGCAGGATATACAATGGTTTCATAAGTGCAGGACATGAATATGTACTGAATATATATAAAGATTATCAAGTATATTGGGGCCTTGATGTGTTAGCATGTTGCTAAGGTTAATGTTTGATAAGCATAAAAACACATTGTACTCAGAAAAATTGGATAAAAAGTAAATTTAACTAATTCAAATGTTTTAATCAATCTCTTTTTTAGTACAGAATGAGTATATATTTAGACTCAATATTTAGCTTGCTTTGAAGGACATCTTGGATTTGTTCTCCACTATGCTCTTCGCAATTGGGATAGTAAAAATAAAATGGTATATATATTTTACACTCTAAAACATAATGTGTTGGCTCAACAAAAAAATTGTACGCAAAAGTTTGCATCAATTGTTTTGAGTTATGACAACTTTGAGTGAATTTACGACAAGCTACACTGAGTTAGAGGAACTTAATTTGTAGCATAAACACATTTTTAAGTTGATAACTTAAGTTGTAGCCCTGGAACCAATTAATCTTATCTATTTCAGTCTCATCAACAGCTATCATAGCACATGCTAGCATAGCTTATTTAACATGCATTTTTAATGAACAAGTAAGATATTATTGTCCCTGGCATTGCTTATAGAGTCAATGTAGTGTTACCTAAATGTATCTACTCTTCAGCACAATGGTAACCACAAAACTTCAACATTACAGAAACTCTTTTAAATGTCAAACATAAGAGCATTTAATCTCCTTATCCAGTCCTATGCAAAGCATGCTGGGAACTAGAAATCCACTGCCTAATTTCCAAAGTTACCAAGATAATTTCATTAAGTTACTACAACCTAATTAAAAAAAAAGCCAATTAACGCAGAGTTTAAATTAAAGACAATATTAAGTTGATGTAATGATCAACATTATTATGTCAACAGAACTCCACAAAATAATTTGCAACCTAAAAGGTTTAATTAAAACAATAAACTAGAATTTCTAACTTGCAACCATGCATTTATTTAAGTTGTGGTAACAGGTCCCCTGAATTACGTTTTAGAGTGTACCTTACCAAAATCTTTCAAGGTCATCCCTGTACTTGTGTAAGTTATAAGCTTTCCAAATCCAAAATTATGTCTACAAAGGATTTAAGTTGTAACTTAACTCAGTTTGGACAGAATGTGTAGTTATTGTATTTAGCAGCATGGTAAAAAACTCTCATACCCTGTAAGTGTCTGTTTAAACTCCCAAACTCTTACACAAATGACATCATAACGGAGGTGGGGAGGGATATCAGTGCTCAGAGGGCTTTTGTATATACGCGTGCAGTGAAAAAGAGCAAAAGAGACAGAAAAGAAGGGAGGAGAGGAGCTAGGGAGGAAAGAGTAGGCTTGAGGAGGCATTTGGGACATTTTTTGTAATCCAGCCAAAGAATGAGGCAGCAGAGATCGTCCATGTGTTCGGTTAAAGGGGTTTGCAGACAGAAATCAGTGTTTGTTTGTTGTTCAAAATGTTAAAAAAAATCCTGTACATTTATGGACCGTTCTCGAGACATTATTCACCTTTCATTAATATATAAAACGTGAAATTGTGTCAGTCATTTGGACTCTACAAACAATTGCTCACTATGCGTCATTGCTTTAGAATCCGAGCAAAACGGTGAACGAATCATCCAAAGCAGCTCATTATAGTCCCTCATTGTGCTTTTTCGCATCAAAATCCACATTGCTCACACTGAACTATGATTTATGGGATTACAATAACAACACAGCCCAAATCCACTTTACCAGTAACCCTGATTAGAGTTGTCGCATTATGTGGGTTTAGCCAAAAATCACATACAGCAAGTAAAGCGAGACTAAGACCTCAGCGACAGATTATTACGCCAGTAGTGTGGAAATGATCACAGATGACTTCACCATCATAAACAGACCACAGACAAAAAGAAAAATTGAAAGTGAATTTTAAGCAATGACTTCAGACTATCCAGAGTAAAAAAAAAAAAAAATTAAAAAAAAGACACATTGAAAAATACCAACCATACAGAAACAATGGAAAATTCTAGACATTTTATTTTGGGAAAGTAACAATGGTGGTAAACAATCTGAAATGCAGAAATCTTACTTTGCTAAATCAGCAGCAATGGCATGTTTTGTATGGAGGCCCAAATGTGACGAAACTAAATTAAATGAAATAATGAAATGAATAAATAAATAAAATGAAATGACAATGAAATCAATAAATAAATACATGAATTAATTTAAAAAAATTTTTTTAAATTAAATAATACAATTAATTAATTAATTAATAAATTAATGAATGAATAAAAAAAATGAAATGATATAAAGAAATGAATAAATAAATAGAATAAATTAATAAATAAAAAATACATAAAATGAAATAAATAAATAAACAAATCAATAAATAAATAAGAAATTAAATTAAATGAGATAAGATAAAATCAACACACAAAACAAAATAAAAAATAAATATAAAAAATAAAATTAAAAAAAGTGACTACTGACTAACGCATTTCAATTTGTCCATTAAAAAAAAGTTTATGTGTATAAATAATTATTTGCTATCATTAATTCTAATTTACTGATTAATAAACTTAATACTGCATTTTCAGTTTGCTTGCTTGCTTGTCTTTGTTTATGTATGTTTATGTTTGTCTTGTAATTAATTTGATTAGATTTTTAGTCATTAGTGGTTATCAAATTGCAAATTTGATCCACTTGTGGATTGTTTTTTTTGAGTTATTAACTGATTTATCAGTATCTCTGATGATCTAATATCTCTGATATCAATGATTTTTGAGGGTCACATTTTGGCCTCTATCGTTTTGTGTGAACATTTACAGGTATTTTATATTTATAGCGGACCAATAAGAATAAAGGTATTCAATTATTAATCAGGAATCATTTGTGGTGACCAATGTCATTTGAATTGGAAAATCCTTAAAAAAAACAACAACAAAAACAATTATACTATGATGAGCTGATGAGAGATGTACTATTACTTTAATGAGTGATCAAACCTAAGATTTCCACCTGGTAAATCAGACAAAAATCATTTGTGCACTGAACATCATGAATAAACTTTTCATACTTCGTAGCACGAGTGGATGCTACTCAGAGTGACTGCACGCACGCTGTTTCCCAGCATTCCCTGTCTGTGTCCTCAAACGCCCCTGAATTGCAACATCATTGTATAATTGTAACAAGAGTCCAAGAATCAAAAAGACCAGAAACAACACATCAAAATAACTTATTGACCCTAAGAAGAAATTTAGGGAAACTCAAAAACAAAAACCACCTCGCCTTCGCCTCAAGTCAACTGTCTACATTTATATTTTATGCCACTAAAGCCCAGCAAACCTAACTAGTAAATCTGCAGGGCTTCAGCTGCATTTCCCAGACGTCAGAAATCACTCAGGAAGTGTAATCCAAGCATTTTAAACGTCGTTTTTGAGGGCTCTCCCCACAGTCCCGTAAAGCACGCTAATGCTCAGGGACGTGCCGTCATCACTCTCTCTCTTAGCGGCCGAAGGAGTAGGAAGAACTGCAGAGATGTTAAATTAATCACAAGAGCTCAGAAAAAGAGAGAGACTGCGACAGAGAGGGGAGGCTGTAAACTGCTGCTTTTGGTTTGTGGTCATTACAGCCGTCAGCGATTCCTGCTCCAGGACTGTAAAACGTCTCGCCAGGTCGTCGTGACTACATCCATATCATTTACTCAGAAAAAGGCCCAAAACGCTACTTGACCAACCATCCACACAAGAGCCCATTTTTGTAGAAACACCATAACTTGGTCTGGGACTAAACACTTCAAACTGAAAATGTCACTAGTAGTCGACCAATATGACATGATATTCAGAGACTAGGGTATACAAACGCACTAATTTTACATTTACTCAAATCTAACAACTGACACAAAATCAATTTTTAAACTGACACAAAATCGACCAAGTGGTCAGTTATGGCCAATGTTGTCCTTCCCCTCGTCGCACTAACAAAAAGTCTCAGAAAAGTCACGCAAGCTTGCGTGAGAACTACATTTTGGAACTATAGCTACATGATCCACATGGTATTTGATTAGTTACGTAAAATAAGCACAATTTTACAACTTCTAAACTTGCAGAAAACATTCAAAGTAACAAGATTCATAATTTATTAATGATTTATCTTATATCAATATTGACAAGTCATAGACCAATATTGTTTTAGCCAATATTTGACCGTTTTGAGATTATTGGCATTTTCTAAAATTAGTGTGGTCAAAAAAATGCCAAGAAACACCAAAAAATGTTGACCTTTAAAATCTAGTGACAATTTTGTTGATACATTTGTGCTTTCATAATTGTGGTCAATTTTGAGTATATATTATTGTATTTAAATAAAACATTAAAAGCCACTATCAATGACAGACCAACCCGATCTCATGGGAAAACGTAACTATTTTACGAGGTGGCAATTTGGTATGAATTTGTATGAAAACATAAGACTTTTAAAAGAAACTCATTATGAAGGACCACCCCTAAACTTAGGGGTTTAAACCGATCATATGAAAATATACGAGTGAGATCATATAATTTTGTACAAATTAGCCACCAATTAAGCAACATGTAAAATAGTTACGAATTGCTGTGAGATTGCATATCCATAATAACCTAATTTGCATATGTAGAATTAAGTTAACATTTCAAAACAGTACAGCGCATTCACTTTTAGCCTCTGAAAACATTCCGATCTAAAAGCATCTCTAGACTCAAGCAAAGGTCGTACCCTGAGGGAACGTCTCGCTGTGCGCTGAATGCAAGGTGTTGCGAGTCAAGGTTCAATGGAAGGACTCGCTGTGAGAATGAGCTTTATTTAGACTTACCTGCTGGGAGCCTGACACCGCACCGCCTGTTAGCATTCACACTGCTGGATCACCTGAAATAAACAAACAAACACACAACAATCATCCAAAGTGATAAACTCTGCAGCTGGAAATAAGAAAGAAAACATCAGCTAACAGAAGATTTCTCTCAAAGCTTTCCAAATGACTAGGTGCACTTCCTCCCTCATCTGATGTACCTTGTTATCTCTTCTAACGCTTGGAATGCACACGAAAGCCAAAAGATTAAAAAACTTAGACAGTCAACTCCCTAGACAAGCCCCTCAGTCAATAAATGGAAAAACACTGAAAGTAGGCCAGGCAAAACTCTTTGAATCTTAAAAATGATAACTTCTGCACACAAACCTTGAGGAATAGCGCTAAACATCTTCTTCGAATCCTTTTCATTACAGGGTAATGATAACCACATTCAAAAACCAAGTTAACACTTCCTGTTTTTTTGGTTGTTTAGTTAGCATACATTTTGCAAGGTAATCTCTCAGCATACAAGCTTAGCACACCGCTAAACAATTAGCCTGCTAACTTAAAGCCCGTTCACACAGAGAACAATAACTAACAATATCTATACTATTAGCTTAGCCCACACGACACATAATAACGTTGGGTTTATTATAAGTGTGCTACAGTTCTGTCGTCTGCCTCTTTAAATGCTTGAACTTGTTAAAGTATAGTGGATTTTGATTGGTTGTCAGTGTTTTTAACATATAAAAAAAGATGGACTCCGCTTCCTTCCACTGTAGAAAAAAACGAAGCCAAAATATCCCAGTAACAATCGTTGGCGATTACGTCATTCGGAGCCCGAGTCCCAACTCAATCGCAAGCACAGCTGTTAATCATGACGTTACACCACATTTTTATCGCATCAAATAACTAACTAAAACCAAACTTATTGGAAAACAAACACTTGAACACTTGTCTGTGTGATGAGATCCAGCTAAAATGGCAGAAAACATCTTTGGAAACAAATTATTTGAAATGTAAATCAATGTATTAGTTCGGCTCGGACCCCATTCGATTACATGTAGAGGGCAGGGTTTATGACTGCAGCCAGCCACCAGGGGGCGGTCGAAATGATTTGCCTTCACTTTTCAGGACTTGTGCAGCACACTTGGTTTTTAACATTTATCAGCTGGAAAAAATTGTTAGATATAGTTCCTCTTTGTCGTTATCGTTATAGCTGTGCTGTGGACTTCCCTATTCTCAGAATTAGAATTAAATTGTATAGTTATTGTTAGTTGTCGTCCTTGGTGTGAATGGTTCTTTAGCCTATATTCTGTTCAATGATACAGTTTTATAAGCATTATACAGTTTTTTTGATCAGGCAACATAATTTGCTACCCTCTGTGGACATTGGACAAACTCAGTGAGTAGACGAATACGACAACAGCATGGTTATTCATACTACCAGTACTGCTAAAGTTAAGGTGCAATCACATTTACCATTATTTATCAAATGTTTGTGGGCGAAATCCAGTCATGTCCAATTGGAATCCATACAATCCGGAATTTTAACGTGAGGATGAAAGATTTTCGCAAACGAGTTCAAGTTGGACATGCAAATTTGCTGAAAGCTGCTTGATTTGAATCTAACTTCTGCATGAGCTATGCTTCATACATCACTATATATAGTATATATGACAATGGACCTTTTTTGCCAACAAAATTTTGCAGAAATGTAACCGCACCTTTACTTACTAAATTTGTCACGATACTGTAATTTCCTACTTCGAAACGATACCTTGAAAAATATCGATATTCGATACTGTTTTCGATTCTATGGGGAAAACGGCCATATACACTCACCTAAAGGATTATTAGGAACACCATACTAATACTGTGTTTGACCCCCTTTCGCCTTCAGAACTGCCTTAATTCTACGTGGCATTGATTCAACAAGGTGCTGGAAGCATTCTTTAGAAATGTTGGCCCATACTGATAGGATAGCATCTTGCAGTTGATGGAGATTTGTGGGATGCACATCCAGGGCACGAAGCTCCCGTTCCACCACATCCCAAAGATGCTCTATTGGGTTGAGATCTGGTGACTGTGGGGGCCATTTTAGTACAGTGAACTCATTGTCATGTTCAAGAAACCAATTTGAAATGATTCGAGCTTTGTGACATGGTGCATTATCCTGCTGGAAGTAGCCATCAGAGGATGGGTACATGGTGGTCATAAAGGGATGGACATGGTCAGAAACAATGCTCAGGTAGGCCGTGGCATTTAAACCATGCCCAATTGGCACTAAGGGGCCTACAGTGTGCCAAGAAAACATCCCCCACACCATTACACCACCACCACCAGCCTGCACAGTGGTAACAAGGCATGATGGATCCATGTTCTCATTCTGTTTACGCCAAATTCTGACTCTACCATCTGTATGTCTCAACAGAAATCGAGACTCATCAGACCAGGCAACATTTTTCCAGTCTTCAACTGTCCAATTTTGGTGAGCTTGTGCAAATTGTAGCCTCTTTTTCCTATTTGTAGTGGAGATGAGTGGTACCCGGTGGGGTCTTCTGCTGTTGTAGCCCATCCGCCTCAAGGTTGTGCGTGTTGTGGCTTCACAAATGCTTTGCTGCATACCTCGGTTGTAACGAGTGGTTATTTCAGTCAAAGTTGCTCTTCTATCAGCTTGAATCAGTCGGCCCATTCTCCTCTGACCTCTAGCATCAACAAGGCATTTTCGCCCACAGGACTGCCGCATACTGGATGTTTTTCCCTTTTCACACCATTCTTTGTAAACTCTAGAAATGGTTGTGCGTGAAAATCCTAGTAACTGAGCAGATTGTGAAATACTCAGACCAGCCCGTCTGGCACCAACAACCATGCCACGCTCAAAATTGCTTAAATCACCTTTCTTTCCCATTCTGACATTCAGTTTGGAGTTCAGGAGATTGTCTTGACCAGGACCACACCCCTAAATGCATTGAAGCAACTGCCATGTGATTGGTTGATTAGATAATTGCATTAATGAGAAATTGAACAGGTGTTCCTAATAATCCTTTAGGTGAGTGTATACCTCCATACAGATAATTTAATTATATCATTTTTTTTATAATATAGGTAATTTTGTTGTAATACAACACAGGGAGACTTTATTTGAATTGTTGTAAACTACATTTACAAAAAAAACAAAAAAAAAACATCAATAATAAAATGAGAACAAATTTCAAACGATAGCGCAAATAATAAATACAACAGAGAAAAAAAAAGAGAGACAAATGAAATAAACATGGCTTTTTAATATTTTTGACAACACTACTTGCCACCACCAACAAAAATTTTGCAATTCTTGTCTATAGCCGTAAGACGCCAAAATATTGCTATATTTATGAACTGCCACCTACAAATAAATGTGACATTTTTCTTTTCACTCTCTTTAGAATGTCTCAAAAATGCTCTAAAATGACAGACCCCCTTTACATACCGAAAGACAGACAAGACCTCCATCAAAGAGCTCAGATGAGGGGAAAAACCCATCAAATTGACCCTGTCTAGAGCCCTCGGGGAGTTCCGCAGCATGTGATAACCATCTTTATCATCTGTACCAACACATCTGTCTAAACACTGCTAGGTCAACCACACAGTGGGTACATGTACTACCATTCACTCTGTATGTCTGATTATGCTAAACTCTTAAAAATAAAGGTTCCAAAATAGGGGTTTGGTTTCCCAAAGAACCTTTCAGTGAGCATTTCTTAAAAGAACCATTATATTCTTAGTGTAAAGGTCATTTTAATAATCTAAAGAACCCTTTTCCGCTTTCAAGTACCTTGTGTGCAATAGAACGATTCCATGGATGTTAAAGATTCTTCATGGATCCATAAATGCCAATAAAGAACCTTTATTGTTACACAGAAACCAACTAAATGTTCAGAAAACTCAAAAATTAGTTTAATCCTGTTACACCACATGCAAATAATTTGTTCACGCCTCATTCACCGTGCTGATGGGGTTCAGGGTCACTTAGATAATATCAGTACTTACATAATTGTGTCTGGCCCGTGTTGTCCTACAGACAGCTAGTGGCCCCTGAAGCGAGGTGATTCCTGCTCTGCAACTTATGCAAGCATGCGAGTCGCGTTTCTGTTGCAACCGAAACAATTAGCATCTGTTTTCACACTTCCAGACATATTTTGGCTGAGGAACCCATTTAAATGTTGGGTTTTATTGCAGACCAGTGAGCTCCCAGCTATTTAAAAAAACTCAGACCATGGCGTTTGTGGGAAACGAGACACTTACGCAACACAGGATTGTTAGTGTGATTCTGTCAGACGGCTCTGAATTTCACAGGCTCTCGCTACTGTGTTTGGCTCTTTTTGTCACCCTGAGCATTATGGGGTTTATGAGAGGAATGTGCTGAGATTTTGGGGCATATTTTGGTAGCCCACACCATCATTACGCTAGCCTCAACCTCAGATGGCACACCCACAGTCCGTTCGTTGGCTGCTTGATGCATATTACGTACAAAAATGTCAAGCGCTGGCAAAAAACAGTTCCGATCTGATTGGCTGATGGGGGTTCTTCATGAATTATGAACAATATTACTGTACTAGTCTGGGAAATCATAGCTGCACGATATATATCGAAATAAAATCGTGTTATGGCTCAGCGCAACTTATTTAAACAAATATATGTGCTACAGGTTTCAAAGTAAAGCATGTGTAAATGAACATCTGGTGCCTTTACTCTAAAACGTATTCAATTTTAGTGTTATAATTTTACAGTGAAATAAAAACGATTTTGAATTAATCCTTAAATGCATACCTCGGGTCTTTAGTGACCCAGAACGTTATCCACTACCCTCCTCCTCATTCATTTTTTAAAGTTACACATCAACCTACTTAATATTCCTCAATCAATTCATTATAAACGTAACAAGAAAAAAATTATAAATGATAAAATAATGTCTGTTTTCCCATTAATATTTTGTAAAGAATATATAGGGTCGCTAACGACCCGAGGTGTGTAACAGTGTAAGTATATTTTTTCTACAAGTGCAATTCACCTTTATTCCACAAGGTGGCAATGTCTGATACACAATAATGAAGTGACGTTTCACTCATAGTTACCGCAGGCAGAAAACAGAAGAATAGGAAGAATCATCAGCAAAACTTGAAATGTCTCAGTGATTTACTGCAGAGCAACTGAACACAATCAAATATTAGAGTCACTGTCACTTGATGGTGGATCTGGTGAAGAAGCTGTCAGCGATCAAAATATTGATTGTGAAGATGTTGAAAATGATAGTTTTGAGAATATGCTTGAGAATATCTGACGAGGACAGTGATGATGGGATAAAACATCTGAACCCTTCCAAGCTCCAAAAGGTACAAAATATGCTTTATTTTATTCTTCTGTAATTGTTACTCCAATATCAGGAAAGTTTTATATTATCGCGACGGGTAGAGATCCATCCGTGTTCGATATAGATCCGGGTCGCTAAGACCAGAATATGTAATAATGATTGGTGAACCATTCATGGGTTACTTTTTTTTATAATGTTTAATATATTTAATAATAATCATCATTAATATAATCCCATAATAATATTACTGAAAATCCTTATTTTAAATTCATATTGAATGGGTCAAAAACAGTGTGAATGTGGCCTATGAAATTTTTTTAAAAGCTTTATGTTTCACTTATGTTCACTTTATGGTTGGTTCTTAAACTTAAATATGAACACCCACATTTTTCAAGCTTTTTTCAGCCCTAAAAGGATTTCGCACTTTTTAAAAAGTCTTCAGAGTAAAACGTTTTTTTGCTTTTTTCTTCTATGCAAATGCACTCACCGACAAAATCACCCCAATCATTCTAGAATTAATAATTCTTTCCAAAGAGCTATTCAAGACATCTGGTGAAACTTCCTGTATTTTTTATACAATATATAATCGTAAAATATCATAATGTCAATTTTTTTCCCCGTGCAGCCCTATAGGGTATAAATGAGGTGTACATGTGATACTGCCCAGCTGTGGTTGTCAGACATGGTCTGAACTCATAAGAGTGATCAAAGACACGAGGAAGTCCACTTTGAACGGCTGACAAACTATATTTGACAGAATAACGGGCAGATGAGCGTTCAGTAAACCGTCTCAGTATGTGAGTATCCCTGCGCTCACTCTATGCCAGAACAGATGGTGCTCGGGAAACCCTTCAATAAATGATAAAACCCCCTCAGGACCACTGCATGACTGACAAGCCCTAAGAATATGAACACATTCATGCCAGTGATAACTAGGGTACTTCACTTGTGCATAGTGCATGAATGGAGACGAATCTCTGTGCAGTTACGTAGCAGCCAATACAAGCCTCTCTGCCCAAAAACAAACTGGATTTCATTCACCCACCTAGCTTACACATGGCATGACATAATGAGGCTATGGTCCTAACTATTTTCTTAATTACTTTAGTATAAAAAGCCACAGAGTTACTAAAAGGGGGAAGGCTTACATGTCTTATAGTCCATATAGTGTTTATGCTAGAGTTTATGGACCAAAATCTATCAAAGCATGAATATTTCTTGTCTCACAATAACAGGTTGAAAATGCAACCCCAAAAATGTTTTTATATTTTACATAAATATAAAAATGTAATATTTTATGCATATAAATCACTATATTGTGTATTGTTTGACATTAATGAATTAAATACTAAATAAGACAAATAAAAGGTCTTTCATCCAATTCATTATGCTCTGTGTTTTCCCACCCATCATTCCAAAAGTGTGTTGGCTTGTACAACACTATAAAAATTATTTTAATGAAAATAAATAAAAATTCTACAGTATTTAGTTGACTGCAAATTGCCTTACCATATACACACAAAACTGATTTAACAGGACATCACTGTAAAATACTGTAAATGTTGTTTGTTGGAAGCATAAGTTCCCATATAATTTATAGTTAAAACATTATTTTAACAAATTCATTATGTGCATTTTTACATTACAACATTGTTAAAATGAGTTATTAAAAATATGAATCAACTTATGATACGTTCCTGCATGATGCATTAATTTGATCAAATGTGCTCAAAACATTTTCTGGTTTAGTTAATATTTATACCATTTTTGTTTTGGGTTTGTGTGTATGAACTTTAACTTATGTGCACTGTTTAAAATTTAAAAAAACATTTTTTTTACAGAAAAATACTATAAAAACTGCTACAGTAAAAAGTAAACTGTTAACTAAGTTACTTTACCATACATGGTGAAAATGGTAAATTGGCAAATTTTGTATAAAGCGTTACCCTGATGGTGTTTTGTCTATGACCCAGTGCACCAACGAATATTGGCCAAGTTTTAAGGACAGGACACTTCCGACAAACTCTGATTCATCATGTGGCTTTCTATTGTACCACAAGTTTTATTAAAGGGGTTAAAGGGGGTCATGAACTGAGAAATCAAATTTTCTTTGAGCTTTTGACATAGGAGGTCATCATACTATAAGAATATCCTGTAAGTTTCAGAACTAAAAACTTCCTTGTTAGTCCAAAAACAGCTTTTATTGCAACCAAGCCCAGATAATGACTGATTGTGGAATGTGCGGTGAAAGACTGCCTCTGCAGAAGAAAATCAATGCCTACTTCATCATTGCAACTTTGGCCCCGCCCACTGGCCTGTTAGTGAGATGACGAGGAGAGAAGAGTGATACAGGATCACTAGACAAAAAATAACATTACCTTCCAAAGGATCCTAATGCTAGGAATGTGGTTATTTATTTTCAACATGTGAATGTCTCAGTTGAGCATTATTTGTTTGTTCTGTATTTTTCACCGTGGATTCTTTGGTAAATCAGTCGCAATTTCGGTGCAGGCTGTGCAAACAGACTTTTACGATATGGACAGTAATGCCACAACATGTACGTAACATGTGAATTCTAATGCCTGATCTGTGACCAGTGATTTCTGATATGTAATGATTCATGTTTATCAGTAACTGAGTTCAGGACTCTCACCTAAACTCCCGTAATAATCAACAAATCTCATATTTACATTGTGTTAATTGCACTGTAAGTTATGATGAAAGCATTCGTGAGAGTGCAGAAATCGAGTTGCAATGACGAGATCACTGCACTCATGCACTCAACATGTCTGTGATCGGCTACAGTGCTCATCACTGCATGCCACAACATAAACATAATGCCATAACACTTTTCATGATTAGGTAACCTTTAGAGCTGTAATAGTAAAAACATGCTAGTTTTCAAGAGAGTTCCACATGTAAGACTTAGCTATTTCATATGCAAAGATGTTAGCCAAATCTCAGCAGACGACGTTTACACTGAAGTCTCACAGCAGCCAATCACAGCAGTGGGCGTTTACACTGAAGTCTCACAGCAGCCAATCACAGCCGAGGGCGTTTACACTGAAGTCTCACAGCAGACACACGCCATTTCAAACAGATTGTTCAAATCAGAGGCTAAAATCAGGGTAGGAAAAATGCCTTTTATTTCTAAATTATGAAAATTTTTGATGTACAAATCATACTGACATTATAAGTGCACCACAGGAAACATTATAAAACAATGCAGTTCATGACCCCTTTAAGGTAAAAAGCAGATTTTGGTATTTTAAGTAGATGGGTATATCAACATTATATTAAGGTTATAATTTGCTAAATTTACAGGCATCCCATAATACTATAATCATCGTCACAGTGATTTTACTACCTGTATTATTATGCTGATAAGCGTTTTTTAAAGCGCAATTCTGATTTTAGTAGTTCAGGTACGTTGATATATTAACATTATTACATTTAATGATCTACCTATAGGCTTATGGACTGCATTCAAGCACTGAAATGCTTCCAGTAATGCCTGAAGATTAAAACAAAAAAGGAAAAATTGTGAAAGAAATGCCTGTATAAATATTGACTGCTGTACATTAACTAGTGTGCTTTGTTTGCTGACAGTGCTTGGGAAACAGGGTTTAATGGTCCATCGCTGACACAATGAAACACTGCCGGTGTACCAGAGGAAAACCTGCTTTTAACTCGCCTGACGGTTATCTGATGTAGTGACTCAGAATCCCCTGGGAACAACTAGCTCAATGTTGACGAGGAACTCTGTGTAGCAAACGTAGCCTAAGCACAAACACATATTCTCAGCGGAGATACAAGGTCATTTCAATCTCATAGTTAGAGCAGATGGGCTGGCAGCCTTTCGCTCAAGATTTTTAAACAAACAGCATGTGGTTTATGTAAAACAGCCTGTCACTGCATCAAAGGGTGTTTCCTAACTTTCAAATACTGCTTGAATAACTGATTTATCTTATAAATGTATGAAGTTCCTTTGAAACACAGACCCATTTCAAAGAAAAATGGGTGTGACCACTACAAAAGCAGTAATCATGTTAAATCTGTTCATCCAAAAATGAAAAATTTGTCATGTTGTTCCAAACTTGCATGTTTTTTCCCCCCATGGAATACAATGGGAGAAACTTTCTAAAGAATCATTAAGTTGGCTTGGAAAAGCCAACACAGCAACACCCTAGCAACCACCCCGAGTACCTTAGCAACTGCATAGCAACACCTTAGCAACAACCCAGAATACCCCTGCAACCACATAGCAACCACTCCAAGTACCCTAGCAACCACTCAGAGTAGCAACACCCTAGCAACCAGGCCAAGTACCTTAGAAACCGCATAGCAACCACCTTATCTATCTATCTATCTATCTATCTATCTATCATTTACTATTTCAAACTAAAAACCTTTAAACCTTCTGGCTAGGCTTAAAACTTTCAAGCCAACTTAAAGTTTGTCTACAAACTTATCTGGTTTCAATCTGATATTTCAGCTGTTCCTTACACAAAACTATCTTACAATTTCAAAAGACTTGCACAAAGCATGGTTAACTTTTATGATACTTTTCTGTTGTTGCCGTTTTGGTCCTGGACACTATGAACTGATGTTGTATGCAACTGTAACTATTGTTCAAAACTGTCTACTTTTGTGTTCCACAGAAGATTGAATTGAGGGAGATTAAACAATAACATTTTCATTTTTCTGGTCAACCATTCTGTTTAAAATGCATGTTTATATGCTGGTATGAATCACCAAATTGCTAATCTCAGTGATCTGCAGTCACACCCTCATGTAACATGATTTGTATCTTAGGGGCATGACTGTGGAGATGGGAGGGTTTCGGTTCATCTAGCACTGAAAGAGCAACTGATCTGATACACATAGATGTCCTATGAGGCGTGATGACTGCACACACCCAAGCACACAGATGGACGGAAGGGGGAAGCGGCTGTGACATTTTCATGCACTGTCAGGCTCATTTCTTCCTTACTGTCAATCTTTTGTTTTAACTATGCAAATGAAGACAAAATGTGACCCATGCTGGCAAAATGAGTCGGAATTCACACGGGCTAATTACGAGCTACAGGCAAAACAAGTGAAAATTTTGGTCGAATTTGAGGTCCATTTGTATGTTTTCTGAGAGGTGAACCTTCCTAAATCTTTCCTTTGTTTTAATAATCCATGAAAAATTGCAGTTTTTCTCTGCTCGCTTCTCGACAACTGCCGCTTCCCCTCAGCACAAGTTTGGTATTGTTTTAAAAGTGCAGCATTCCAACTTTGTGAATATTCATAGTGAATTCTCAAAGGCATGAGTTTGAACCAATGAAATGTGATTTTCAAACTCATGCTGATGTAAACAAAACGGTCACGTGCGCACAAAGTCGCCTCTCAGAGCGTGCAATCCCGATATACACAGAATTACAGTATTTCAAAATATCTGTCTTGGCAAGTACTATTCATACAAACATTTTCTGTTATGTCTTAAATGAACGTTTGGTTAACTTTTGGGGGAAAACATCTAATATGTAACATTATATTAGATCCGTTCGGTACAGTAGGTCTTAATATATAGGCTGTTTCTCAATGTTAATCAAACAATTATGGTATCATGGTAAAACAAATTTAATATATATTTTTTCCTATATATATTAGGTGTTGACTTGGTGTGTGCCAAATTTGGTGTAATTACCAGGGATTTTAAGGTATGGTTGCTAGGTGATTTTGTTTTGGAACCTTCAGAAAACTTTAACTAGATTTTTCTCAAAATTGACTTTGCTGACTAACGGATTCACATTGGTGTAGCTCATTCGTTTTTTTGTCTGATTACAACAAATCACACATTATTTCGAAGGTTGAAGGATTGAAATTTCAACTCATTTTGCCAGCACTACTATGTTAAAGCTATCTTTAACATACAACCTATCCTCCCAAAGCCCTCCGAAGGACGTACAAAATAAACATGCTCTATTTAATACAATTTCGCTCCAAATGGAGGAAAACTAGAAAAGGGGTGCTCAAACTTATTTACAAAGTGACCAAAAGTCATTCATTTTCAATGGAAGTTTTGGAAGTGATTATTGCTAACTCCTCTAACTGCTAAAGTTGCAACAAAATTTATAATAATTCAAGTTTATAAAAATTAACCACTACCAATGGGGGCGAAGAAACTGAATTGACTCCTGATACAGTTAGATACTACAGTTGAATGTCTACTAGCTAGGAATGAAATTGACAGCGGTATTTAAATGCGGGATTGGACTCGAAAACGCAAAGAATGACAGTGATACCCATGACAATGGATGAGACAAAAAAAAAGTCTGTGCATACTGAGTGTAAATGCAAAACCTAATTTTCAAAGAGAGTTGGTCATTATTGGTAACACCTATAACAGATACCACTGCGACAAAATTTTGAACTGTTCAAGTTTCTGCAAATGAACAGCGATGTGGCGACTACTAATGGGAGAAAAGACACTGACTTGACTCCTGATATGGTTGGATACAGTTGAACTACCTAGGAATGAAAACAAATGATCTAAATTCACTAGTCAGTCTCTACAACTAGCCGGCTAATCGGTCTTAAGGAAGCCTGTATAATTGCACTGGATTATCGGTTCACCCGATTGAGATTGGATGGATTTAAGACACTAGTTCAGTTTAGAAAATGCCGTATTGTTAGGGTTAGTTCAAAGTTCCCATTTGTGACCTTGTTCTGCATTCCAGTAACCAATATACTGTTGTTTTAGGGCGTTTTCACATCTACAGATCATTTGTTTTGTTCCGAAACAGGGACTTAATTTGTTACAATGTTCTTCTTGGTTCGGTTCGCTTTCACAAGGCAACATTTCAAAGCGTTCCAAAATGTTTATGTAAGTCACATGCGAGTAAAACTGTCCTCTTATTGGTTTCCTCTGCGTCATCCATCAAGATGATTGACAAGTTTGCTCCACAAGCTTATTGTGGCTTTATTTGTAACTGTCGAGAAACACGCAAACACTATACGAATGTAGCCGTCATTCCCGCTGTTAAATTATATACTACATTCATATTAATACTGCAGCAAATTCAAACACACTCTCTCAGCGCTGTTTAGAGGTTAACTGTTTCAAGACGCACGCAAACACTATCAAGGCTTCATCGGGACAGCATTCTCGCAAAGAGAAGCGCAATTACACAACATTTTAAGATGAAGAGTGACTCTTTTGGTTTTCAACTGTGATAACTAATATGCTCATACACAGAATCAGACACTATTGCTATTATAGCACATTTCCCATTATGAATTATAATACCACTTGGTTCGTTAGGCCATTGGGTAGAATTGCTTACACACCTCAAGTGAACTGCTCAGAGTTTGTTTACAATGGGGCAGAGACCACCTCGTTCAGGCGGTCTCCAAGCGATTGTTTTGGTGCGGATCCAAGCGCAATTGCCGTATTCACATATGCCTAAACGAAAACACACCAGGTTCTGAAACACACACAGGTGTGAAAGCACCCTTAGTTGCCATCAAATGGGGCTTCGCTTCAAGATTACTAGAAACTTCCAGGCCGGTATCCAGCCAACATTGCATGGTGGGGCCAATGTAGGGACACAATATGGTCTTGAGGTATGGGCCCTACATGGGTTTGTCCATAGGTTCCATTTCAGTCGTCATGGGAGTCATGAACAAACACATTTAGGGCCCATACTGGGGCTAATTCAGATAGGGACAATATGGAACCCATGGACAAACCCATGTAGGGCCCATACCTCAAGACCATATTGTGTGCCTACATTGGCACCACCATGCAATGTTGGCTGGGTAGGTTGGGACAAGCTGGAGCTAATATCTGCAGAATATTGGCCCTCCAGGACCAGGACTGGACAACCTTTTTCCTAGCTGAAGTGCAGCAGAAGTTCCAAAATGGCTGGATGGAACGCAACGGACCCAATGCGCTTTTACTGTTCAAATTCAAAAAATGTCCATAAAAATGCTAAAAATGTGTGGCTGTAGCAAAAAGCCATTTTCATGAAACCTTCACATTCCCCTTTTTGTTTTTCCTGTTTTTATTTCTACTCGTAATCTTAATGACCAACCACATACCCCTCAGATTCAGAGGCAAATGTGATCTTGCTTGTCAGCGTGTTGTGAAATGCCACTCTTGGCTGATGACACACAAGAGCCAAGCAAGCACTACTTAAGAAGACATCTGAATACCACAACTCAGACTCTCCCGAACTGTTCCATTGAGAAAAACCGTGGTTCTTAATACTGAAAAATTGTTCTTGTCAATTCTGTGAGGATTGTGTGACACAGGCCATGGACCAGATCCATCCGGTGCACTGCCCTCATCACAGAGACCCATCACAGGTCTTTATGAATATATACGGTTTTCCTCTTCCTCCCTGAATAGAGCCATCACAATGATTGCTCCATGAGATCGTATGGGGTGACCTACATACGTCCACTGACAAAAGACAAATTCAAGGAAAGAAAATGACACCATCGACATTGTCTTTTTTCAAAGGCTGTTGTGTCAGCTTTGTTACCCACGAGACCTTCTGTCAAAAAGAAAGAGAGCCCTTCCTGTCCACTTAATCGAGAATAGGAAGAGGAAACGGAATACTTTCCTGTTCCTGCCGTGGATTGCATCTCTGTCATTCGAACACGCAGTCAAAACAAACACTGCTTACAGCACTGTCAGGGACTTAAAAGCAGTGGTATTTTTATTTTGTTACTGTACTTAAGTACATTTTTCAAGTATCTGTAATTTATTGAAGTATGTTTATTTTGGGAAGCTTTTACTCCACTAAGTTCCAAAGCATAATGAAGCTCCACTGAAGCAGTGTTGAGCCTGGTCAGTACCTGGATGGGAGAGCTCCTGGGAGAACTAGGTAGCTGCTGGAAGAGGTGTTAGTGAGGCCAGCAGGGTGCGCTTACCCTGTGGTGTGTATGGGTCCTAACGCCCCAACGTAGTGATGGGGACACTATACTGTCAAAAAGCACCGTCATTCAGATAAGATGATAACTGTCATCATTAAAAATCCCAGGATGTCCTTCAAAAAAAAGTAGTAGGGGAGTAACCCAGGCATCCAGGCAGGATTTGCCCATTGGCCTCTGTCCATCATCACTCTGTCTAATATTTTATTAGTGTCTCTGCACAAGTACTTGACTTGTGTACTTCATTCACCACTGGCTAAAAGTACCAAGTAGCTGTTGCTACATTTACAATATTAATGTAGTAGCATAACAATATTTCAGCTAGTTTCACAATATAGTAGCTATACAATAGCTGCTTTAATACCTTTTCCATTGAGTAGTGGTGTAGCACAACAAAATGCTGCATCGCTATTTTAAACATGCTAAATGTCCTCTTATACTCATCTAAACATATTCATTTAGTTTTATAGAATGTTCATTCAGAAGGTTCATTTAAATAACTGGTTTTAAATACCTTTCATTAGTAGTTTGTAGTGTAGACTAGATTTATTGCTGCTTAATTTAAAGGTACAGTATGTAAGAATGACAGCTAGTGGTTGAAATGGGTACTGCAGTCAAAATATTGTTTGCCCTGCCCCCTCCTCGTCAGACTCAATGCTCACGCAGGTTGCCAGTTTGAGAATATGAAACAGGAACGAGCGCAATTGACAATGGAAGGCGAGGAAACATACTACAAGTTGATGAGTTGATTTATCTGCGTTTTAACATGCTTCCATTCATAGAGATGTTTAGATGGATGCCGAGGCTTTTTAGGTCAGGTAGAATCTGCAATCTCTGACCCAGTTTGTTTGCTGGTTTCCATGGCTACAACACGCTGTGTTTTCCGCCAACTGGCAACCTGTGGTGTCGAAATACTATTGGGTAAACTGGCAACATGCGTTATCGCACAGACCAAAACAAAAACAGACATTCCAACACATTTCAAAGTAAAATAACTGGCTGTAGCGTTGGTTTTCGGAGAAATTAGTATGTGAACTCAGCATGTTTCCTAGATATCTGCAAACATATTATGCTATTTTTATGCTTTAGTAGAGTCAAAAACTTACACACAGCACCTTTATAGGGATCCCCTGGTGTTAAGACTTGTATGGCTTAATATAACATAAATTATGTCTCTTACTGAAATATGTAGTAGAAAACCCATTAAAGATCTACGTTATTGAAAAAATCCATTATATATTTGGACAATGGGCGGCGCCATTTTGTTTCCGTTCTAGGTCGATGACGTAGAATGGTTGCACTCGGCAATCAACTGGCGCTACCCGTAGCTATTTTTACCACAACACAACTCGAAAAATCTTTCAGAGTTAAACAAAACCAATTAATTGCTTTGTAATTGCATTTAAAACACACTCAAACACACATTTGCGCACAAACTCTCTCTCTCACACACACACACACCAACAGATCAGCGCGCGCACACACACACACACACACACACACACACATCCACATCCACGTTCACTCGAATGAGTGAATGAAAACAAGTGCGTTAAGTTGAACAGCCGTTGTGTGTACATCGGTTGTACACTTGTTATTGCGGTGCAATGTGAGATTTAATGCGTGCACTCGAACATGTCCACAATGGTTTCGGACACCACTACAAATGGCTGTCCCCTCAAATAATGCCCTATTTAAGGGTATAGGGGGTCGATTTCGGATTCAGCCCCTGTCGTGGAGACTGACGAGGGCAGCCCATAACACCTCGATTGAGACAGATCTGTTTGTGTGTGTGAGTTTGAGTGTGTTTTAAATGCAATTACAACGCAATTAGTTGGTTTTGTTTAACTCTGAAAAATGTTTAGAGTTGTGTTGTGGTAAAAATAGCTATGGGTAGCGCTAGTTGATTGCCGAGTGCAACCATTCTACGTCATCGACCTAGAACGCAAACAAAATGGCGCCGCCCATTGTCCAAATATATAATGGATTTTTTCAATAACGTAGATCTTTCATGGGTTTTCTACTACATATTTCAGTAAGAGACATAATTTATGTTATATTAAGCCATACAAGTCTTAACACCAGGGGATCCCTTTAAGAGCAGCTGCTAGCTTTTAGCTACAGTTAGCTTTCACAGCTTCAAAGTAGCTTTCCCAACACTGATATCTGTTTTCGCAGCCACACATCCTCAGTGGAAACTCTGATATGAGTTTGGAGCCGTGCTTTGATAAGCCTGAGACCTGCAGGGCTCGACTATCTCACACTGAGCCATGTGCATCTCACCGTCAGGAAAACACTGTAGGGACATGCAAAAACACAGTGATTTGTTTTGCTATACTTTCTGAGGTAACATTTTTTGAAATATCCACACAAGTACAGTCAAACCTCTTCAAAAAAGACCTGTGAGGTGTCCTCACTAGCAGAAAAGTACAAAATGTATAAAAATAAAATGGATTTTAAAACATTTTTAAACGTCAAAACGTGCACAGTATTTGGCGTCGTAAAAGTGCTTCTATATTTAAATTTAAATTAAAAATCTCCTTCATAATGGGTTACAAACTAAAATCATCTTCAAGAAGACATTGAAATACACTTCAAACTCGAAGAGACAAAGTTCAAGAGGTGCAGAAACATATCCTAAACGCAACCACAAGGCCTTGATCTCCAAAAAGCCAAATTTTTCAATAGTCAGTTTAAGTACTTAAGACAAACAACAGTAAGAGACTCTTTACACAATGATATCAGCTTTACTCCAGGAGGGGGTCAATGTGAGCTTGCTGTCAAAATACAAATGCTAAACTAGCATGGCGACCCATGACAGAGTTTGAGTGATGCTGGTCGGTTCAAGAACTAAAAGCATCACATTGAGATTGTGGCTCAAAACCAAAAGCCCTTGGGGTTTGTTGGCCGGTAATAATGGTCTTTTTCTGTGATTTTTTTCTATGGTGATAACACTACAAACTTGATGCTGATATGGCTGCAAAAACAGCAGGTAAAACATTGTTAATCATGAGGGAGATGTACAACCATAAATGTCAAGAAAACGCAATCTCAGGCAGACAGAACCTGCTGTGCCACTTACTTTCAGGGTCATTTTTAAGAGTAAACCGCTGCCTCATCCTTGACTAAATTGCCACATCCAGGAAACGGCCTGTAAGTGGTAAAGAGCTGGTGGAAAAGAGTGTACATTTAAACCGCAGTCATTATTCAAGAACACTGCCCTCCGTTTGCTCTTTAAATCTTTCAGTGTTATGTCCAGTTTAGCAACACTGTAGCAAAATTAGGACAACATTACGCAAGTGTTAACCGAGTGGGCCCTGCCCTGTAAACAGTGATACAAGAACAAACTGCAATATCCTTCTCCATTAGCTTGACTAGCCTCACCCATAATCTATCTGATGGATAAATGACACGGTGCTCATTTTTTGCCTTTGTTTTAATCGATCAATTTATAAAAAAAAAAAAAAAACAACAACATAATGAAGTGAATACACCTATTATGAGCATGTTTTTAATTTCTGAATTTAACGTTTTGACATATAATGTGTTAAAAAGTTCATTAAAGGTTATTTAAATTATTGACTACCTTAAACATTTGACACAAACTTTTATTATTATTTAAAAAAGAAAACCAACAAAAATGTTGTTCCTTATTAATGCAAATTGCTTATTTAAAAAAAAAAAACAACATTAAAAAAGTCATGTGGTGGGACCAAAAACACAACAAAATAAAAAACAGGAAATGGTAGAAAGGATGCAGACCCTTGTGACTGTGTGTCAAGGTCAATACATTTTTTAGATAATTTGACCTTTTATACAATGCAAAGTTAGTTTAGTTTGTAAAATGTCATGTGGTGCAACTGCCCCAAAATGCAAAGATATGTATTATTTAATCATTAGATTTATAAAAAACATTTTATAATGAAAATATAAAAAAATAATTAATTATATATGTAAGTATATTATACTCACGTATTCAAAGTGTAAGGAAAATTAGTTACACCACATTACTTTTTTTTTAGAGAATTTTTTCATATTTTCAGAAAATAGTGTTTAAGGCGTGTACACACACGTATTCAATAAGGTAAAGAAAGAAAAATTTGGCTACTCCACAAGACATTGCTATAGAAACACAATTAATTTTTCTTGAAAATCTCTCAAAATCTATATGAAAAAGCACATTTCTAAGAACTTTATTTTTATCATGAACAAGCTCAAATATGACCTACACACTAGTCAAAAGTCTAGCTCAGCAATAGCCTTTGTCAGGCCGAATCATGAGAGACTGACAGACAGCAACAACACCATAAATTTCATCAGATCAGACACCGAAACCTGAAATCACCCGCTGCAACATGACCACGGGCCAAACTCTGCTGTTACAACTACTAACTTCATCCATTATGACAGGATGCAACAAGCTGGATAAAAATAGCCACGTTTCTTCTGCATGAACTTGGACACAGTGCCTGGAACTAGGGCTGTGGTCAAATAGCAGTGCGTTTGTTTGCTGAGTTTGTGTTGCTTGCAGATCGTTTATGTCATTTTATGCCAAATCAAAGCTGGTCGTGTGCATCAGATATTTAAACAGTGTGGCTAAGGAACATGATCCCTGCTGTACATGGAGAAGATCCAGTAATAGAAGGGAATTCCGTGTATTTGGAATTAGCATGAACGTCCATCCATGATTTGGCAGTCGCACCACCTTCAGAAGGCTTTGGCACTCTTATTTCAGCACACAGTAGTAAACTCGATCCTATCGGTCATTAACAGATCCATAAATACCCACTGTAACATACACAATCATTATCAGGTTGAAGAGAATGAACTTGTGAACTACCATTCCTTGCTCAGATTCCCATCATCAGCCAATAGAAGATCTCATAGAAGATCTAGTATTCCTGGTTAAATCAAGATATATTTGATGAACTCCCAATGATTCTTCATGATACATTATATGTTTAACCTTGCAGGAAGCATTTATTCCCAAATGTGACCTTCAAATGTGACGTTTTGTACGTGACACCCAACAGAAACACAAAGTGTTTGGGTTCATCATATGAACCTCTCAGATGAAACACTAATGCATTGTTTGTGAAAATTAACACTTGCCAAGTGCAAGTAAAAATGACTATGAATCAGATTTGTTTTAAAAACACATTCATAAGACTCACTGGTTGCCACCTGCTGGTGTAATTTTGTAACTTAAGGCACCCACACTCTACAAGATAATCGGGCCGATTTTGGGCCCAATTCTCCCCTTCCAACAATCCTAGGTAAAGTCCCGATTATCTTGATGGTTCTACAAATTACCTTATCAGATTTTCCTGTAGTGTGAGGTGTGTTAAATATGATTGAATCTGCTTGGGAGAATGTCAGGGCCACACCAATCTCGAATCGTAAATATCCAACATGTTGAACGAAACGAAAGAAATGAAAATCTTTTAGTGTGGGCCAGCCTTTACAGAAAGAATCAGCGGGTAAAGCACACTGAATCTGAATTTTGTGAATTATTCCATTCAAATGATTACATCCTGTCGCTCTGGTTGTTGTGTGGGACTTAATTTTGACTGCGCTGCAGACTTTTATTTTGACGGCACTGAGAACCCCAGAGCCTGAGCACACAGCGCTCCCATTCTCTGTCTTCATTAGTTTACGATCTGCTTAACAGTCTAATACGTTATCAGAACTGTTATACAAAAGAAAGTAGACAGTACATGAAAAAGTATTACAGCGTTTGCCATGTGGTTAATGCCAAATGTCGCTAGCTGAGCAAAAACACAATCATGTTTTGCTTGGTCCTTTCAAAGGCGTTGGATTTCCCCTTTAGCGTAAGGTTTGAGAAGTGCCTGGACTTCGGCGCCGGTCCATCTATTGCTGTTTTACATGTTCATGGAGTAAATATATAGGCTATAAACGGTGTGTTTATATGGTATGACGTCACTTTGTAGGCCAAAACGCAGAAGCGAGTTAGCATTTTAGCAGTTCCAGTTCAATCGTCCCGAAGTCAATGGGTTTTTTGAATGGGCTTTTGATTAAATGGCTGAAATAAGGTCTGTGGTGAATACAAGCTCAAGACACTTTCACATTTTATTCTACAACATAAAATACATCAGTATTACCCCACTCGTGATTTTTTGAAGCTGTTAAGCATCTTGAAAAAGGCGGTTGCTAACAAGTGGCTAAATTGAACTACAGAGGCTGTCGAGGAGATTAAACGTCATCACGTTGATCTGAGGTAAACTCATTTACACCCTCATTTTGCTTATAATTGTCCTCTTACTTCACCTCAAACTTTCTGGAAAAATGTTTTTAGATAAAAACTTTTGTTTTGTTGTTTTTAGTTGTCGGAAGCTTAGTAATGTGCAACTGCATTTAGGCTTCAAAATGAATAAAACTTGTGTTCATCTGTGATAATGATCTTGATGGACAAAACATGTAAGCATCACAGACTATTGTTGATCTCAGAGCTTGTTTTTTTGCGATAATCCAAAAGCCTAATGGAAAAATCCTATTGGGTTTTTGACGAGGGAAACAGTGTGATGCTAACTACCGGTTGGCCTACAAAGTGACGTCATACCTGCACCACTCTATTGTGCTGGGTTAGATCCTACTGTGAAGTAGGAGCTTATTTTAATTCTCCCAAAAGGCGTTCCTATAACCAAAAAGTGGGTACTTCCGCCAATAGTTATAGGAACTATGGAAAGGTTCCTCCAGTGCAAAAGCCCCTATACTGGACTGTTTGTCACCAGTAAGCAAGGCAAAGCTAAATAATTTAATTGTCATTGCAACAAATTTTTAATAAAAATACAGTTGCGTTATACTTTCTCATGTCAATCACCATTGGCAGCTGTGGCAAAAAGTACATTTCAGACCCTGTTTGTGAATACAGAACTGCGATTCGGCGCTCGATAACAGGAACTATGGGTAGGGTGTGTCCGCCCAGGCAGATGAGTCGTTATATTTAGGTTATTTTTTCTTTTTACACAATCAGTGCAATAGAGCCCATTTCCTCTGTGGGCAGGATGCCATACACCACCCATAACAGTCAGAGGATCACACACATACGCATATAAACAGATAAGCCTAATAAACAAGATTTTCTTTGTAACAGGATATTAATTGTGTGAAGCTTTACAATCCTTTTTTATGAAAGTACATTAGAGGGCAGTTTTCTTTTCATACGCACCATGAATAAAATGCTGTTTTGCAATACCCTGTAACAAATAGCTGTAAAAAGAGCGCATTAACAACTGCACTAATCCAGATGAAGCATTCATATACGTACATACACACATAACATACATGTGTATAACTCCAGGCTAATTCCACACCTGAAGATGCTCTCTGTGCATTCCTAGGAAAGCTGAGCTGTTTTGGCCGGAGGGAGGGATGTACGGTTGCCAGCACGTATATTTATCTTCATTAGCACATATGCGCTCAGGTTTGTGCACTCAACTGTGAGAGAGAGGGCAAAAAAGTTGATTTTCCGAATTCCAAACGATTCAATGACAAATTGAGCTGAGTCAAGCATTAGCTTGACGATTCACACCTTCAATTATGTTGTCAAAATGACGCTAGGCTTTAGTGAGGACGTCTTAAGAAAAGAGCTTGACTAAACGCTGTACATTTTAATCTGACCTTAAACCGCTCTCTGTTCCGTGGGCCGTAAAATCAACCTCAACCACGAGAGCTCAGACCCACTTCCTCCAAACTGACTGTGATTTAAAATCTCAGGATTCGTTGATTAGATCCGAGGCGCTTAGCAAGAAGCAAAGCACCTATAATCTATCAATGAAGAAAAGAGTGGTTGGATGTCTTTGTTTTCATGGCAGTTCCGCCTGAGATTTACAAAGGTGGAATGTTTTAAAATGACGGACAAACGGACCCCCTGGGGATTTTATGGTTACAAATCGCTGCTTTTTAACTGCAACAAAGGCCTGTCGTCCGCTGGAAGCGATGCAAAACCACTGTACGGAGCTACATTCAGTCTTGACATGTTTATGTTTGTCTTATTAAAGAAAGAGATCACAATGATTCAACTTCGGCCTGTGGAAAAGTCCTGTGTTTGAATATCATCCAGACCAAATAAAGATACATTTGATGCAAGCGTCAGAAGTTATTTAAATATGCTACCGTTCAAAAGTTTGGGGTCAGTTATATTTTTGAATTTATCTTCTGCTCACCAAGGGTGCATTCATCTGAACAAAAATACAGTAAAAAGAGTAATATTGTGAAATATTATTACAATATTACAACAAACTGTAACTGTTTTCTATTTAAATATATTTTAAGATGTAATTTCTTCCTGTGATGCAAAGCTGAATTTTCAGCATCATTACTCAGTTTTCAGTGTCACATGATCCTTCAGAAATCATTCTAATATGATGATTTGATGCTCAAGAAACATTATTATCGAAAACAGTTGTGCTGCTTTATTTTATTTATTTTTTAATTTATTATATAATGTGTGTGCGTGTTTGTGTATATGCGTGCATGTGCGCGCGTGTGTGCGTGTCTGTGTGTACACACACATTATATAAACAAACTTTTATGTTAGATGCGATTAAGTGCAATTAGATCAATTTTACAGCCCTAGTACAAAATAAAGAGCCTGGAGTTGAGGAAACACTGTGTTTATACCACATCATGCGTTTTCTCTGATTGGACAGCTATTCAATCATGAAAAAACCGGGGCAAGTTGCATTAAACTGCTTAGACTAGTCTTACAAGTTAGTCATCTTTTTTTTCCTTTAAGACTGTTTTTAAAGTCAGTTACATAAAAACGTAGATTGGTCTAATTTGATTTGATTGGTCCCTTAACTAACGACTTTTTGGTCATACCAGTTCTTAAGACAGTGTCTTAACATAATGGCTATGATTATGCAACTGGCCTCAGGTGTGAATGCCCTCTGAAATGCTTTCGAGACGGATTTAAATACGATCACCACTTCAGGAGGTGGTCTGAGATGCATTCCAGCCGAAACTGGACAAGTGTAAATGCATCTGGTTGTTGAAACCACATATGTGAATTTTACTCCTCCCAAAATATAAAAAAAATTAACGTGTGCGTGTTACAGGCTATATGACGTTATAGCCAGATATGACGGCACTACTGCAACTCGCATTGCCGCAGATGAGGATCTGAATATCTCTTCAGCAAGCCAACGTGCAAAATGCCGCAAATGAAACTGAAAATAAGTCGCAAACGCTCATAACACAATCATCTTCATTAAAAGTAGTGAGACCTAATGATCTTACCAGTGTTGATGCCGTCTTTGATCTTGAAATTAGCTGATGATAAATATAATGCAGCTTATATCCATTGCCTTTGTTGATGTGAACTCAAATTTGCACATAACGTTAAATTTATAGCGCGGGAATTGAAGATTGGATTTATATCCTTTTTTTGCGGAGACACATTTATGCAACCATGTGTAAATGGGACCGCTTTAACAAATCAGATAGATGTCCGATCAGTAAAAACACATGAAGTGACCACACTGTAAACCCTAATGCGCAAAATAATTAGTTTGAGTAGAGCCAACTCAAATTAAACAAATTAGTTAAATCAAATTAACTTTTATGAGTATTTAGAACTTTTTTTGCTTTTGAATTCACAAAACTGACATTTTAAGTAATCTGAATTGTTTCACTGTTTTGAGTTTTATTAAGTTAAGTAGACAAATTTAACTGAAACTGGGCTGAGATTTCCCAGCATGCTTTGCCATGACACTCAAAAGGGAGAGTAAATAGTAAAATTAAGTGTTGTTTTCTGTGCAAGATTAAAGGTGGGGTAAGTGGTATTTAAAAAATGCATTAGAAAAGTGTCTCGGGCCGAGTACCAAAACAAACTTGTAGCCAATCGGCATTAAGGGGCGTGTCTACTAATGATGGGGAGAAGAGAGCGCTCAGTGCACATCATTATTCAAAAGTGACGACACAGGACCGACATTAGCCAAGCGATGACAGAAAAAGAGAAATGAAAGAGCGATGGCAGATAAAAAACTAAAGTGGAAGATGTCTGGAACAAAAGAAGGCTTACAATCAGGCAAGAAGTATCAGCTTTCCAGCGCTGGAGAGAACTCAAGGAGCGGGAAGGCAGAGGTTGCTTTATTTCTTCTCGATAGGCGAGTAACATTGGTTTTGTTTTGTTTCACAGAACTAATATATGCTGGCTTTTGCTTGAATATGCTCGTGTGTCATGTTTGCTTGCTTGTCCTTTTGCGATCGTATTGTCGTTCACTTCAGTGAAGATCCATTCATTTCCACACCGTATAAGCCTGGAGCGTCTAAACCTCCTCCACTGTCTGTTTCAAGCGTCAGCTCCCAAAATGTGTCCGAAAAGTAAGATAATATACTCCTAATATATGTTTGTTCCCTTTGGTTCCTCTTTTCGTGATCGATATAACCCTCTAATCTTGTCATAATTGTAATATGTTCGTTAGTTGGACTGCCATGCTCGTGCTATCGAGTTGTTCATGGGAACTGTTTGTGTTTTTGGGATGAAAGGGATGACTTTTTCATTGAACATTCGACCTGGATTACCATAGTAACACACAGATTCCGCCATAGTCGTTGCCGGGGTTACGTATGTGTGGGGCGGAGTTATCATAATCAAAAATTGTTTTGGTGATTTGAAATATCAACATCGGTTACCAGAAAGCACTTACCCCACCTTTAAAGGGTAACTCAACCCCTGATCAGAGCCTAACTCCACCCACTGGCAATATTTGAAAATATTAAAATATACAGCAACCACTTGCGTGTCAAGGTTTAAAAGCATGTCTCATGTATGAAAAGTATCTGTACACATGACGGGCGGCAAAATTATCGCAAGAAGAGCCTGACGTGTACTGACAACTGCATTTTTAACCATACTTTCTTCATTAGAATGTTGATAGCAAGTGTCAAGTAAGTTTCATTCATAATGTTTCTACTTCATGTAACATGAGAGTTCATACTGGAGTGAAGCCGTTCTCCTGTGATCAATGCGGGAAAGGGTGGGAGATTCAGTAGTGTTTACGGTTTTGTTATGCTAGTTTAAAATAGTTTCTGTTATCTTGGGTTACCATCATGGTAGTCTCGCGTCGCCAGACCTTCAAACTGACAGCAGAAGGTCTGGACTCTATCGCAGCTTTCACTGGTCAAGGACCGCCCAAGAGAACGTTTGACTGACATGTAAAGCAACCAATCACAGTTCGTTTTGTTCCGTGTCATGTTTAGGGGCGTAAAAATGTAAAGTCGGAATCCCTGCAATAACGGACCAGCGTGCATCTATAAATTATTTATTCATGAACGTTGTTCAAATTTACTGCAACAATGGAGCCGCAAACTTCACACACTTTTGAAAATCCAGCGTTTAGTTGATCCTGGCAAGTGCTCATTGTCACGGTTGTAAACACAATGGCGTTCTTCCACAAGGGGGTTTGACATCACAGCATTTGTTTCCAGGCTGACCGTTAAATAACGCAACACACACGTCTCACGGGACATCCTGTAGAATTAAACAAATCAGATGACGACTTTGAAACTCTTGAAGTGTTTCCAGTAAAGTGTGCCATATGCATCTGACGTTCAGCCAACGTCTGAGGCTGAGACTACCATCATGGTGACGAGTGAAACATGAGCTTAGTTTGAGAACAGATATATGTTAAATGTTTTATATTGCAGTCCTCATTCAGCAAGTGCTATGCTAATGCTATCAAAGCATTGTGTTACCAATTAGCAAGGTAGCATTTATTGAATTAACCAAGTTTCCACTACTAAAAATATTTAAGTTGAGATTACATGATAAATTTAAGTTAAATGTATGAATTAGCTTACTCAAATATTTCAAGTTAAGGTCAATTAAAAAGTACAAAATAAAAATCTTCAAGTTCCTTAAACTTTACATTTCTTAACTTTAAAAAATTACCTTACATTTTTTGAGTTTTGCCAACTTATTTGGGTTTACAGTGAAACCCTCATATAACACACAGGAAAATAAACTCGACTATTACATCTGAAATGATCTCATGTTTGGTTTTAGTTCACATGGGTACCGATGCAATAACAGTATTTTAGACCACATTTTGAAGCAGAAAGAAAGACAGACGTGACGGCCACATCTGGGAGTGATTGTGCCGCTCTCAGCAGATGTGAAATGACAGTGATTGGGCCCATTAAACTCCTGACCTGGAACATTTTTACTAATGTGTTCCCAACACAGATACATGCCCCCCGGGGTCAAGCCTCACCCTAAACACCAACAAACAACATTATTACCCACACAAACTACATCTGAGAGGTTTGAGCTCGCAACTGTCAAACCACAGCTACATCCCTCCCAATACACAAGTAAAGTCAAAGTGGTACAAAACATTGATGGATATAGCCATGAAAATGGCCTTGTTTGTAAGCGCATGCAATCTCTTTGTAATTAAAAATGAAATTTTAATAACAAATTTGTTTATCTTATTTAGTCAGATTTGAATCTCTTGCGTAAGACGTCTGGCCTCTCAGACCCAGCATGCACAAAACTGGCTGGAACATCAAACGGTTTCGTCTCAAACTCATTTGAGTCAGCTCTTGGCATCTCTCTCTTTTTTTTCCTCACAGGGTAGGACCTCGTAACCATGGTGAAGGACTGCTAATATCAATGCAAATGGATTCTCTGCTTGCAGGAATTCGGCTGGACCGGAGGAACCCCGAGTGCCACTTCAGAGGAGGAATCGACAGAGGAGTCTGCGCATTTTCATTCCCACAGTCCAGAAACTTAAAACCAAAAACTATAGACAAGTTTAAAACAGTTTATACAGCATCTATTTTCAGGCCTGGAAATGTGTGGGACTCGAGAGAATAAATCCAGGGAATAGCCACCAAACATTATGCAAATTTCATACATAAATATACAGTTGTGGAATTTTCTGCATCTGTGGTTTAAAACTATAAAATATGTCCCCAACTGGGTGAATTTCGGCCATTTCCACCACTGTCTATAATGGATACTTTCTAAACTTTCAGAGCAAAAAAAAAAGTCTAGTCCTATCATTAAAAATGTATGGCTTTATCGTGATCTTGTTCTTGCTAATCTAAAGAGCATCAGATATCACTATGCTATTCTGATAGGCTATGCTGTTAGCTTGTTCACCAAAGGCTAATGGATAAAACAATGAAGAGGAAATACTTATATTGAAGGTGTCCAGATTAGGCCTTCAAAAACTGTGCGAAATCATGACTCCACGTTATGCCTTGACTCACATATTGGTCAGACTGTTAAAATATTGTTCGTATCCGCCGCTCTCTTAACTTCAGAGATGCTGAAACTGTTATTCACGCTTATTAACCTCCAGATTGGACTACTGTAACGCCTTATACAGCGGCTTACCTACCAAAGCTATACATCGCCTTCAAATGGTGCAAAACTCAGCTGCTTAAGCCCTTACATTAACAAAAAATCTGCACATATCACTCCCATCCTCAACCAACTTTACTGGCTTCCTGTGGCCAGTCGTATCCAGTTTAAACTGTTAGTTTTGGTCTATAAAGCAAGTCATGGCCCCACACCCCAATACCTGGCTGAGTTAGTGCAACCATATGTTCCTGCCCGGACCCTCAGATCTAGCAATGATAACTTGCTTGTTGTACCCAAGTATAAACGCTCTACTGTGGGCGGTAGGGCTTTTAGTGTTATTGGCCCTAAGCTATGGAATAAGCTGTCCCTGAATCTTCGTACCGCACCTACTCTCCAGACATTTAAGTCCCAACTTAAAGGAACACGCCGACTTTTTGGGACTTTAGCTTATTCACTGTATCCCCCAGAGTTAGATAAGTCCACACATACCATTTTTATCTCTGTGCGTGCCACAACTCTGTCTGACGCACCCACCACTAGCCTAGCTTAGCACAAAGACTGGAGGTAAACGGCTCCATCTAGCCTACTGCTCAATAAGTGACAAAATAACGCCAACATTTTCCTATTTACATGTTGTGATGTGTATAGTTACATCGTGTACTAAGACAGACGGAAAATGAAAAGTTGCAATTTTCTAGACCGATATGGCTAGGACTATACTCTCATTCCTGCGTAATAATCAAGGAACTTTGCTGCTGTACCATGGGTGCAGTGGCGCAATGATATTACGCAGCGCCTGAAAATAGTCCCCAGCACGCTCTCTGTGCAAGCAGGTTGTCACGTTGGTTATGTTGACGGAAGTTAGCCTATTTTCAGGCGTTGCGTAATATCATTGGCGGCTGCACCCATGGTACGGCAGCAAAGTTCCTTGATTATTACGCAGGAATGAGAGTATAGTTCCTAGCCATATCGGTCTAGAAAATTGCAACTTTTAATTTTCTTTTTTAATTTCTATAGTGTGTTGAACTGATAAATCACTTTGTGTGTTAAACACAATCTACTAAATACAGACAACTTCATTACAAAGAAGAAAGAAAAAAAAAAAAAAAAAAAAAAAAATTATATATAATTATATATATATATATATATATATACATATACACTCACCTAAAGGATTATTAGGAACACCATACTAATACTGTGTTTGACCCCCTTTCGCCTTCAGAACTGCCTTAATTCTACGTGGCATTGATTCAACAAGGTGCTGAAAGCATTCTTTAGAAATGTTGGCCCATATTGATAGGATAGCATCTTGCAGTTGATGGAGATTTGTGGGATGCACATCCATGGCACGAAGCTCCCGTTCCACCACATCCCAAAGATGCTCTATTGGGTTGAGATCTGGTGACTGTGGGGGCCATTTTAGTACAGTGAACTCATTGTCATGTTCAAGAAACCAATTTGAAATGATTCGAGCTTTGTGACATGGTGCATTATCCTGCTGGAAGTAGCCATCAGAGGATGGGTACATGGTGGTCATAAAGGGATGGACATGGTCAGAAACAATGCTCAGGTAGGCCGTGGCATTTAAACGATGCCCAATTGGCACTAAGGGGCCTAAAGTGTGCCAAGAAAACATCCCCCACACCATTACACCACCACCACCAGCCTGCACAGTGGTAACAAGGCATGATGGATCCATGTTCTCATTCTGTTTACGCCAAATTCTGACTCTACCATCTGAATGTCTCAACAGAAATCGAGACTCATCAGACCAGGCAACATTTTTCCAGTCTTCAACTGTCCAATTTTGGTGAGCTCGTGCAAATTGTAGCCTCTTTTTCCTATTTGTAGTGGAGATAAGTGGTACCCGGTGGGGTCTTCTGCTGTTGTAGCCCATCCGCCTCAAGGTTGTGCGTGTTGTGGCTTCACAAATGCTTTGCTGCATACCTCGGTTGTAACGAGTGGTTATTTCAGTCAAAGTTGCTCTTCTCAGCTTGAATCAGTCGGCCCATTCTCCTCTGACCTCTAGCATCAACAAGGCATTTTCGCCCACAGGACTGCCGCATACTGGATGTTTTTCGCTTTTCACACCATTCTTTGTAAACTCTAGAAATGGTTGTGCGTGAAAATCCCAGTAACTGAGCAGATTGTGAAATACATAGACCGGCCCGTCTGGCACCAACAACCATGCCACGCTCAAAATTGCTTAAATCACCTTTCTTTCCCATTGTGACATTCAGTTTGGAGTTCAGGAGATTGTCTTGACCAGGACCACACCCCTAAATGCATTGAAGCAACTGCCATGTGATTGGTTGATTAGATAATTGCATTAATGAGAAATTGAACAGGTGTTCCTAATAATCCTTTAGGTGAGTGTATATATATATATATATATATATATATATATATATATATATATATATATATATATATATATATATATATATATATATATATAAATCACAATCTACGACAAAAATACTACTATAAACTAGATGATGGATAAACTAGATTAGTGCACAATAATTGTATAAAATCTAAACATTTAGTGAAAGACATTTATTTAAAATGTATAGCGCAGCTTTTTTAATGAGGCAGCAACATATTATAGATAGGGCAGAACAAGAAAGGCTATTAATAATCTTTGATTGCATTATTATAATATTAAAGGCTCCAATACAGAGCGGCACAAAGCACTTTTCAAGACATAAAGGGAAGATATATCGATGCGTAGTTTATCTGTCTGTGCAATATTTTATTGAGCCTTTTCTTTTAACAGTTTAAATTAAAATTAAATTAAATTAAATTACCGTGCATGAAGAACAATACAATCTGTAGTCCAGTGTTGTGATCTAACCATAGACTGTAAAAAAATATGGACGTAGTGTCCGTGACGTCATCCACAGGGTTGCCAACTCTCACGCATTTGGCACGCTTTAAGGCTCTGTCTCACGCTCTCACTCTGCCCAATTTCGTGCCAAATTGCCAAACCTGCTTTTGATATGAAACAAAGTCTAAGCTTTTAATTTTTTTAAAGTTTTAATACAAAATTCAAACCATAAATACCGTTTTGGCGCACTTAATGTGGTTAAAGCCAGAGCCGTTGAAAAACAGTTGCGACATGCTTTCATCTCCCGGCGGCGCGTGCAGTCACGTGACTCATGGAGCTCTCAATAGTTCTAAACAAACCAGTGCTGTGTCAATACATTTGAATGGCTTAAGCGGATCAGTAGTATATACTATACAGGTATTTGCAGCAATTTTTGGTAAACAGTACAGCACAGTGTCCATAATAATATAATTGTATCATGGAGAGTGATGGCGATGCAACACTGTTAACATTAATGTTAATGTTTTTCTTGTATTTAGCCCTCAGGTATTGCTTACTACTCATTGGTGGTCAAATGTGACCATACACCTTAACTATTTTTCAATTAAATAAATGTTCTATATTTTAGTTAAATATTATTTATTGAATATTTTGAGGAGATCTTTTGGTACTAAATACTATTTAGGCAATAATTATGGTCCATTAATGACCACTTAAAATATTTTTCATCTAATATTTGTATTATTTATATTACAATTAGTGTAGTAATTTAAAGGTTAAAATAGAGAATTACAATGCAAAGAGGAAAATTAGAGCCATTTTGTGGCTGGAAAAATAATAATTTTCATTTGTAATGCCATTACCCACTAGGTGCCTGTATGGCTCTTTAATAAACATACATGTATCTAGTCTAGTGGTTAAAAAAAGTATTGCAGATCATAACTGCTTACTTAGGTTTTGCATTTTAATACATATTTAGACATGATCAAACACTAGATTTCTTTAAATGTGAAATTTTAAAACGTTAATAACTTACATCCTAATATCTTTAATGATACTTATATAAGCACACACAAGTGAATATTAATTAATGCGAGCAAATATAATTAAACCCAAGAAAAGTTTAAAATAGTGCTAAAAAGGCAAACTTATTTTTCCTTATATGTACAGTAGGCTATATACATATGAATTGATACTTGAAATCGATATTTGTGCCAAAAAAGAAAAAAATCTCACTCCAACCTGAACTTAAAAGTTGGCAACCCTGCACCCATAGGATTCTAAAGAGAGATTTTGAAGCGTAAAGTAGGGTCGAGCTGGCCGTTGCCATCTTGGCAGCGCGTCACTCCCAGATAACTGAAAATGGGCAAAGAGGCGGGACGTGGGTGGAGCTGATGTGACATGATGACTAACAGACAGCAGATAAACGACAATCCACCTGTCACTCAAAGTGGCCACGCCCTTAATTATGCAGAACTTTAAGGCTTTATATAATGTAAATGGATGAGTTATAAAAAAAAAATTCATATATTTATAATTTATTTATAATATATTAATTAATTTGGATTTATTTAATAGCATGAGAATTGTGAGGAAAAATTGGAACTACTTCAATTTGTTTTTACAGATTTTTCTTTCCCCACCAAACACAGAATTTTCCACGTTTCAGTGTTTTCACTGTTATGCGGTAGGGGGCGCTATTACACATCTCCTGAACGAGTGCAGAATCTCTGGATCAAAACACAGGAGAAGAAGAAGCAGAAACAAGCAATATCATATCAGATACATATGTAAAATAACGCAACCAACATTAAACAGCATATTATAAATCAAAACTGCCTAAATGCTACTGAATGAAATGTGGACCCAGGACGAGCTCTAGGACTGTGAAGCTTTGGGGGTGTTGATGGACTCGATCTACTCCATCTGTGTTTTGATCATCGTTCTGAATCTGATCTGGATGGAGTCTTTGACAAAAATGTGATTTTCTCAGCTTTTTGCTCAAAATTTTGCTTTTTTTTAATGAAATTTACCCATATTCAAGTTATATAAAAAAAAATGCATGAAGCTAGAATAAAATATTTTTCTTTGTTTAAAAGCAGAAGATCTGTTTGTTCTTTTGGTATATTGCTTGTTCAGAGATTCATACAACAAAATATTCTGGGGGCCATAATTTTTGTGAAAATGATCAAATACGCTGGCGGTGGCTGGCAACTTTTTTTCTTTTTTTTTAACGCTAGTGGGGAAAGAGTTACTTAAAAAAAAAAAGTTTATATACATAAACATACTTTTTTCAAGTTAAAAAGTTAAAGGTGCGCTATGTATAATTTTTTCAGTAAAATATCCAGAAACCACTAGGCCAGTGTTATATATTTTGTTCAGTTGAGTACTTACAATATCCCAAATGTTTCCAACTATTTGTAAATCATGAGAAAATTGCTATTTTAACCAAGGAACCGGGACATGTGAGGGAGTCGCCTGTCAATTGCGTCATATCTGCGTTACCCTCGGTTTCCGGTTTTATTTTGCAGAAACGCTTTACTCTTACTGCAGTGTGCAACAAGTGTCATAGCAGCCGCCGAGCGAGCGCACAGAGTAACGTCAAAACATCATTTTCAACACACTCAAATGTATCTAATATGATAAACAGAGCTGCGTTACCTCATACTCATGACCCGAAAAGCGGAAATGGCGCCAGCGACTGTGGCATAATAAAAGTCCCGCCGCTCGCGAGGCGTGTGTTGGGCAATCGCTCCAGCGGCCTTGCTCAGCTCCCTCAACACTCGGTCCTGCTCTGCTTCATACTACAGTAACGTTAATAAATCGCATCCATGAACATGATTTCTGCCCGAGTCCTATCCCGATTCTTTTCCACCGGCTGTGAGGTGAAGACCACATGTCCCAAGATTTCGCACTCAAACTTGGCGTCATCAAACTACGCCCTTGTTTTGAATAGGCGACCTCTAGTGGACGGAAAAGTTACATAGTGCACCTTTAATTATGCTTATGGGCAATTGCACCAATTGTCATTTTACAACCTGAGCTTGTCATTAAAGATGACTTGTTTACCTTGACACAGTCACAAGTTTTTCAGGTGTGCGTTTTTTCCCCCCCCCCCATTTCATTTCATGTATCGTTTCATTTTCATGTATTCACTTTGATTTGGCAGATACAGCAAAATCAAATTTTTAGCTGTAAATTAAACATCAAATTCTGCCTGGTCATGAAAATGTTCCTTCAGTTTTTGCTCTCAGCGAGGACAGAAATATAACTTGACTCTGGAAACATGTCGCATCTCCTTCGAACAGAAGGACGTTGTAAGAGGACATGGACAAGATCTCTTGGGCAAGACATAAGCCCATTCAAAGTCTGTGAAAAGGGTCCTTATTGTCACATCCAAAGCGATCTCATGGGGTCTGTCCTCCTCTCACTTCCTGTGGTGGGACAGAGTTGTGTTACAGGCTGTGAGAACCATCTCTATGGGGCCTGTTTCCACCCACACATGTATAAAGAGATTATTCTGACCCTTATCCCACAGAGACGCCATTCCTGACAATGATGCTGTCTTATGCCACACCGGCTCATCCAATTATATTACAAGACTTGCTCATGTTGCGCTCTGTCATTTCGCCTGTTCGTCTATAATCAAATAACCCCGCAGAACAATATGTGGATATGTCTAAGACCACATTGTGCTGCTGTGCGGTAAACTACAGGAATCTGGAATGTCAACGCAGATGTTCTTTTCCAATGGACTTTAGGTTGTAAAACTCTCTTCCAATGATAATAAGAGATATTCCTCTCTTAAAAGGGTATTTCTTATAGGTCAAAGACATCAAGAGAAAGAACATTTACATGTGTCATCTACAACCCATGTACTTGATCTTAAAAAGCGAAAGCAAAAAAGGACTGCTTTTGGCCTTTGGACGATTCACAAATGAATGACTGTTGAGAGACGGCTGCTGAAATGAATCAGTCAAAAAGATTAAAAAACTCACAAGTAATGGCTTTGAATCACCTAAATGAATTATTTGTTAATTCACAGAAACAGCATCTGTCTCACTTACTAAAAAAATATGTTTGTAATTAAAACTATTTTACTATTGTACTATTTTAAGTCAAGAACATTAATTTTTTACAAACATAACGTTGTTTTTGTTATGTAGTAAAAAAATACTAAAATATTAAATGTTCTTAAATTTTGGCGTCCCTTTTACAAACACTTTCACCATTTTCACTATGTTTGTACACCTATATCTTTCATATTTACTCATTCATTTTACAGTATCACTATAATTTAGCCGTTTTTACACAGAAACCCTCTTGGAAAGGTTGCACTTTTAAATTCAATCTCTTTTATAGCAGATTTGCTACAGCTATAGACATTCAGACATATTTATTGCTTTCATATTTATCTCGAAACCTCTGCATTTGGTTCTATTTTGTTGCACTATAGCCGTTTTTCAAAAAGTGAAAATGTGGCTTAAGTGAATTCCACCTAAAAAATGCTTCAGATCAGAGTCAGATGAACTAAATCCTGTTCAATTATACAAAGCTTTAACCTGTTAACTGTCAGTAGCAGGACACTTGGTGCACTTTTTAACTGCATATTTTATCCATCACATATTTTAGTAAATCATAAATTAGGTATTATTCGAAAGCCTAAACCCTCAAAATGAAATTGGACATTGCCTTACCATGTAAACAGTACTTTAAATCCAGGCTCCTCCCCCTAGTGGGCGGTGTCATCTTTCAAATTTGACTAAATTTACTGCACTACTTCATAATAAAATCTTTTTCTAAACTTGATAATATGCATATTGTAAAAAAGCTCTGAGACTCAAGGTTCCATACTTGGCCACTCAGGGCTCTAGACTGCGACAAAATGGTGGCATTTTGCGACCTTTTTTCTTGCCGGAGTGACAAAATTTTGTTTGTCACGTTGCCCAACTGATAAGAGCTGATAAGATTTCTGTTGCATATGAGAAACATCAAAAGGCAAACAATATGAATTCTACTCGTTTGAGCAGCGTAGCGTGGACCATTTATCAGTATGGAGCAAAAATAGACAGCTCAGCGCGAGCTCAGCATAGGCCGATCTCGATCATTTGACAAATTACCACACAATGCTAAGACATCCAGTGATGTCTTAGCGCTGTGCACCGCAGAATTAATAACATCACAGCGAGATCTAGTGAGAAGTATTTCAATTCAGCGCAGAATTCTCTGTAATAAACCATAGATATCAGATCAAATACCGCTGACGTGGAAACCAGGAGAAACATTGTGCCATGAACAAACAAGTGATAGAAGGCTCTCCAGTACACAAATCACCAAAATTCACCATGGATATAATGTAGTAATGCTAACTGTAACCATGGTATTGTGGCAGAAATAGTCGAATGTTTTTACATTATTCATTTCGGGGTTCATGCAAACTTTTGAGAGTGAAATTCAAGCACTTTAAAAGAACTTTTTAAAGCGTTTCACTTTTTCCAGCATTTCAAAGCTCTAAATATTATCCAATATTACTTAATGTTAATTCTAATGTGATGATTTGTAAAACTAAAAGTTTAAAGATGTAGTGGCAAACAAACACTTATTAAAAAAAGACAAAAATTACCACTATAACCAGTAGATGGCAGCAGAGGAGCACTTTTTTGACTTATTAACTATTTCAACTCCCTAATATATGGAAAAAAGTCACAAAGTCTCATGAAAAACAAAAACTTTTCTTCAAATTGTGACTGAATTACACAAAGCAAGAGTGCTCATTTTATAATCACTGAAGCTGTCGGTCAGTTCAGTATGGTAAATTTAATAAGAGTACAATATTAAAATTTTTCCCTATAAAAATTAGTTTTTTAATGTTGTTAATAAAAGTTAATTTTATCTGCATCTCAGTGCCTTACTGTCAAATTTCCAATTAATAAACATGTAATATTATTAGTAGCTGCACTTATTAATGCAAGACAATAGTAATTTTATAATTAAATTAACTTTGATTAAAAATACCCCAGCGCTACCAAATCAGGTGCTTGCGGTACACACATTTTTTTACACTTCAATTTTTTGCTTTCACTTCAGCATCCTACTGAGCGTCTTCTTAAAAAGAGACCAACCATAGGTCTGTATTCCAAAGTCTTCACAAACTACTACTATTTATGCTCAAAAAGTGGGGTGCCAGTTTGTCAGATTAGTCTACTAATCATTCAGATAATCCATAACTAGTCAACTATGAAAATACGTAGTTTGGCATTTACTTTGGCAGGATTAGCAGCGCAAAACACATTTACATACAAAAGTGCTCTCAGCTGCAACTTTTCGGTCGCTGTGCAAATGGTGAAAAAGAAAACCAGGATAAAAACAAACCCAAAATTAGACTCATATGGAGCGGCAAGACCAAAGAAAGTGAGAGTAACTTGCACAATAAAAACACCACCACCAGCACTCACACACACTCCACACATCCTCAAAACACAATGAAAAGTTTCCATGGCAGAACGCAGTCAGCATGTGGAGCTCATATGTTTCTGATAAGCGTTAATGGGGAACTGTGAGGTAATGATGAAGTCATGCTTGTCCACTGGACAGGTTCAAATAAAAGACTGGTGCTTTCCAAATGGTTTCATACTTAAGCACTGACACACACTGTTAGCGCAGGCAAACACACACACACACACACACACACACGCAGAAATGAGACTGGCTCACAGCACTTGTCAGGGCAAGAGAAGATAAAATTACAGTTTCAATTTGTGCTTATCTTTACACACGGCTGGATAACACATACTCCAAAATCTCTATGTATCTGACCTCAGAAAGCATTCTCAGCCAGACGGTGGGTTTTTTCCTCATCTGAAGAAAGAAAAACAGAAAGAATATCTGCAATATTCATGTGCTCCTTATGAAAAATGCGTGAAGAGAGAGACAAGCGGACACACCCGTTGAGCCAGATAAAAAGGAGAAAGGCTAAAATGTCTTAAGAACTCAAATTCTAGTATTAAAGATAAAAATCTAGTGTTAGCGAAAGTCCAGAAAACTGTTTATCTACACAACGAAGGCCACTTTCAGAATATGGTTGTCAGTCCTGTATTTGAGTCCTTAATACAGTTACATTCACACACAGTTTGGTTATTTACGGGAGTAACAAGTCCCTATCCTAAACTAGAGCGGCTTGCATCAGTGTTCTACGCGCAACTGAAATGCTTCGCTCTCCACCCAGATATAAAAGCTGCTGGCCAATAAAGATTTGATGGATGAACTTGCGGATTGATTGGACCAAAGGTGTGTTGTCAAAAATATTGATATTTTGATATGTATAACAATTTTTGGTTCCCAGAACGTTCTGGGAACGTTAATTTCTGGTTCCCAGAAAAGGCATCCCAACGTTCTCTATTGGTTAGCCAGGAAAGTTTTATTTACGTAAATAGAACGTTCCCTGTTGGTTTGGTGAACATTCCCCTAACTTTCCCAGAACGTTCTCGGAACGTTCCCCTAACCTCTTTACTCCGATATCATTTACCCTGCTGTACGTCAGTAATCGTCCAGTAATTCCGCGTCCCATATGGTATAAGCGGCATGGAAGATGGATGAATAAACGTCAATAATCAGTAGCCTATACTACAAACCATGTCTTGTTTTGAACTTGTTTAATCAATAGAAATAATCCAAGAACATAAACCTTCATATGGAGGATTAAATAAGATGCATTATGCATTTATGCATTAATATGTAAGATTTCGTAACTTGTATCACTGACACTGTACCACAACCAGGTTCTCTTTCATCATCTCGTGTTCGAGATCCACCTATGGGAAGGGCATCCGTACCTGACCTCTGCAGAAGCATCCAATTGCACGAAGTCTGGCAAGACAGACAGGAGTGCGCAGCCAATGCCCGGTAAGGCCCCACCCCTTACCTGCAGGCATATATAGCCTGCATGCGCTACTGTACATCAGTTGACATTCGTTTCTCGCGAACTCTGCACGGACACAGCTCGGTCAAATTTGTGCTGCTCACTTATTGTCTGCAGGAGGAAATATCATCAGATCAGCCTCCGCCAGGCTTGACAGTTTCTATTCTGCCAGTTTCTCCATGTCTGCTCTCGGAGCTGCCAACGCTCTCGCTCGTCTTTCCTGTTCCACGGCTGCCCGCTACAGATTTTTCTGAGTTTTTTGCCGGTATGTCGCTCTCTATTCCTGCTTCTTCCGGCAATAGCTTATCGTGGGCCTGCCCGGCCGTGTGTGGTGCTCTTATCGCTGCTAAGGACCTTCACCCAATCCTGAGTTCCTTGAAGAGGACAACTTCCCGGGCAACCCCCCGCTCGCCAACGATCTGACCGGGTCCGGTGATGACGACGACGCGGGCCTTCTCGGGGTCTCAGAGGATGAGGAGGCCATCCCGCCCTCTGGTATTCCCCAGGCTAGCGCCCCCGCGGCCTTGCCTCAATCCATCCTCCTGGATGTGTGTGAGCGAGCGGCCGCTCGTCTCAACATTGAAAGCCCGGCTCCGCAGAGCGCCACCGACCAGGACATGGATATTTACGACGGGAAAGTGCTGGGAGCTCCCCCCGGCCCGAGGAAACAACTATTTCCCGTCCTTCCAGCATGCGCTAAGCACGAGGCACTACTGGAGCAACCCGCTCCTCGACTTTAAACACGGTCGCGCGGGTCTGGAGGTTAAGGATATGGCGGCTCTCAGCATGGGTGAACCACCTGCTTTTGAGCCCTCGATCGCCAGGCACCTCAATCCAGTCCAGGGAGGGCTGCTCGCCCCCCCCCCAAGCCGGTCCTTCCTAAGAAGATGGATGGTTTTTCTGCACCAGGCCGCTTATAAATCTTTGGCCTTGGCCTTGGCTGTTAGGGCCCTAAACGTCTCCTCCCTCCTCTCCGCTTACCAGGCGCAAATTCTGGACGACCTGGGCCAACAGCTAGACAAGGGATCTCCCTCTCCTGCATTATGGAAGGAGATCATCACAGTTAACGACCTCATCCTCCGTAGCGCTCGTCAGGCGGTCCAAATCTACGGGCGCTCCATGATGCTTTCTGTGGTAGTGCACACTCTGGCTCAATCTGTCGGGCCTCCCGGATAGCCAGAAAAGACGCATCGCAGGCGCCCCGGTAGAGCCTGGCCGGGCTCTCTTTGGCCCCGCTGTCGCACTGATGCAACAACGATGCGACGACAAGAAGTAGGACAAGGCTTCCTAGGAAGGCGGCCCCATGCCAGGCACCCCCTGCACGTTTGCCTAACCCCCCGGCCCCGGGACGTAACTTTCATCAAGGCAAGGAAAGGCCCCGCAACAAGCCCCTGCCGCTGCGGGAAAACCTCCAAACTCTACCCCCACCGACTCTAAACGCAAGCGGCCTGCCTGATATTTGGCCGATGGGGGCTTCGGGTCCACGTTCTCGAGCGACAAGCTCTTTGGACTCTCTTCTTGCCCCAGAGCCATTTCCCCACTAGAGGGCGTCATTGCATCACAAATAAGCCAGCTGGGCATGCACGAAGCCGGCACAGCTCGGGTGGGTATACTCGCGAGCTGTGTGTCAGCTTGGCGAACTGCAGCACCACCCGAATGGGTGATGCGTGCAATATTCCAGGGCTATCGCTACTCCACAGTTCTCTCCGTCCCATTCTGGACCTCAGGGTGTTGAACAAACATTTGAAGAAATACAATTTCAGAATGTTAACTCATGGTTCGCTCGCCTGCGCCATAAAACGGAGCGACACGTTTCATGCCCTGCTTATACACCACAGTTGCGCATGTGCGTCGGTGTGGCGGGTTCATAATTAAGAGACGTGTCAAGCACCGCCCCTTGGGGTGACCGTCTTTTTCTGGCCAACAGAACCTCACTGTGAGCATATTGGGCAATCAGGGAGCTGTCCATGTCTCTCCCATAGGTGGATCTCGAACACGAGATGATGAAAGAGAACAATAGGTTACTGTCGTAACCCCGGTTCTCTGAAACAGAGTGGAGAGATCCACCAGCTTTGCCCCCCTTGCCGCACGAGAAGCGAATATACTTACTGATGTACAGTAGCGCATGCAGGCTATATATGCCCGCAGGTAAGGGGTGGGGCCTTACCGGGCATTAGCTGCGCGCTCCTGTCTGTCTTGCCAGACTTGGTGCAATTGGATGCTTCTACAGAGGTCAGGTACGGATGCCCTTCCCATAGGTGGATCTCTCCACTCAATGTTTCAGAGAACCAGGGTTACGACAGTAACCTATTGTTTTACGTTTAAGTGCCAAATAACAATTACTTCAACACAATATAGGATTTTAAAATATGAATTTTATTCACAGACATAAAAAAATTAATAAGGATTACTTTAACTGGGATAACACTGCATTAATTTCTTACCACTGAATTAACGGGACGTAGCCTACTTTTGGTCAGTAAACAAAACTTACCGGTTAACATCACGTTGTCTTCAATTACGTTCTCTGTAGGTTATAAAATAAAACCCCAAAATAACCTGCAGGGAACCTTCTGGGAACATCCTCTGAAGGTTATAAAATAAAACCCCAAAATAACCTGCAGGGAATGTTCTGGGAACGTTCTCTTTAGGTTACAAAAACACAACCAATAGATAACGTTCCCAGAACATTCTTATTTGGTTCCCCACAAAAATAACCAAACGGGAACCATATGGGAACGTCAGGGGAACGTTCTGTGTTTACTGGTATACTGAAATATCTGAAACGGTGCTAATACTGCTTTTCTGCAGTAGCAATACACTAATACCAGCTGCACGCTCAATCTCTGACAGCAAAATGACACACACCACCTCGTCTCGCTCACTCATCTCATTCGCTCCGATTGAATAGTGCTTGCATTGCGTATTATTTTAGTCATTCCCGGAAGTTTCGCTCTCACAGCAACAAAAGCGCACGCACCACTGATCTAAACTCAGCAAAAAAAGAAACGTCCCTTTTTCAGGACTGTGTATTTCAACAATAATGTTGTAAAAATCCAAATAACTTTACAGATCTTCATTGTAAAGGGTTTAAACAATGTTTTCCATGCATGTTCAATTAACCATAATCAATTAATTAACATGCACCTGTGGAATGGTCGTTAAGACCTTAACAGCTTACAGAGAGTAGGCATTTAAGGTCACAGTTCTAAAAACGCAGGACACTAAAGAGACTTGTCTACCGACTGTGAAAAACACCCAAAGAAAGATGCCCAGGGTCCCTGCTCATCTGCGTGAACGTGCATTAGGCATGCTACAGGGAGACAGGAAGGACAGCTGATCATCCTCGCAGTGGAAGACCACGTGTAACAACACCTGCACAGGATCGGTACATCCGAATATCACACCTGCGTGACAGGTACAGGATGGCCACAACAACTGCCCGAGTCACACCAGGAACACACAATCCCTCCATCAGTGCTCAGACTGTCCGCAATAGGCTGAGAGAGGCTGGACTGAGGACTTGTAGGCCTGTTGTAAGGCAGGTCCTTACCAGACATCACCAGCAACAACGCCGCCTATGGGCACAAACCCACCTTCGCTGGACCAGACAGGAGTGGCAAAAAGTGCTCTTCACTGATGAGTCACGGTTTTGTCTCACCAGGGGTGATGGACGGATTCGTGTTTATCGACAAAGGAATGAACGTTACACCGAGGCCTGTACCCTGGAGCGGGATCGATTTGGAGGTGGGGGGTCTGGGGCGGTATATCACATCACCATTGGACTGAGCTTGTTGTCATTGCAGGCAATCTCAATGCCTTGCGGTACAGGGAAGACATCCTCCTCCCTCATGTGGTACCCTTTATGCATGCTCATCCGGACATGATCCTCCAGCAGGACAATGCCACCAGCCATACTGCTCGTTCTGTGCGTGAGTTTCTGCATGACAGCAATGTCAGTGTTCTGCCATGGCCAGCGAAGAGCCCGGATCTCAATCCCATTGAGCACGTCTGGGACCTGTTGGATCGCAGGGTGAGGGCTAGGGCCATTCCCCGCAGAAATGTCCAGGAACTTGCAAGTGCCTTGGTGGAAGAGTGGGGTAACATCACACAGCAAGAACTGACAAATTTGGTCCAGTCCATGAGGAGGAGATGCACTGAAGTACTTCAAGCAGCTGGTGGCCACACCAGATACTGACTGGTACTTTTGATTTTGAGCCTACCTTCATTCAGGGACACATTATTCTATTTCTGTTAGTCACATGTCTGTGAAACATTTTTAGTTTATGTCTTATGGTGTTGACTCTTTTAGTGTTCATACAAATATTTACACACATTAAGTTTACTGAAAGTAAAAACAGTTGAAAGTCAGAGGACGTTTCTTTTTTTGCTGAGTTTATATAAGTGCCGCTCTCATAAAGCCTCTCAAACAGCCCGCGAGTACCAAATTGACTTCTCTTTCGTGGCTTATTGCACTTAAACGTCAAATGCATACTAAATGATGTTAAAATGCTCGTCTTGCCAAGTATTCAGGTAAATACAGTCAGTTTCGTAACGTAAATAGTTGAGAGAAAACGCATGTTGTTTAACAGTATATTGGATCTGTGCATAAGCTCTTAAAGTGACAGCAGCCTAATAAACCTGCTGCTGTCAGTCATGTTAATCAAAGAACAAAAGGCAGAGAAAATCACTCGCTGATCTTGTTTTGTAACTTTAATTGCAAGCATTAAATTGTATTTAATTTTTACAATTTTTTTATCAAATTTACATTTGATTATTTTCATTTCCCTAGTATTACCTGAATACTAACCCACATTAGAGTTGTCAAAAGTTCTGACTTTTTTTGTCAAATTTTAAAACATTTGTGACGATACCAGCATTTCCAGCATCACCAGCAGCCATGTCAACCTGTAGCCCAAGACTGGTTTCCCACTGAAGCTAAGCAGGGCTGAGCCTGGTCAGTACCTGGATGGGAGACCTCCTGGGAAAACTAGGTTGCTGCTGGTAGAGGTGTTAGTGAGGCCAGCAGGGGGTGCTTACCCTGTGGTCTGTGTGGGTCCTAACACCCCAGTATAGTGATGGGGACACTATACTGTAACAAGCACCGTCCTTCTGAGACATTAAACCGAGGTCCTGACTCTCTGTGGTCATTAAAAATCCCAGGATGTCCTTCAGAAAAAGAGTAGGGGTGTAACCACGGCATCCTGGCCAAATTTGCCCATTGGCCTCTGTCCATCATGGCCACCTAATCATCCTCATATACTGATGGCTGCTGTCGCATCATCCTGGTGGATGCTGCACATTGGTGGTGATTGAGGAGATTTCCCCCCTTCTATATGTAAAGCACTTTGAGTACCCAGAAAAAGCGCTATATAAATGTAACAAATTATTAAATTTGTATTAATTATTATTATTTCCCTCTAGCATTTTGAGCGCTGTTAAACAGATTCTTAAACACCTCTGATTGGCCACTGTGTTCACATGCTCAACATATATGATGTTGGTGAACAACTCTCGCCCACATGAAAAACGTAAAGCCATTTTTTTTATTTGTCTCTTTTTTCTACTGTATTTGTTTGTGGTATTGTTTGCAATTTGTTTATTTGTTCTCTTTTTATTATTGACAATTTACTTTTTTTTGTAAATGAAGCTTGTGCTGTGTGTAAGCTTCAGTTTCGGTGCAGTGCCACCTTGTGGTCAAAAGTTATAACTAATCTTGCAAAAATGCTTATAACTTGATTAAAGTCGCCAATTTGTTTTTATTTAAAAACCTACTTTTTCTATCTCCTCCTAGACCGATTGTCTGATTTTCACTAAAATCAAATCGTATCATCTTCAGACCGAGCCAACAAAAAGTTATGGATTTCATGTTGATAGACAAAACCGTTTGAGACATGATGCCAAAATGACTCTTGAGGCTATCTGCAATGCTTTGGCATAATGAAACCAAACTTTGCATGTGTCATTGTCACCTCACTCTGACCACACCACATCAATTTGATCACAGCTTCACCTATTGGTTGAAAGTGATAAACTATTCAATAATTTTTCCAGTGACTAGATTTATGATTTTGCCTAAAATAATTTTAAAATGTCTTTTCTTGCTCGTTGTTGCATTTAGTCTGATGGTACCAGCCATGTTGGCGTGACTTCTTGTGTTCTTTGTGCTTGGCCCCGATATGCTATAGTTGTAGTTATCGTTATAGTTTTGTTATAGTTATCGTCCTTGCTGTGAACAGACCTTATAACTTCACTGAACCACGAGTCAGTTTTGGTTACATTCAACTGAAATGAACAGGGAATCACTATTGTGAAGATAACATGTAATTAAAGAGACATATTTACTACAAAGTTTTGTTCAAAAAAAAATAGGCCTAATAATTGTCTTCTAATAAAACATTTCACATATCATTGATTATTATCTAGTACCATGTGAGGTCCAATTGTACGGTTAAATCAACTGTAAAGGAAAGACCACTGGAACAATCAACAGACTGTATCTAAGCTATTTGTTCTAACTAAAACCATTTTTACTAAATGTTGCATTTTAGAAGCCAGTGACTCCTTTGTCATTGTCTGGAGCCCTGTGTTTGTTCAATGTTATTAACACAGGCTTTGTTTCAAATCCTAGTAATCTCACTACCCCTAAGGGCCATAAACACCATAGACATTGTGATGGATGCCCAACCTTGAATATTTGCTTACATCCTTGCTACCCACACTGCAATTTGGGGCATTATATAGGCACAGAGCACACCTAAGATGCCAAAAATGATGAATAGGAAGGAAGCTCATTAGGATTTGGGACAGAGCCAAACACATTTTAGTCAGTGTCCTGAATATGAACATAGGGCAAGTTCAGGCTTAATTAAATATTAAATGCTCGTAAGAGCCTTTATTGCACATACACACCTTGCCCTGAAGTCAAATAAATTTTGACTTTCTTTTATCTCATGTACAAGCTTGACTAAATTAAAATGAATTATGAATCAGGATCTCTAATTAAAGAAAGAAAGAATTACCAAAATGCAAAGACAGCTTTATAAGCACAAACACATCAATGCATGCACCTTTGACTTTTGACTATGCATCAGCAGACCTCAACAATAATGATGGCTTTCAGCAGGCCCGGGGCCAAAGTCAGAGAGTTGAGCCAGTTGACAAAACAGTCTATAAGCTATTATCTAAAGGCAATTATTTATTTAAAGAAACCTTCACATTTTATATATATATATATATATATATATATATATATATATATATATATATATTTTTTTTTTTTTTTTTTTTTTTTTTCATAGAAATAAAAAAAAATCTCTATTAAAATAATATAATTATTAAATTGATATACACAGTCATTTATTTAAATTGAACATATTTTTATTAAAATATAATTATTTTGTTTTATCTTTTTGTTTTATATATATATATATATATATATATATATATATATATATATATATATATATATATATATATATATATTTTAAAGAAATTATTTTATTTTCAAAATACATTATGTATAATAATTTTTATATTATATAGAGGCGGATTATTTATATAATTAAATTGAATATATTTTTATATATATCTGTATATATATATATATATATATATATATATATATATATATATATATATATATATATATATATGTCTCTCTCATATATATATATATATATATATATATATATATATATATATATATATATAATGAATTTGTTTTAAATAAATTATTTTAAAGTATATTACATTATGTATTGAATGTAAAAACAATAGTTAATATAAAAGTAAATTTTCATTATAAATAAATAAAATTATGTATTTTTATTTTACATAATATATAGTTTATTTCAAATAGATTACATTATATTTAATACATTTTTAAAATAGATGTATATCTATATAATTTTTTTAAATTTAAAAATACATTATAAATGTATAATTATATATACTGACAACATATGCTTCAGTCTATTTTACCTAATAACCCACGCATACGCATTCCTCTGATTCATCTGCATCAAACACACTATTGCTCTCCCACTGCTGCATCTCCATGACAGCATCTCGGTCACAACCACAACAACTTAAGTGCAGGGAGGGACATACTGGAACTTCACAGGCACCACAGCATCCATCACTTCAAACAAGCATCATAAACTGTGATGCAACTGTGGGCATGCATGAAACAGCGCGAGCACGTTCCCAAGCGCAGATGGCAGCATTTCCATTGAATATAGTCACAGACAGCCCTGTGTCATCTATCAGAGACCTAAATAAAACATCCGCGCAAAGCGTGTTGAAGGCCGCTTACCTGTACGCGTTTGGGAAGTTGCGCCCAATCTGTTACTTTCATTCAGTCCACGCGCAGGTTCAGCCCAGAGAGCTCGAGCGGTTTGAACTGTGGTTCAGGGGAGTTGCAGCGCAGAGCGCGTGAGGTCAGTCGCGCGGCGCAATGACATCAGCAGAGTGATGGACGTCACACACGGGGCTGAGCGGCTTCAGCGGATCCTCATGTGATGCCGATCTGCGGCAGGACGGCGGCGCGCACGATATTGCAGGAAATCACGCCTGCTCTGCGCTCGCCACGTTTGAACAAGGAGCAAAATATGGCAGCCGCCGAGAATTGTTAATTGTCTTCAAAAGAAATGTTCTTCCGAAATCGAAACAACAGCACATTTGTGACCCTGGACCACAAAACCAGTCATAAGGGATTTTTTTCTTTATTTTTTGATGATATTTACCTGAAAGCTGAATAAATATGATAGGTTTGTTATGATAGGACAATATTTGTCCGAGATACAACTATTTGAAAATCTGGAATCTGAGGGTGCAAAAAAGTCTAAATAATCGCCTTTAAAATTGTCCAAATGAAGACCTTAGCAACTCATATTACTACTAATAATAATTTTTTGATACATTTACGGTAGTAAATTTACTAAATATCTTCATTGAACATGATCTTTACTTAATAATGGTTTTTAGCATAAAAGAAAAATAGATAATTTTGACCCAACCAATGTATTGTTGGCTATTGCCACAAATATACCTGTGTGACTTATGACTGGTTTTGTGCTCCAGGGTCACATATTTGTTTTTTTGGTTGTTTAATTTATACCAATTCATTTATATAAGAAAATGAAGAGGCATTATGATCCGATGCTGCCACCTAGTGGCCGAAAATGCTATTACATTTGATGTTTAACAACAAAAAAGAGTATGTTACAAATATCAGAGTATACAATAAAATACATCACAAAAGGGTTGCACATAGGGGGGCCTAATGTATATCTACATAAAGATATTGAAACATTTACAAATTTTCAACGTTTTAACTGCTTTTTACTTTACATAAAATCGGATTGAGTCAATATAAAGCTCCCTTTCTTTCTTGAATGATGTAAAACAGGGTTGTTGTTGTTTTTTTACAGGGAAACTTACATTTGTGAACATGGAATTTTTCCATTTAAAGAATAAAATGTAGGCTATTATAAACCTGACTGTGCTTGTCTCTACAGTGCTCCAAAATACCAGATTTTTATCTCTCTATCAAAGATAGTGATGCATTTCATTGGACTTGATTTAATATGAGAAGAAAGAAGCTGACTGACTAATAAAAAAGAGGTATGGAGAGACAGGGCACCCCTGCCTAATTCCTCCTCTAGTTGGATAAGTTGGCAAAACTCAAACAAATTGAGAAAATCAGTTGTTAAGAAACTTAGTTTAAGTAAGCAGAACTTGCAGATTTTTATTTTGAACCCAAACATTTTAATTGCTCTGAACATTTACCATAAAAATATCATGTAATCTCACATTTTTAGTAGTGACACTTGACTAGCTTTAGCTAATTCAATAAATGCCGCCTTGCTAATTTGAAACACAATGCTTTGGTAGCATTAGCATAACATAGCGCTTGTTGAATGAGGACAACAATATCATTTAACATTTAGCATATATCTGTTCTCAATTTAAACTCATGCTCCACCATGATGGTAACCCAACCCTCAATGCGAGTAAATCACTCGCATTTGCGAGTAAATCTGCTCTCTAAGCGACTAAACAATATCTATCATTAGCCATTGGCTAATAAATGCTTAGATTTTACTCGCCAGTGTGTGTGTGTGTTAGAGGATAAGAATAAGTTTAGCATTGATATATATTTTCACTCGCTGAACACTCAGAGAAACAGTTTCGCTCTCCGTAAAGCGATCTGTCTATTTCAGTTCAGCTCAATGGATGCGTGCGCACCTGTATTTGAGGTACCGTAAACTCTAGTGTGAAGGCGCACAACTCGCCGTCGCTTTGAGAGAGCGCTGTGTTTCTCTCTCTCACACACACACACACACACACACACACACGCAAAGAGAGAGAGTCTTACATACCACGCAGAATCGCCGCGTTACATGTAAACGAGATTCTTTGTTGTATTTTCAAAATAACGGAGTTCATTTGGAATTATTCAGCTTATAACAACAAGCAGAAGATATGCGGTAGTGGGCGGGACTAATGCGCAAACGGCAATATCATTGGCTGGCGCTCATCCATTACCTTCACTGCTTTGATTTCAGCAAATCAGTTTGAGCAACGCTGACAACGTGATTAATATTCATGGCCTTGTATATTATTATTAATAGAAGAATTAGTAGTAGTAGTATTATCTTATTAATAATTAATATGATCTATTACTATTATATTTTTCTTACAGAAACACTGAATGACCAACAATATCTTAAGCACCACCACCAGTCCTAAGTTCAGTTAAAATATCAAACATGCATTCATACGTGTGTGTACTGTAATTATTATATATATATATATAAATACACACACATGTATATATTTAAGAAATGATATACTGTATATATATTTATATAATTTATATTATATACATATAAATATTTTATATACAGGGAGTGCAGAATTATTAGGCAAGTTGTATTTTTGAGGATTAATTTTATTATTGAACAACAACCATGTTCTCAATGAACACAAAAAACTCATTAATATCAAAGCTGAATATTTTTGTATCAATATTTTAAGTAGTTTTTAGTTTTAGCTATTTTAGGGGGATATCTGTGTGTGCAGGTGACTATTACTGTGCATAATTATTAGGCAACTTAACAAAAAACAAATTTATACCCATTTCAATTATTTATTTTTACCAGTGAAACCAATATAACATCTCAACATTCACAAATATACATTTCTGACATTCAAAAACCAAACAAAAACAAATCAGTGACCAATATAGCCACCTTTCTTTGCAAGGATACTCAAAAGCCTGCCATCCATGGATTCTGTCAGTGTTTTGATCTGTTCACCATCAACATTGCGTGCAGCAGCAACCACAGCCTCCCAGACACTGTTCAGAGAGGTGTACTGTTTTCCCTCCTTGTAAATCGCACATTTGATGATGGACCACAGGTTCTCAATGGGGTTCAGATCAGGTGAACAAGGAGGCCATATCATTAGATTTTCTTCTTTTATACCCTTTCTTGCCAGCCACGCTGTGGAGTACTTGGACGCGTGTGATGGAGCATTGTCCTGCATGAAAATCATGTTTTTCTTGAAGGATGCAGACTTCTTCCTGTACCACTGCCTGAAGAAGGTGTCTTCCAGAAACTGGCAGTAGGAGTTGAGCTTGACTCCATCCTCAACCCGAAAAGGCCCCACAAGCTCATCTTTGATGATACCAGCCCAAACCAGTACTCCACCTCCACCTTGCTGGCGTCTGAGTCGGACTGGAGCTCTCTGCCCTTTACCAATCCAGCCACGGGCCCATCCATCTGGCCCATCAAGACTCGCTCTCATTTCATCAGTCCATAAAACCTTAGAAAAATCAGTCTTGAGATATTTCTTGGCCCAGTCTTGACGTTTCAGCTTGTGTGTCTTGTTCAGTGGTGGTCGACTTTCTGCCTTTCTTACCTTGGCCATGTCTCTGAGTATTGCACACCTTGTGCTTTTGGGCACTCCAGTGATGTTGCAGCTCTGAAATATGGCCAAACTGGTGGCAAGTGGCATCTTGGCAACTGCACGCTTGACTTTTCTCAGTTCACGGGCAGTTATTTTGCGCCTTGGTTTTTCCACACGCTTCTTGCGACCCTGTTGACTATTTTGAATGAAACGCTTGATTGTTCGATGATCACGCTTCAGAAGCTTGGCTATTTTAAGACTGCTGCATCCCTCTGCAATATATCTCACTATTTTTGACTTTTCTGAGCCTGTCAAGTCCTTCTTTTGACCCATTTTGCCAAAGGAAAGGAAGTTGCCTAATAATTATGCACACCTGATATAGGGTGTTGATGTCATTAGACCACACCCCTTCTCATTACAGAGATGCACATCACCTAATATGCTTAATTGGTAGTAGGCTTTCCAGCCTATACAGCTTGGAGTAAGACAACATGCATAACGAGGATGATGTGGTCAAAATACTCATTTGCCTAATAATTCTGCACTCCCTGTATAAATATAAAAAACATTTCTTAAATATATACGTGTGTGTATTTATATATACATAATAATTATACACAGTACACACACATATATTATGTAAACACAAACTTTTATTTTGAATCGCGATTAATCGATTTGACAGCACTATTATAAATAAAACAGTTTATCAGTCTGGCGAGTAAACTCAAAAATTTACTAGCTAATGGCGATTATATTGCCAAGGTATGCGTAGAGGGTTGAATGTACAAGTTGACAACCCTCTTCTAATCTCGTTAATCTTGTACAAAAAAACATAATATAGCACTTAATTTTGGCATTTACTGTCCCTTTTGAGTGTCATCATGGCAAAGCATGCTGGGAAATATAAATCCCAGCCCAGTTTCGGTTAAATTTAATTTAATCAAAAAATTCATAAAACTCAAAACAATGAAACGATTCAGATTACTTCAAATGTGTCCGTTTTGAGAACTCAAAAGAAAATGAAAGTTCTGAATACTCATAAAGTTAATTTGTTTAAACTAATTTGTTTAATTTGAGTTGGCTCTACTCAAACCAATTAATTAGTTTTAGCGTTAGGGTTTACAGTTAAATCTAGGGGAAGTACCATTTAGTAACTAAATAGATCAGTTACCATTTTTAGAGGGTTTTATAGCATGTCAAAGATGAATTTGTTGATGATTTGATGATTTGTGTTAGTTTTCATGGACTATCAGTTGTTTTCATTGGTCACATGTCTTCCTTTGTTCTATTTTCCTGCCACAATCTGTCACCATGGACACTGATCACATTCATCACAGCTGTTCGTCATTTTAGTTAATCATCTGTGTATTTAAGTTCCTGCTTGTTTTCAGTTCAGTTGTCTGGTATTGTCTGTGCTTAAGTGCACACTGTTGCGCACCTTGCCTTCTTTGTTAATAAACCTTGTATTTACCTTTACCTTTACCTTATCCTTATCCTTGTCTTCCTCGGACCCAGAATACCAGACCCAGAAATGAGAAGCGTCCATCAACATTCCCCCGATGATTACTAGTGAACGGAGCAACAGTATTCCTGTTTCAGAGTGGCAGAGACCTGGAGCCATACGTGGGGGAGTTTCTGAGTATCTGCCATCAAGCCACCTGCGATGGCGTCTGTCTGATGGAGGGATTCCGGTGTGGTCTGGATGAGACCCTCTGCTTCGTCATGGGGGGCGATCCCAGCTGGACGCTAGAAGGATACATCAACTTCGTGCTATGGACGTATGGATCCACGTTCACAGTGGGCGAAGCAGAGGACAACAACACCTTCATCCAGCCACACCTCACAGATGTCACGCAGGCCGACCCAGAGCACAGCCCACCAACACCCTGAACCACGGAGACGGCACCTTGACTTCTTTGTTAATAAACCTTGTATTTACCTTTTACCTTATCCTTGTCTTCATCTTCCTCGGACCCCAGCGTGACAACCTAATCACTAATCAATTCTTATATTATTTGTTATATACCGACTTTACATGAATCCGATTGTGATTTTATCAATTACGGAATCCAAAATAGTTTTCACTCTTCTAGCTAAAATTATGGCCAGCAATTTATAATCATTGTTTAGGGTGCCAATCATCAATATAGTTTGTCTTTTTTTGGTTTGGGAAGCAAATTAAAACTTGTGTTAGAGTGGGTGGAAGATACTGTCTCTCAATGCTTTCAACATATACCTCTATGCGAAAAGAAGGTCGTTTTTGGAAAATAACTTACCTTGCATCTGTCAATTCAGAAATTGTAATAGTTAAAATTATCACAAGTGTCCTTTTCAGGTTTATAGATGGGTTTAATTTGCAACGAATTCAAAAAGGTGTCAGCTGTCACCTGAGAGTAACTAGAGGTATACAGATTCTTATAAAATTCATAACACTACTGAGATACTGTATTACTGTACAATCATCCATCATAACCCCATTAATGTTTAACTTGAAAAAGAAAAATGGTGTTACTAACAAAATTACGCCTTTCTAAATTGAAATTGAGTTTGAGTATAATGTGAGTTTTGAATCTGGATACTTCTGAGACAAATTCTTGTTATTATTCTAGTTTCTTCGGCTCTTTTACTTTTGGTCATAAAGGAACCATATTTCCCAATATCAAACTTCACAACTTTAATGTGTTTTCCATCTTGGCTTTAATCCAATAACTTAAATCAAATCTTTAACTTTCTTTTGGACCTCCTTATGCAGCAGAAGGGAATTACTGAGTTTCCAATATGAAGACTTCACATTGTGTTTTCGGGGAACAGCTTCACTCTGTGATCTGTTAAAGGCCCAATATCTAAGATTTTTAGATATCCAAAAACCACTAGAACAGTGTTATATAGTTTGTTGACTTGTGTACTTACATTATCCCAAATGTTTCCAAGAATGTTTAAATCCAGAGAAGTAAGCCATTTTAACCGTGTCCGTACATTGCCTATCAATGACATCATACCCACATTACTAGTGCCGGCGTTTCACAAAAACCTAGGGTATAGCATAAGTCCTTCTGGCCATACAACAACAACATTCCCAAATAATCACATTATATCTAAACAAAATGTGGACAAAAATCCACTAAAAGTACTTAACAACAGATTGAACAACAATACAAAATCAATGCAAATACTGAAACAGTCCTATAAGCCTTCACTGTGTCCTAACCAAACGTGACACGTGAGAAAAAATATATTTATTTTAGACAAGCCTACTGTTTTTATTTATGCACCGTGGTGGCTGGAACAACATACAAAGTATAACAAGTGCAGATTACATTCTTTATTTAATGTAAAAAGAATTTAAAGTGAGTTTGAATATCATTTTTCATGACTTTTATAGACATCCTTACTGAAACCAACAATGGATAATTCACCTCAGATCTTAAAAATAAATTAAAGGAAACAACTATGTTCAAACGGTCAAGTGTATTCTATGACTTAAAAAATGGTTTCAGTCACTCAGTGTGTATTTTTTTTAATCATGCTAAAATTGTGTACTATTTAGGAATTCGATATTGTAGGCTATTTATCAATTTCGTTGCGAATGCAGTCAGTGCGCGTACAGAGAGCCCGCCCACACGCTCTTCTGATTGGCTGTGATTTTTGATTAATTGATCTCGGGTCAAGTCTGGTTTGCCGCTGAAAATCTTGTCGCATCGCGTCTGGTTAGGACACGGCGGTAGACTATTTACATTTGCTTTTCAAAGCTGCAACAGAACTAAAGAGCAGCATCATGAGCCGTTTATTTCCCCTGCTTGTCTGAACGCCAGGGTATGGCAACTGCCATACGTAAAATCACCCTCAATTTCCGTTTTATTTTGTAGAAAACATGGAAACACAGGTGAGCAACTGTTTGGATACATTCATCGACAGAAAATCATTGTTATATAGCTCAACACATTTAGTCTTATTGTTTAAATCTCGTTTTCTTGATTTACGGCGAGTACCGTGTTTTACCATGCCTAATATCGATCTAGCTCATTGCAGTGTGAACAAGTGTCTCATAGCAGCTGCAGAGTAAACGCACAGAGTAACGTTATAACATAACCTTCAACACACTCAAATAATGTATTCAATATGATAAAACAGCGCTGCGTTACCCCACATACACACGACCAGAAGAAGCGAAAGTGGCAACTGTGGCATAATAAAAGCTCCGCAAAATCTAGCCATCATCAAACTACACCTTGCGTTTGAATAAGTGACCTCTAGTGGCGAAAACTTACATTTTGTGGCTTATGTCTACATCTACCCCATCTTTGTCAAAATTTTCAGAAATGAACCAGTAGTGTATTCTTGAGCCTGATTTGTTACTTCATGTAAAGACTATACTATTTAGGACATTCATTAGGACAGCTCTCGGATTTCATCTCAATTTGTGTTCTGAAGATGAACAAAGTTCTTACAGGTTTGGAATGACATGAGGGTGAGTAAGTAATGACAGAATTTTCATTTTTGGGTGAACTATCCCTTTAACAGTCTTCTATCAGCCCAACATTCAGATGGAAGAAGCCAGGGAAGAGCAGAAACTAGGAGACAAATTGATGGTAAAATGAGCACAGTTTTTTTTGAATAATATTAGCTTTGTATGTTTCAATGCTCAGACTTCATCTGACCAGCACAAATCCAACAAGTGTTATTATAACACAAGCAATAGTGGTATAAATTAATGCTTCACAACATCATCCCGCATGACATTAAAACCTTGAAATGGAGACATTCTCTTATGTCTAACTCATGAAGACAAACATCCCTTGAAACGACACAATCAATTAAACAACAATGGGAAAATGATGACCAATAATGACTACGAAGTACCGCCCCCGTGTTTACAAAGCGCACATGCGAAGACTAATACAAACGTCCTTTGGCAAAAAAAAAAGGTAAAACAACGATGCTGGATGATTTTGAAGTTGAAAATTGAGTGTTTTTGGTAAAGGGCGTTTGTATTAGTCCTCGCACGTTCGCTTGGAGCGGTACTTCTGCCTACGTCTGGCGTGACCTTTCCAACGTGATTGCACAATCCTTGGCATGTAGCAGAGCAGCGGAAAGATGAGCAATTTAGGTTCAAAAGTATATTCTTTTTTTTTTTTACATTTCGCTAGATGAGACCCTATTCCTCGTCTGGGATCACGCAGAGCCTCTGAAGCCCTTCGAAGCCCTTTGAAACTGCATTGATTTGGACCTTAAACATTTTGGTTGCCATGGAAGGCTATGAAGGGAAGAAAAATCCTGGAATGTTTTCCTCAAAAAAAATTAATTTCTTTTCGACTGAAGAAAGAAAGACATGAACATCTTGGTTGAGATGGGGGTGAGTAAAATATCAGGAAATTTTCATTTTGAAGTGAACTAATCCTTTAAGTCACACTTAAAATGTCTTTCATTGCCTTAGATACAAAATAGCAAAAGTGCAATCAGAAAACAAAAGATGTTAGATCTCTTCTTAGCACTAACTTCACTTTTCAGAGACACCTTTTCAAACATTTTTAAGCAATGGTCTCTAGGGCCCCGTTTACACCTGGTATTAATGCTATCAGAATTATCGTAAATACGAGTTTCCTAGTTAATAATTGAACATAAACGCACTCTCAATTCTTATTTGCCACTGGGAAGCTCTGGAATAATCTTGATACAGAGTTGGAAAGGCCATAAACTTGGTCATAAACATGGAGGAGAGGAGAACAATTGCTGCTGTGACTGCTATTCTTTATTCGTTTTTTTCCACAACAGATACATTGCCTTGTCTTGTCATTAAAATAGTGCTTATTTATATATATGAATAACCAAGTATATATTTTATACACAACAAAAATAGCCTGTATTTGACAGAAATTCTGATATAAATCAAATATCAACAAAATATAATTTTGGCTTTAATAAGATTTTTCCAAATACTAAGCAAGAATAAACCTGGTGTCCTCCATGATTCCTGTTCTTTTCAACAACAAAGCACTAGAATGCGACAAGCTCATAATCACGACTTCAGAAGTGGGAAGTAGGACATTTTCTGCTTTTACATTTTAAAGTTTAACATTAGTTAATGCACTATGAACTAACATGAATGATCAAAGTATAATTTAGAAAAAGCCAACTTAGTGATCTATTATATAAACTTCTTCTTCAACACCCAAGCAACCACCCAGAATACCTTAGCAACCACATAGCAACCACTCAGAGTACCCTAGCAACTGCATAGAAACACCCTAACAATCACCCCAAGTACTTTAGCAACCACCCAGAATACCCTAGCAACCGCATAGCAACACCCTAGCAACCACCCATCTATTTTCTGATAGACTGTATTGACTTCAAAACGTCAAACTTTAAACTACTTTACACTGAAAACCTTCAAACTTTAAGCTTTTAAAACTTAAAAAAGCTTTCTTAAAAAAACTTTTAAAAAGTCTGGCTTTCTCAAGCAAATTTAAAGTTTGTCTACAAACTTTTTTATCTAGTTAATATATTAATATTTTTTATATTTCTTTTAGATACAAGTACATTACAGATTCATGGTTCAGTACTGTTTTTCAGTTTTTGTAATAAAGTTATAAAGCACTATTTTTTTAAAACTATTGGTCGATTATCAGCTAGCGTGGTTCAATCAAGTTATCGTTATCAGTAAAATCCTCTATCGGTCGACCTCTGGTTCAACATCACACAGAGACACTGAATTAGTATAAAGCACAAATCCAGCATAGAGGGGTTCAGTGAATGTGGTGTTGAATGTGTGTAAGTGTCTGAGTGCGTGTGTATCAGAGATGCTGAAGAAGGACAGAATGCCGGCCGGCTCGTCCAGATACACTCCTACTCTGTTTAAGGGAGGTGATGGGGGAGGTATGTGTGTTCCCATATTATCATGCCAGGCGATCAGTTTCTCCCCAAAGCAGCTCAGAATCCAGGATTTTTCATTGGCTCCAAACCTAGAGTCACAACTTTCTCCTTTCCTGCCGATTCCTTTATATGACACTACCATATCACCCAACCCACTCCATTCAGCCTCCCAGTAGCAGCGTCCAGTCAGACGCTCTTTACACAGAACCTGCGGAAGGCCGTCAAATCTCTCTGGATGATCAGGATGTGACATCGGTCCTGGATTACATACCAACTTTTTGTTGCCCTCTACAACAGAGAGACGATTGTGTACCGTGTTTGGATCCAGTGTGAGATCACAGAAATCTGCACACAAGAAAACATTAATAAGACGACAAAATATGTTCAAGATAAATATATCATAAATATTTTGACTGCATATACACATTCAAAACATTTTATATTTGAGACCTTATTGTAAATAATGACCTTATTAGACCTTGGTCTAATGTAAAATGGTGTCCTGTGAAGAAAAAGTATGTGTAGACCTACATTTTTGTAGTTCTGCTTTACTCATGGTCTCTCCGATATAATCCATAATCAAAGACATGATCCAGACTGGAAACAAAAGAAGAAAAAAAAGCATAATGTGCCATGTTCTATTCATCTGACTCACCAAAAATGTTGAAGACATAGAAATAAAATCTTAAAAACACGAACACAATTAATAAAATATAGTAAGTAATCGTGAAATATAATAAATTATATTTGCTGTCCATCCTTTACTAGACTATTTTTGTAGTTTATTAAGGGCCAAGTACCAAAAGTTTAAAGGCACCTATTGAATCTGTTAGATTTCTTCTTTTGCTGCTGTTGCTGTTTCTCTTGAGCAGCCCATAGAACCGCTTGTGTAACAGTTATGAAATTTGGCAAACAGATAGAGGACAGTCTGAACATTAACCACAGCAAATTCTGAGTCTCTAAATCAAACCCTCTAGAGCCACCAACTGTCCAAATGAGCACTTATGCTTGTGCTAATAACTTTTGAACTGCAAGGTTTTGAAGAAAAAATGCACCATATGACATAATTCTCTGTAACTACTTTTTTCAAACTCCTAGACAGTTAGTCCATTTTTCACCATTATTGGATTATATCATAGTCAGACCGTGCTGGCAAAAACGTATTAAAAGATTTTCGATAGACCAAACCGTTATAGTGCATCCACAAATTATGCGAAGAACACACCAAAATGGATGTGAGACTATATCTCTGCAATGCTGCAGCATATTCAGACCAAATTCGATGTGTGTTATGACAACCATGGCCTGAGGGTACTTGCACAGTTTTGGCACAGCGCCACCTACAGGTCAAGAGATATGAACATTTGAATTAATCAAAGTTGATGTCAAGGCAAAGCATAGTATTTTATGCAATATCTTGGCCAAGTTACCAAGTTGATGCTCCCTGCCATGCTTGCTTAGCTCGTCACTGATGCACTTGGTCCCCGTAATTGCTGCTTGCAGCTATATGGATCCTAATAACCCATATTTAAACTTGTAATACACAACTTTCAAACTTGTAGCAACATCTGAATAAACATGCAATTATTTCCTTATTTCCTTTAGATTGAATTCAGCTGTTTAAACCTTTGATAATCTGTTAGAAAAAACATTAGCCATGTAAATGTTGAATTGGATATCGTCATTGTCGGGCAGAAACCACGCATCTCCATATTTCGACTTTTTTTTTCATAAATCAATGCTATTGGTCACTTTATGTCTGTCTGTGGATTTTACAACTATTTAACAAATGAAAAGTATTAAAAGAGCTTGTGACTGAACCTCGTAACTCCAAATCGTAAATCTTCAAACTGTCGGTCAAACCTCATAACTCCACCCACCTCTATCCTGAATGAAGTAACGCACACAGTTTGGAGACGGTACCTGCTTATTTGCGCTGCAAGGGTAAATAAAGTGCTGGTTGTTTGAATAAGTACTGTGTTTTCTTTACTCAGGAAACACTAATGTTTTATATATTTGAGGAGCGAAAGAAGAGTGTCTTAGTCTAGCATTTGCTGTGTAGTCAGCCAATACTATCTTAAATAGCCTTTGCATAGATAGCATTTAACATGAGATTTTGGCCAAATTTATTCAACAACAGGAAAAACCACATAGCTACAATAAACTTTCTTAACCTGTAAGATGATGAAAACGTAATGCGCTGTACTTACTACCTAAAATGTGTCTGTTCTAATGACAGACAAAACGCTTATCTTCTACATTAGCTGGCCAAAAACCTTGTAACTCCATTTGAACTTGATTTTGGTAAAATGTTTACAATGACACATGTCTGACCATATGTAAAGCCACAATACCATTACAATTGACAATTTACAATTTAAAGTCCCTGTGAACTGGAAGTAGCAACTGAGTTTTCTTCAGTGCTGTGACGTATTTCCAAGTGAAACAGAATATTGAATAGAGGGTGGGGTTTTACTTCAGCGCTCCTCCTCTCCATCTCTCGCTCATAGCAGACTAACGGTTGGAGGGGTGTGGTTAAGGATATTCAAACCCAAGCCGTCAAACTGACGTCATCGGAAGACCGGAAGTTACTTTTCAGATTTTGATTAAAGATTACAGCGACAAACATTTTTTTTCTGTGTATTAACTTGCATGGATTAATTGTTCAACCTAAGACTAGTAATGTGTGCTAACAAAGTAAATGGGGTCAATTTTGATTTCATGAGGACTGTAATTATTTAAAAACTACAGGGTTTTTCTTTTTTTTTTTCTGAAAAGTAGCGGGTTTGGACACAAAAGGTTTTCATCTGACAGCGACAATACAGTATATCGTTTTAAAATTGTACTATTTTAAAATTACCTTCGCTTCTCCAGTTGGCAGTTTGGACTCTTCTGTGCACCAGAGAGCAGCTTCACTCCTGAATCTTTCAAGTTATTGTTACTTAGGTCCAGTTCCTTTAGACAGAAGTTTGATGATTGTGGAGCTGAAGCCACACTTCACAACACTGATCAGTGAACTTACAGATAGACAATCTGAAATAGAACAGTATATTATTACGTAAGTGACCTTTATGTAAGCACCGCACCCTTGGTTACTAATGCTTCACAAAACATTCCATAAGAAGCATGAGCAGTATGACTCAGTAAAATGTGTTCATAAACGGGTACAGTTTTATTGGATATTATTCTTACTTGAGCTAAAATGAATTATGACATTGCAAAGAATTGTATCTGTTGTTTCTTCTTTTATTAAAAAAATATTATGCTCTATAACATGATTAAAAACTATGGAGACTTAAAAACTGATCTTAGGCAAATAACAGTAGTATCTTTGAGCATACCCACTTACAGGGCTTTACATTAACACCCGCCAACCCGCTATTTGCGGGTGGATTTCAGCTGTGGCGTGTAACACAGTCACTCCCACTAGCCACTTTGGCGAGTTGAATTTTATTGTAGTCTTCTCAAAAGGCATCTGTTATAATTGTGTTGCGCATTATAATCAATCACACACGATTCTGTTGAGTTTATGAATGCAATGTCTAATAATCAGAGGCATTCAGATTAACCAGAATTTTGTTCAGAGCGAGCTCTCACTCACTGAAATCTGCACTCTCATCATAAACAACAAAGCAGAGATTAACATGCAATGTACGTAGAAGATTCATTTATCATACAGTGATTTTTCTGTTTTTGTTCTATTTCAGCAGCGATCACAGCAGAACCATAGAGCATCTAATGTGACTGGCTGGACGTTTGATATTCTCAAATTTAGGGATGCCTCTATATGTATGTATATATGTAAGATGACCTCAGCTTCTCCAGTTGGCAGTTTGGACTCTAGAGTCCAAATAGGCTATCAGAGTTTGATTACACATAATTGACGCTTATCTAAACACTGCACGGCTATTGATGCTTTACAAAACATTCCATAAGATTCAAGCAAAGCTTTCAGTGAGCAGTGCGACTTTCAGTAAAATAAAATGAGTTTATTATCGAATCTGAATTTGCAAATCGTCATCTGTGTATGAATCGCCTTGGATCTGCACAATGAGTTTGAGGTGTTGACTTGGCCTCCAAATTCCCCAGATCTTAATCCAATCGAGCATCTGTGGGATGTGCTGAACAAACAAGTCCGATCCATGGAGGCCCCACCTCGCAACTTACAGGACTTAAAGGATCTGCTGCTAACATCTTGGTGCCAGATACCACAGCACACCTTCAGGGGTCTAGTGGAGTCCATGCCTCGACGGGTCAGGGCTGTTTTGGCAGCAAAAGGGGGACCAACACAATATTAGGACATAATGTTAGTAAACTTGCGTAGACTATCCTTCCGTGTTCCGTCAGCCCAGACTAATGGCCTGCGTGGCCCACTTGAGTCAAAAATTCTAATGAATTTAGCGTGCTCAGCACTCGTCAATGTCAAAATGTTTGAGATATCAAATAAAATTGAAGAAGGCGGGATTTACTGTTCACACAAGCCGAGCAGCACAGCACTTTTTAACGCTTGAAGAATGCAAGCAGAGGTAAGATAAGCAGCTGAACTTGACGAGACTGTTTACGATAAAAAAAAAAGTTAAATGACCGAAATTAATTTCCAGGGTTGCAAACTACTACCTTTTTGAATTTCTCGGATTTTAATGCCATTTATGTTATTTGTCATACAATGCCCAAAGAAACATTAACGTTGCAGTTTTCAGCATATCAGAAGAAGATGAGGCCGGTTTCACACTGCACGCATTAGCAGAGCGTAAGCAGCGTGTATTTTTTTCGGCGCCCATGTTAACAGATTGAAGAATTCACACTGCATGCAGAGGCGGCGCGGCAGCTGGTCGCAGGAGCAGAGCAGAAGCGGCAGTGCCGCAATCGTTTCGGCGCTGAGTCTATTTTTGATGCGCTGCTCACGCTGAATTAAAGCCACAGTGCATTGTTCTTGATCAAAATTGACCTAATTAACATGAAAATTAACACATTTCACCATGAAATCATGTAGTGAAGTGTTCCGTGTGTTTCACAAGCACTATATGACATCCAGCGCTGTAAATTTTTTAAAATAAAATAAACAAAAACACAAAGGTTTTCGCCCAAACTTCAAAGGCCCATTTAAATGATTCAAACTAGAGGCATATCTTAACTTCAAGGTTATTTTATCATGTAAACTACCTATATACACTCACCTAAAGGATTATTAGGAACACAATACTAATACTGTGTTTGACCCCCTTTCGCCTTCAGAACTGCCTTAATTCTACGTGGCATTGATTCAACAAGGTGCTGAAAGCATTCTTTAGAAATGTTAGCCCATATTGATAGGATAGCATCTTGCAGTTGATGGAGATTTGTGGGATGCACATCCAGGGCACGAAGCTCCCGTTCCACCACATCCCAAAGATGCTCTATTGGGTTGAGATCTGGTGACTGTGGGGGCCATTTTAGTACAGTGAACTCATTGTCATGTTCAAGAAACCAATTTGAAATGATTCGAGCTTTGTGACATGGTGCATTATCCTGCTGGAAGTAGCCATCAGAGGATGGGTACATGGTGGTCATAAAGGGATGGACATGGTCAGAAACAATGCTCAGGTAGGCCGTGGCATTTAAACCATGCCCAATTGGCACTAAGGGGCCTAAAGTGTGCCAAGAAAACATCCCCCACACCATTACACCACCACCACCAGCCTGCACAGTGGTAACAAGGCATGATGGATCCATGTTCTCATTCTGTTTACGCCAAATTCTGACTCTACCATCTGAATGTCTCAACAGAAATCGAGACTCATCAGACCAGGCAGCATTTTTTCAGTCTTCAACTGTCCAATTTTGGTGAGCTCGTGCAAATTGTAGCTTCTTTTTCCTATTTGTAGTGGAGATGAGTGGTACCCGGTGGGGTCTTCTGCTGTTGTAGCCCATCCGCCTCAAGGTTGTGCGTGTTGTGGCTTCACAAATGCTTTGCTGCATACCTCGGTTGTAACGAGTGGTTATTTCAGTCAAAGTTGCTCTTCTATCAGCTTGAATCAGTCGGCCCATTCTCCTCTGACCTCTAGCATCAACAAGGCATTTTCGCCCACAGGACTGCTGCATACTGGATGTTTTTCCCTTTTCACACCATTCTTTGTAAACTCTAGAAATGGTTGTGCGTGAAAAAAGTCAAAGATATAAAGTCAGAATTGCGAGATATAAAGTCAGAATTGCGAGATATAAAGTCAGAATTGCGTGATATAAAGTCAGAATTGCGAGTTATCAAGTCAGAATTGTGAGATATAAAGTCAGAATTGCAAGAGAAAAGTCTGAATTGCGAGTTATAAAGTCAGAATTGCGAGATATAAAGTCAGAATTGTGAGATATAAAGTCAGAATTGCATGATATAAAGTCAGAATTGCGAGATGTAAAGTCAGAATTGCGTGATATAAAGTCAGAATTGCGAGATGTAAAGTCAGAATTGCATGATATAAAGTCAGAATTGCGAGATATAAAGTCATAATTGCGAGATATAAAGTCAGAATTGTGAGATATAAAGTCAGAATTGCGAGATATAAAGTCAGAATTGTGTGATATAAAGTCTGAATTGTGTGATATAAAGTCAGAATTGTGAGATATAAAGTCAGAATTGCGAGAGAAAAGTCAGAATTGCATGATATAAAGTCAGAATTGTGAGATATAAAGTCAGAATTGTGAGATATAAAGTCTGAATTGTGTGATATAAAGTCAGAATTGTGAGATATAAAGTCAGAATTGCGAGATATCAAATCAGAATTGTGAGATATAAAGTCAGAATTGCGAGATATAAAGTCAGAATTGCGAGATATAAAGTCTGAATTGTGTGATATAAAGTCAGAATTGTGAGATATAAAGTCAGAATTGTGAGATATAAAGTCAGAATTGTGTGATATAAAGTCTGAATTGTGTGATATAAAGTCAGAATTGTGAGATATAAAGTCAGAATTACGTGATATAAAGTCAGAATTGTGAGATATAAAGTCAGAATTGCGAGATATAAAGTCTGAATTGTGTGATATAAAGTCTGAATTGTGTGATATAAAGTCAGAATTGCGAGTTATAAAGTCAGAATTGCGAGAGAAAAGTCTGAATTGCGAGTTATAAAGTCAGAATTGCATGATATAAAGTCAGAATTGCGAGATGTAAAGTCAGAATTGCGTGATATAAAGTCAGAATTGCGAGATGTAAAGTCAGAATTGCATGATATAAAGTCAGAATTGCGAGATATAAAGTCATAATTGCGAGATATAAAGTCATAATTGCGAGATATAAAGTCAGAATTGCGAGATATAAAGTCAGAATTGCGAGATATAAAGTCAGAATTGCGAGATATAAAGTCATAATTGCGAGATATAAAGTCAGAATTGCGAGATATAAAGTCAGAATTGTGTGATATAAAGTCTGAATTGTGTGATATAAAGTCAGAATTGTGAGATATAAAGTCAGAATTGCGAAGTCAGAATTGTGAGATATAAAGTCAGAATTGCGAGATGTAAAGTCAGAATTGCGTGATATAAAGTCAGAATTGCGTGATATAAAGTCAGAATTGCGAGATGTAAAGTCAGAATTGCATGATATAAAGTCAGAATTGCGTAATATAAAGTCAGAATTGCGAGATGTAAAGTCAGAATTGCATGATATAAAGTCAGAATTGCATGATATAAAGTCAGAATTGTGAGATATAAAGTCAGAATTGCATGATATAAAGTCAGAATTGCATGATATAAAGTCAGAATTGTGAGATATAAAGTCAGAATTGCGAGATATCAAATCAGAATTGTGAGATATAAAGTCAGAATTGCGAGATATAAAGTCAGAATTGCGAGATATAAAGTCTGAATTGTGTGATATAAAGTCAGAATTGTGAGATATAAAGTCAGAATTGTGAGATATAAAGTCAGAATTGTGAGATATAAAGTCAGAATTGCCTGTTGAAAAAAACAGCTGGTTGGGTATGTTTTGAAGCATGGCAGCTAGTTTCAGCACTTGACCAGCTTAAACCAGCTCAGACCAGCTACCATCAAAACATACAGCATATGCTGTTTTTTTTTCAACAGGGTTGCGTGTTATAAAGTTGGAATTGAGATAAGAACTCACATATTTTTTTATTCTGTGGCGGAAACCAGCTTCTATAGCCTAATATAGCCTACAGACTTGCAGACGTGCAATTTTACCGTTTACTACACTTTGTTATTCCATAATAGTTATTATAGCGGCTAATGATTCGGAAGTCTCGCACATTGACAGAAAATGGCTTAGTTCTGCGTTGCAAAATAAGGTGGATATACTGCACGATTAATAAGAGCCAATAGTTGCCATGTGCCCACCACTAGATGGCGCCCCGGCACTATAAAATTAGATTCATGGTCTGTTTATCCATCCCTGAATAACACCTCCGTATACAGCTCAAGTTTTTTTTAGCACACTTGGTTTGCAGGCCGATGTGCGATATTCATATAGCATATTTATATGCATTCAAAATTCTGGTTTCCTTGCTCCATGTCACTGTAATAATAGACCGAAGGAATTGATTGACAGCTCCCCGCGTGTATCACTTCCTACAGAGCTCTAGTGGTATATGACTCACCGCGAATGAGTTTAAAATTCAGACGTGAGCAATATAACATTGCGTGAATCTACATGCATATCAGTAATGCAGGCGTCCTGTGAGTCATACCCTTCACAGCGCACGTGCGTGTTTTTGGTCTAGATATAGGCTACAGGCCTACTTTGAAGGGCAAGATTACTGATAATTGACCCAGAAGGTAGCTACATCTAAAAATATATATTAGCCTATTGTTATTATTAGGCTGTTAATAATAATATTGTTTTGTGGATACTTTGCACACTATCTTTGTTTGTGTTCCATAGGAAAAAGCAATGTAGCTTGCATGACTGACAGAAAAAAAAGTCCTTTTTCTTTGAAGAGCTTATCTGAGATCAAGTAGACAGTCATTTTCTCAGTCCACAAGAAAGAATCAATACCGCTGATCCTGGACCAGCCACTAAAGTCATCACTGACTCACAGTGAGGTGGAAGAGGCAGATGTGTGTGTGCTGATCAGAGGTGAAGATCTGGGCTCCTACACACTATAGAGGAGGCTCTGATGGAGCAGTTCACATATGTGTAATTTTTATGAAAAAGGGTCAAAAGGAAACCAAGCAGGGATAAAGTGCATTTCCTAAGCAAACACCTGCCTGAAATTTTCATTTGTCAGTGGATATAAAATGTTCTCAACTAAATAATTCATATTCTAGAGAGCATTTTTGCCTGTGTGAAATACGAACATGAATAGTTTTGGTCTGTTTTTGCTCAGACTGTAAATTGTAAATGCATATATCTTGTTTATTTTGTCATAATAAGCTCATGAAAATGTATACAGGTAACACCACAATACCAAAATAAACAATATTTTGCAGTGTCATTGTTACATGTACTTAATAACAGTAAAGTATGCATAATTGCATGCAACTAACCCTAAACCAAACTCTATGTAGTTAGTCTATGTAGTGTCATGTAGTTAATTATTATTACTTAATACTTACATGTATAATTGCACTGTAACAAGGACACCTTAAAATAAAGTGCAAAAAAAAAAAAAATTACATTTCAGCACGTTTTTTTTTTTATTCAGCAAGAGCACATTAAATTTATCAAAAGTGACGGTCAGGACATTAATAATGTTACAGGAGATTTCTTTCTAAATGCTGTTCTTTTGAAATGTTCTATTCATCAAAGAATCGTGAAAAAATGTATCAGGGTTTTTTCCACAAAAAATAAAAAGCATATTCAAAAATAAAAAGAAGGATTATGTGACCATGAAGACTGGAGTAATGATGATGAAAATTCAGCTTTGATCACAAGAATCACATACATTTTAAAGGCACAATATGTAAAATGACAGAAACCAACTTTGGCAAAAAATTATATGAAGTGTAATTTGATTGTTTAGTTTGTCTTGTGTCCATTAGAATACACAGAGGGGTGGGGGTTATGAGCTATACTGGGACCAACCACCTGGGGGCGATCGAGATGTTTTGGCCTTATTTTTTAACACGAGTGCGGCAGGCTTGGTCCTAACACCCCAGTATAGTGATGGGGACACTGTACTGTAACAAGCACCGTCCTTCGGATGAGACGTTAAACCGAGGTCCTGACACTCTGGTCATTAAAAATCCCAGGATGTCCTTCGGAAAAAGAGTAGGGGTGTAACCCCGGCATCCTGGCCAAATTTGCCCATTGGTCTCTGTCCATTATGGCCTCCTAATAATCCCCCTATCCTGATTGGCTTCATCATTCTGTCTCCTCTCTACCAATCAGCTGGTGTGTGGTGGGCGTTCTGGCACAATATGGCTACCGTGGTGGATGCTGCACATTGGTGGTTGTTGAGGAGATTTTCCCCCTTCTATATGTAAAGCACTTTGAGTACCCAGAAAAAGCGCTATATAAATGTAACAAATTATTATTAAATTATTATTAATTATTAATTATTATTATTTCCCTCTAGCATTTTGAGCGCTGTTAAACAGATTCTTAAACACCTCTGATTGGCCACTGTGTTCACATGCTCAACATGTCTCTTTATTCTACTGTATTTGTTTGTGCTATCGTTTGCAATTTGTTTATTTGTTCTCTTTTTATTATTGACGGTTTACTTTTTTTTGTAAATGAAGCTGGATGCTGCACATTGGTGGTGGTTGAGGAGATCCATGTAAAGCGCTTTGAGTACCCAGAAAAGCGCTATATAAATGTAACAAATTATTATTATTATTATTGTGTCTTAAAAATATATTCACATAGAAAACATTATCAAATAAATCACTTCGTGAGATGAATATACTTACAATGCCAAACATAATTTTTCTGCATTACGATAATAACAATGAGTTTGTTTGTTTTTGATGTCAAAAAAAATCTTTAAGCAAAATATAGATTTTGTGAGATTCACCAATAAACTTTTTGGAGTTCAGTCACATATTTGTTATAGCCTCAAAGCTAACAGACATTGTCTAAAAGCCCTAAAACTTTAATGGGGTCAAAAAAACTATTTTTTTATTATTATTTTGAAGCACAAATGGTTTTCGGTGACAGAGAGTGTCAATACAGTACAATGTACAATCTGTGCTGCTGTATCAGACTTAACACTGAAGGCCTCAGAGGTGAGTAATGGCAATTTGTGACTAATGATGAAGCAAACTGGTCACTTCCTGTTTGCTACGTAATGGGACAGATGGGTGACAATGACAAATCCCATTCTACGGATCCAAACAAACACATTCACACAAAGCTAAAGGTGTTCCTCTCTACTTTCAGTCTAAGAACAGTGAGACTGGGTGTAGTTTTCAGTCACACTGTTTCTTCACACATTAGCAAGATGTCCCTGATGAACTGGAAAAACAGCAAGAGAAGGGAACGAGGTGTTTTTCTGTTTTTTTTTTTGTTTTTTTTTGCAACATGAATGTGCTGACTGCTGACTGGTTTGTGACGTCAAATATAGCACCTCCATTTATGTGTGAGGCTGGTTCGTGCGTTGAATGCAAAAAACTCACAGATACATTTCCTGTCCACCATATTTATCTGTGATGAGCCTGACTGCGTTTGGTGAACATGACATGCCGTGTTTGTGAAAAATAACCCTCTCTAGGATCCAGTGACAATACAGACGCCATCCTTTAAAGGACAAAATAGATAGTCAAAATGAAAAATCTTTTGCTATTCAAACTCAAAAACTTCTTCATGTTTGTTTTTGAAAAACATTGATGCCAGTGTTGCTGGTTTTAAACAAAAATTGGGATTTTGTGACTGTAACCATGACCTTGATACTCGGCCATCAGTTACATGACAACAAAATGGTTTCCTGTTGTTAGACCAAACTGACTGTGGTTTTGTAGTTTTTGTTTTTAAATATTAATATATTAATATATTAATAAGAAATACTAATAAAAGATATACTAAACTATTTTATCTACAAAGCATTTTTGCCTGTTATTAAGAATTTTTTTCCTTTATTGCAATCTCCCAACAGTTACACCACATAGTCATTTTAACATTTTAACTCAAAAATGTAAAACGTACATACATGATCAGGCATAACATTATGATGATATTATATTATGAATACATAATATTGTGTTGGTCCCCATTTTGCTGCCAAAACAGCCCTGACCCGTCGAGGCATGGACTCCACTAGACCCCTGAAGGTGTGCTGTGGTATCTGACACCAAGATGTTAGCAGCAGATCTTTTAAGTCCTGTAAGTTGCGAGGTGGGGCCTCCATGGATCAGACTTGTTTGTTCAACACATCTCAGAGATGCTCGATTGGATTGAGATCTGGGGAATTTGGAGGCCAAGTCAACACCTCAAACTCGTTGTTGTGCTCCTCAAACCATTCCTGAACCATTTTTGCTTTGTGGGAGGGTGCATTATCCTGCTGAAAGAGGCCACAGCCAACTGGGAATACCATTTGTATATTTAGTATTTTGTTATTTTTTCAAGCACCGTTTTACCAATTGGCAGCGGCTATTTAACGTGATGATACACGGGGCAACTTTTTTGAACAGTGTTGCTGAGCGATGTTGCTTGGGCATTGAGAATGGGCAACACATTTCTATCTGGATACTTTAGATCGGTCATGGGCCCTGTGTCTCACCTGGTTGCCCGTTGATGGCAAAATCGCTCAAAAAGTTGCCCCCGTGTATCATCACCTTAAGTGTAAATAGTAGTTAGATGCTACTTATACTCATAAATAGTGGCAGTAACTATTTGCACCTCAGTGTTGTTGTAAATTAAACGGTATGCAGTAATAACACAGAGAGTAAATTATTATATGTATTAAAATGATTAAATGGATGCTGCCTTTATTTGGGACAATAAAGCCACCCCTACACCAGCCCCTAACCCTAATCGATAAACACTGCAAAAAATGCTCTTCTTACTTAGTTTTTTTTTTCTTGTTTCCAGTCCAAATATCTAAAAATTCTTAAATCAAGAAGCTTTTACTAGATAAGTAAAATGACATTTTTTGCAGTGAACACTTTATTATTGAGCACACGTTAGACACTTTATTTCCACTTTTCAAAAATGTTCTTCATTTTTATTGAAAATAAATGCCGTTCCGATCTGATATGTGATGTGAAAAGGGAGTAGAGCGAACTCTGGTCGATTTGCGTCAAAACTTCCTGCCATGCGCCTTACAATCCAGCGTCTTCCATAATTTTGTCTGGCCCAACCAGACGTCAGTGGGCGGAGTTAGTGTAAATAGCCTCTGCCAACAAGGTGGGCTATTTAGTATAAATACACTCCATTACCAATTTAGCATGATTTCAACCCTTTTTGTAGCTCAACTGCTAGCCGATGCGGTTACCAATAGCAAGGTCATGGGTCTGATTCCCAGAGAACACATAAACTGATCAAATATATGCCTTGAATGCACTGTATAGAAAGCAGCAAGGATTGGATGTAAGATTAATGTTTTGTAATCACAAATACTTTTTAATGTCTTATTATAGCCAGTCGGTTTTGGCTATTATGACGATGAATGAATGATAGATACATGAAGGATCAGAAAATGTTTGATGTGGAACTCAGTGTTGAATCATTACAGTCCAACAGGATACAGACTCATTGAGCTCATCTCCCACCACATGCTGTGCCATGATACTGTCAACACGCACTCACACACATCTGAGATGCTTCAGGGAATCAGTGTGAGCTTTCCATCTACTACACCAATCAGAGGAAAAGGTTCCCAGGTGGCATTTAAAGGAATAGGCATTTAAAATGAGTCTGCTATCATTTACACTACTAAAGGGTTTTCACAGCAATGCCATAGAACGGGGTGGGCACTTCCGGTCCTAAAGGGCCACTGTCCTGCAGAGTTTAGCTCCAACCCTGATCAAACTCACCTGCCTGTAGCCTTCTAGTTATCTTGAAGACATTGATTAGCTGGTTCAGGTGTGTTTGATTAGGGTTGGAGCCAGTGGCCCTCCAGGACTGGAAGTGCCCACCCCTGCCATAGAAGAACCATTTTTGGTTCCCCAAAGACCCCATTAAAGAACTGATTAATCTAAAGAACCTTTTTCCACTATAAAGAACCTTTTGTGCAATGGAAAGTTTCAATGGAACGACAGATGCCAATGAAGAACCTTTATTTTTAAGACTGTACTAACAAATGACTTTACTATGTTAATAGTGATGTTAAATGATGTCCAGTGTAACATGGGTTACAGAAAACATCTGCATAAAATGCAATGTGAGCAGGTTTTTATTTTGCATAAATCATGCACATTTCTGTGGAAATAACTGTTTTGCTTTGTCTCATTTTACTCATTTCCCTCTCAATTCAGCCAACAGGAAGTGCAAATTGAGTCACAAAAATGGTTCTACTATGGAATTGCTGCAAAAACCTCCCATTTATTCTAAAAATGCAAATGAAAAGACCTTTTAGAAAGAAAAAATTTGCACCAACTTCACAGGAAGTGACAATTTTGTTCTCATGAACATATGGGATGGAAACAGTTCTTTATTGGCAAATGTTTTATGTGATATTCCAATTTTGCTAAATTCATTCCAGTTAAATTCATAACTTTGGAGGGAAACATAGCTGGGTGCCTTCTTTGCAGATTTTATATCACGTCTGCAGAAATTCCCTTAAATGCATGAAAGTTTCACCAATCATTCGGGTCTATAGCGACCCGGATCTATATCGAACACGGATGGATCTCTACCTGTCATCATAATATAAAACTCTCCTGATATTAGAGTAACAATTACAGAAGAATAAAATAAAGCATATTTTGTACCTTTTGGAGCTTGGAAGGGTTCAGTTTGAGCAGATGTTTGAGCAGAGCTCATTTCCCAGTACATTCAGCATCTGCCTCATATTCATCATCTCAAACATATTCTCAAAACTATCATTTTCAACATCTTCACAATCAATATTTTGATCTCTAACAGCTTCTTCACCAGATCCACCATCAAGTGACAGTGACAGTAATATTTGATTGCGTTCAGTTGCTCTGCAGTAAATCACTGAGTCATTTCAAGTTTTGCTGATGATTCTTCCTATTCTTTTGTTTTCTGCCTGCGGTAACTATGAGTGAAACGTCACTTCATCATTGTGTATCAGAAAAAATATACTTACACTGTTACACACCTCGGGTCGTTAGCGATGATGAATGGGAAAACAGGCATTCTTTTATTTTTTGTTCTTCTTGTTATAATGTTTATAATGAATTGATTGAGGAATACTAAGAAGGTTGATGTCTAACATTAAACATTTAATGAGGAAGAGGGTAGTAAATGACGTCCCGGGTCACTAAAAACCTGAGGTATACGCATTTAAGGGTTAACATCAAACTCCACTGAAATCAATTGTCAAGTCTCAAGTAGACAGGAACACTTCGGAGCATTATGAATATGAACTGACTAGCTTTACTAGCCCAACTTTGACAGCAAAGCAGCTCACTAGGTTTTGGATCAGCGCTTATGTGTGTGTGTTTGTGTGTTGTCCTTTAATGCCTTCGTAATTGCTGTCGTCAAATCAGTTCTCTTGTTGTCATTACACACACTTCAATTTCCACTTCCATTTCACGGTAATCTTCTAGAAAGCGGGTTTGTGTATTTGTGTGTGTAGTATGTCTTTGTGAATCATTCTTGTTGCGTATATATATTTGTTTATGTATCTGGGGGAAGAAAAAAACTGAACTGGAAATTGATGTTTTTCTAGTTTTAACTAGACTATTGGTCCAAGTACGTCAGCATCTCACTCATTTCGACCACTAACTGTCCCACACTGCATCTCTTTCTCTCTCTCTCTCTCTCTCTCTCTCTCTCCCTCTCTCAAACACACACATCACACTTTATGAAATGACACAATGCTGCTATGGGGTGTGCGTCATCATTTTTGAAAATTCACACGTCCACAACACACGTAACTGTTTGATCGGCAAGCGGGACCGTGAAAATAGAGCACCTTTCATTGATGTTTAACCATACTGTGTGAGAATGTGTGTGTGTGTTTGATTCTCCATTATTCACCACACATCCAGGCACTGATGCTTTTAAAGCATTTTACCTGGAGAATACAGGCAGTGTGAAATACGCTGGGCTTTGTTCCAATAGGCTCTGCATTTTAAGGCATCATTGGTGCTCTCGACACAACGACTGTTCCAAAAAGTAGGCAGTGAAATTATGTAAGATACCCTGTTTTGGCCAGTATTCTAAAGCAGCTTTGCATCAACATTGAGACAGCGATCCCAGAATGAAATACGACATACTCTGAAAAATTGGCGGATGACGCAAGAGAAATGTTGATTAAAAATGTAGTTGATAAAGTACTTGGATAGTTGACAAATAACATCAAAATCAAGATTTTAGATTAAAACACACACACACGTATATATATGGGAAACTATGTATTTTAGACAGGGCTGTTATTGTTAACTAAAAATAAAAATATTAGAAATAATTTAAATAAAGCTGAAATAAAAGAAAACATAAATATTAGAACATAATATTAAACATAATTAAACATAAATAGAAGGTTGTGTTGGCAACTAACCGAAATGAAATAAGTTCTAGATGAAGATAACTAAAATTACTAAAACTGGAATAAAAAAAATTAAGCTAAACAGAAATATATTTTTAGAAAACCTAATAAAAATGACAAAAGCACATAACAAACTTACTAACATTTTAAACTAAAACGTCAAACTAAAAACAAATTCAAAATATTAATAAAATACTATAGTATAAAAATAATACTAAACTAACACTGATTTTAAATACTGTAACTTTTTTCCACAATTTTTAATCAGCTTTTAGCTTTGCAGTTTGTTAAAATAGCACTGCGGTGTGACAATTAATTATTATGAATAAATACTTTTTTTTACAAATATATAAATGTATTAATAAAAAAATATTAATATTATATACAATTATATACAAAATTATAAATTACGTAATTATGTTATGTATAAAAAAATGTACTAAAAAATCTGATTTCATATTTATAAAATACAACACAAAAAATAAATATGAGCAATAACTACTAAGACCTCACACATTTTTGACAGTTTTCCGTCTTTACTCATTATTATTTGAATCACTTATGTATCATCAGCACCCTATATGACATATAGACGTTGACCTGATGTAGAGTGTTCCATTTCAATGTTCCATATTCCATTTCCGTTACAGTGCTGCCTTAGAAGACAGCTGCTTATGTAGGTAGTAGACAGCAAGTCAGCTCAGAGAGCAGAGTCACTCATGCAGTACAATATGTTCGGATACACAAATACTGGATGGGAGGAGAAACTTAGATGACGCCACTGTGTGAACGGACCCACACACAATGGGTCAGAGTCCTTTGTAGCTCATGTAACAACAATGGACAGACGTCAAAATGAATCAATTCGGCGCCCTTCTAAACATGTCAGTCTGCTGTTTGTCAGCAACATAAATGGAGTTCCTAACATTTCAGAGAAACATATTAACCTTTTTGCCACTTTTATGAACAGTGAGCCTGATATGAATTCATATTGTGAACAGAATGCCAGGGCACATGTGCTAACTAAGCTAAACACTGCTTTTTTCTGAAGTAATTTTTGTTTATCTCTTTGATTTGGTCTCTTTCTTTCATATTCATTATGCAGCTTGCTTGTGTGTGTGTGTGTGTGTGTGTGCATGTTTATGTGATTTATGAGGACACAAATTTGTATAATGACATGGGTATTATACCGGTAATACAACGTAAACATTTCCTGTGTCCTCATAATAAAAATAGCTTTAAAAACATACTAAACAATGTTTTATTAAAAATGTAAAAATGCAGAATGTTTTCTGTGATGGGTAGGTTTAGGGGTAGGGGTAGTGTAGGGGGATAGAATGTACAGTTTGTACAGTATAAAAACCATTACGCCTATGGAATGTGCTCATAATGATAGGTGCACCAACATGTGTGTGTGTGTGTGCTGTTTCGTCAATGTGTGCTGTCAGGCAACTGACAGGCAGATTATTCACCGCAACGCCTGTGTGTGGAGGTAGTGAGGGTTTTTTGTGAGTGTGTTTGTACGTGTGTGATTATTTGTGTGTGTGTGTGTGTGTGTGTGTTTGTACGTGTTCTCGGTGGGTAGCGGGGCGATGGGCAGGATGCTGCTGCATAAACAGTGGGCTCTAGAGCCAAGCCGTCTCTCTTGCGTTTCCTTCCCTGGCTGGGTGGTGTTGCCGGGGGACTCAGGGTGTGAAAGGGCCCCTGGCTGTTAAGAGTCACTATGATCCTATGATCATGTGCCCTCATAATCTTTAATAAAAATAGCTTCCCCTCCATCTTCCAGCATCTCTTCTCTTCTCTGATGATGTTTTTACTGGCGTGAGGGCGGGGCAACCTGTCACTCACATGAGATCCACCAATAGCAAACCACAACCATCCAATCAATTCCCCATGGACAAAATTAAGCCCCGCCCTACATTTGTTCTTGTTCGAAAAGTCGCTTCACTCGTCTGGGTTAAAAACAACCCAAGTTGGGTTGAAAATGGACAAACCCAGCAATTGGGTTGTTTTAAGCAAACATTTAACCCAACCGCTGGGTTAAAACAACCCATTCACTGGGTTGTGTCCATTTTCAACCCAACTTGGGTTGTTTTTAACCCAGCATTTTTTAGAGTGTATTGCTGTATACAAAAATGAGTTGGGCATGTACTAAGTATGTGAATAATACCTTAAATTGTGCTGCTCTTTTGACCAACCAATACACAATCACTACCCAGAACACCCTAACATCCACTTTAGCTGCATTTCCACCGCAGGAACTTTCCCCAGGAACTAGGGACTATGGGGTGGTACTCTGTGTGTTTCGACCGCAGGGCTCAGGGTCTAAATGAAGAAAAAAAATTTCACCCTCAGAAAGTCCCTGCTCGCGAGGTAGTACTTTTTCAAAGTACAGGAACTTTCAGGGGTGGGACTTGGGCACTGAACATGCTGATTGGTTTAGTTCACGCAGCATTTTGATTAGTTGATGCCACACAGCATTTTATTTCAACCACCATTTTTAAAAGTCTGTTGTGGTGCGTGCAGTAAGAGTCGTTTGCTATTCAAATCAACAATGAATTTTAAAAAATATGACCGATAGGCCGACGGCGATGTTCAGGCTTTATTAAGCTTATGCGGAGAACGAAATCCAGAGGGAACTGGAAAGTCGCGTGCAGTCCTACTACACCGGACTAATCTTCACGGTACTTTAGACTGCGATGGAAACGCAGACAGCAACAGGTCTGGGATGAACAAACATTCCAGTAACATTAATAGAACGTTCATTTAAAGTTATCTGGTCTTTACAGATGTTCTCAAATCGTTGGCACAAAAACATTATCTATACATTGTTCATGGAACATTTTGTCTGAAGCGTTTTAGTTGGGCGCTCGTCTAACATTTTTTAAATGTTACTACTTGTTTCAGAATGTACAAAGAAAATGTTTAAAAGTAACGTTTCCATAATGTTTGCAAAATGATGGAATACAATTTTGAATAACCAAGAAAGATGTTTTTCAAAATGAATTTGTTTTCCAGAGATTTTCTTACAGTAGGTAGTCAACCCAGTCACGTGACACTCGTTCACGAAATCATCACCAGGTGGCGCAAAGGAACGGTTTGCAACATTGCTTAGTAAGTCCGTAATTGTGACGTTTTTACTTGTAAATGATAAAATGATGAAATAAATGATAAATAATGTATAATAAATAAATAATAACAGTAATATATTATTATAACATTTAATCTTGGCTAATTATTTATCATATAAGTGCATAATGTTCCAGCTATTTGATATATTCCAGCTACTGTTATAGTGAAATATTACAGTGACGGCAGTGCATGAAGTGTGCTTACATTTTATTGTACAGTACTAGCCAGTATTTTCAAAGTCCCTTTAAGACAAGTCATTTCACTCGGCGGCCATCTTTGAAACGCCTCTCGCACATGCAAGTGTAGCTTCTATCTCTTTGAATGGGTGTTCGCCAAGCTTACGATTAAATTTCATTTTTGAAATCACCAATGAAATCTGGTTTCTAAAGAAATGTGGTTTCTAAATGCTTGAATCATGACAAAAAAACCTGCATTTTTCAGCCTGGACAAAGCTAATGCGCATGTGCAGTCCTAAGCATGCATCTCAGAACACTGCCTGTTTCTATAGCAACTGAAGCTTCTAATGGCAGCTGCAGTGACTCGATGACTTTACTAATCAATGATTGGCTCTTTCATTTAGAAGGCGGTGTTTATTCGCCATATTGGGCGTTGGCCTTTCTCCCATTCAGTAATCGGTAATCGGAGTGCATCGTCTTCCTATATATAAAGTTTGTTATTTTAGATTATTACACAAGGTGTGCATTATGCCATAAAATAAATAAAACAACAGAAAATTATTTTTAGGTTGGTGATATAACAGATATAACATGAGAACAGTGATATAACCTAGTTTTCTGATTTATTTACTTTGTCAATTTTGACCAAATTACATGTGTACATAAAGTAGGTTATCTGAACGCTAGCATGAAATCTGATGTCAATTAGTCTACAACTACAGGATTATGAACATGTGCTAACATGTCACAGCTTTGTCACAGAAACAGACAGCTGAGTAAAAGCTTTCCACATCACACACACACACACTTTGAACAACAGATGAGAAGATTAGCCGGTGCCTGTGGTTCATTAGTAATGTGCCACTCACAGACACACCTCAACCCCACCCTGCACACCCAATGGAGTGGAATGGGGGTTTTACGCCACGCTGGTTTCATTCTCACTCTTAATGGAAAGTGTGGGTGGACTCCCCGTTTGTAATCACACAGTAGCTATTTTTTGTGACATGACACAAAATGTGTGACATGACCAGTAGAATGTCATGTACGGTTAAAAAAGATCTTTGTTTTTGTTGAGTCCTCGAGGTATGGGATGGGCTAGCGTTGTTTACATGCCCTGAGGATGTGCATTGTTTCTGATGCCTGGTCTCGCAAAGCAGCCCTTCGTTGCCAGTCTAGATCTGCTGAGAGCTGTTCCCATTTCCTGTCTAACAGGAAGAGCCAACCCCCCTGGTCTTTGTCACTCAGAGAGACAGGAAGAGGAAACAGCCCACAGGAAATGGCTCCCCCACTTGCTCCGAATCATCCCACTGTAAGCTACATGAACTTACATGCACAAACCGTCCTCATTCAGTTGCCTTGCGGTGAAATACACTGTGAAAGTGAAGTGTACAGAGGTTCTGGAAATACTTTTGTTGATGTAACACAATGTAATCAGGATGATTTAGTCATATTAATGAATTCGTTTGGCTTGAATGAAAGCAATTAATTTATGTCGATGTAGCAACATTATTGACATCTGAAACAAAGTTCTTCCAAAATGTTGTAACATCAAGGACAATAACCTATAACAGGAAATAACACAAATGTTGTCTTAGCATATGAATGGTGAAAATGTGTGTGTGTGTATATACTGTATATATATATATATATATATATATATATATATATATATATATATATATATACACACACAAACACACTTTAATAAAAATAATGACAATTATATAATTCAATATACCTCTGTTTAATTTTATGTAATTTTACATATATATACACTGATCAGGCATAACATTATGACAGGTGAAGTCATGGCACCTGTTAGTGGGTGGGATATATTAGGCAGCAAGTGAACATTTTGTCCTCAAAGTTGATGTGTTGGAAGCAGGAAAAATGGGCAAGCGTAAGGATTTGAGCGAGTTAACAAGGGCCAAATTGTGATGGCTAGACGACTGGGTCAGAGCATCTCCAAAACTGCAGCTCTTGTGGGGTGTTCCCAGTCTGCAGTGGTCAGTATCTAACAAAAGTGGCCCAAGGAAGGAACAGTGGTGAACCGGCGACAGGGTCATGGGCGGCCAAGGCTCATTGATGCACGTGGGGAGCGAAGGCTGGCCCGTGTGGTCCGATCAAACATACGAGCTACTGTAGCTCAAATTGCTCAAGAAGTTAATGCTGGTTCTGATAGAAAGGTGTCAGAATACACAGTGTATCACAGTTTGTTGCGTATGGGGCTGCATAGCAAACACAATCACACTTTAAGAAAAAATAATGACAATTATATAATTAAATATACTCATTGTCAGACATTTGTGTGCACGACTACGGAGAATTCAACACAAACAGATTATTAACAATAATGCTCAGAACACACAGGTAATCACAGGGGTAACCAAATTAGAAACACAACCACATCAATATAAACCACACCGAACAATGAACAGAAAGAACTTAAGGTTTAAATACACAGGGATAATTAACAGAACAAAAAACAGGTGCATAGCTCAATCAGAAACCACAGAGACAAAAAGTGACAAGGAAAAAAGTGACAGGGAACAGTGAAAATGAAACCAAAACACAATGAAAACTAAACATAACTGACACCTATTCTGTTTATTATACACTCACTGGCCACTTTATTATGTACACCTTGCTAATACCAGGTTGGACCCCCTTTTGCCTTCATAATCAGAACTACCTTCATTCTTTGTGGCACAGATTCAACAAGCAGCTGGAAACATTCCTCAGAGATTTTGGTCCATATTGACATGATAGCATCACGCAGTTGCTGAAGATTTGTTGGCTGCACATCCATGATGTGAATCTCCCGTTCCACCACATCTAAAAGGTGCTCGGTTGGATTAAGATCTGGTGCCGTATTCACAAAATATTTTACCTTACCACTAAGATTTAGCCAAATAGCAGTAAAAGTTTGTAGGTAAGAGTTTTATCTTAAAACCTATTCAGAAAGCTGCTGAGACCAACCTTTACTATGGAATAGAGAAAAGTCTTAGGCTAAGAGAAAGGGCGGGGTTGACCTCGTTTCTATGGATGATTTGATCATTGATTGGCTGATAGGGGATCGGTCTCTGTCAGTGATTTAATCATAGAAATATTGTAGTGAGGTATCATGTTGACATATTCAAATAAAGACAGGAAGCGAAGTGGGAGAGAGAAAATGGGGACGGGATCGGGAAAAGTCCACGAGCCGGAACTCAAAGGCTATCGGCGCAGATTATGGGACATTATTTTCAACTTGACAGCAATGTTTAATTCTCCATCATTAAATGCATATTGCCTATTCATAAATGAACCTTTTTTGTGTGTCATCACAGATTAAAATCTATAAACCAAAATATGTATTGCATTTATGAAGAAAAGGCTTACCACCTGAGGCTCTATTGCCTATTGCCTCAATGGTGTACAGTGTCTTTGGGCGGATTGCTGAGGCGGATTGCCGGATATTTATACAGCCATTTTAGGATTGTTTGTGATTTGGAGACTTAGGAGTCCTCTTAACTACCCCTAAATTTTCACAGATTTAGGAGCTGGTTTTAGTGCTAAAAGGCTTTGTAAAGTACTCTTAGGGCAAAAATTTTAAAGTCCTAAAATGAGGACTGACACGGCCATTATTTTTAAGATTTTCAAGCTCCAAGATAATAGCTACTTTTAGCCTGAAGATGTTTTGTGAATATGGCCCCTGGTGACTGTGGAGGCCATTTGAGGATAGTGAACTCATTGTCATGTTCAAGAAACCAGTTTGAGATGATTTAAGCTTTTGTGTCCTGTTGGAAGTAGCTATCTGAGGATACACTGTGATCATAAAGAGATGGACATAATCAGAAGCAGTAGTCTGGCGTTTAAATGATGCTCAATTGGTACAAAGAGGCCCAAAGTGTGCCAAAAAAATGTCCCTCACACCATTACACCACCAGCAGCCTGAATCGTTGATACAAGGCAGGATGGATCCATGCTTTCATGTTGTTTACGCCAAATTCTGACCCTGCCATCTGAATGTCTCAGCAGAAATCATGACTCATCAGATCAGGCAACGTTTTTCTAATCTTCTATTGTCCAATTTTGGTGAGCCCATGGAAATTCTAGCCTCTGTTTGCTGTTCTCAGCTGACAGGATTGTCACCGGTGTGTCTTCTGCTGCTGTAGCTCATCTGCTTCAAGGTTGGACATGTTGTGCGTTCAGAGATGCTCTTCTGCAGACCTCGGTTATAACGAGTGCTTAAATGAGTTACTGTTGCATTTCTATCAGCTGGAACCAGTCTGGTCATTCTCCTCTGACCTCTGGCATCAACCAGGCATTTTCGTCCACAGAACTGCCGCTCACTGGATATTTTCTCTTTGAGAGATGGTTGCGCGCGAAAATTCCAGTAGACCGGCAGTTTCTGAAATACTCCGACCAGCTCGCCTGGCATCAACAACCATACCACGTTCAAAGTCACTTAAATCACGTTTCTTCCCCATTCTGATGCTCATTGTGAACTTCAGCAGATCGTCTTGACCATGTCTACATGCCTAAATGCATTGAGTTGCTACCATGTAATTGGCTGATTAGATATTTGCATTAGTAACGATACAGTAGTCGCCAAAAGTGATTTTGTAAGCATATTGTGTATTTTGCTTGGAGTTAGTTGTTTTATTTTTGATAACGCAATGAAACATTTCAAATTGTGCAGACATAATTTTAGGCCAAGCTGCCATACACTCAAAAAATAACTCATTGGACAAACTAAATTTAAGGGCAGGATTTCCATCCAATAAATATGTGTAGCCCCAATTCAACAAATTCATGCAATTAAATCTAATTGAGTTGGTCCAACTCAATTTGATCAAATACAGTTTAAATGAAATTGATATATTTATAAAATTATTTTTTTTATGCTTGTCAAACTTAAATTAAAACATTTCATTGGAAAATCAACTATAAGCACGATGTATATAATGAAAAAAATATGAAAAGACTGGTCACTCCTGCCATTAGCATCACTTAGTGCCCATAGCCTAAACACAGGTGCCACTCTTTTACATAATGGTAACCACAAAATTCATAAACATTATAGAAACTCCTCTAAATGTCACATGTTCAGTCTGTTTTGCTTGTGTGTCACATGTTCCTTTGTTCCAGTTTCCCGCCACTCGTCTGTCTCCATGGTCACCGTCATTATGAGTTCATCTGTGTCAGCTGTGTGTATTCATCTCGTTTGTGTTGCCTATTTAAGTTCTCTTGTTTTCTTCAGTCTTTGTCTGGTGTATAGAGTGTGTTGCTATCCTGCCTGTATGATTCACCTGAGTATCCTTGTTCATTAAACTGTTGTGTGAGAATTGTATTTACCGGTCTTTACCTTCCTGCCTGCACACACTGTGACAGAAGACTGGACCCAAGAAGTGTTTAACGCAACGTGTGTTATAGTGCGTATTTTTTGGGCCTTGATTTCTTTTTTTTCTTCAGTTTTTTTTTTCCCATCATAGACAATCCTGTTTTTTTGTTAATTTGCCTTGAGCAAGGAAAGCGCTCTCTGTAGAGGAACATTTGGAAGATTTAGTATTTTTAGCCAACCTGTCAAGCTTCACGGATAACGGCCTCTGTTCATTTCTGTATACTGGCCTGAATGCCGCCACCAAGGAGCAGTTGTCTGGGGAAGGTCCTCGGAAGAGCTTCATGGACTTTGTGGAGTTGGTGCTGGCATGTTGTGGATCGCTGCTCAACATCGGACCCGTCGACGAAGACGCCAACCCCACTCACAATCCAGGCCGCGACGAGTGTCCAGTGAGGGCTCGTGATGGGCTGGAGACTCCGCCTCCTGTCTCCAGTCCAGAGTGGACTCCGCCTCCTGTCCTCCCACCCAGCCTCCCATCTCCACTGCTGCCCGTCAGCCCCTCTGCTCACCCACAACCCACCACTGGATGTGTGGGCTTGCCGTGGGTCTGCCAGTCTCCAGCTCCATCGCGGTCCATGGATTCCCGGTCTCCGCCTCCAACCTCCGTGACCAGGACTCTGCCTCGGCCCGTCGAGCCATTAGCTCCGCCTTGGCTCCTATCTCCCTTGTCTCCACCGTGCCCCCTCAGTCCACCAGTTCTTCCGGGCTCCCTCGTCTCGTCGGTTCCGCCTTGGTAGTTCGTCGACCCACCCTCGCCTCGGGACTACACTCTGGCTTCGCCTCGTCCCTCTGGCTCCGTTGGGCTCCTCACTCCCTACATCTCCACCTTGGTCCTCTGTCGCTCCGGCTCCACCGCGGCTTTTGGGATCCCCACCTGCGTCTTGGTCGCCAGAGCCTGCGGCATCACCATGTCCCCCCGGATCCTCAGTGTCACCCTGGCTCGTCGGCATTCCGGCGACACCCGGGTCACCTGTTCCACCTCCATCAGTTGGCGCCATGGAGTAGTCAGCCCTTCCAGCACCAGGGCTCCTCCCTCTATCGGCTCCACTACCCTCTATCGTCTACCCTCCACCTCCTCGTCCTCCACCTGAGCCCACTCCCTCCGCAGTTGGTCCATTTACGGCGCAAGGCTGTGCCTTCCGGGGAGGGGTGTAATGTCACTTGTTCAGTCTGTTTTGCTTGTCACATGTTCCAGTTTCCCGCCACTCGTCTGTCTCCATGGTCACCGTCATTAAGTTCATCTGTCAGCTGTGTGTATTCATCTTGTTTGTGTTGCCTATTTAAGTTCTCTTGTTTTCTTCAGTCTTTGTCCTGTCCCGTCAATTGTATAGAGTGTTGCTATCCTGCCTGGACTACTCACCTCAGTATCCTTGTTCATTAAACCTTCGTTTGAGAATTGCATTTACCGGTCTTCGCCTTCCTGTCTGCACACACTGTGACACTAAATGTCCAACATAACTGAACATTAAACACTAACATTTTTGCCTTTACTGAAAAAAACACTTTAATCCCTAAATTTACTCTCCTAATGCAGTTCCTTGCAAAGCATGCTGGGAACTACAGGTTAAAAGAGGCAAATAAATCTTTTTTTTGAGGGTACAAAGAAATTCTGAACACATGCAAGCACAGTGGTATCTTGTACAGAAATTAAAATGACATCACAACAGAAGAATAACCCCAATATTTGTAGAGTATTGTTCTGAAACTTATACAGATTACGTAACAAGAGTTCAGGACACCCACTGACTGCATGTTGTAATGTTACTGTAATTTTTATACTGTCATACAGGATTCTTGTTTTTAAAGGGAAGTAACACAGGTGCAGTGTCACCACAATCTGACCTGATAAACTCACATGGGCACACATCTGTGACTGACGCACCACCCATACCCCTCCCCCACCCCCCCACCCCAAACCATCTGCCCACACATGCTTTCACAGCCCTCAGCTGCCGGAAGCCATTTTTGGACTGTGAGAGAGGGTGTTAGTGGTTAGTTTTGATATCCACATCCCTATTTTGATCCTGAAAGTGATACTGAGGCAGAAACGAAGTAGTTTCTGTGTCATTGTGTGTGAGACCCGAGACTGTCGTTGAAACTCCTTAAACCAATTGCCAAAAATGGATCATCAACATTTATTCTCGACATTTAAAAATAAGGAAGTGTTATTAAAATGACAGGAATTCACAGATATCCCTTATCAAGATCTACAGTAGTGTCAGTTACTGTTACTACACTAGTGGAAATGTCATACACTGTAAAAAAAAAAAGTTTGTTTCATCTTAAAAAAGTAAGTGTTTGTTCTGCCTTAAAATTTTAAGTTTAGTCAACTCAAATATTCAAGTTGACTAAACTTAAAATTTGAAGGCAGCATGAACACTTACTTTCCTAAAGGAACACTCCTAGAGTTAAACAGTTGAGTTTTACAGTTTTCGAATCCATTCAACCTATCTCCGGGTCTGGCGGTAGAACTTTTAGCATAGCTTAGCATAGATCATTGAATCTGATTAGACTGTTAGCATCTCGCTCAAAAATGACCAAAGACTTTCGATATTTTTCCTATTTAAAACTTGACTCTTCTGTAGATACATCGTGTACTAAGTTGCGATTTTCTAGACCGATATGGCTAGGAACTATACTCTCATTCCTGCGTAATAATCCAGGAACTTTGCTGCCGTACCATGTGTGCAGTGGCGCAATGATATTACGCAGCGCCTGAAAATAGGCTAACTTCTGTCAACATAACCAACGTGACAACCTGCTTGCACAGGGAGCGTGCTGGGGACTATTTTTAGGTGCTGACCATTTTTTTTCGTCGTTAAACTAGCAAAAGTGGATTCGGACACGTGATTTCAACAGATTATGTCCAAATGACGTTGTATGATTTTAGTCATTAGATGCAGTCAAGAAAATCATGACCACCTTTATTTGATAAAATTCACCATTTTAGCAAAAATCATTGAGCCATTCAAGATGTTTACAATGGTTTATCACAAATACTAGTTAGAGTATGGTTACTACAAACAAATTATGATAAATTATTGTAAAGATTTATATGTATTCAGACATGTTTGGTATTATTACAACTTCCCCTTGGTTCTTGGCATTTTTGAGATTTAAATATCTCAAGCGTTATCGCCAGCATCCTTTGTTTCAGAGAAACAGGCTGTGGATGTGTTTTTCTAAGTGTGTGTGTGTGTGTGTGTGTGCACGCGTGTTTGTACATTCACATGAGTCATCGGCATGGTACTTCCAGAAAAATTATTCAAACGCTGTGAAAACAGTGTGGTCAAACACACCATGGTATATATTGTAAATATAGATTTTCTATGAATGTGCGTGTGTTTGTGTATACGACAGGCCTATCAGGTCTCAAACACCCAGCTTCATTGTTCCAGCGGTGCCGTTACTCATATAGCTTGTGTGACTCAGGTTTGGTATTTACTTTTAAGTGGTTGACTCATTGTAATCATACTTGCATACTTTTAATAAGATGGCGGATTTTAGCACTTCACCAGCAGTCCTCCCACTCGACCGGTCTGTCTGCACCGAGACTGTTCAGCTGGCATTTTCAGACAGTGCTGTCCTGCGATATTAATTAGCACCAAAACAATAATATGGTTATATAATTGATACACAACTTGAGCACCACAACCTGCACTAAAAATGCTATTTTAAGTGAGTCCTTATGACTTACGAACTTCATTTTTTAAAGGAAGAGTTCAGTCAAAGTTAAAATTGAAGTCATTGTTTACTCACCCTCATGTTGTTTTAAACCTGATTTTCTTTCTTTTGAACACACAAATACAGTTATTTAACAGAATGTCCCGGCTGCTCTTGTCCATGCAATGTGAATGGGACTGTTTGATGAGTTTAAGTAATGTAAAAACACACAGTACTATGCTGCCATGACTTATTGATCACATTATTTCTTACAGTAAAGGATTAAAAAAAGGACCATATAAATCTGATAATAGATCACTTTAATGTAGACACATGCATTTTCTGTAAAGCTGCTTTGAACTGCTTTGATATGTATTGTGAAAAGCACTATACAAATACATGTGAATTGAATTGAAGGATTAGTTCACTTCAAAATGAAAATTTCCTGATATTTTACTCACCCCCATCTCATCCAATATGTTCATGTCTTTCTTTCTTCAGTCAAAAAGTTTTTTGAGAAAAACATACCAGGATTTTTCTCCCCTTCATAGACTTCCATGGCAACCAAAATGTTGAAGGTCCAAGTCAATGCAGCTTCAAAGCGCTTCGAAGGGCTTCAGAGGCTCTGCGCCATCCTAGACGAGGAATAGGGTCTTATCTAGCGAAACCATCTGTCATTTTCAAAAAAAAAATTTAAATGAATATACTTGCTCTGCAACGTGCCATGGATTGCACAATCACGTCGGAAAGGTCACGGTAGACGTAGGCGGAAGTACCGCCCCAAGCGAACGTGCGAGGGCTAATACAAATGCCCTTTCCAGAGCTGTATATATATATATATATATATATATATATATATATATATATATATACACATACACTATATTGCCAAAAGTTTTGGGACGTCTGCCTTTACATGTACATGAACTTTAATGACATCCCATTCTCAATCCGTAGGGTTTAATATGGAGTTGCCCCACCCTTTGCAGCTATAACAGCTTCAACTCTTCTGGGAAGGCTTCCTACAAGATTTAGGAGCACATTTGTGAGGTCAGGCACTGATGTTGGACGAGAAGGCCTGACTCGCAGTCTCTGCTCTAATTCATCCCAAAGGTGTTCTATTGTGTTGAGGTCTGGACTCTGTGCAGGCCAGTCAAGTTCCTCCACACCAAACTCACTCATCCATGTCTTTATGGACCTTGCTTTGTGCACTGGTGCCCTATTGATATATATGATAATACATACATATAATATTTTAAATATTTTAAATATATTTTAAATACATATATATATAATATTTTAAATTATATATATATATATATATATATATATATATATATATATATATATATATATATATATATATATATATATATATATACATATATATAATATTTTAAAGCAAGAATAAACTGTAAGAAAAAAATCAGTAGAAAAACAGATAATGTCCTAGCAGAAAATTACCAGTACATTTCTGTTAAGCTTACAGACATACCCTTCAACCCTAAAACGCAACACAACACAGTGAGTAATTCAAAACCGTGCCTTATTCATACAGACTTTTCTCAGAGTGTACAAAAATGAACCCACTCCAGTTATTCAATATTCTTCCCTAATGGTTTGAAATTACCACACACACACTTATTAATGTTTTTCTCCCTGACACATTTGAGCGTGTACAGTTTGTCAAAGCCACCAAACTCGTCTTGAAGAATGTCATCGTTACCCAGACACACATTCAGACACACTCGCACATAAACACACATGTGCCCACGCGTTTATCAGACAGTGAGTCATAGCAAGGACATGTAGCGACTGCAGACGAGCAACCATCCTTTTCTCTTTATCTCATGGCCTCTAACTGGCTCACGAGGAGTGGGTAACGGTCAATGCGCGTTGTGTTTAGGTAAAGCTGCGTGTTTAAATCGAAGAGTGTGTTTGTGTGTGTGGAGAGCTCTGTCTGGTCTAATGAAGGCACTAGGTTAAGATATTTTTAGATTCTGCTTCAGAGGAGGGGAGAAAACCTCCAGCTAAGAGATGTCACTCGTCTGCTGCCTTTGCCTTTCTCCCTCCATCCCTCCTTCCCTCCCAAAGGGATCTGAGATCAAGAATTTAGAAAAATGAGTCATTCACTTCATATCGTTCTCCAGTGTATATAGGGATGTGGGATGCCAACTGCAAATATGAAGCATACAATCCATATCAGGCTTTCTAAAAATACACAGAAACTTGCATACAGGAATGTTCTAGGTTCAAAAGAAGTTCAAAACACTGTCGTCTGCACCTGTGGCATCTTGTCCCTCGGCATGTCAAAATAAATAAAAATCATGGTTGTGGTAATGTGCTTACAATAAAAGTATTTTGGGAAAGGCATGCTTTAAAATATTCAATCTTTAATACAACAATGTGTGGTTATTTAATAAAGTTGTCTAAATCAAGTGTTGGAACTACTTTTCCAGGACGGATGGACATTTGGTGATTCATATCAATAGAATTCAGCAAGCTATTGCCCAAGCTAAGCTACAAACTACACTATAAAAATGAGCTAAGATAAGCTGAAAACTAGCATAAGAAGCTTAGTGGTGGGACTACTTTTCTGGGAGGATGAATGTTTGGTTATTCAGTACATAACAACGGTATTGGGCAAGCTATTCAGAAAATCAAGCTAGCTAAGCTACAAACTACACTATAAAATTTAGCTAAGATGAGCTGAAAGCTTTAGCAAAAGTAGCTGTTTACACTACAAGCTACTAGCCTACATCGTCCATTTAGTGGTGGAACTACTTTTCTGGGAGGATGAATGTTTGGTTATTCAGTACATAACAACGGTAGGCCTATTGGGCAAACTATTTAGATCATTTAGCTAGCTAAGCTACACTACACTATAAAAATGAGCTAAGATGAGCTGAAAGGTACCCTTTAGCAAAAGTAGCTGTTTACACTACAAGCTACATCATTCTCTTAATGGTAGGACTTTTCTGGGCAGATGAATGTTTATATAGTTATTCATTACATAACAAAAGTATTTGTCAAGCTATTCAGATCATTTAGCTAACTTAGCTACAAACTATGCTATAAAAATGAGTTAAGATATGATGAAAGTTACCCTTTAGCAAAAGTAGCCAGTTACACTACAAGCTACATCCTTTTAGTGGTGGGACTACTTTTCTGGGTGGTTATTCAGAAAACGATCTTGGTTATTCAGTACATAATAACAGTATTGGGCAAACTATCAGATTAGCTAGCTAAGATACTAAATAAAAAGTATCTTAGGGTACGTTTACACAGCGTTTTTCCTTCGCGTTTTTTACGTACAGACGACAACGTTGTCAAAACGAGCCCCATTCACACAGATGCGTGACTTTGTAAAGAATCACTACGCGCCTGAACACGTAATACGCATGTGCATGACGTGACCGTTTTCACAAATTCACATTTTGTAGTTTTCACAGAGCCCCCAAGACATCATTATTGTGTAAATTAACGCCCAAAACTCAAAATTGTTTTCTGTTTTTAGTTGAAAGTGTACATGGCCCCTTAGATAAGCTGAAAATTACCCTTTAGCAAAGTATTTAGTTCCAGTTCAAGCTATGTAGCAAAAGTAGCTTGCTACATAGAAGCAACTTCATAATTTTTTCATATATGATATAGAAGGCATGTTGATGGAATGCCTATTTGGTAGACAACATCTTCAGAAGAGGCATAAAAAACATTACAATATTGAGGTAAAACACATCCTCAACAATGCTAATGCTAAAACACTAATGTTGCCTCACTACTGTGAAATAACTAAACTAATGGCTAATACTAATAGCTTCACTATTTTTAGTGATGCTACTGTCCATTACTAACATGCAAACAGTACTTTACCATTTCTGGTATCATTTTGCACATTGTAACATTGTTTTCTGGCTTTAAATGAGTTTTTTCATGAGTTGAAAAGTGGATATAACTTTGCTTGTAAACATTTGTATCCTCATAGTCTCATGCTAATATAATGTAGAACTTTGTTGGTATATTGTATTTCAAAAGTCATCTGAGTGCAGTGTTGTGCCCCATCGACTTTCATTGTACATACATTAGCCTACTGTAAGCACGACTTTTACAAACTGAAACGATGAAATAGTTTTCTGTGGTAGCCTAAATGAAAACATGACACAGATGCTGTCAATAAAGCTTAGCTTGCATTGAATCCGAAACATTCCTTCAAGAAGCGTCATTCCCCGAGCAAACATTTCAAGAAGGATTGTAAATGGTTGTCATAATAAGGGTCTTCCAAGGAAAGTAGGAGGGCCGTTCAGCCCTGGCCTGCAGCAATCTCCCGCGATATGGGGTGAGATCCAAATTCCCCCTCTCTCTCTCTCATTTTCCCTTTTTCCTTCTTTCTCTTCCCCCTCCCTTATGAGTGAGTCTGTGTGGGAGTCAGAAAGCCAAATCCACTCAGCTAGAATTAAAGGCAGTGACCTGCAGAGACAGACAAGGAGGAAACAAAAGACTGGATCAACTTCACCTGTGCCAGAATCATCAAAATCCTCTAGTTTTCTATTGCAACTGCAGGTAGTAAAATAACAGTTTAATGAAGAAATTAAATCAAAATTGACATGAGCATTTATTATAAATGATTTATCCGTGCACATTATAATTTTTTTAAATTCTTGTGCCCTCATAATCTTTAATCAAAATAACTTCGCCTCCATCTTGCAGCTCATCTCTCCTCTTTACTGATGATGCGTTTACTGGCATGAGGGCGGGGCAACCTGTCACTCACATGAGATCGACCAATAGCAAACCACAACCATCAAATCTATTCCCATGGACAAAATTAAGCCCCGCCCTACATTTGTTCTTGTTCCAGAAGCCATTTCTCTCAGATTTATGTCACAATAGGGAAGAAAAGATCGCAATTTTCACTTCATTAATCAGATGCTTGATTAAATAAGTGAAATTCAACAGTGAATGATCAAGAATGATTCTGTTTTAATTAGCATTAGCAATGCTGGCTTTCTAGTCAAGTGAATGTAAACGGGACAAGAAGTGTCTGAGGTCATTATGTCTGTAATGAGAAAAGCTGTCATCAAATTTAAACTGGACAATAAGTTCATACCAGGTAGAACAATAGCGTGTTTGTTTACATCTAGAGTTTGCTCAGGGAATCCCCTGGAACCCTCGAAACTTTCCAGCTGAATGTCTTTGACGCTGTGTCATCATCTGCATTTAGATGGTTGTCGCACATGCTCATACATTTACAATAAGGTATGAGAATGTGCTTCCGTAAACAAAAGAGTGCATTCAAATGCAGAAACAGCAATAAGGAACAATTCCAAGGTGTCGTTTTAAATCTCGTAACACTTTTTGAATGTATTTTAACCATAGACTGTAAAAAAAGATTTTAACGTACATTTCTTTCAACTCAAAGCATATCATTTAAAATACACAAATATGAAGAACAACTGAATCCAATAGAGTTTGATGTTAGCATGTTAATAAGCAAATAATCCAATCCGGTTGTTAAGTCTGACGAATGTATATGTGTTAAGTGTTATATGTGAAGCACCATGAGAGCCTAAACTAAATACCCCATGGGGATAAATAAAGCTCTAAAATAAACTAAATCACCAGTGTTGGGGGTAACGCATTACAAGTAACTTACATAATCAGACTTTGTTTTCACATCTATTGCCATGTTCAGAGAAATCGTGAGTAAGTGCAGAGACGTTGTGTGTGTTGTTTGAACATGATGGTTATTGTAGTTTGACTAAATATGAGCAGGCATTTACTCATCTCAATTGCAAAAAAATTGTTCAGTATTACGCAAAATTAATAAAAACAGTGAAATGCAATCTCAGAATATTATAAAACCTGCAATAATTAAATTACACAAATATACTTTATGTATTTAATCTCACTTTATTAACCAATGTCTTTGCTGCTGACCTTTGATGAATCCACTTCAATCATACTAATAAGCAAAAATTACTTTAGATAAACATCACAGTGTTTAATAAAAAAAAAAAAAAAGAGAATTGAATTTGCAAAGTGAATTTGCTTTTCTTTCAGCCTGAGGCCTATTCATTTCACTTTTGGTGTGAAAGGGCCTTTACATTAGCCAAAAATATAACTTTTTTGTTGTTATTAAAAATCAAACAAGCAAGCCCAGACCAGGTGAGAAAAAGTAACGCAAAAGTAATGTAATGCATTACTTTTCTTAAAAAGAGTTACTTTTTTAGGGAGTAACGCAATACTGCAATGCATTACTTTTAAAAGTAACTTTCCTCAACACTGCGCATCACAGTTTCCATGTCTTTACAATTTAGATTGTATTCTCACTTGAAAAAAGTAGCGATTTGGACCCAGAAACAGTATTTGTAATATCACGACTTAACAGGCGAATACTGAGAAGTATAAAAATATATAGCATGCACAAATATTGAATACATTTTGTAAGAAATAGTTTTTTTTTTTTTTTTAATTAAACTAATTTTATGATTTCTTTTTGGTACTGAATTAAATATATTTATTGTATATTTCTATCTCATGACCAATTCGTACATATTTGTACGAGGTAGCTAATTCGTATGAATTCCTATGACCTCACTCGTATGAATTCATACGATTTGTTTTAGGGGCGGGGTTTGGGGTAGGTCATTCGTACGAAATCATACGAATTGACCAACTCGTCAAATACGTACGAATTGTTGTGAGAATGGGTTGTATATTTACGTTCAGTATTTCTCTTGACTTGTCCACCATCCTGAGGAACAATTCCTACTGTAAATCTTTCTAAGCTGTGAGTAAAAAGTATGATAGCTTTGATTTATTGATCAGATCAAAATTTACATGATTGTCATCTGAAAATCTTTCAAACATGATTGAGCTGGTTTTGAGTAGCAATTTGGTGGGTTTTGTTGGCAACCTGGCAACCTTGCTCTCAACAGTTTAGGTATATTTAGGTAATTCAAATAAGATGCATCACACCAGGTTTGATGTCAATGATATCAACTGTCATTGGTTTAACATGTCTTAATATGCCATTTGAACTGCATTCATAACACACAAGGATAGGAAATAAATATTTAAGTTAAAATGTAAAAAAATTATTTTGTGCAATATGTTTACTTCAAAATGGTCGTTAAAATCATTCTGCTCACATTACATGAGTGAAGCTCAGTGTATCCATGAAATAAATAATGTCATACCGGTTTGGAACAACATGCAGAGTAAATGAAAGAATTTTCATTTAGGTTATGTGAACTATTATTTTCATTGCCACATAACAAGACACAGTTCTCCATTGTTGACGCTGACTTGACCCACTGTGTCATACACTCACAACGTGATCTGATTATATGTAATTCTCTGGCCATTAAGCTCTGCTGGCTGCCTCATTTTTCATTCTTAACCCGTTACTTATGGTTATCTGCTTGTGCATGTAAAAATAACCAACTGGAGCTCTCATTCTGACTTATACGATCCAGCTCTTTGGACTTAATGAAGAAATATTTGTTTGAGTCTGTAAAGAGTCTTGCGACTGCATCTGAGGTGGAGGTTGAGTTTGTGCCACTTACTCATCTTGACGTTGATCCATTTACAGCTGTCAGTCAGTCACTTTCCACCCTCCCTCACTCAGACACACAGAGATCCTGAGAGAAAGACTTTAGCTCTGATTTCAATCGATTCCAATAGAGTTTGATGTTAGCATGTTGCTAAGCAAACATCATGATACTTTCTGAACTAAAGTAGCTATACTTTTCTATATAAATATAATTATATTTGTATGTAATTATATTTATTTTGACTCCTCTGCCATCATTCTAAATGTGCAGTCACATTTACCATTGCTGAAATCCAGTCATTTCGATAGCAATCTGTGCAATCTTGAGTTTTGTGTACGGACATTTTACTCATATTCAAGCACCAACAGACAACATAACCGAAAGATATCTGCTCTCTGTTGCAGAAATTTCAACAAAATTTCACTAATGTGAAACTTGCGATTCAAATGGAACCTTAAAGGAATAGTTCACCCAAAAATCAAGTGACTTTTTGAAAAAACTGCTGTTGACTTGTCCGCCATCTTGAACCAATTTTCCATTCTCTGTGAATGACGTAGTACATGGTGCTTCAAAATGATGCAAGGTATCTTTGAATGTTGTTGCGAAACTTTTACAAAATCCTTTGCATCAGGATGTTACCTAAAAATTCTGTCTACCCAGCCAACAAAAATATGCTCTAAGAACGTTTTGATAACATTCACATTAAACATTGAAAACTTTATTTCTGAATTTCTCTGAGCGCTCAAAACATCTAGTTTTTTAAATGTTTAATTTTTTTCTTCTTGGTTATACGAATGTTAATGTAACATTACATTTTATCGTTTTGCAATCATTTTGGGAATGCTACTTTTAAAACATTCTGAAACATTTTAGTTGGACATTCATCTAACATTTTTTAAATGTTACCACTTATGTATATGAACAATAAATAACGTTTTTGTGTCAACTGTTTGAGAACATTATTAAAGACCAGATAATTTTGAACAAACTTACTTATAGTTGTTCTATAAACATTACTGGAAGAATGTTTGTTCATGCAGGGTGGGGCTGAGAGCCGTGGGAATGGAGTGAGGACGGTGGCGCTAGTGTTAATGAACGTCACCTGCGCGCCACACCAGCCTTGAGTCTCACGGAGGAGCTCCGGAAGGATAAAAGTGTGCTGTGAGTGATGACAGTGCAAGACGAGAGAGTACCCACCTCCTTCTTCCCTGAGCCTTGAAAGCCTTGCTTTCAAGGCTCAGGGAAGAAGGAGGTACCGAAACCCGGGAGGAAGGAGGAACACGCTGTCAAAGAGTCTTTGCTGGTGTGGGAATCCTGCGGTGTCATCGAGATGAGCAGAGTCTGCCGCCATGTACGTCTGAGGCGGTGGGCTGGCATGACTTGCCAGGGGGATCGACAAACTCACTGCCATCCACCTGGGTTGTGGAGGGGCAGCTTCTGCCCAAGAGGGAGTGGAGTCGCCGCCACCATTTGCTAAGGCCAGAGCCTGCTGCTATCAGCCATGATGGGGAGGAGCAGGAAACGGGGGACTCTCTCGGTGGCTGCCCGGAGCTGGAGGAGCCATCGCCATCCACCAGGCATCAGAGGAGTTAGAGGACCGTCCACTGAAGGGTATTCAGCGCCACCACCAGGCATTGCGGAAGAGTTCACCTAGCTAGTGGAGGACCGGATGGCAGTGCGTTTTGGGAACCGGACCAAGAATTGTTTTCCTCTCTGTCACTCCTCATCGTTCCGTCTCATTTTCTCTTCCCTCATCTGTCTCACGGAGGAGCTCCGGAGGGATAAAAGGAAGAGTGACGAAAGTGCAAGACCGAGAGAGTACCCACCTTCTTCTTCCCTGAGCCTTGAATGTTGCTACATTAGCGCTGAAACCCGGGAGGAAGGAGAAACATCAAAGAGTCCTCGTAGCTGTGGGAAATCTGTGGAACCATCGAACTGAGCAGAGTCTGCCACCATGGGCGCTCGAGATGGTGGGCTGGAGTGACTTGCTGGGGGAACAAACAAACTCGCTGCTGTCCGCCTGGGTTGTGGAGGGGCGGCTGCTGTCCAGGAGGGAGTAGAGGAGGCACCACCGTTTGCTGAGGCTGGAGAGGCCCGAGACTCTCCCCTCTTTCGTCTCTGTCACTCTTCATCCTTCCGTCTCCTCTTCATCTCCGCCATGGGAATGAAGCAAGGCTGGTGCCACGAGTGTTAATGAGCGTCACACCGGTCTCGAGACTCACTGAGTGTCCAAAGTGTGAAACAAGAGTACCAGGCCTGGAGATTGATGTTTGCGCAGCAGTCGTCCATGAGGGGCTGTCGCTTTACTTTCATTTTGTTGTTTGTTTATTTTTGGATTAAAGTTTTATGTGGATTATACGCCGGTTCCCACCTACTTCTTCCCTGAGCCTTTGAACGTTGCTACAATAACTTTGAGAGAACCTTGCCAGAACATTAGCCAAAGTTCTGAGAAGATTCCCTGTTAGCTGAGTAGCTAGGTTTTAAAACTGTCCACCTGAATCCATGTGAGAAGACACAGCTTTCAAAGTCTGGCTGTAAACTGAATATTTCCCACATATGATGTGACAGAAAATAGACACACGCTGAGGCGCAGACCGCGATGTGGTTTCTCGTTCAATCAGACAGCGTCTGCGAGCACCTGGGGTCTGCTATTTTTACTGCTCCTGACTACAGCCACTTTGTTCTTCTGAATAGAGAAGGCGAGGTACATTTATATCTCTCTCTCTCTCTATTTCCATGCCCTGTAGCATTGTGACATTAGAATGATCAGTAATACAGTCAGAGGGGTGTGTTGTGTGACTCAGGCCTGTGTGTGTGTGTGTGTTCGCGCTTTAGGAATGAGCCCTACTTTAAGAAACACAAGTGAACGTATTTGTTTGGCAGTGAACATTGTCCCATAAATTAAATGGCTTCAGTTTGACCTGACACAATGTGCGAAATTTTAAACATATGAGCCATTAAAGCAAGCAGCCGTTTTAGTCGAAATGTATAACGTGGTGTTCCTGGAACTTGTTCAAGCTGCAGGAACGTTTCCATGTTCCGAAAGTCTTTTAATGCCCCTACTTTTTCATCTCCCACTATTCTTGAGTGTCTGTTTTTGATCAGCTAAGATGATTTACTGCGTGTGTCATAATGTGACCCACTATATTACCGGCACACAGCTGTGAGTCTAGGAATTCTTATGTTTAACACCGTCATCGCCATCATCGCCATCATCATCAGCGTGGGGGCAGGGCTTACCAGGTGCCCTCAGTGCACATATATTAGATTAGTGTGAAGGCTCTTTATGTATGAGTGTGTGTGCGCTGGTACATCATTGACAGTATATATTAAGAAATGCGTCGGTCAGCAAGGAATTTCTGTCAGGACGCCAGGAAGCACCTGCATCTGAGTCTAGAGCAAAAAGCTCATGTTGGTTCCATTGTGATTTTTTTTATCCTACAACGTACATACATCAGGAAGGCATTTTATACACGCACACTCATGCTGTGGATAGAATAGAGAAAAAAAAAAGAGAATGACTCACACAGGGAGAAGAAAATCAATGTACAGGAATGTTGTATCAGGGCCTTCTAAAATGAGACAGACCCTTACATGGTACAATAACTTGCCATGGTATTTTAAAATACCACAATATTTGAATCGTAATTATGACATAGAAATTCATCATTTTGGCTTTTTATCTCATAATTTCGACCTTTTATCTCATAATTATGACTTAATATGTTGTATCTTCAATTTTATCTCATATTTCTGACATTTTATGTAATGACATAAAAAGTAAAAATTTAAACGTTAGTATATCATCATTTCTACTTTCTTTTTTTAAAATCTAATATAACTTAGAATTTCATAACAATGTCTCATAATTTTGACTTTTTATGTCATCATTTATCATTTTTATTCTCATAATTATGACTTAGTATTTCATCATTTGGACTTTTAATGTCATAATTAAGATTTACAAAAGCATGATTTTTTCTTATGTGGTGGATATGGGCTTCCATAGTTTTGTTATTATTAACTGAAACTATTAAAAATATGAATTATTATGTTTTCGTTACTTAGAATAAAGCTGAAATAAAATGTAAATATTAAAGGACAAACTTAAATGAAATTTTGAAATGTTGCTTTGGCAACTAACTGAAAAAAAATGTAAGTACTAAAATGACTAAAACTGAAATACATGTAAATTAAAGCTGAATAGAAATATATTAAGAAAAATAAAACACAGGCAATCCTGTGACAGGTAATTTAGACTCATCCTCCTCATTTAAACACTCACTCATGTACACACACAGTTACATACAAAACACTCGTGATTTTCACCTCCCAGCCTGTATTTTGCCATTCATTTTCGAGTGTGAGGGAGAGCGGGTCGTGTGTTACCCCAACACACTGTGATGTCATCAACCGAGAGATTACACAGAGCCATATGGGTGACGGCCTGCCACAGTAATCCTCCAACTGCCTGCTCTTCCTGTCACACACAAACACACATACACACTCACTCTCCTCGCAGTGGGATGCATTCTGGGAAATGTTGGGCCCTCGTACCAGTGAAAACCATTACTCATAAGCTAATAAAACAATATTTTGATTATGTTGCGTAATCTGATGCAGTATACATGTACACAGTGAGTGAAAACAAAGGTCTGTTGTATATTTCCTTGGCTGCATGGTGACGAAGGTGAAGTATAATCGCATTAGTGGTTGTGGGATTATGAAGAACGGATATAGGGCAGGTGGATAGAGTGAAGCGGAAGTTTATTACGTGCAACTTGCCATTCACCAGAGCTGCCAAGAGAATGTTATTCACTGATTTAATGTCTGTTTTGATGCTTAATTTAGTATATATACACTAACTGGTAGAGATATAATATAAATGCAACCAATAAAGGCCCAAAAAGGATGATAACTATAAAGTTTTAATGAGTCCACCCCACAACTATAACGGTAATGACATAGAAGAATGATTGGAATAATTTTTTTCCAACCAGAATCCATTCTGCTTTAAAGAACTTGAGCATTTAACGTCCAAACTTCATTCACCCCAATGGAAAGCATATATAAGCCCCGTTTCCACCGAAATTACCCGGAACAATTTGTCCCAGGAACTTTTTTCCCAGGAACTTTTTTTCCCCCCAGACCCGCTGCTGTCTGCGTTTCCATCACGGTCTAAAGTAGCGTGAATATTAGTCCGGTGACGTAGGACTGCGCATGTCGACTTTACAGTTCCCACTGGATTTCGTCCTTTGCAAATAAATTGAATAAAGCCTGAACCTCGTCATCGGCCCATTGGTCGTATTTTTAAAACTCCATTGCTGATTTGAATAGCAATCAACTCTTACTGCAGCGCACCGCGTCCGCAACAGACTTAAAAATAGTGGTTGAAATAAAATGCTGTGTCGAGTCGACCAATTAAAATGCTGCATGAAGTCAACCAAACAGCATGTTCAGCGCCCAAGTCCCGCCCTCAAAAGTTCCTGAACTTTGAAAAAGTACTACTCGCAAGCAGGGCCGTTTTGAGGGGGAAATCTTTACCCGGAACTTAATTTAGACCCCGGTTCCTGGGGAAAGTTCCTGCGGTGGAAACGCGGCTTTACATTGTCTGAATTGTTCCCTGTCCCCTATATAGTGCACTATGTGCCATTCACAGAATTTAGCCGCAGCTTCAGTGTCTGTTTATAATGTAGGGGGCGATACGCTTCCGATTCTAGAGAGCATTTGATTGGACAGAAAATCTGATGATGTGAGGCTTCCATTTTGATTTCATGGGGACTTTAAGGGCAATTCACACCACAACGATAACAACTATAACCATAAAGTTTTATTAATCTTCTAATTCTATGAGAATAGGAAAGTCCACACCACAACTACGATAAAGACAGAAGAACGATGTCACTTGTGAATGTTAATTAACAATAAATAAACTTAGACAGCCAATCAGAATCCATCCTGCTTTAAAGAGCTTGAGTATTTAAAGCGACAGATATAATAAACAGAACGTTATCCTTATTAGCTAATATTTATAGTTAAAGCGACAATATGTAATTTTTTGACCACTAGAGGTCGCTTGTTCAAAACAAAGGTGTAGCTTGATAACACCATGATTTCGCGGAGCTTTTATTACGCTGCAAACGACCGCTTCCACTTCTTCTGCTCATGTGTATGTGGGGTAACGCAGCGCTGTTTTATTATAAATAAATAAGACTAACTGTGTTGAGGTATTTAATTCGTTTTCTGTCGATGAATGTATCCAAACAGTTGCTCACCTGTCTAATAAAACACATAATATATTAAAGCGTCTTTGGTGTTTCGGAAATCGAGGGTAACGATGTATGATGTAATTGATGGGCGATGCACAGCACGATCCCTGTTATTTTTTCGCTGGATTTAAACATTCTTGGAAACATCTGGGATAATGTAAGTACACAAGTCAACAAAACATATAAACATTGTTCTAGTGGTTTTTGGATATTTTGATCTAAAAATCTTACATATTGTGCCTTTAAAGTTGTCTTTATAGTTAGTTCTTGATGTGAATGGGCATTAAGCCCACATAGCCTACCTCTTTTAAATATTTTCAATGTTATTTAAAGGGAAATGGATTGGAATTACAAGAAAATGACACGACATGTGCAGTGCCGTGATGAACTGATGATTTAAATGTTCAGAATTTGCTTCTATCACACTTTCAACTGAGGGCGGGTTTAGTCAACAGAACGTAGGCGCGCTCTCGTGTCGGTGTGTCCATTTATGGTTCGTGACGTCAAGCGCCGGAGGTTCCATTCATATAAAACAGATCCTACGGAATCCCCTTGGAGGAAATGTAGACTCAGGCACAGTACGCAGGGTTTAGTAGGCAACCTACACCCCTGAAACATCCACATCCCAAATAAAAGCAGTCCTCCACATTTCACTTTATCGCTTCAACATGAAGGTCTCCAGCATAGACTGTCGTCGCCTGAGGAAGATCCTACGGAAGGAGTGTGGAAGTTGTCTCATTGTGGACTGTAGACCGTACTTCTCCTTCTCCAGCTCGAGTATCAGAGGCTCCGTCAATGTGAACTTGAATTCGGTGGTGGTCCGGAGGTCCCGCGGCGGTCCCGTACCTCTACAGTTCGTCATCCCGGACGAGGAAGCTTTGTTTCGGCTCCGGGAGGGCAGTATCTCCGCAGTCGTGGCTCTGGATGACCGCACACCTCATTTACAAAAACTGAAAAAAGACAGTATTGCTCAGATTGTCATTAATACTTTGTCGCACTTGGCGAGTAGCGCGAGCATCTGCTTCCTAAAAGGTGAGTGAAGAATGTTCGATTCGTTCGACTGTTTTATTTAAAGTTTTTCTCAAAAGAATGTGTTAAAATATTTTAAACTCTTGTTTAATTTGTATGTAGCCTATACATTTAGACTGATGATGTCGGGACAAAGCAAAACCAATTAATAAAAAAAAAAAAAAAACGTAATATATTTATTTTTTATAATTCTTAAATGCTCTGAATTGTACAGAAATAATTATACGGAATAGACATATATATATAATGTCTATTCTGTATAATTATTTCTGTACAATTCAGAGCATTTAAGAATATATAATTTTACTATATATATATATATATATACGTAATTCTTTATTTACTTATAGAATGTCAGGATTCTAAATTGATTAAACACTTTAATTTAAATTAGAAATTACATTTATATATATATATATATATATATATATATATATATATATATATAAATGTAATTGATATATATATATATATATATATATATATATATATATATATATATATATATATATATATATATATATAAATGTAATTTCTAATTTAAATTAAAGTGTTTAATCAATTTACCATTACATGGTGTTTATATGTTTTGTTGACAATTTACTGAATTACTCTGAATTCTACATAGAAATTACATTTATATATATATATATATATAGTAAAATTAGAATAAATAATAAGTTACATTTAAATTATACATTTTTATTACATTGGCCTATAACACTTATAATTTGACATTGACGTTTAACATTCATCGCTGTTGAATTAATAGTTTTATTTAATTTGATACAGCTGGTTTTCAAGAGATAAATTCTCGTTGTGCGTCAAAGGACGGATGAGTCAGAGAGGGAAGTATGAGAACCAACGCAGTAATATTTGTAGCTATACCATAGCATATTATTACTCCTTCCAGTGATTCAAATGTACATGGATTTTCAAATTGGCTTATTAAAGAATGTGCAGGAGATTTTAATGAATGAAAAAAGCTCATACACTCTCCCTTTGTTGGTGGGATTTGCTTTTTGCTTCTCACACTCTGATCAGCTTGAATTGTTACACGAGAAGCTCTTGATAAGGCGAACGACTCAACAGTCCTTGACAACTCATAATAATAACAGCGCATTTCTCATTGCAGGAGGTTACGAGAACTTCCATTCCCATTACCCTGAGCTTTGCACTGAAACCAAGTCTGTGGACCCGAGTGAAGACAAAAGCGAAAGAGGCGTCAGCAGTCACTGTGACAAATTGAGTTCTCACCACAAACCAGACTATGATCAGGTAAGAGAGAAGAAAGCATGCTGTTGTTTCCTCATTTTAACCCACTTCCATCGAAACCACTTCCCCTTAACTGTGGGAGTTTCTGCAACAACTCCCCCTCAAATCTGATTCGAAATACAGAGAACAGGCCAATGCTCTATAATATATAATACATAATATATATGCAAATGTGAGGCTATTATGGCTTGTTGACAACCATCCGTCTACACAAGAGTCAAGCGTTCAAAGACACCCAGCGGACATCTGAGGTCCTTTTATGTCTGACCTTTCAAACAGTGCCTGTACACCACCTGTTGGTCTTCACCAAACGTTTCAGTTCTGATATCTGTGTTATTGTCATTCTTCAGGGACGGCCGGTGGAGATCTTGCCTTTCCTGTACCTTGGCAGTGCCTATCACGCCTGTAGACAGGACTATCTCAGTGACCTCCGCATAACAGCGCTGCTGAACGTCTCACGTAGGGACTCTCGGCCCGCCAAAGGACAGTTTGACTACAAATGGATCCCGGTGGAGGACAGTCACACAGCGGACATCAGCTCACACTTCCAGGAAGCCATAGATTTTATTGGTAAATATTGTATATGTACTATTTTTATATAGAGAGTGAGAGTTTTAAATGCCACCATCTTTAATGTTATGTAAACATCACACGTATGGCTAAAACCATTTCCAGAACTCAGCTTAGACCTATAGATAGGCCAGCTAATTTCAGGTCATTTAAAAATAAGACTTCCTCTGCCTTACTAACACATCATTTCCATAATCCGACCTGACTGCACCTTTATTTACACCAAATACACGTTATCTACAAATCCTATGTTACTTGTGTTCTGGGAAATGAAATTAATAGCAACTCCAGCAGAAATAAATAAGATGAAACATTTAGATAAACAGAGATAAACTGACATTACTGTGAGTCACGGGTTTGACTATTTCAAGAGTCTTACGTACAGTATAATAGGTGTGGTCAGTGTGTCAGTGGATGAGTCGATGATTAGTGGTGTTAGGTGTGTGCTATATGAATGGACTGATATGTGTTATGTAGGTTGTGCACTGCTTCATTATCAATTAAATGTGTTTCCACAATGATTTGACAGTGTTTAAAGGCACAATATGTAAGATTTTTGGATTAAAATATCCAAAAACCACTAGATCAATGTTATATATTTTGTTGACTTGTGTACTTACACTATCCCAACTGTGTCCAAGAATGTTTAAATCGAGAGAAATAAGCTATTTTAACCAGGGCACGATAAGCTATTTTAACCATTTGGCAGAAAACTAATCATTGTTATATAGTACAGTTAGTCTTATTGTTTAAATCTCATTTTCTTGATTTACAGCGAGTACCATGTTTTACCATGCCTAATATTGATCTAGCTCACTGCAGTGTGAACAAGTGTCTTATAGCAGCCGCACAGAGTAGCATTATAACATTATTTTCAACACACTCAAATAATGTATCTATAATGATAAAACAGGGCTGCGTTACCCCACATACGCATGAGCAAAATATATGAAAAATTACATATTGTGGCTTTAAAGTTGGAATTTAAAGGAAGTTTCAAATGAAATGGCTTCTCGAACAAGAACAAATGTAGGGCGGGGCTTGATTTTGTCCATGGTAATTGACTGGATGGTTGTGGTTTGCTATTGGTGGATCTCATGTGAGTGACAGGTTGCCCTGCCCTCATGCCAGTAAACGCATCATCAGATCGATCAGAGAAGAGATGCTGCAAGATGGAGGGGAAGTTATTTTGATTAAAGATTATGAGGGCACATGAATTAAAAAAATAATGATGTAGATGGATAAATTTATAATAAATACTGCAATATTCCAATAAAAAAATGTATAAAAGAATAAAGGTGATTTATGGGTGATTCTCAGGAAAGCTGTCAAAACATGTCTAGGTTCACCATAATAATGTATAATATATTAAATGATATACTTAAATTGTACTTAAAATAGTAAAAATAATATAATTATATAATATTTATGCATAATGGTAATGATTGCTATACTGCCTTTCATTTATGGTGATTTGAATAAAAAATCATTGTATTACAACATTTTTTACTGTATTTCGTATAAGAATCATTTGTTTGACATTTCTTTTACATTTACCTGAATATAGACAATAATACGTAAGAGACCATGAGATCATTTGGTCTTTCGCAGGAAAGCGATAGCAGTGAAATGAAAGAATAATCCATCGAAAGCGTCGGCTAATGAGTGTGTGGTAATATTTAGGCACATTAGCGAGTGTGATAGTCATTATGACGCCCACAGCTCGGCCCTGCTCTGCTCCAGATGGGCTTCAGGCGTGATTCACACCAGCAGGTTTTGTTTCAAAGAGACCAGCAGTGAGAGATCTCAAATTAACATTTGAAGTCTCCCGGTGTGTGGTAGAGATAAATCTGGAATCTGTTTAGCTGTATTAAATTAGAAAGGAATACGCAATCTAAGCTTTCCATAATGGTGTGAGTGTGTGAATATATGGATTTATGAGTCAGAACCTTCCAGGTGGAAATTAAACTGATATGACATTATGATAAAAAAGGGGTCAGAGAGAAAATTAATTAGCCGAGCGGTAATGGACAGGGTATATCAGAAAATAACTGTGAAAAGATAACCAGATGATTATTTTACTCCTTCCAACTAACAACTCAAACAGAACATCCTTTTATGCATTTATATGCATTGTAATGGCATTAAAATATTTTCTCAAATATGCTCAAAGCCATTTATAGGTTGATTTTTTTTTTGTCTTTTTTGGCTGCGTCCAAAATCACATACTCTCGAGTAGGTACTTATTTTGACCGCTGAGCTGCTAAAAAAGTGTGTTTTATATAGTATGAGTGTAGTATGAATGTATTCTTGGAAGTACTACACCAGCCATGCTGTCAGTATTATGTGACCTATCAGCTTCAGTTGCGTCGCTTCACTGCCATTCACAAATCCGGGTGGCCTCATTGGATAGTAAAGTGTCCATCATATGCACACTTCAGAATCTCGCCGGAAGTAATAATTTTTGCCTAGAACTGTGAATTCAGACATACTTCTTTTGTCACATACTGTTTAGTATATAGTAGGGAAGTATGCGATTTCGGATGCAGCCAATGTGTTGTTTGTTTGAGTATTCTGACCAGCCCAGCATAGCAACACTGGCTCAACCAATGGTGTGAGTTTGGGGCATGGCTCAGTTGTATGAGTGGCAGATGAGGGGCTTGATTTGGGAAACTTGTTTGAAAACAGTAATTGCTATTCTGCAATTAGCTCTTCTGACTTTATAAGTAAAGTCTGACTTGAATCTTGACTTAAAAAAGATATTCCAAGAGCTTTTCTAATGAATTCATTTTCGTTTCTCTCCACAGAACGTGTGAAAGAAAAGGGAGGTAAAGTGCTGGTCCACTGCGAGGCTGGAATCTCTCGTTCTCCCACCATCTGCATGGCGTACATCATGAAAACCCAACGGTTGCAGCTGGAGCAGGCTTTTGAGGTTATCCGAAAGCGGCGTGCCATCATCTCGCCCAACTTTAGCTTCATGGGTCAACTACTGCAGTTCGAGTCGGAGGTGGTTTCTTCTACGCCTCCATCCGTCACTCCTGCCGCTCAGGAGACGCCCACCTTCTTTAGTGGTGACTTCACAATTGAAACCGAGAACTTCAAGTCCTCAGTTTTCACCTTCCCTACCTCCTTCCTGACACCAATGCCCATCCAACCATCGGTTCACCAGTTCAAACTGAGTCCAATAACTGCGCTGCCTTAAAATGGCTGCCGACTCACTGCAGTCTCAGTGTACTTGAAAAATAAAAGACGGGCGAACAGAACAAAGCAATGGACTATCACAGGGAATAAAAATGTTTCATATTTTTTAAAAATCATGGACAACAGTGTTAGCTTTTTGATTTTGTTTGCCTTAGAGAAAACCACTGCACAATGATTACACTGCAATACCTGCCTTAGCTTGATGATGTTCTGCCTATCAGCGCCTAGCTGGGCAAATTAAATTATTATTATTTTTAAACAGTTTCTTTTTTATGAATTGTGGATCTGTTAATAAACGTTTTTACAGTGTACATTTTGTTCATGGTGTCAAGTTTATTACCAGCAGGTTTGATTTACTCCCCTCTGTTTAACAGTTTTAAACACATTCTGCACATATTCCCCCCAAACCAGTGCAGAAAGTCAACAATAATTCATAAAAACACGCTTTTGTCATGAAAGGAACAGTATACCACCCCATGCCATTGTCATTATACTGACAGATATGGGCCTAAAATACCCTCAGGAAAAAAATATGAGCTTTAAGGAGCCACAGTAAAAAAGACACAACAGTGACCTCTGCTGTGATAAATACTGCAGTATAGACATATATTAGATTACTAAAATATACCTTTTAGTGGAACATAAGCCCCTTTTCACGCCACACGAAAAAGGCGTTACAATATTCCTCAACAAAAATAATTTGCAATTGTGACGCAATATTAAAATATAGAGCCCATTACTCACCCATTATTTGGAAAAAAGAGACTTATGTTGTGCTTCACACAAACCAAATCTTGAATCCAGACGAGAAGCAGTTTGGATTCTGTTCTGTGTATACTGGATATTAATGTAAATATAATGCAAATCTCATGAGGATCAGATCATTCTAAAATAATGATTGCCATTTTATAATTATATATTTTTTATATAAATACTCAGTAACCCAGGAAGAAAGGTGTGCTGCAGTTAGGTTATGAGGTTTAGTGTGAAAGAAAGATGTTGAATTAGTTCATATGACGTAAGTCAAAATTATGAGACAAGTCGTAATTATGACATTAAAAGTCATGTTTCATCTTATGAGATAAAAAGTTGTAATTAGGACATAAGTCATAATTATGACTACATCATAATTATAAGATTAAAAAGTAGAAATTGTGAATTATTTATCATAACCGTACATGCCCTAATTTTTTGTCATAATTTCTACTTTTTCATCATCTCGACGTAGTAGCCTATGTCATAATTATGACTTTGAATGTCATAATTTCGACTTTTTATGTCATTATTGTTATGGTATTGTATTGTGACAATGCGTCATAATTACAATTTACTAACGCATAAATTGTTTTATTATGTGGTGGAAATGGGCTTCCATACTTTTCTGTGAAATAAAGAAAATGAAAATAAAGGAAAATGTAGTAAAAAATTAAAAAAGGGAATACAAATAAGTGAAACACATGAACAATCATAGTTATATGGCTTATATATCAAGAGTTTATTCTAAAGCAGCTGTCTTGGCGCCCAATCGCTACCTCGATGGACTAAACTAACTTTACAAAATAGGGGTAGCGTTACAGTCGAAATAGATGTGAAACTAAAGTAAAGCAAGGAGTTCATTAAACAATCAACTATTATAAATATAATTAAGTTATCTTGAACATATGAAGCTCGTGCGATACATTTACTGTTCTTTAAAACATTTCTTTTAAATTGTACTTATAAGTCCCCCTAAAAATGCAAGTAGACTCGTCCGTTTGTCCCGCCTCTGTCGCCATTTTGATTGTTATGTCTGCTTCGTGAGGGGAGGGAAAATAAAATTTGATCGTACACAAGAGTAAATATCAGAGAAATTTATCCAGTGTGCAGATATATTTATCTACACTCAAGCCCTTCTTCTCTCTGAGGAGGAGGGTGTTTAATTTAGCTTTGTTCGGCTGGTTTCTGAGGAGAGTTTTGTGCATAAACCGCCATGTACATTAAACAGGTAAGTGACTGAAATGCGACTCACGCGTTGCGTGTGAAATGGATATATATGTTGAATCATGCTATTAAACTACTTATTTGACTTTTAAAAATGTAAATATGCACAAACATACAGTTTTTTTTTAAATTTTGAGATTGTTGGGTTGTAAGTTTTTGCCAGTGTATGGCCTTCAATGAAGTTAGCATTAGCTTTAGCATTAGCTGTCAAACCCTCCAAACATTGCAATAAAATATTTTATGCCATATTTATATTAAACATCTCATATTGAAATTAACATTTATTTGCTGCTGTTCATCATATGGGAGGAAACTGCTAGTAGAAAATGAATCTATTTCACATGTAAATACTTATACTTATGTAATTCATAATACATAAAGTGCTGTTGTTTGTACACAAACATATCTCTGAAAGTTTTAGATTACACTCTTATTTGAAAGCAGGTTTCAGCATATTTGGATGAAAAGCAGGTTGTACTCTAGTACGTTGTATTGCTATAACACTATGTTAATGTTACATTTAATATAATATTTTGTGAAATATGTCTTTCAGGTTATTATTCAGGGGTTTCGCAGCTACAGAGATCAGACTGTGGTTGACCCCTTCAGCTCCAAACACAATGTCATAGGTATGATTTTTATCAGTTTAATCATTTAAATTTGATATATATATATATATATATATATATATATATATATATATATATATATATATATAAAATATAAAATTTTTATTCATTTTTCACAGTTGGAAGAAATGGATCAGGAAAGAGTAACTTCTTTTATGGTAAGTAATTTTTTAAGTAATTTATAAGGGTGCTCCGATCAGTATTTTTGGGGCCGATTACTGATCACCACTGGAAACGAACAATCAAAACGAACAATGAAAAACAAAACATTTTTAGGAGCACAAGCAGAAAATTTTGGGGCACACCTTAAATCAACCTGCAACGCAGTTATTCACATTTCCCCCCATTCGGACTGCATTACTTACAAATGCCTTGGTAATTGACTTAACGTACAGAAATTACAATGTGCAGTTTTATTCTAAGTTCACAGGGCTCCAGACTAACATTTGAGGGCAGCAGCACTGGTGCCACTAAGTTCTACAGAAAGTATTTGGCAGCACTGGAGGGCTGGCTGTAAAGCACTGAGCTTGAGTTGTGTAGATAAAACTTTATTATCATATATAATGTCTTAATATTAATTAAAAAGCAAAACAAGTGAAAAAAAATAAATGTGTACTTGTAAGCGTTTGAGTATTTCTGTCACAATACCATAGTTACAGATAGTATTACTATATTAAATTCATTGTAAATGTTGCTGATTTATGGACTGAAAGTCTTTTATAACTTGTTCATTCATGGCTCAATGTTTCTCCTGGTTTCCATGTCAGTGCTGTTTGATCTGATGTCTGTAGTTTATAACAGATGTGCGGCGAATCTGAATGCTTCTCACCAGATTTCGCAGCGATCAAAGAATTTATATACAGACTTTGCAGCGATGTTATTAATTCTGTGGTGAATTCAATGGATTTCTTCACTGGATCTCCTAGCACTGTGTAGTAACCGTGCCGCGTGATCAAGATTGTCTGCGACTCACGAGTATTCGCGCTGACCTATTTTTGGTACGAACTGATAACGGTCCGTGAAGCACAAATGAGTAGCGCAGTTTTGTTCCGCTTTCATTTCGTTTGCCATTTGGTGCTGGACAACGTTGTGGTCGTGCCAGCGCGGCCTATATCAATATTTTGATCACCGCTGTAGAAAAAAAATCTGGAGTCTGGGGCCCTGCGATCACAGAAATAAATAATGCTATTTTTAAAATGGTTTAAAGATGAGAGAATCCTAGATTGGCATCTCTTTATTTATTGGCAAGCAACATGCACAGCATATTCCATTCCAGTCTTTATCAACAGTAAGTGTATTCTTCACTGTATAAATATAGATTAATCCTATTAAAGAGCAGTGAGTGATTTCTCGTTGTCTTTGGTTGTTTGATTCACATTAATCAAACAACAAAAGAGGGCAGCAGGAATATTAGGCTGCTGTCACTTTAAGACCGAACGCACAGATCCAATATACTGATACACATGCAACTATTTCCCAACTGTTCACTTGAGACATAACCGACGGTGTTTAAGCAAATTCTCACCAAGCTGGGCATTTTGACTTATTTCTGTATGTTTTTAATCGTTTAGGCATGAAACTGAAGCTCAAAGTTCACTTTGCTTGTCTGTGTTCCACTCCATCTTGGAGTGTGCGCACAGAAAGCCTCTTAGGGAACAGTATCACATTTGTAGCTTAATGCAGTTTAAATAACTCTTTTTATTATTGTGCGTGTCCTGCGGTTTAGCGACAGTAGACTGTATCTTATGACAATCACTGATCTAGCTGATTTGGAAGTTTTTTGCTATAGGGTTGCTGCTATTGCAATGTCTCTGTTTTCCGCAAAGACATTACAAATTTATTGTCCTTTTCAGACATCTGGTAGAACTGCCAGACCGGAGAATGTAATGAAGCAATTTAAGCTGCGCATAGAAAAAATGTCGGCCTTCATAGAGACCACCGATCAAACTATCTAAAGCTATTATCGGCCGATAACAATCGGCACCCGATCAATCAGAGCACCCATAGTAATTTAATGCATCAAAACTGTCAGTGCTGGTGAATAGTTTGTAATGAGCACTTTTCATTTCCCCCCCCCATCAGCCATACAGTTTGTGCTCAGTGATGAGTTCAGTCATCTTCGACCAGAGCAACGTCTGGCTCTGCTTCATGTGAGTAAAATTATATTTTGTTTCAGTCATTTAAAACATACCTTTGTGTGATAATTGATCAATTGTTTTACTTGAATACTATTTATTTTATGTAAAAAATATTGTCTCGTACATTTTTATTTTTAATTTATTACATTAAATAGTTTTCACTAACCATTCTAAACCATGTACTTTTGTGTATTTTTTAGGAAGGCACTGGCCCTCGAGTCATTTCAGCCTTTGTGGAAATTATATTCGACAACTCTGACAACAGGCTGCCGGTAAGAAATGTATCCTAAAGTCCCTGATATACTCACAGTGAAGTTCTTTTTCCTTCTTTGTTTAGTGGTAAAAAGAAGTTTGAAATACCTTTGCAGTGATATACTGTAGGGCTGCCACTAACGACTATTTTTATATCGATTAATCTATTGACTAATTTATCGATTAATTGGTTAATCTAAACAAATAATTTTCCACAAAATCAACAATTTTACTTAAAAACATTTAATTTAACTTGCAACTTTGGCATTCAGTAGTGTACCATAAAAAAAGTATAAATGTAACACTAAAAATGTAAAAAGGTACAAATTTGTAAACAAACAAACATAAAAAAAAAAAGAGAAAGTCAGCAAATACTTTTTATATAGAATCAATACAAAAACAAACTATCTGTGAAATAGTTGTGTTTGAGTCCCTCAATTGTCCTCAGTGTGAAAAGATGGATCTCAAAATCATACAGTCACTGCTGGAGAGGGTTCAAATATGCAAAATATGCTGGAAAACTGAAGAGTTTGCAGGACCTGGAGGATTTTTCTGAAGAACATTGGGCAGTTTAACTGATCAGGACAAACAAGGGACTCAAGAACAATCATCACAAAACACAAAAACAGCCGTGGGTCATCAGAGAACGACACACAGTATTAATAACCAATGGTTCATAAACTTTTGAATGGGGTAATTTTAATAAATTCAGCTATTTTTTTGTCTTGTGGACTATATGTAAACATTTTTATGTAAAATATCTTATTCAGGACAGCACTAAATACAAAAATAACATGCATTTTGTATGATCTCTCTTATTTAGTTAAAATTATTTCCATTTTCACAGATTCTGCAAGCGGTTCACATACTTTTTCTTGCAACTATATATATATATATACACTCACCTAAAGGATTATTAGGAACACCTGTTCAATTTCTCATGAATGCAATTATCTAATCAACCAATCACATGGCAGTTGCTTCAATGCATTTAGGGGTGTGGTCCTGGTCAAGACAATCTCCTGAACTCCAAACTGAATGTCAGAATGGGAAAGAAAGGTGATTTAAGCAATTTTGAGTGTGGCATGGTTGTTGGTGCCAGACGGGCCGGTCTGAGTATTTCACAATCTGCTCAGTTACTGGGATTTTCACGCACAACCATTTCTAGAGTTTACAAAGAATGGTGTGAAAAGGGAAAAACATCCAGTATGTGGCAGTCCTGAGGTCAGAGGAGAATGGGCCGACTGATTCAAGCTGATAGAAGAGCAACTTTGACTGAAATAACCACTCGTTACAACCGAGGTATGCAGCAAAGCATTTGTGAAGCCACAACACGCACAACCTTAAGGCGGATGGGCTACAGCAGCAGAAGACCCCACCGGGTACCACTCATCTCCACTACAAATAGGAAAAAGAGGCTACAATTTGCACAAGCTCACCAAAATTGGACAGTTGAAGACTGGAAAAATGTTGCCTGGTCTGATGAGTCTCGATTTCTGTTGAGACATTTAGATGGTAGAGTCAGATTTTGGCGTAAACAGAATGAGAACATGGATCCATCATGCCTTGTTACCACTGGTGGTGGTGGTGTAATGGTGTGGGGGATGTTTTCTTGGCACACTTTAGGCCCCTTAGTGCCAATTGGGCATTGTTTAAATGCCAAGGCCTACCTGAGCATTGTTTCTGACCATGTCCATCCCTTTATGACCACCATGTACCCATCCTCTGATGGCTACTTCCAGCAGGATAATGCACCATGTCACAAAGCTTGAATCATTTCAAATTGGGTTTTTTTTTTAACATGACAATGAGTTCACTGTACTAAAATGGCCCCCACAGTCACCAGATCTCAACCCAATAGAGCATCTTTGGGATGTGGTGGAACGGGAGCTTCGTGCCCTGGATGTGCGTCCCACAAATCTCCATCAACTGCAAGATGCTATCCTATCAATATGGGCCAACATTTCTAAAGAATGCTTTCAGCACCTTGTTGAATCAATGCCACATAGAATTAAGGCAGTTCTGAAGGCGAAAGGGGGTCAAACACAGTATTAGTATGGTGTTCCTAATAATCCTTTAGGTGAGTGTATATATATATATACACATGTATATGGGGCAAATTATATTTATATGCATTTTATGTAAGTAGTCTGCTGTACTGTTATAAAGATCTCATTAATTTGACATTTTTGGCCCTATAAATGACAACTGCACCAAATTGCTATTTTTGCTCAATTTTAGTTTTTTTCCCCGTCCATATTCTCACCATATCATACTATATGGGCCGTAAAAGCCTGGTGTGTCAAATATATGACAAAATGCATGCACACACATGCACAAAAAGAACTGTTCCGTTTCCAAAAAAAGTGACTTATTTATTTCAGTCTTTACATGGTTAACAAGTTGGTATTTTTATAATATAACAAAAAGAACCTTAAACATTACAGTAGCCTGTAAGTTACCACAGTAACTTACAGTGCAAAAGAACATAACTATAAAGTTCAAAAGTAAAGAGTCAGTGCACAATTTACTGTCTGAAAGGTAAAGTAGTAGCCTGTTGTGGTTATAAGTCTAACCCTGAAAGTAGCTAATTTACTGAATTTACATTTTCATTCAGCGCCTCCTTCACTCGTTCCGTCTTGCTCCTCGTCCATTTTTGGGTTGTTTACAGAGTGTGCGAGCCTCTTTTATTCTGCATACAGACACTGTTGATAATCTGAACCGACTGATGGTCAAACAATAATGTCACTCAGAGCGTGCACACTCGTGTGTACATGAGTGTGAGTGAGAGAGAGAGAGAGCATGCATGCGGGAGCGGGGTTGTGGTGGTTGACTGACTGACAGATGCATTGCCGAAGCAACAGCGCAAACAGGAGTTTATCGATTGATTCAAGTTCAACGCATGTAGTGTACTACGAAGTGGGCTTTCCTTTGGCTAAATATGTGTTGTGATGAAGTCACAGTATGCGTCTAGGCCCAAAATCTGTGGGAAATCTGCGGCAATTTAGAAAAATTGCAAGCTCCTGAGAATTTTGCGGCGTTTGCTTGATTTTGCGTTGAATTCTGCAATCGCGTAATCCTGGAGGGTCTGGAATATGTAAATATGTGATGTGCGCTTTGCTTTCAATAACAGAATAAATAAACAACAAAACCGACCGCAGTGAGAAAATAGCAGTTAAGAAAGCTGATCATAGCAACGTGGATATGTTTGTATGAGCTCTACAATTCGGTCATGTTTAGCAATGCAGCACTTTATACAATAGATTGCTTCAAAGCAAGCAGCTTTATAGAATTAAATGTGAGAAAACAGTGTCAGTATCTCTTTCAATTAGAATTAGAATTGCACCTTCAGTTTCTACTATAAAGCAGCTCTCTAGTGTATTCATGCTTTTACTCGTGGACGTCCATACTTCAACGGACTAGACAGAAGATATAAAGAAAGCGGCGTTTCAGAGCACGAATCAATGGTAGTTCAAAGGTGTTAACTAGCCAGAGCAAACTTTTCTGGAAAGTTTTCTTTTGCATACTGTTATGAACTCCAAACATACTTCATTTTGGCCTGATTTCATTTGAAATGATGTCACACTAGTTTGTTCTTTGATTTCGCTTGAAGTATATCATGGCCTTAAATGATAAGAAGTGCACTGAAGTAATGGAAGGTGAATAACATGTCCTCATTGCTCTCAGATTGATAAAGAGGAAGTGTCTCTGCGCCGTGTCATCGGAGCAAAGAAAGACCAGTACTTCTTGGACAAAAAGATGGTCACGTAAGTTTATTTCTCGTAGCACATCAGAGAAGCAGCAGACTGCTAATGATTAGAGCTGTAACTGAATGCATTGTGTTCTGTGCGTTTCAGTAAGAACGATGTGATGAACCTGTTGGAGAGTGCTGGTTTCTCCCGCAGTAACCCTTATTACATCGTCAAGCAGGGAAAAGTATGCTAGAGTTTTTACAGTTATTCATGATTTTTTTTAAAGCTTTTCACTTAAGATGCGCTGCATCAGTGTTTTCCAGCCCTCTTAGACTGTAGCAAACAGCAGCTTCTCTCTCATTAACAGCAATGGTGTTTTACCAACAAGAATGTGGCTCTTGGGATTAAAGCGGTGCTAATGCTGTTGCTACTCATTCTAAATTAATTTTCTCACTTTATGCCCATTTCATTCTCAAACATGAAAATAGATCAATCAGATGGCGACAGCGCCGGACTCTCAGCGTCTGAAGCTGCTCAGAGAGGTGGCAGGCACTAGAGTCTATGATGAGCGCAAGGAGGAGAGTATCTCGCTCATGAAGGAAACAGGTAGATCTCTCACTGAGACTTTTCTATTTAAATGTATGATTACAGAGAAAATGTATCATTTCCAATCTGTATTTCTCTGCTTATTCTAATAAAAGGCAAAATATTTGCAGGTGATCTTTTTTTACATAATTGTAGAGCTGCATGATTAATTGTTTCAAGTAAATAAGTTTCAGTCTCGATTCAAACGCTCACACAATCTTATTCCTAAATGAAATTGACTCAGCTGTGTTTATTAAACGATCACAGTAGGGATGGCTTGATTACCACAATTTTGGCTTTGCTACAGTACCTCAATCTAATACCGTAGTATGAATATTAAGTCACTACCACATTGGGGCTGAAATTTTGTTCCTTGTATTGTCCCAAGGTTTATTTTTCTCCATTATGCCACCTGATGGAGTTTTGGTTCCTTGCCACTGTCACCTTTAGCTTGGCTTGCTCAGTTGGGGACACTAAATTTTCAAATAAATATCCAAATAAATTGAATTACTAAACTAAATTAACTATATCAACTACATTACTTGAATATATATGATAATTGAAATGAGCTAGATGACATCACCGTTTTCTCCAGAGCGGCTGTACAGCCGAATCAAATTCTTGATTTTCTTGAAATTATTTTCCTGTTTAACACTGTGAGGCTGCTTTGAAACAATCTGCATTGTAAAAAGCGCTATATAAATAAAGTTGACTTGACTATTGCACAAAAATGTTACTCATTGTCGCAGGTTTTGCGTTTATACCTGCACTCACCTGTTGATCTCTTAATGTCTTTTACAAGTCGGGATGGGCAAGGGACAAATGCTTGGCAAAGTTTGATGGTTCTTCACCAGTTTTATAAGCAAAGTAATTCCAAATTTCACTTCTACAGCCCTCTTTATTAATTAGTGTGGGCGGGTTGAGTGAGATTCAACTGCTTTATCCATTTTGTTCTTTTATGTTGTCACATTTGCCGGTTTTGCATCAGTTTGGGTAGCACAGCGGTGAATGCTAGCAGAACAGCAGCATGTCAAGTACCGAAATGAGCCAAATCATGATATCGTACCCTTTTAAATAAAATGTATATTGATATTTTCCCAGTACCGGTATACCACGCAACCCTAGATCACAGTGAACATTCAAATCTGCGTTGGCGCTGCCGCTGAGCCAGAGAGAGCAGTTGTCATGTATACATATGTAACGGCTTCACAAACAGTCTTTTCAACCACTGTTCTAATATTGTTATTTTATTAAAATTACAAAAGAGTTCGGAGTATTTTCATAACGGTCAAATTGACCGTACGCATTACAGACGGCGTATACCGCATATTATTTCAGTGTTTGCTAGTTTTCCCCTCCAGTGAAGATGCGCGTCACTGATGCCTAACAACTTTCTAGTTGTTTTTATATGCTATTGCTAAGCTAAAATGTAGCTTTACCTTTGAAATGTCACCAAGAAAGAGATTGTCTGACGCAGAGGTTTTAATCTTGCTTCAGAGCCTTGATAATGCTGGTGGCTGCATAGAATTGTTTCCGATTCGTGTGATCCAAATATTTCCAATAACCTCAGAGCATTGTAAAGTCCAAAGGTTGCACTGGTTCTATTCGTATCTCTCCAATAGGTCTGTTTCAGTTAAAATTAGTAATCATTCATAACCCTCCGTTCCTCTATCATGTGGGCTCCCACAAGGGTCTATATTAAGTCCTATCTTATTTTCTCTGTATATGTTACCTTTGGGGTCTATTTTCAGGAAATATGAGATCACATAACACTGTTATGCCGATGACACGCAATTGTACTTTCCACTACATCCACTTGATATGTCCTGTTCCAACATTGCTAAGTGTCTGGATGAGGTAAAAGACTGGATTGCTAAGAATTTCCTTCACTTAAATGAGAGCAAAACTGATGTTGTTGTTTTTTGGCCCTCTTAGTTCTTCGCCACTTATTTCTAGCTACCTAGGGCCACTCTCTAGAAATGTTCATCCATATGCAAAAAATCTGGGTGTATTTCTTGACTCCGAGCTGAATTTTGCTAAACAAGTTCTCATGAAGGTCTCGCGCCCTCTTATTTGTCAGACCTTATTATTCCACACCAGCCAGTAAACAATCTGAGATCGGCAGATAAATCATTGCTCCATGTACCACGATTCCGACTCAAGAGAAAAGGCGATGGTGCCTTTTCGATAGCCGACCCTAGGCTATGGAACAACTTACCGCTTGCCGTCCGCTCTGTCCCCACTTTGACCACTTTTAAAACAGCTTTGAAGAAGCACTTTTATAGCTTGGCGTTTGACTCTGACCCAGGAGAGAACTAAATATTAATTGTATGTTGTGGTGTTTTTGTTTTTTCTTTGTTTGGTTTTATTGATTGCTTTGTACAGCACTTTGGGTTGCACCTGAGGCAGTAGAAATGTGCTCTATAAGAAACTAAACTAAACTAAACTAAAAAGGCAAAATGTATTGAAAAAAGTTAGATCTAATAATTTCCATAATTCACAACATGTTTTTTATCAAAATTAAACAAAATATTCTTCTTCAATCCATATTTGTTGGCATTTAAGACTTTCAAAAAAAAAATTTTCACTGCGGTGAAAAACTTTGCTCTCCCGCTTGCTACACACAAAGCGAGGCACACACCTTTGGACGCGATCTAGTAGCTTTTACACAAATATATATATATATATATATATATATATATATAATTATAAAAAGATTGTAATATGTAGACCAATCTGTGTCTGTTTGGCACTCGGTGCTCCATTTAATCCATGTTCGATTTTTATTCAAATTAAGGATTTTGTTTGAGGATTTTGACACTTTTTATGGTGATGCTGTCATAAAATATGATAGACAAACAAAGCTTAATTCTAATACCTCAATAGAAGCTTTGAATGTAAATATGACATGACAAAAATGACAATCTGTGCAGTCTAGTAGCCTACGAATGGTCAGAATGACCGCTATGGCTATTCTAGTAGTTATAGAATTCCAGTAGTTCTAGTGTTAAGGGCTCCATGTTGTTTTTCTGTCAAAATAAAAGTTGGTTTAGAAGATCATTATTTGCATCCAACCCAAAATGAAAATGTATTGTGTATTTATTATCTTTGTATTATTTTGTGGAACCAAATCTTTTAAATTAATCACTAAAGCAGTGCAGTGCAATGCTTTACTCTTGTTTTTATAGTCAAAGGTTTGTGACGTGCAGTTCTTTTTGTGTGTGTGTGTGCAGAGGGAAAGCGAGAGAAGATTAATGAGCTGCTGAAGTACATCGAGGAGCGCCTGCACACTCTGGAGGATGAGAAAGAGGAACTGGCTCAGTACCAGAAATGGGACAAAATGAGGAGAGCTCTGGAGTACACCATCTACAACCAGGAGCTCAACGAGACCCGGGCCAAACTAGATGAGGTACAATCACCAATTCTTACTTGTCACCACCTTCTCGAGTCTAATTCGGTTGTGTCAGTAAATAAATCAATCAACACACTGTAATACTTTGTTGCTGATGTGTGATTTAACATCATAATTTATATAAGGTGTGATTCCCTCCTCTAGTTGTCCACTAAGAGAGAGACCTGTGGAGACAAATCTAGACAACTGCGAGATGCGCAACAAGATGCTCGAGACAAAGTGGAGGTAAACTGAGCTTGTCAGTGCATTAATCACTGATGTGTATTTGTTTCTTTTTTAGTCCTCAACAGCCTAACATCTTGATCAAACATTTTGCATGAAAATTTGCCACAATTTCTTTAGAAAATGTAAAAAATCTAGTAGATTACAATTTATTTTCACCTGCTTCTGCAGTCACATGTCCAAAAAACATTTCATGGAAGAATTATTCAAAAAGATAGAGCACAATAAGACCAGAAACATTGATTGTGGGGTCAATTTTGATTTCACGTTAACTTTTCTTTCACTATGTTGGCCACACTAACTTAAAATAATTAAATGTGAAGATCCCCTAAAACGTACCAGGAACCTGCTTTCACACGTCATACAGCAGCTTACACTGGGTCATCTTATCTAACCTCTCTCTATGTGTCTCTGTAGGAGACGGAGCGTGTGGTGAGGGAGCTGAAGGCTCGAATCTCCGCCATGAAGGAGGAGAAAGAACAGCTGAGCGCCGAGCGACAGGAGCAGATCAAACAGAGGACCAAACTGGAACTCAAAGCCAAAGATCTGCAGGACGAGCTGGCAGGAAACAGCGAACAGAGGGTGCGACTAGCAGACACACACACACTAACACATGCACGCACTACAGGCACACATATGCACTCAACACACACATTTCGAAGAAGTGCAGTCTTAGAAAAGAGAAAGTTACTGTTTAGAGAAAATTGCTTCGATTTTGTCAAATACATTTTAAGCTGAGTTGTTTACGCTACAGTTCAGAAGTTTGGAGATTGTTTAAATGTTTTTGCAAGAAGTCTCTTATGCTCCTCAAAGCTGCATTTATTTGATCAAAAATAAAGCAAAACCAGAAATATTGTGAAATATTATTACAATTTAAAAAACAGTTTTCTATTTTAATATATTTTAAAATGTAATTTATTCCTGTGATGCAAAGATACATTTTCAGCATCATTACTCCAGTCTTCAGTGTCACATGATCCTTCAGAAATCAATCTAATTGGCTGATTTGCTGCTCAAGAAACATTTCATATTTATGTAAAAAAATAAATATTTTGAAATATTATAAATGTCTTAAATTTCATCATGGGCACATTGAATTGATCAAAAGTATTAATTCCACACACACACACACACTTTGTTATATCAGTTCACTCGCATGGATTAAAGTGAGTTGACAAATGATCCAATGATGTAAATTTATCACAGCCCTAGTTTAAAGAGCTACATTCGATAACATGCAATTTGTCTTTTTTACTTTCCTTGTTAGTGTGGAGTGCATATAACCACTCATAAGCCCCATTTCCTCAAACAAATACCCACCTGCTTGTTCTTTTCTTATCGCTGCCCTGAATTGAAGAGGCTGCTGCACAAAGCAAGCAATGACTGAATTCACACACACAAACACACGCGTTTGATACACATGCTCGCAAATGCAAACACACGCATAAATACACACCGAGAGCCAGAGAGCTGCAGGAAATGCTGGCAGGCACTAGTGAACAGAGGGTCCGCAGTGTCTCCGTCTGCGTCACTAACTACACACGCTCACTCCAGCCCGGGCTCGCAGCCAGACTCAAACACACACATAATGCTTGTGTATCCCTGTATGTGTGAAATACACACTTTTGGTTGGCCCTCCCGCATCCCAGCTTGGTTTATAGAGGGATTAGCCCCACCTGGCCAAGTGTGTGTGTTTTCCTATAGAGGAGAGGCAGAAATGCGTCATTTGCCCTTTGATTGGTGAATGTAGGTTTGCGCCGATGGAGATCCCCTTTGTTCTGCTCATGACGCTGAATCTACACACCTGTTTGTGCGCATTTCATTCTTCTCCATTTAAATATGAACACCTCCTCACGCATCTGTGCAAAATTTATTTAGGTTTTCTATTAAAAGAGGCGAAACTGATTCATTGATGCCGCTTCTTGTAATTCAATACTGTCTCCCCTCTCGCTTCCTGTCCAACAGAAACGGCTGCTCAAAGAGCGGCAGAAGCTTCTGGAGAAGATTGAAGAAAAACAGAAGGAGCTGCAGGAAACGGAACCCAAATTTAACGCTGTGAAAGAAAAAGAGGAGCGAGGAATTGCCCGGTAAACTTTTTGAAGCATTGAAAGGGCCCATTAAGTGGGGAACACCGTTTTCTTTCCTGTGTTGATGTATTTCCTATTAAAACGGGAAGTTGGGGTGGGGCATATTAGGTGAGTTCTAATTTGCGTACGTATGCACTATTCTATGCCTCTTTGAAGTATAAAAAGTGTGAATAGCGTGTTGGATGATGCACTTAATTAAAATAACCCTAACCCAGACAAAATAACCTTCTAAAATTCATACACTGCACGGTTGAGTACATGGTGCACAAGTGCATAGTGTATAGTGCGTCGTTTGGGACTCAACTAATGTTATGTTGCATCACTGTCCCGCAAAACCATAATTTATTGATTGCTATTGATGATTCATCATCAATGCTATTTCATAAAAGTAGTTTTCATGTTTTTTTCAAATTGTCAATATTTATTTCTTTAACATTTGGCTTGTTCCCATCTAATTTTCGTTGCCCTAATGATATCATTGCCCATTTTTCCCATCTAATTTTCGTTTCGCCCTAATAATCTAAGGAGGACAGATACATTTTGTGTCTTTAATCGATAGTTGAAGTATGATTTGTTCTGGATTCATTTGTCGATTGTGTTTTTTCAGACTGGCTCAAGCCACACAAGAGCGAACAGACCTGTATGCCAAGCAGGGCCGAGGCAGCCAGTTCACCTCTAAAGAAGAGAGGGACAAATGGATCAAGAAAGAGCTAAAGTCTCTAGATCAAGCCATCAACGACAAGAAACGGCAGATCGCCGCCATCCACAAAGATCTGGAGGACACAGAGGCCAATAAAGAGAGAAACCTGGAACAGTACACCGTAAGATTCAATAAAATCTTATCTTGGTATTGAACAGTAGAGGACAAAAAAATGGTTTTGAATGTATAAAGTTTCTTCCCAAATTTAATTTCGGCCACAGAAACTGGACCAGGATTTGAATGAAGTGAAGACTCGAGTGGAGGAGTTGGACAAGAAGTACTACGAAGTGAAGAACCGAAAGGATGAACTTCAGAGCGAGAGAAAGTAAGACCCTCCTGTTCTTATTGCCAACGTATCATGGGAACATTTCTGGCTATGGCCCATTTTCCAGCATCCCATCCTTTCTTATTACCTGAATGAACCGTTCCTCTCCTCACCTGGCATTTTAGTTATTAATAATCCACAAGCCATAGGTTTCACAGCACGATGAGGCTTGACGGATGGGCTATAGAATAGGGTCTCCTGCTGAACCCAGGCATAGTTTTTGTGAGCCAGAGCTGATGGGTGTGTCTGTGTCCCTCCTCCTGCAGCTACCTGTGGAGGGAGGAGAACGCAGAACAGCAGGCGCTGGCAGCCAAACGAGAAGACCTGGAGAAGAAACAACAGCTACTGCGAGCAGCCACCGGAAAGGTTAGAAGCCAAAACAGACATTGATGAATATTGCTGGTGTTGTCATCTGTGCATTATTTAAACTTTTTTTATATAATATTTATTTATAATTATATTAAATGTAATATCTTTCTACACCCTGCTGTTGTTAATGTAAGCCTTTAAAGAAACTTAAAATATGGCCTTAGAGTAGGGCTGCACGATTTGGGGGGAAAATGTAATGTAAGATTTTCTTTTTCCCGCCTCATTCTTAGATTGCCGTCTTTTATTAAATAAAAATATTAAACAAAACAAAAAATACTATTGTAATAATTCACTGTAAAATAAAAATATGGAATACATTTTATTTTACAGTACAACAATAGATTACAATACTAATATTTATGTCATGTCTTATTTTCTTCAATGTCAAATGTTAAACCACCAAGTTTTAATTTTGCAGTTAAACCCCAGTTGGCCCTTAAAGCTTCTATTTTGTTGACAACAGTCAGTTTAAAAGCATTTCTCATAAGTACAGGAAGATGGTTGGTTCTGGCACGTTACGTTCCCAAATGCATGTCATAAGCAACTCAAAGCAGATGCAGAGATGGAGTTTGTGTGGAGCAGCATTTACTGCAAACTGATCCTCTCTTGAGACGCTGAAAACACCAGATCATGAGCTGTTCATGTGTAAAAGAACATAGTGCTGTGCTTTACTCTGAAATGCAAGGCATTTATTTATTCAATTAGATTGCAACCTTTGTGATTTGATAATCTAAGAAATCTTAAGCCAAATCACAAATTCAGCTTTATTTAGGGCTGGTCGATACAGCTAAAAAATGATCACGATGTAATGTTTCATATATTTTGGTATTAATAATTACTGAATTTTTATAACCTTTCTTAAAGACCAGTAGAAAAAAGGTTTGAATTTAACCACTGTATTTTTAATTTACCCAATTTATTAAGGCAAATTAGTTTTAACAGTCAAACACACAATAAAATTTAAACAAACATCTTTCTTATATGAGGAGTAAATGGGTGTTAAACTTTTTGCTTATCTCCTGAGGCCACAAGAGGGCGCAGTGAGCAAAATATTAATATACGCTTTAAATAGTTTATTCAAAGCAATGAAATAACATGACTATTATACGCAAAACATTTAAACTAATTCCGTAGTTTCATAAATTGCATAAACAATTATGAGCAAAACGGCATCATGTATTTATTTAAATGCGTAATGCAGATCACACAGATTGCATTTAAAAACACATGATGCAGTGAAATGAAATAAAATCCCAACAAAGTCTCGAGACATATTTTCTAAAAGTTGTACCTCTTAACTTTAACAGTCAAAGTTTACCGTCTAGAAAATGCGCAAAATATGCATTCTGTGTGAATGACTTGTTTTTGGGTTTTGACGTAACCAAGATTTTCTCTGCATTGAGCTTCTCTCTAATATTTTGATTGAACAGCACAGCAGCGCCACATCTCGTGGGTTCAACTGGATAGGCTAACAAAACATTAAAACGCAACAATGACACTTACATCATCATCATCGCATCTTGTGCACCACTTATAAGGCTCCCTGACGCACACCTAAAATTCCAATGTACCGTTCTTGCATTCGAATGTGGATTTTTATTTTAAATTCACCGAATATTTGTGTCCTTTTTATTCTATATCTTTACATCGCAGCCAGGCTTGGCTCTCATTTCAGCATGTCCATGTGTTCTGATGTCACATGGCACAACCAAACCTCACATCAATGCAACTTATTGTCTGTTTGCTTGTCACTCGTAGCACACGCCTATATATGAAATGAGTGTGAAACTATCAAGCATTATACCGAATTTTTTTTCTATCGTTATCGATACGTCTTTTATTGCCCAGGCCTAGTTTTATTGCGTTTTGGCTGCCATCTGAACCCTGGTGCGCACCAAACAAGCAGACTGAGGCCGCTGAAAAGATGGGTCTCGTTCCACTTCCAAACGAACTCTGGTGCGGTCCGAATGATATATGAATGCGAAACGGACCAAAGACATTTAAACGAACCAAAAACAGGAAGTTGAGACTATAAAAAGGACCGAATGCTCACGCATATCGATAGTAACGATGTTGGCCATCCCAGTTCAGTACAGGTATCAGAACTGTCCTCACAGCAGATCTTCGTTTGTGTGTGTGACACGGAGGGATTCCTGACGCTGTTTTGACTCCTTTACACATTTTATAAGCTCTTCATGAGTTCTCAGCTGGTCAAAATAACATCATATGCAGGCTATGCACACACAACAAGCATTTATCCCCGCACACAGCATTGTTTAGGATGTTTGGTAAGTTCCGTCCAAAATAGGCAATACGTCATAAAAGCTGACCAATAAGGTTGTGAACAGGTCCCTATATCTTTAGGTTCGGTATGTTTCGGTTCGATAATAAATGCCAATCTGAACGCTAATCGGACCAGAACTAAATGTTTTTTTTTTTTTTTTGGTCCAGACCAAACAAACGGACCAAGCTGTGCTAACTGTGCAACCCTATTGTTCATATATGTAACCAACATGCATATGTACTTGAAATCAAATGCCGCCCACACCAGTTCACTCTGTATTGGCTGAACTGAACCATATCTGCTAAGCTCAACTTGGCTGCTGGATCGTTTCTCATGGACTGAGTCAGTCACTAATTATAGCAACTCTCCCACGTTACAAAAATATACATCAGTATAGATTAACTTGGATTCTCGTCATCTGTGCTTGAAATGAAAATATGAACTTAGAAATGCAATGTTTTGCGTGTTGTTTGCTTTTCCTCCAGGCTATCTTGAATGGTATTGACAGCATTAATAAAGTATTGGAACATTTCCGCCGTAAGGGCATCAACCAGCACGTCATCAACGGTTATCACGGCATCGTCATGAACAACTTTGAGTGCGAGCCTGCCTTCTACACCTGTGTGGAGGTGACTGCTGGCACAAGGTCAGACACACTGTTTATTATTAGATGTCATGTGCCACTCAGATTTTTGTGGCAGTGTGTTGACAGTAATGGAGTTGTGTGTGCTGGTGTTTGTTCAGGCTGTTTTACCACATTGTGGAAACAGATGAAGTAAGCACCAAGATTCTGATGGAGTTTAATAAGATGAACTTGCCTGGAGAGGTCACCTTCCTCCCTCTCAGCAAACTGGACGTCAGGGACACCGCTTACCCTGAGACTAACGTAAGCTTACCACATGGTCACTTACACCATTGACATGACATTTGAAATGGACCCTGTTTACGTAGTATCAGCATTAAAATTAACATTCAATCTGTTTTGTACATGCATGTTATTGATCTTAATGGGAACAATTCATCAGTGTATGTTTAATTTATTAAATCACATTTTTTGAGCTTGTAATTGAATCAACTCAACCTTCCAATGAAGTGACAGACTTCTCTCTGTTGACATATACTGGACTTCTCTAATCATGTAGTCTGTTTCAACCCCACCCCTTTATTATGAGCAAACTCTCATTCAGATCTGCCTCCATCCAATCAACAACCGATGGATAGAACCAAGGCCCCACCCCTTTTTTTAAATAATCCGTTTCACTCCGTTCTACGTCTAGGCCTGTCACGATAACTGCTTTTTGTTGTGCGATATATTCCCCCAGAAATAATTGCGATATGCGATATTATTGTCATTTTAAGACCATTTTATACCACAGAATATATAATCATAATATAACAGCATAATAATGTAAGTAGGCCTGCACACTTTCAAATGACAATGATTTGGCAGTCAGATATGGTCTGTTGAGATATCTGTTTTTCTAGAGGCATGTTTGAAAAACGTATTTTAACTTGAGTGTCCTGTTCCATGGAAAAACGGCGCAGTGAAATGCAAAAACACGTTCTCTATGAAAACGACTAGACACTCCCGACTGCCGCGTCCTGTGAGAAACTAGCTGTAACGCCGTGTTCACACTTGACGTCTTTTTTGAAAATTATTTGCCAGGGAACAAATTATAGATTCATAAGACCAAAAATCACCCGTTAGATATACACCAGATGAATCGTATCACATGTTTAACCACTACAGAGACATCAGAGCCAGCGGTAAACGTCAGAAGGACTAGCCGAGGAAAGGCTGCTCTCGGCAGGGTTAACGAGCGCTGAGCCCCCAGTGATCGACTGGATCTCACAACTCCGAAAACGTCATATAAAATATTCAAATAGGTGCTCTCTTTATAAATAAACCACTCGTTTGAGCTTTAAACAAGTACATTCTCGCCTGAAAAAGTCTTAACTACATTGTCACACATTAACAGTAGTATTTTTAAATTACGCTGGGTTTCTCATCCGCTATTGACGTTGCAGCTGTTGTTATAGCAACAAAAGACTACTTTGCTACTTTGAACCAAACGCTGGCAGCTTTTTTTTTTTTTTACTAAAAGAGAGCTCTTGTCAAATCTAGTGAACACAGCCTAAGCGTGCACCATTTTGTGCTGTCATGTTTATATTTGCACCAGTGGATTGCGGAAACTGAGTGCATTTGCACTTATTCTTCCAAACTGTCTGTAGTTGTCAGGAAAACGCTCGAATGCCGCATTTTTCCGCCTGTCGATATCAGCTCTGTATGAAGGAGCTGCCTTAGCCCCACGTTCGCCTCGGAGAGCAGACAAGATAACAGAGGCAAAATGTCTTTGACGTTTATTTTTGTGTAAACATAATGGGCAATATATTGCGTCACCAAAAATGATCGAGATCATGTCCATATATCGTGTGCCTATCTACGTCACAATACGGGATAAAAAATCTGTAAAGATCTTTAAACATTGCGATTTATCAGTACACCTTAAAATGCAGTCACATTTACTATTTCTTGTCAGTTTTCGGATCTGTGCGATCTGGAGTTTCGTGTGGGGGCAAAAGAGTCCTCCATGCAAATATTGCTTGTGTTTAAGTTGGTCATGCGAATCTGCCGCATTAACCAAAAGAAAGCTCCTTGGTTTGAAAGTGACTTCTTTGATGCACTATTGACAATGGACCATTTTTGCCGGCTTCATTCTGCCCACTTTACACATCCAGATAAATAAAACCAAGTCCTGTCTTTCCTTTTTTTGTTTTTTCACATTACGGAATTAAATAAAAATGAAGCATATTCGTCTTCTATTTCTTATTTATTTATTCATTTATTGCTATTTTTTGCTATTCTATTAAGTAGAAATATAAAAATTTTCTGTAGGACGCAATCCCCATGATCAGCAAGCTTCGTTACAGTCCGAACTTTGACAAGGCCTTCAAACATGTGTTTGGGAAGACTCTGATCTGCCGCAGTATGGAAGTGTCCACTCAGCTGGCTCGAGCTTTCACCATGGACTGCATCACTCTGGAGGGTAAACAGATGCTTTCCTATGAGTTGTTTTTTTTATTATTCAAATGATTTCTGAGCCCTTGTCATTGTGTTGTTTTGGTATGTGCAACAGGTGATCAGGTGAGTCATCGTGGCGCTCTGACTGGTGGCTACTATGACACGCGTAAGTCCCGTCTGGAGCTGCAGAAGGACATGAGGAAGGCCGAGGAGGAGCTTGGAGAACTGGAGGCCAAACTCAATGAGAACCTGCGTAGAAACATTGAACATATCCTCCTCAAATACACCTCTCACAAAGGGTTACTTATGATGTCGTGGCATGAAATCCAATGGATTGTAAAGTCCTACTTGTGTGTGCCAGTAGAGCATGCTGGTTTAATCGGCCTAGATGACACAAGGTCACAGAGGATCGCTGAATGAGTCAGCTAGCCATTAACGTGTATGTGGTCATGTGTGAGCTGCACACATGGTGTTATATTAGGTAGCTGGAATGGAGGATGTGGTTCTCAAGGCCTCGAGTGATATTCATTCAAGCTAGTTTGAATCATTGATCGAATCTCACTAGATTTGCGTGGCTTATACTCTGTGACTAATTCAGAACTAATATGATGACATAACCACCTCAGTTTCAGCAAAAACAGGGCAAATAAAAGTTTTTAACAGCTCATCAAAGTATACGCACTGCTGAGAAGTAAAAGCATTAAGAAAATATAAAAGTTAATTCAAAATATTAACAAATACTATAATAGTATATAAATAATACTAAAATAAAAGTCAAGAAGCAAATTTTCTCAAGTGATGCAGCTTTTCAGGATTAAACTGGATCACAAGTTCTACTTAACTCCGTTCTTTACGTATCAATAATGAAATTGACCAGCTGATGAATCAGATGCAGCAAATCGAGACCCAGCAGAGGAAGTTCAAGGCATCCAGAGACAGTATACTGTCTGAGATGAAAATGCTGAAGGAGAAGAGACAGCAGTCAGAGAAAACGTTCATGCCCAAGGTAACGCATAGTACTGTGTTTTCAAGCGCTAGTACAATAACTACCATTATTTCTCTGATCTTTAATTTTATTTCTCTCTACTGTTTTCCCCAGCAACGCAGTCTTCAGAGTCTGGAGGCCAGCCTGCATGCCATGGAGAGCACGCGGGAGTCTCTCAAGGCAGAGCTGGGAACGGACCTGCTCTCTCAGCTCAGTCTAGAAGACCAACGCAGAGTGGACGACCTCAATGATGAGATCAGACAGCTGCAACAGGTTGGGCTGCTCGATTTATGGCAGAAGTCATGAACATTTATTTTGGTCTATATTGAGATCATGATTGCGCATTAACTTTGGAACCATCATGATTTTATTGAACTTTTGTAGTAACTTTTTAACCGTAAACTTAAAAACAAATAAAAAATAAATTACAATATATACAGTACTGGTCAAAAGTTTGGAAACATTACTGTTTATGTTTTTGAAAGAAGTCTGTTCTGCTCAAGGCTGCATTTATTTGATCAAAAATACAGAAATATTATTACAATTTAAAATTATTGTATTTTAATATACTTAAATATAATTTATTCCTGTGATCTTCAGTGTCACATGATCATTCAGTAATCAGTCTAATATGATCATTTATTATCAATGTTGGAAACGGCGGTGCTGCTTAATATTTTTTTGGAACCTGTGATACTTTTTTCAGGATTCATTAATTAATAAAAAGTAAAAAAGAACAGCGTTTATTAAAAATAGAAATCTTTTCTAACAATATAATCTAATAAATTACTATCACTTTTTATCAATTTACCTTACCTTAAGAGTATTAATTTCTTTGAAGAAGAAAAAAAAAAGGAAAAAAATTACTGACCCCAAATTTTTTTGAACGATAGTGTATATTGTTACAAAAGATTTCTATTTTAAATAAATGCTGTTCTTTTTTTAACTTTTTATTCATCAAAGAATTCTGAAAAAGTATCATGTTATAAAAAATATTAAGCAGCACAACTGTTTCCAACATTGATAATAAATCATCATATTAGACTGATTTCTAAAGGATCATGTGACACTGAAGACTGCAAATTCAGCTTTGCATCACAGAAATTATATTTTAAAGTATATTTAAAATGGAATTACAACTATGATTTTAAATTGTAATATTTCACAATATTACAGTTTTTTTCTGTATTTTTGATCAAATAAATGCAGGCTTGACGAGCATAAGAGGCTTCTTTCAAAAACATTAAAAATATCAATGTTTCCAAACTTTTGACCAGTACTGTATATTTACGCACTGCGCGCACACACACACACACACACACACACACACACACACACACACACTTACTTAATAGTAAATTAAAATCCATTATACACACAATAATTATTTTATTGATATCTTGATTTTGTAATCGATGGAAGCCAAAATCATGAAAATTGATTCATCGCCCAGCCCTAACAACATTATGGACTGTTGAAAAAACCTTCTCCATTGAAAGTTCAATCTGATTAGTGACATCGCAAAGTGGTGTTTACAAGGTCCCAGGCCCCAAGGAAGAACTAGTCGCTGTGACATTGTATGTGTATCATACTTCAAACAGTGGCTGTAATCTCATCTGAGAAGTTAGTCAGTCTGAAGCTCTGTTAGATGTGTGTGAGAATAAGCCTGAGGCCGCAGCTGCAGCTCTTTACCACCTCCAGCCTAACACACGACACACAGCAGACAATTAAAAAGCTACTTTAAATGTTGTATAACCGGCCTACATCATTAGCCTTTGTTATTTTTATATTGCCTTCCATTTGGTTTGCTAATTTGTCTGCTTTTGTATTTTCAGACAGGCTTAGCCGTTAAACATATGCATATCAATTTCACGTTTTCTTTTAGATGTACGTTCACGTGGCCAACCTGGCTTTTAGCCCTTCAATCACAATTACAGATGTTTGTGTTTCATGTGTGCCATGTTTGTACTTTAGGACAACAGACAGCTGCTAAATGAGAGAATTAAGCTGGAGGGAATCATGACCAGGGTGGAGACGTACCTCAACGAGAATCTGCGCAAGCGTCTTGACCAAGTCGAACAGGTGAATATAGCAGTTTTGCTTTTTGGCAGTAAAACCTGTATGAAATACAATGCCATATAGTGCACTAAACAAGTGTGTGTTTGTGTAGGAATTGAATGAACTGAGAGAAACTGAAGGAGGAACTGTCCTCACTGCGACAACGTCAGAGTTGGATGGCATTAATAAACGCATAAAAGACACTTTGGCCCGCTCTGAGGGTGAGTAAAGACTCAAATCATTGTTTTGTTTTTAAAAATAAGCCCAAAATAAAACAACTTTTGGTGGTCTCATTTTTCAGATTTGGACTCCCTCATTGATAAGACGGAGGTGGAAATAAAGGACCATCAGAAGAGTATGGAGCGCTGGAAGAACATTGAGAAGGAGCAGAACGAAGCCATCAACCATGACACTAAGGAGCTGGAGAAGATGACCAACAGACAGGGCATGTTATTAAAGAAGAAAGAGGAATGTATGAAAAAGATCCGAGAGCTGGGCTCCTTGCCGCAGGAGGCCTTTGAGAAGTACCAAACGCTCACGCTCAAACAGGTACACGGCCGTTACAGAAAATCTATTTGGAGCTTCTTTTTTACCCTGAAATGCAAGGTTTTTCCCCTTTAGTCAAAGTTCATGTTAAAGTTACAAAAAATTGTCCTTATAATTTCCAGTGACTCATTTAGAGTGATAACATACCGTATTTTCCTCCTTGTCGCAAATGAGGTCATAAACGAGTATTGCATATTCGTGAAGACCACGATTTGTCTGGATACCCTTGAAGAAGCCTTTTACCACCTCCTCGGCTCTTGTCTGGCTTTAATTTTTCCTCTCAACCCCCTGCAGTCTCGCAGCTCTCCCACCTGTCTCTCATATTCTTTCTCTCAGTCGATCTTCCTCCTCTCTCCCCACCTCTCCAGTCAGGGGCTCTGTTGTGTGTCAGCCCTCCTACACAGAGGTGACTCATTCTTCATTACCCCTTGCTTGCGCTCCAGTTTTTTCACCCTCTCTTGGTGAACTTGAGTGCGTGGAGTTGAGGAGGGAGGTTGAATTGTGCCATCACTGTCTGTTTCTTTAGCTATCTTCTCGAATTCTCTCTTACAGGTTCAGAAGTGGTAATAATGGCATAACATTCATTCAAGTGATTTTTTTGTTCTAGATGAAATGTACACATTTTGTCGTTTGCTAAATTATTTTTTATTAGGAGCTCAATTTTATGTCACATTTGTTACTGTGGGCAACTCTGGCCCTCGAGAACTTTCAGTCGCTCACAAAATTGTTCCATTTGCTTGCGGAATTCTCTTGTTCCCTCAAGAAACTGCGTTCTCACAAAATGTTTACGTTTCTTCAAGAAACTTTGCATTCCCTCATTAAATGTTTCCATTCACTCGAATTTCAGCATGGTATTGCACATAATGTACTCATTACCCACAGGTTTCACGCTTATAAGGCATGCAATTCCCACAATCATTTATTCAATTAGCTTGTTGGTTGAATAAGCAAATTAATCCACACAGATTATCATATCAAATCAGTAATTTGAAAACTGAGAGACATAATTTCACAAACAGCAAGTGTGATTTCAGCGCTACCGCGTATTCTCGCGCATGGCTTCTCATCACCACGTTGTCTGTACAAACAAGCTGCTTGCTGCTATACAATACTTTCAGAATTGTTACTTGCCCAATTGCGCCAGTGTTGCATCGTTACTAAAGTTTATCATGTGCCCGACTTGTCAATTTAAATATTTGAGCGATTTAATGCATTCAGTAGTACTTGCACGTTTTCTGTGCACTCATACCCAGGGTTGCACACATAAAGCTGCCGCTCAAACAGCTTGTGAGTACCAAACCGAGTGCTTTCTCATGGCTTATTGCACTTAAACGTTCAGAAATGCCTGTCTAGGCCAGGATTCAATTAAACAGTCGATGATGTCTCAAGTGAATGTGAATGAGAAATAAAACGCATGCGTATCAGTATATTTGATTTGTGCATTAGCTTTACAGCAGCCTAATAAATAAATAACCTGCTGCTGTCTGTTATTACTGTTAATCAAACAACAAAAGATAGTGAAAAGAATTAATCTGTATTTAATTTATTCAATTTCTGAAGTATTCCTGTACCTGAATACTGGTAGACCTAGCTGAAAACCTTAAAGCACTGTTATTTCATTTGTATTTATTTGTGCATCATCTTGTAATTTGTTTATTTGTTCTACAAATTCAAGGTTGAAATCAAGCTTCAATGTGCTGTGTGTAAACTCATGTGCAAGAAAATTACCCCATTGTAAAAATACAAGTAGATAGTGAGCAAATATTTAGGTGAGATAAATGTAATAAAAAAAATTTCCTTCCATCTCAAATTATTTTCCATCACCATGACCCCTCGATGCTCTTTCATTGGTTACGTGTTGTGTAATGATTTTGTGTTTGTGTCTGTGTAGTTGTTCAGGAAGCTGGAGCAGTGTAACACAGAGCTGAAAAAGTACAGCCACGTGAATAAAAAAGCCTTGGACCAGTTCGTCAATTTCTCAGAGCAGAAAGAGAAGTTGATTAAGAGGCAGGAAGAGCTGGACAGAGGCTACAAATCCATCATGGAGCTCATGAACGTCCTGGAGCTGCGCAAATACGAGGCTATCCAGCTCACTTTCAAACAGGTACGACCATCAGACTCACTCAAGTTCATACGTCTTTCACTGACAGGATTATAAGTTCCTGTTAAAGTGTTTACGTTTCCTTTTTTTTAATTTTTGTATTATTATTTTTTAAATCTAGCCACCAATAACAATGTAGCACTCTCAGCTTTCAGCTCTGGCACTGCCGAAAATTTTGCTGGCCCTACCATGTTTAAATTGGCAAGGCTTAACCCTCTAATGTTCCTCACATTGTGGTCAGAAATTTTCTATTTAATGTTTTGTATTTCTAGGGCATTTAAAGGTACTAGGTTATATTCATGCATAAATATTTATTTTTAAAGTGAACTTATAGTAGTTTAAGTTTAGTGTTATGAAAACTACACAAAAATACTATTTAAAACTTTTATATGAAATACATATTTTTCAAAACATGTTTTACTCTAAAACTGAGGAAAATCAAAGCCATAAAATATCTATTAAAAATAAGCTTTCAGTCAGATTTTGTTTGTACGCAGTTCCAAACACTTAGACTAGATGAAATTAGTTTCCCATTCATTTCCAATGCGGTAATTTGACCACACAAGTGTGACTGTTTTTTTAGGACTGTTCAACCGTTTTGATTGAATCATGTTCATGATTTATTTTTTGTGTTTACAATGCAAGTGCCAAAACCTTTACCAAGTTTTGTACCATTCTGAAAAATTCTAAAAAAGCAAAAAACTAATGACTTAAGAGCACTGGAGGGTTAAAAATATGTGCAAATGATAAACTTGACTCAGCACTGGCCTGATCGGGATTCCGTCAACTGTCACCAGTGCCTTTCAGATAATTTATTACAAATATATTTTAAATCAAATTCCCACCTCAGTCAGCACAAAAAAAAACATTCTGTATCCTGTTTAGTATTCTGCTTTGTCTCCCGGCAGGTGTCTAAGAATTTCAGCGAGGTGTTTCAGAAGCTGGTGCCCGGTGGTAAAGCCACTCTGGTGATGAAGAAGGGAGACACTGAGGGTGGACAGTCTCAGGACGAGGGTGAGGGAGCAGACAGTGAGAGGGGATCTTCCTCTCAGAGCAGCGTGCCCAGTGTAGACCAGTTCACTGGCGTGGGCATCAGGGTAAGGGCAGGAGGGAGAATCAGATGATTGTGTGCTTATGTACGCGCAGTTATTGCATGCTCAAACTTGACAAATCGTGTGTGTTTGCCAGGTGTCGTTCACAGGTAAACAGGGAGAAATGAGAGAGATGCAGCAGCTCTCTGGAGGGCAGAAGTCTCTGGTTGCTCTGGCTCTCATCTTTGCCATCCAGAAATGCGACCCTGCTCCTTTCTACCTGTTTGATGAAATCGACCAGGCTCTGGATGCCCAGCACAGAAAAGCAGTGTCAGGTACCATCAGCTAATGCTTTATTGACATTAGATATGCAACAAAATTTCAGCCACTAAGGGTGTGTTCACACTTGGCATGTTTGGTTTGATTAAAACAAACTCTGTGATTGCTTCTGTTACTGTGGTTCATTTGAATGGGTGAGCACTGCCATCTGAATCCTGGTGCGCACCAAACAAGCGGACCGAGACCGCTGAAAAGATGGGTCTCAGCCTGCTTCCAAACGAAATCTGGTGTGGTTCGAATTAGGGGTGTGCACGAATAGTCGAATATTCGATATGTAATTAATATTCGAAAAATAAAAATACGATTCGAATTTTACTAAGTTGCTTTGCTGGCCGTAAATGCAGTGAATCCATGATGAATCCCTCTAAAACTTGCAGTTATAACTAAATCCACTGGGTAGCGCTGTGGAGAGTGTTAATAAGTTGAGTGTATTTGATCACATAATGTCGTCGTCTGCCTCGCTATGTTTGTAATTCCTTAGATGAAAATTAAAAATGATCTTACAATAATTGAGTTACTTTTGATAAATTAATTAATGAAACTGAGTTTTCATAATATCACCACAATGAGAAATCACATGAAATCCAAACACCAGTCGAATGAGGAACGACAGCGGTCCATCACTGCATCACACAGATGTTCACGGAGTGAGAGCGAGATAACTTATAGCAAAATGATCTTGATACAAATGCTTCCTTTAAGTTTTGTCGAGGGTTTAAGAAAAGTAAACAAAGTGCTGTTAGAGACTTCACTTAACACCGTTATCTTTGTGTCTCTGCAACGTCTGTCAGCGGAGCGCGTTTTCTCACCCGAGAATAATATCATCCACATGATATTAGTGTTTTTCTCATCATGAAAATGTGAAACAATATAAACACGATAACCATATTCGGACTCGAGTGTTTGTACGTTTTTTTTTCTTTACACATTGTTTAATGTTTTGAACTGAATGAAAACCTTAAGATATAACGTAAGCTTGTTGTGTATATTACCTAATCATAAGTTTGTTCAGAAATGGTGACGACAACTTGATAGATAAAAAAACAAAACGTCTTTCTCATTTTCTCAAAATAACATCATTTAAATAAACGAATATTCTTTTTTTATGAGCCCAAATATTCGAATACAATATTTTGTAAAAATGCCCATCCCTAGTTCGAATTAAATATGGACGCAATACGGACCAAAGACATGTAAACTAATCAAAAACAGGAAGATGGGACCCTAAAAGCACAGAATGCTCAAGCATACAGTTTTTTTTTCTCTCATCATAGTCGTGATATTGCACGTGATGATCACAGTTCGGTTCAGGCATCAGAACTGTCTCTCCTCGCAGCAGATCTTGGTTTGTGTGTGTGACGGAAGGATTCCTGCCGCTGTTTTGACTCCTTTACACATTTTATAAGCTCTTCACGACTTCTCAGGTGGTCAAAAGGCCATCATATGTAGCTACGCACATACAGCGAACGCATTTAGCTTCACACAGCATTGTTTTGAATGTTCGGTAAGTAGGGCTGGGTGTTATATCGAGTTTGTACGATATATCGATATATATTTTTTAGAAACTATATGGAATGAGGCAATACTGTTTATATCGATATACAGTAGATTGATACAAGCGCATCTGAAAAATAGCAGAATGAGCTGATGCAGGGAAAGTGCATGATACAACTTGTCCTCAACATGACACATACTTTATATTAAGGGCTTCAGAATAACTGGTAAGATATAGTTAACACGTATGGTTTAAAGCAGCTTGCCCTGTCAGATGCTCTGAGAGAGAGGCTACTTGTGCTGACAGACAGATAACACTGCGGTGTTTAATGCGTTTCAAATGTGGTGCTTTCCTCAGTGCATAACTTACATTTCACAGGTATATTCTCCATCTGTAAATGTTAGTAAGTCATGCAAATATGTCCAATTTTGCTGTCCGGAGAGAGGACGAGCCTTCTGCATGTGAGTCTCCGCTAAAATTCAGGCTTCCGTGAACGAGCGCCGCCGCGTGCACGCGCAGCAAACAGACGGAGCGCAATAGAATAAGAGCGCAATAATTCTGACTAAAATCTACATATTGCTAAAATATTTGTTGTTAGACAATAAATGTGCCATATGTGGAATTTTAAACTTTCAAGTAAGTATATTTTTATGAAAGTGACCATTATAATGGGGTAATCAAATGTAGGCTAATATGCTTTTGTTTTTATTTTCATTTTTATTTTAGTGAATTATTAATTTTGTTTTTAGATTGTAATGTTACAATGTTAGAATGTAATGTGATTTTAACCCCCTTTTTGTACATACTATATTGCATAGTCTACATTACATTCACTGTATATGTTTATAGCCTTCGATATCAACATTGTTTTTAGGACATCATTGGGCAGGATGTGAAATAAAATAAATTATTATTAAAATAAATACAGATTTTTTTTTTTATCCAAATAGAAAAATGTAGAAAATATTGGGATATATACCATTATTTTTTTGTCCGTATCACCTAGCCTTATCGGCAAGTTCTGATGTGAAATATACGTAATAAAAGCCTACCAATCAGGTTGTGAACATATCCCTATGCCTTTAAGTTCGGTGTTAAAATGCCAGTGTGAACGCTAAGCGTGTTTTTTTGGTCTAAACCAAACTAACCAAGCAAACCGAACTACAAGTGTGAACACACCCTAAAAGTTCAAAAGAGGATAAAAGGCTTAAAATCTGGGCCAAAAATAAACCACTACATTTAATAGAAGTGAAAAATAATGCTTTTTTTCTCCTCTTAAGTTCTACCACATCGGTTGTTTGTTTTTTCTTTTCATTTCAAATTAGAAGTTTTTTTGCAGTGCATCAATGCTTTGTGTTGCTGTCTTTCAGACATGATCGTGGAGCTAGCTGGACATGCTCAGTTCATCACCACGACCTTCAGACCTGAGCTTCTGGAGTCAGCCGATAAGTTCTACGGCGTCAAATTCAGAAACAAGGTAACAGCATCATTAACACCTTGATGTGTGAAGTAATTCGCAAATGCAAACGAGTCTTGTGCATAGATAATGAGCTATAAATGGAAGTCTTGTCAAGCAGATGATATCCCTAGGCTTACTCTCTCTGTGTGTGTTTGTTAGGTGAGTCACATCGATGTGATCTCAGCAGAGCAGGCGAAGGACTTTGTGGAGGACGACACCACTCACGGCTGAGAGAAACGATACACCGCAATCACTCATTTTCCTTGTTTCTCACCTCCATCTCAACTGGTGTGTTTCCTTTTTAAAATCCCAGTTGAAATGAATGAATGAAAAGCAAAAGTTTGTTTTTCTTAATCTGCTTGAATTCAGAACAGGATATGCTGACTTATTGTTGTTTTACAATTTTATATTTTCTTTTTTCATCTTTGTTGATTCTCGTATTTCAAGGATAAAACACTGAAAACATTTTTTAAATATTTGATTAAATGTGCCGTGCTTCACACTTGCTTCAGCCAGTGTTATTTAAAAATGAGGAAGTTCAGTCACTGTTTCAAAGTTAAGCATCAGTAAAGGAAAAAATACAGTTTGCTAAGACTGAATACACAGGTAGGTGTATGTTAAAGAGCTGCGGTTTGCAGTCTGCCGTTTGGCACCAGTTCTTTCTTCCTCTACTAATAAACCAGCATGAGCTGTTCCATCATACTCGCCTTTTTAAAGTGATATATGAAAACGGCTCGTTTTGTAGGTTTTCCGAATGAGCCTAAATGTTTTTTTATCATTGTTTTGTTGGTTTCATTTATTCTTTAGGTCATTGTGATTTATAGTCTTATGTGTATTCTGTTACCCAAAAAGAATAAAATTACCCTGGTCTTTATCAAAGCTGTTTTCACCGGTTTCTTGCCACTAGAGGGCGCTCTCACACATTTGACCTTTGTGATATTACACCATTATGTGGTTGTGCTACATGTTGCAAAGAAAAGTCAGTGATTTGGAGGCTGCTTTTGGCATGTGCAAGTAAGTACTTTTTATATATAACTTAAGTAAATAATTACTTTACATTTTTATATATATATATATATATATATATATATATATATATATATATATATATATATATATATATATATATATATATATATATATATATATATATATATATATTTGTGTGTGTAAACTTATTAAATATATGTTTGTTTTTGTATGTTTTTTTTTTTTTAAAGTTTTTTATGAACCAGATCTCAAGGTAAAATTTAAACACTCTACAGTCTACAATTTAAATAAATATTTATAATATAAATAAATATTTCAGTTTTGTAATGCTTCTGTCATTATTTTCATCCCACTGTCTTTCAAACGAGCTTATGCGGATCAGAGTTGCATGAGAAGATCAGGCTTTGGAAATGATCGTGCTTGTCTGTAATAGGTTTGTAGTCATTCTGTTGAAGGTGAGTCATGTTCACTAAAATTATCTGGGGATATTGGATCCTCTTTCCATCTGCCGACAACACAAACACAATTTTATCTGCCAGATCTACTCAGCTGATCACTAAACTGACCCAAGAGTCCTTTGGGCCTGTCCATCTCTCTTCTCTTAGCTACTCAAGCGCTTCTCTCTGCCAGAATCGCCCTCTTGTGACTTAGATCAGCCCCTTAACATAATCAACAGATGAAACCATCCCATAATCACGGAAAGGCCTCGATAAACCTCGCATAAATCTGTCCCTGCTTTACAGTCGTTCACCACACAAGTTAATTTGTTGTCTGACAGGTGCTGTTAAACCTAGAACCACTCGGTCCCTCCATGTGCCCTTGAGTCTGTGTGTCTCTGAATAGTGTTAGGGTCCCATTAAACTTGTCAGTTTTGTGAGCGGTGGCCTGCTGGGAGAACAGATGCTGCTGTCTCAATGGTTTTTTACACAAGTCACTTCACTGTCACGGGATGAACTTTCAGCTGCCAATGCATTTGGCATCTTTTTTGGGGCATTTGTTAAAATGTTGAGGCTAAAAGAATTAAACACCACATCATTTGTTTTTCTCATAGGAACTTATATATAATATATATATATGTATATGTGTGTTTTTGAAAGAAGTCTCTTATGCTCAAGCCTGCATTTATTCGATCAAAAATACAGAAAAAACAGTAATATTGTGAAATATTATTACAATTTGAAATAATGATTTTCTATTTTAATATACTTTAAAACATAATTTTATTTCTGTGATGCAAGCTGAATTTTCAGCATCATTACTCCAATCTTCAGTGTCACATGATCATTCAGAAATCAATCTAATATAATTTATTATCAATGCTGAATACAGTTGTGACGCTATTGAATACTATTTTATAACCTGTGATACTTTTTTCAGGATTCATTGATGAATAAAAAAGTTTAAAAGAACAGTGTTTATTCAAAATGTATTTTATAAAAAAAGCAGCACAACTGTTTCCAACATTAATAATATTTCACCAAATTTTCTGAAGGATCATGTGACTGAAGACTGGATGCTGAAAATTCAGCTTTGATCACCGAAAATATATTTTATATTTTATTATATTTTAGGTTTTCAAACTTTTGACCGGTACAATACTTGCTATTTTTATTATATACATGTCAATTTTTTATTTTTTTTATTAGTAAGTGTACTTGCATTATTATTATTTTTTTTATTTTTTTTTTTATTTATTATTATTACTATTTTTTTTAAACAGGTTTCCCACGCTCCTTGAAAGTACTTGAATTTCAGACGCATGGATTCAAGGCCTGGAAAGTCTGTATAAACAAACATAGGTCTTTAAGTGCTTGAATTAAAGTTGAACCAAATTGTGTTAGTGTAGAATGGTGCTATTACAAAAAATGTATGCGCTGCAAAAGCCCGAACAAAACGGCACTACTGAGTGGCGTGAGTGCAGGGATTGTGATCACGCGCAGGCAGCCCTGCAAGATAAAAAGCATGGAGATATTTAACTAGATCAGTGCCAGGGAAGTGTAAATTCAATGATGCTTGGCTCAGTATTGAGCTACTTAAAAATTGGCTAATCAAAGTTCCAACAAATAATGCCTAATAAAGTAGTCTTACAGAGGTAACTGGGAAAACCGATATATTTGTAATGTTCCATAAGCGCCATCTACTGTCAGAGATTGAAACTGCATTTTCATTCAGCGCGTCTCCTGTTTTTGTTCAGACCAATGCGAAGATCGACCCATATTTTCACACAGCTTGTAAATGTTAACCTGTGGATTGAGCTAATGTGCTTTCTAAAAATGTAGAATAATAAGGTATCTAGAATATTATATATAATCATATATAGCCTAATAAATAAATCATATTTAATAATAAATTAATATGTATAATCATTTATAATGTTGACTCAGCCATTTTCTTTAAAGGCGGAAATGTGGATTTTATACATTCTATACAATTTTCTAAAAATTATTTTTGTCAACTTGTATTATTTGAACTGTTGTTGAAATCAGTCATTTTATGGTAATGTCTTAAAATGTCTTAATCAAGTAATGGTCCAGATTGGCAGTAACAAACCCATTTTTATTGCTGTTATTGTGCTTGAGTCTTTGAAAGTCCTTGAATCTGGAACCCTGTTTAAAGTAAAAACAACTTTACCTAGTGGACATACATTTAAATTCACACTATGGACTTTTAAGTCACAAACCAACCACATACAATTATAATAGAATAAATAGGTAATTTTTAAATGACTGGTCACATATAGTGTTTTTTGTACATAAGAGCTAAACACAAAATTAAAACGTTATATTGATTGTTGTTGTAGCAGAATCCACCAGTAATCAAATCATATACTTCAAAAAGTAAAGGACAGAATGACTTTTATTTATGTTACACTTCTTAACTTCCTCTGCAGTAATTGCAACAAGAAAGTTTCTGCGTCATATTGACTTTCACATTGTTATTTGCATATTTATTTGTTTCCGCATTTACTGGCTTGACTGTAAAAAACGTCACCAACGCCTCTCCTGTAGATCCTTTAAATTTGACCCAGCAACTACGAGCTCCACATATAACCACTCACTGAGGCGTCATTGTGTCATTGCCGATCCATTTTTACCCTTGTAAACCATAACCGTATGTGAAAAGGCATTTACAGCTTGCCGCTTTGAATGGGAACTGCATTTGTTCCTTTTTTTAAAAGCAGTTTTATGAGGTCAGGCAGGAGATCTGTGGGAGCCAACCGGAGTTGAGTTTTCGATATATTATGTGCATACTTTAACCATTATTGCTTTCCTGATGAGTGATGGTTAAGCGTTTAAATCCAGTGTGGCGTAAACATTGAGTCGCGTAGTGGCGAGTTATCGAGAATGGCATTCGCAGCTGTAGTTGAACCTTTTTCAGAACAGTGATCTAGTGATAAGGTGGAACGTTATGACTTAGTCTATTGAGCGGGGGTGCTAATTTGAACAGGGAGGATCGTCACATGGGCGCTACTTTCTGCCCCCCCCCTTTTTTTTTTCAGAAAAAAATCTCGTAAAAGACTTTACACTACTAACAGTGTCCATGACAGGAGAATTCTGTAATTTATGTATTTTTTAGTTTGAAAGTCATTTCCACCACAATGTAATTTCCAACACATCTCAAATTATGTATGGTGTTTAATATCATTCAGAGATGGATATGACTTAAACATTTATAGAATAAAATGTCTGATTCCTTTTGTCTTGCTAGGGCTAATTTGACAGCTAAAATGTTGTTTATTTGAAATATAATTAAATAATATTTTGACTTTTTTTTTATTGGGGAAAATCTGTTCAGTGTGGAAATGGTGGTACAACTGAGGGACAGTTGTAATGTTTTTTAAATTAAACCTTTTCACAAACTAAATATGAAATTGTTTAGGTTTATTTCACTCTTTCACTCTGTGTTTGAATTATAATAAAATGTACTAAAGTCATTTAAAAGACGTTTGAAAAGCAACAAAAATAAATATGGCATATTTTCTAAGAAGCTTTCAAATGTGCAGCTACACCTGTCGTGGTTACGACTGTTTCTGAGGGTTTTCTGTGTGCCGTTGTCCTGCTGATGTGGAACATTTTGTCCAGTGCTTGCAGTTTTAGTGTCAGTCTTTCTCTAAACAGTATCTGCTTTCCTACAAGTCAAGAATACTCTGGGATTGTGAATGTTGCACGTCTGCAGGGGGTTAATGAGGGTGGCAGCAAGAATCTAATAGATATCTTGAGCATTTGCTGTTCATTATTTAAGTCACCAAGATGTGTGTGTGTGTATTTATTATTAATATATTAATGAATTAATTTATTTCCTATCTGTGTCTGTTACTATATCTTGCTCTTATATATCGCTCTTTCTATCCATCATCATACCTATCTGCCTATTGTCTATATTGCTCTATCTGTCTATTACTCAATCTATTGCTATCTGTCTGTCTGTTGTCGCTCTATCTTTGTCTATTGTCGCTCTATCTTTGTCTATCACTCTATCATTGTCTGTCATCTGTGTTTCCGTCTATCTGCCTTTCTATCTATCATGCTGTTGTACTCTCAGTTGTAGGAAACTCAGAAGCAAAAACTAGGAGACTCTTTTATGTCATCAGCCGATTTTTAAGTGTGCTGTGGTCATCAAGTCTGACTAAGGGAGCTGCAACATTGCATGTTATAGGCATTCAGTGTGCAGTCCTTAAAGGTGTTGACCTTACACAGCCTTAGAAGTGACCACTAAAACAAAAGCATCTAAAAAGAATCAAAGGCTTTGCACATAGACATGCAACAGGGGCCTCATTGTCCCCCATAAAATGTTAATGGTCGGAAATGTTAATAATCTGCACACGGGGCTCTGGCCTTTGATAATCTGTTGACGAAACTGATCCACCAGCACTTTTGAGTGACTGGCTAATGGCATTCCTCACACTTGCTCTATCATTGGCTAGAGAGAGAAGGAAAGTTTACGGCAGCCCTCTGGGACTCACAAATGGTCAAGTGCCTTTTAACGTCCCTGCTTCATGTCGTATTCCTCCAGCCTTCATCCCAGCTTTACCACCAGCCCCTTTGAGCACCCTTTTTTAGACTTTTGAGGGTCTGGCAGAAGCTCAGTGAGAAGGCGCGAGTGGGCTAACTTTCATTACCGCTGTTGATCCCAGATTCACTGGAGGCCGATTCATAACAACACGGCTGCACAGAAAGACAGGACCTCAGTCGGGATTCACCCTTCAGCTCTTAAGACTACTGGCTATTCGGTTGCCTTTTGTCATTAGTTACATTCAGAAAAACCTGCAACTTTTTTGGAGTGACTCATTGGATTTTCCTGTGGGTAGAAAGTTGTTTCTACCATGAAGCAAACTTGGGACAAGGGTGTTTTTGAGAACGGTCAGTCAAAAAATCCAGGGAATGTTGGGAAAGCTTCCACTGAGCACCTTCAAAGGTAAGGAACATGCTGCTGTGGGAAAAGTAGTTTGCATGGAGATGTATGAGAAATCAATTTGTTTGTGAGTGTTTAGTCCCTGTTTTGGGGGATAAATCGCACTTGAGTAGCAAGTACAGTAAGAATTCTTCTAAAATGCTTGGTCACACGGTTCCTTAAGACACAGGGATGATGGATGGGTTTGATGAGTGTAACTTTGCTCTTTGCCAAAGTGTAGTTCCACTGCGATTCTGAGCTGTATTATTATAGCCACAGATCTCCAACATAAACAGTTATCATTCCTTCTGCTTATTCAATCATGCTTTCTGTCCCATCACAAATGTAAACATGCATTTCACCTATATATATTTAAAGCAATATAAATGTAATAAAATCAATTGATTTGAAAAGCAAAAAAATGGGGTGTTAAATGTAATTATTAACACTCCTTACTGATCATTATAGCTTAAATAATAGTATTTATTTATTTATTATAAAATTGACCGTTTGAGTCTGTTGAGAATAGCTACACAAATGTTTTACTTAATTTCGCAGTTAGTTTAGTGGTCACTAAAATGTACCTTTTCATACCCCTGCATTTTTTAAATACTCATTATATAAAACATTGATTTTAGCTGTAATTCATCTTAATGAATGACTATTTTAAACTAAAAATATTTTTGGTCAAACTCTTGTTTATGATTTTGCATGTTTTGCTTGATAAATGATCCAAAAGTAAATTGCATGTCTATTGCAACAGTCACTTTTGTGTTTTAGTAGAAAGTGTTTTAAAGGTTACAATTTAATGTTGTATATGGAGGCTATGATGGCAGATAACTATTCCCTTTATGTTGAATCAATTATGAGGAAAACAAATAGAAATTGGATAAAATGATGAACTTGGGTCTCCACAGACAGACAGCACATGTATGTGGCCCCATTGAATGTTTTCAGCAGATGTTACTGGTGACAGTGCTATTTGTTTATTGCTGATAAATGGCACACAGTTTGATCAGTGCTGATGTGCACATAAGTGATGACCACTTTCCTGCAACATGCCTCTCAATGAGAGCACTTAACACTACTCAAAATATAATGCTAATTATGCAAAAAAATCTATTTTATACTGTGCAGTTGTTTATATTTTTGATAAGCGGTCTTGCAAAGTTTAGATGGTTGCACTGTTAAATCGTGTGCAGAAAATTCTATTTTGCAAATGTCTTGCACATTGACTAGTGTTCATCATTTGAGGCACTTGCATAACATCTGAAGTACTGTGTAATGAACAAAATTAGCCCTTTAAACGGGACGAACATGGCCGTGATCGTCAGTCTTGAGTGAAAAACCCCTGTATGTCACCAGTGACTGACGTATAGAATCAGGCGAGTCTTTCGTGTGAGTTACTGACAGAAATGTGGATGCCAATTTTGTTGCAGCGTCACAAAGGTGTCCGTTTATGGACATGGCGTCCACTGTTTCTATTTTAAAACATTCTGTTTTTGCACTTTGTATGAGTATGTCCACCAAATTCATTTTTAGCAAGAAATGATGAACAAATGCAAAAACGAGAACCAATTAAATATTAATAACTGATTGTTTTTTTTTCTGCCTTTTTTTTTGCATAGTAAAATAAAACCTGTAGCTGCAGTTTGCTTTCTTTGCCAAAAAATTGTCAGGTAAATACCTTAACTAAGTTCAGATTTTCGTTCTTCCTTCATATTTATAATATTTTAAAATCTAAAATATTTTTTCACATTTTTATAGTTTAATCGAACTTGTATGGTCATTAAAAGCAAATATCACCTTATATGCGTGTGTGTATGTATGTATGTGTATGTATATATGTATCATTTATTTATATATCACTGCCATGTTCATCTCGTTTACAGGGCTATATACATTTTTGTTTGTTACAGGTACAGATATGTTGAGATATTAATGTTGAGATGTTAGAGAAATTGTACAAAATTTGTTTTCATTTATTTTTCCTGTTAATTGCAACAATAGGGTATAGTAAATATATTACATATTTGCAGTGGTTTGTTGTTTTGAAGAAAAATTATGCAAAATTGCTTTATTAAATTTTTTTAAAAAGTAAATTTACAAATACATTCCAAAAATATTTGATAAGGAAATGAAGTGTTTTTGTGCAGTTTAGTCAAGTCTTCAAGACTGAACACTTTTAATCGAATATAATCCCGCAGCACTAAGCTAATGTTTTTACTGTGTAATTTTAAATGTTTCTATTATAACTTTGTGACATTTGTTTGAGAAATCGGTCATACTAAGTCAGCTTAATTGTTTAACAGTCCCTTGCATGTTGGCTCCTGCATTTAACGGTTCAGTGCATTAAATCCTCAGCTGCCTGCGTGAAGCTTTCACAGCCAGTGAGAGGTCGTGGGCTCTGACCGTGCGGTGAAAGATGAGGCATTTTTGATGGATTGTTTTTAAATAGCACAGTGGACCGCAGAATTATAACTGGTATTGTCAGGATGTGTCAGGGCTGTTTTGTTGGCCTTTTTTCCCCCCCGTCTCGTCCGCCATGGTGTATTGCTCCCTCTCTTTTCCCGTATATCCCTCCTCAGCTGCTCTCTCTATATCACTCTGCCAGCCTGACCCAGAGGGGGTAGTTTCCTTGTACCCCTGGGACCGTGAGGGCTGATGGGAGTCCCAGACGCCATTCTAGGCTACATCGTTTCTGTTTTTTTTCCGGATACTTTGGTGTAAACTGCCGTGTGAATATGACCCTGGAAAGGTACATTGTGTTGTTCATTTTTATTGTAACATTTAACTGTTTTTCCACAGCTGTCGTGCTGTTGTTTGACCTTTGAACGGTTGGATCTAGATGTTTCAAGCACCGTATAGAGCAGTAAAAGGTTTTATACTTGTTTCTTAGTGAAGGCCTGAGCGCTGTGTTGACCTTGGTTCTTCATAGCATGTGTGTTTGCTGGTATTACCAGGGATGCTTAAATCACAGCTGGGAAATATGTTGTGAATGCCTTTGTCCCTTCAGCTCTTAAGACTACCGGCTATTCGGTTGCCTTTTGTCATTAGTTTCATGTCTATGCGGGCATGAATCAGTATGGTAACACAATGCTCTGTGGAACCGCATGTGTTTTGTGCTGTTTGATGTTTAGATGTGGCAACATAGGCCTAAGAAATGTCTTTGTTCTTGTTTCTGGAACAATATTTATGTCAGAGTCCTAACTAAATTACCTAGAAAAATCTGAGGGGAAAAAATGTAAATTGTGTACTGACCTAGACTGGGTAAACCCAGCCCGATCTGCTGGCGATTTGATTTCGCCCTGCAGCTCAGGCTGGAAACCTGTAAATTTTTCTATCCTGCTTCAGTTACAAATCTGCGGGGACCAATTACAAACTGGCTTATCCACCTGGCGAGCTATTGGCGGGTTTAACACGATGCCGATAGAGAGGTGACGGCAAGCAGCTTTTTGTTTACATTCAACATGGCGGCCACCGAAGCGCAGCAACCCGTTGATGCTGCTGTCGCTGCTGTTTTAAAAGATTTCAAAGGCAAGTTTTCTTTGAAAACGGAACAGAAACTTGCCCTGGAACAATTCCTACAAAAGAAGGATGCGTTTGCCTTACTACCAACCGCTCTGCAAAGTACGTCACCCGGATTGTTGGTCTGATTGGTTGAAGGACTATCCAATTGCGTACAGAGTCATTTAAACTATGCCCGTTGATCACCCCTCTTGTGCAGTAGAAAATACGGAGCAGACTCCCCAGACTAATGTTCAATTTTAAAAGTTTGAGCTTGGTTTGGTGATAGCCAGACAAGTACTGATCCCTACTTTTGAATTAAAAATGGGATGTGGGATATCCAATTGGCCTATCCAATTGAAAGCTTGCTAAGCGAACACTAGCTTTGTTTCTTTATGTGCAATCATATAAATGTCGAGCAACACTGAGAATGACTTCCAACCGTGAATTCGCTCTTCATTAAGTCTTGCCTGATATTTGTATGATTGGGTATAAAGAAACAAAACAGCAGAACCACTGTTAGCGTAGCAAGTTTTCGATTGTCAACAAAGTATTTGATTATCAACCAAATAAAGGGAGGATTTACACACCTGCCACTGCAAAAGATTGGGGAAAAAAAGGTTTTTAGCATGAAATGACCAGAAACGGAGCAGCTTTGCTAACATTAACTTTATGTTTGACTGGTAAAATCATCAAGGAACCAAACTGTGAAATAGAAACACTGCAATGCTAGCATCTTCATAAAATTGAAGAACTTTGACTTATTAATGCTTTTTATTAGTTTTAAACTATCTACATGCTGCCATGTTCATGTGATGTTGGCAAACCTGAAAACCAGCAAAATGTCTTTATGCTTTCATTCAATGAGTCATTATCTGATATCTCTGTAAATTTTATTTTTTATTTTTTCCCCCATTTCAATTGCCGCAGCCAAATGGTTCTGACACCATTTGGCTAAATTGTGAGGTTCAGACAGTGTCTGAATGTGCCTTGTTTCCTCCTGTGGTTTGGATCACATGACGGTTTATTCAGGAAGGTGTGATCTCTCAAATATCAACACTCGCCCTTTCAGCAACCATAGCACGGGTGCTGTCAGCTGCTTTGATCGATGGAACTGAACGGCAATTAATTATCAACCAGTTTAGTTGGTGAGGTTGGTTAAATTTGGGAAGTGTCAGTGTTTGGAATGACATAGGACACAAGTTGCTGTTTCCTTGACATTCACACAGAAACGTGACTAATACAGTGTGAAAATATTTGTCTACAAGGCGCCATGTTAGCTTGGTGAAAAAGTGCGAGGCTTGGCCCTCAGCTGGTGTCAACCACTATCAGCCTATTTGTGGTGACACTTATTTGTTTCCATCTTTGTAGAATTGTGGGTTTCCTGCTGTGGTGTTCAGGCCTTTCAGCATGTGTTCATTGCTTTGTAGAAGTAAATGGGCAAATCTTTAAGTTTTATGGCACCAGTAACTTCTGCTATTTTCTGCTATCTTTTGAAGTGTTTTGGAAGCAAAAGGCAAAAATGTGAATTTCTGAGGTTGAAAGATAAATTTGTGATAAATTGCCATTGTCTAAAATAAGAATTATTCTCCTAAATAAGGGGGGGGAAATGGTGTGGTAGGCAATACATTCTCTTTATGTGTCCTTTTAAAAAACAGCCCCTTACAAAGCTGTAAGCAGAATATGGGGGGGGGGATGTTATTCATCAATTTTTGGTCAAGATCTTGTATTGACAATGCAAGAGTCAAGCACTCTGTAGTCTACTCCAACACATAGTAGGTCGTTTGTGTACTTTTTTTAACGTTTTCTCGTGTACTTTTTTCATTCGTATTTTTCAAATACAATTTATTCGGTCATACTACTCTTTTGGCATACTGTTTTACGCATATACTATATAGTAGGGAAGTATTCCGTTTTTTAAATTCAATGAATTATTTACTTTTTGACATTTAACTGATAAGCCAGGTGCATGACCTTGAGGTCTAATGACTTCAAAGTGTTTTAGAGCAATTTTTACCAGCTTGTATATCCATTTACAGCTTAATCAAATAAATTGTGCCATCTCATCTAAGTGGTAAAACTGCATGAGTTTATATTTGATGTAATTAGAAATGGGAAGTCCGCTCTCTGACAACCGCTTCACAACAATCCCGATGCGGTTTCCCTTTTCTGAAAGTGCTCGATATGACATCACCGACAGCTCTGTATGTGTTTGATTGAATTATATATAATGAGCACTGCTGCACTGTAACGGCAGTCCTGCTGTGTGCCGAACATATGCTGAGAACACGTCAGCCAAGTGTAAAGGTCCCTGGGTAAACATGGTCTAAAATTAAAGAAGGTGTTTATCCGAGTTTAATTGGACGTCTGTCCCTGAGCAGAATCAAGGCACAAGGCAGATCTGCTTATAAACTAGATTTTACCTTTATTTGATTGTTAAAATACAAGGTTCTCCAAGGGCAGAATTAAAAATCATTGTTATGCCGCTGTAGATTCATTTAGTGTTCAGTGTCAAATTCATTTTGACATTGTGTGTTGCCTGTCTGTCTGAAAACTCTTCAATAATGTTGCCCTCAATGACTTGAGCCTTCCCCAGCCTTTTTTCCCTTAACATCCCAATCAATATGGCTCATGTGCCCCTTAATCAGTTCCAAATCATAGCTGTTCCTTTTAATTATATTATCCTTCTTTAAAAAAAAAAATATTTTACCATAGAATACAAATGTTTTATTTATTTTACTCTAATGTTATAGTGCTCAGCTCAGTCTAATGGATTATATCAAGTTTACCAATCCATTCCGCAGAATTCCACAGATTTTCTCCCAATTAGCACTGGAAGTGCAACTTTATACTAAAGTAAAAATATACAGAATGTGATTGATTTAATATTATTAAAGTCACTTTTAAACAAAAAAAATATATAAAAAATCAATACTGGTGGTAAAAATATTGAGCCACCAAGTAATGCAAATTTATAAAACTAGCCTGTGCACATACAGTTTTCTTTCTGTAAAAATAAACTATTAAACCCCCTGATTTCATATTTTCTCTATTTAGGTAGGCCTACAATGCAGCCCTGGTTGCAGTCATTGCTCTAGCTGATGCAGCACATGGCCTGTAGACACATTTATCTGATATGTAGACTGTAGTTACGAATCGGCATCCGTTGCCAGACAGTAAACCAAAGAAAGCTGCATCAAACATGCATCTTATCAAAATCTCACAGCTATACTTAGCTGGCGGGAGGACACTTAATGTGATGGGGACATCATTACTATCAACCATTCAGATTTTAGGGTTAGTGCTTGAGCTATACATTGTTTTGTTAGTCAACGAGAAGAGGCTTAGTCGACCAAGATTTTATTAGTCAGTCAGGCGCTGAAAAAAAACAACAACTCAAAGTCACGCAGTCCGTGAGGGACAGATCGTTAATGGCAGGTCCTCGTGGTAATTACAGTATGTCGGGCAAAAAATCCAAACTTTACATGGCCGCTCGCTCTAACATTAACCTAGATAAATGAGTGCTATTATTTTTCACTCTATAGGCGCGTTCACTAGTCGAGTCGGCATCAACTTCCATCTTTGCAGCCGAAACGGACTCAGAAAACACTAGTTATTAATAAACAATTTAAATGTCTCCTTGCTCTTTTTTCATAATCATTACTTTTGGCAGTGCTTTGCGGCAACCTTTATTGGTGTGCTTGAGCGCAGTATAGGCATATTTTCTGCTCCTCAGTATATATTCAATTAAATTAATATAAATGTGATTAGTTGACTAATGGTTTAAATGGACGACTACTAGTCGACTAGAACATTTTTTGGGTGGGCGCAGCCCTACTGTGTACTAATGAATCATGCACCATAAGACCAGAAGCATGTATAAAGACTGTAAATAGACCAATTTTTGAGTTCATGTTGACTTTAATGGCGTTCTGTGTGGCACTCCCCCCTCTTTTCACGTAACTAACATATCACAGACCCTGACAACAGTCCTGTAATGCCTTAATGCCAGGAATGTGTACGGTTTTTCTCCAAAGACTTTGAAATCTCTTGCTTAAAGCTCAGGGTTGCACAGGTGCTGCTCTGTGTGGTGCGAGTAGTTTGTAGCACGTGTGTTCACCATAAAGGCATTTTGCTTTCATCTAAGGTCATCTCGCGTTTAACCCTCTGGCATGTTTGTTTTACAACCTGTAGCTCAGTTGGTCATTCTGTGCCATTGTACCATCCTTAATGATGTCTTTAGTCACTTTATAGTATAGGACCAAGGAACAGATATAATGCCTTATACGAGTTTCTGTATTGTAAAGCCAAAATATTGAAAGTTCAATGAGGAACAGAACAGTAATGTATAATATTTCTGTTAAAATCTTTTCTTAAACCCCAGTTTAATATTCAGACAACCATAAGCAAGCCATTTTTTTGAGGATTCCTACCAGCCCAGCATAGCAACACTACAGCCAATAGCATGAGTCTTTGAGAGAACCTGTTTAAAAAACAATTACTGCAATTCCACTACATTACACACTTCAAAAATTTAATTATACTATATTATATTGCATATTAAGTTGTATATTTTAAAATTATATTTGATTAAATGTAATAATTAAAACTATTAATATTGAAACTCAAATTCTCAAGCTTATCTGTTAGATTCAGGGTGATGTGACTCATCTCAGCTAAATATGATTGTGACAATTATTTTAATTACAATTATTAATAGGTTCTCTGGTTAGTAATTCTCTTATACTTGACACCATCACACAACGAGAATAACTGTAAGCCAGTTTCATCAAATAATGTTTCTGCTTGAGGTAGATTGAATTCCTAACACCTTGTGTGTTCGCAGTAGGCAGAAGTATGGATTTCACAAGGAAATCTTTATAGGGTATAGTGTAGTCTTGTAAGTGTTCAGGGTGCTAAGTGATCTGTTAAATATTCCTTTCATTGCTTTCAGCTTTATGGTGTTTTGACAAATTCTTTCTTCTCAGGTCTTGAAATGGTACTTTAGATCCAGCTAAAACACATGTGGCCTGTTTAAAGAAAGTTCAGGGGTCACAAATGTGCTTTTTTTCAGCAAACAACCCAAGGGAAGAAGAGAAATCTGTCAAGTTTTTAGGGAATACGCATTTTAATTAGCATCAGTGGATGAAGATGCTTTTTAGGCCCAGATAGTGTAGTTATAGCATCTACCAAATGGGACAAACTGGCCGGCTAAAGTGTGCTGAATGTTCCTGTGGACAGCAGTTAAAAACTAGTGAAACCAAAGTGGACTGTGTGGGTCTCCTGTCAGCAGATGGTCCGCTTGGCCCTCAGAACCAAAGCACATGATTAACATACAGTACAAATAAAACTGGACATCTACGAAATGTTGCTAACATGGTGAGAGAAAATTGTGGGTGCTAATAATAGAGTAGAACACATGGTTTGATTTTATGAATTTGATTTACAAGGCACAAACGGAATCTTCAGATGTTCTTGTCGCTTTTCCAGTGTTGATTTTGGGAGAAAATATGTGGAATTTTGTGGACCTAGACTGGTAAACTTGATGTAATTTGTTAAACTGAAATGCATTATAATAAATGTCAAAAAATAAAGACTGTATTATTATTAGTGCTGCTGAATAAAAAAAATCAAAATTTCATATTTACTTACTAAATGGTCCTCGTCCTAATAAATTATAATTTTGATGGCTATGGAAATCCTGGACATTTATCAGTGATTTTATAGGTCTGGAAAAGTCATGGAAATGCTGTGAAAATTGCTGGTTTTAATCAAAAAATCAAGTCTTGCACACTATTTTCTCTCAACATTCCTTTTCAATTAGAAATGTCACACACTAAAATTATATTACTAATTTTTACATGAAAAAATGACAATAACCTCCGCTGTGTTTACGCCACTTTATAATTACCATAAATAAAGTTCCGTATGCTTTCAAATTGCTTTCGCTGTACTTTGATGTCATACACCGATCGATCTGCACAGTGTCGCTTCAAGTCGAACACACCTTAAATCTGCAGTGGTCAGGTGGTAGCTCTCAGAAAATTACGAGTTTACAAGCACGTGAAGGCTTTTTACAGTTCAGAATCATTACGTGGCATAGTTTTGTCTTAAGATACAGATTAGCATACAATATTGGATGAGTAGCCTTCTTTCTCCATATTGAGCCAGTATTAGGTTCAATCACATCTGAAACCGAGATGGGCCTGCCAGCAGGTTGCACTCTGAGGTCTCGTGGACTGGCCAGGTGCTCGGTGTATAAATTACCAGGCATGGCAACGGCGAACCCGCGCTTCACCAGCAGATGTGCTGAAGGGAAGAGGACAGAAGGGGTCAATATATAATTTTACTAGTCACCATTTGTAATTTTAGATGCTAACTGCTGCCGATGTTAATGGATAGCAATGCCTGATATTCCTCATGGACTAACAGCGGTGTTCGTCTCTGATCATGTGACCTGGCTCGGCCTATAGTGTGCACTGTGAGACCGACATTTTGTTGACTTGCTGACAGTTGAAAATAGGTCACCTTTCGATTGCTGCCAAGTAGCCGATAGCTATTGTTCAACAAGTTAGATAAATGAGGAGGATCAAAATACCTGGAAAAATTGTCCCATAATCCACTGGTGTCAGCACTTAGAAGTTTTTTTTCCCTCATGGACGGTAATTGTTGGACTGTTTTGATGCTTTTTAATGGAAGTTTCCTGAGGAATTAACTGTCTTTTACATTCATGGGTTAAGATCACAAAATTTCCAAGACATAATCAGAAACCTTAATTGTATTAAAGCCTCATTTTATTTGAAGCAAAATATCTTATTTTTGAGTGAAATAGGATTCAAGTTAAATGCTAACAGACGCACAAAAACCATACTTGCCACACGTACAGTACTTACAGCCTCTGAGGGCTTCAATATTAATTTAGAGGGCATGGTGGCAACAGGCAAGGCATGTTTTACAGCCGCTTTACAGACCCTGTGACAGCTTGTCTTTCTCTAAGACTCCATATGATCTTCCTCGTAACACAAACCCATCCAGCCATGCCAAAAAAACTCCTCACCATATTAGCAACAAAATTAATAGACGAAGGGGTGTAGGAATGATCTGAAAAGTAGTGGACCCAACATACTTGTCAGCTTTGCTCAACAATATTATTTACTTTGACTGTTAATCAGTTTCTATTATTTGTTTACGCATTGTTCACCCAGTAATCATAACTGATTGTTAAACAGGCACTAGCCATAGCGTTAACAGTTCTGCATGAGGACTACAAATACCACAATGATACAAGTTTGTGCACTTGACTAAGTAGCATTAGCATAGTAACGTTAGTGTTTACATGTTTGTTTAGTCCATGTGCAAATTTCTACCACAAGGATGCAAGTGTATGTGCATGGCGAAGTAACATTAGCATAATAGCGTTAGTATTTACATGTTTGTTTAGTCCATGTAAATTGCTAACAAGGTTCTACATAAGGTCTACCACAAGGATGCAAGTTTATGTGCATGGCGAAGCAGCATTAGCATAGTAGCATTATCATTTGTGTGTTTTAGACTGCCTTCACATCGGAATTATAGTAAATACTAGTTCCCTAGTTTTAAAGTTGGACATGAACGCCCTTTCAAGTAAAAATTTGGCAGCATTAGGCCTGGTTTCACAGAAGACATTCTTAAGACATTTAAGTAGCTTTTATAAACGTGCCTTAGGGGGAAAAAAACATTAGTGGCATGCATCTTGAGACAAAATAATGACTGACATATTTTAAGGTATGTCAGTGCAAGTTTTTTTCAGTTAAAACTGCTCAATAATGCATTTTAGTATGGGACTATAGTCTGTGAAACTGAGGGTTTGTCTTCTGTGCAAATTGCTAACAAGGTTCTACATAAGGACTACCACAAGAACGCAAGTTTATGTGCTTAACGAATCAGACAACTATTGTAGTTTTTATGTAGAAGCTTGTTAGAAGCTATCGTAAAAACCCATTGGAAATTCTAGGGGGAACACATGAAAAAGTGTGCTTTCCAGATTGGCCGACAAATTGTTGCTATACCAATTGATACAGTTTTAATTTATATAATTTGTAACTTTTTTTTTTTTTTTTTTTTTTAGGGGACACATTCATGTTTAAACAATGAAAGCCCGAATTAACATTTCCAAACTGTTTCCCACAGGTTTCTACTGTAGTATTTCCCGACAGCTCCTTTCCATGCCACTTCTTTTCTGACTCAAACTCAGTGGGCACCTGCCAAACATTGTTTGTTTCATTCAGCACGGTGGGGAAGCCAACCCTGTGCTTCTGGTGTCATTAGCTGAACTTGATAAGATGACAAAAAAAGCTAAAGTTTCCCTCTGGAGGCAGTCTGAGTGGATGACACAACTGCAGGTTGGCGTTGATTGTCTGAGGTGTGAAGGTGCGGGCTATTCGTGTTCATTCACAATGTAAATATCAGGCAGATGTATGAAGAGTGAGTCATGTAGACATTTTAAGGGTCGAGGTGACTCATGTCCACCCACAGTCCATCTTACATAACAGCCAAAACATCACACACGCGAACAAGAACTCAGGTAGACCTGCCGTTTCTTTCAAACTCCACAGCAATGATGCAACAAACAAGTTACTGAAATGTTTTATTTTTATACTTTTGTTCCTTTTTAACAAGTTTTGTATTTATGACTTTTAGTCAAGTGGTAACCATCAGACATCAAATTAAGTTTTTTCATTTCATATGTTTATTTCAGAATCATGAATATCATGAGATTTTCTTGGAGGTATCCACTTAATTTTAAGGTATCAGGGGCAGCCATTGGTAACTTAAATGTGTGAGGCTTCCGGTGTCATTTGTTTCCAGTTATTTTACCTGTACAAAAACAATCTGTTATTCTGCTTGATGTTGCAAACTTCTATTTGTTATCATATAATGCGTTTTTTGACTTATAAATTCTTGTCGTGGACAGGAAACCTGTCAGAGTACACGTTGCTTCCTGACCAATCATCGCTTACCGTCTTTAATGATGTGCGTGATGTCATAGAGAACTAGCGACTGACTTCTGGAAACAAGAACATAAACAAACTACAGAAGCGGTGTGTTAGCCTTATTCTAATTCCAGCACTCACCGGGTTGCTGAAGCACCTCTGCTATCGTTCACCAGCATTTATCTTTTTTCACTATGTCATGGTAGTCCCTTGAGGAAACATAAAGACAGGAGTATTGTTGCCATAGCTCCACTAACCTGACCTCTATTGCATAATTCCACCTAGCAGCACTAATACCATCATCTCTTTTGTTTTGCCATGTTTGAAAGCGGTGTACAGGAGAGCTTCTGGGCTCCCAGTCGTGGAGGACCAAAAGTCTTTCTGTCGGGACATCATGAAGCGCTGCAGAAGCGGCGTCGGTTGTTGTCCACATGACACACTGTACAAGATAAAACGATTGATTTTTGCATCCCGACGCCTGTTGTTGTTTACTAATCACCACGACACCCTACGTCAAATGGATTGTGCCAAAATCGGGTTGATATTGTATAGTCTGAACCCGGCATAATAGTGAAGCTGTGAGTTTAATTACAAAAACGGCAAAGTTAAATCCTTGTTGCTGAGAATTATATGTAGCTTTCAGTAGCAAAGCTGTTTTGTTTCTACAATTCACAGGGACGGGGCAGAGGTTGAAAACCAGTTTCTTTGCTCCTGAATGTTTATGTGTGCGCGCATACCAACAAAGTTTCCGCCAAAACAAAAGTGCATGAGTTTTAGTGCGAGGGCATACAGGCACGTCTGCTTCATAATACGATATTAAAAAGCTTGCTTTCTGGCAAACGTGTTGCCCTTGCCTTGTGGTGCCTTGGAATCACAAGGGAAATGTGTTTAGACGTAGGTCAGATGTCCAGATATTGGATATGATTGACGAAAAAATGGAATCATGTTCTGATTTTTGTTTACACGTGTGCAATGAATTCCGATATTTATTTTTTCAACCAGTGTACAGACTAACACTGTGTCTACATGGAACGCGACTGTTGACACTTCACACCGCAACAGCTAGAAACTGTATACACCGGACGTGAACGTTGATGCTTTGCATTGCGCTACAACAGCTAGAAGCTGTCTACACCAGACGCGATCGTTGAAGTGCAACGCACAGCAACAGTTAGAAGCTGTTTACACCAGACAAGACCATTGAGGTTTCGCATCGCGCTGCACCAGCTAGAAGCGGTTTACACCAGACACGACCGTTGACGCGAATAATCCCAATGAAGAGGTGATACTGGTGTAAAGTCCGTGGTGAATGCTTAGATTCTGGATAGCTCACCAAAAGCATACAGTTGATGATATATATGGCCTACAATGAGCACTGCAAACACATGTTCCTCAACTAATGACCACAAGAAGGCCTAACATTTGAGCATTATCTCAAATCCCTTTTTTTTTTTTTTTTTAAACAAATCCAGCCATCTCCCAGGTGAGCTACCACATGGCCTTTTTTACTACCTCACTAACTCTTGGCTATATGAGGAGCTAACCCCTCACCTAAGGCCCGCCCCCTGGTGACCAGGAAGAAAATTGAACTATAATCAGCCAGTAACAATGAAAACACATTTGGAACCGTTACAGCGCGTCGCAACAGCTAGAAGCTGTTTACACCAGACGCGATCGTTGAAGCTTCACGCCGCAACAGCTAGAAGCTTTTTACACCGGACACAACCGTTGACGCGTCGCAACAGCTACAAGCTGTTTACACCTGAAGCGACCGTTGAAGCTTCATGCCGCAACAGCTAGAACCTGTTAACACCGGAAGCGACCGTTGACGCGTTGCAACAGCTGGAAGCTGTTTACACCGGAAGCGACCGTTGAAGCTTCATGCCGCAACAGCTAGAAGCTGTTCACACCGGAAGCGACCGTTGAAGCTTCATGCCGCAACAGCTAGAAGCTGTTTACACCAGAAGTGACCGTTGAAGCTTCATGCCGCAACAGCTAGAAGCAGTTTACACCGGAAGCGACCGTTGAAGCTTCATGCCGCAACAGCTAAGAAGCTGTTTACACCGGAAGCGACCGTTGACGCGTCGCAACAGCTGGAAGCTGTTTACACCGGAAGCGACCGTTGACGCGTCGCAACAGCTAGAAGCTGTTTACACCGGAAGCGACCGTTGACGCGTCGCAACAGCTGGAAGCTGTTTACACCGGAAGCGACCGTTGACGCGTCGCAACAGCTGGAAGCTGTTTACACCGGAAGCGACCGTTGAAGCTTCATGCCGTAACAGTTAGAAGCTGTTTACACCGGAAGCGACCATTGAAGCTTCATGCCGCAACAGCTAGAAGCTGTTTACACCAGAAGCGACCGTTGAAGCTTCATGCCGCAACAGCTAGAAGCGACCATTGACGCGTCGCAACAGCTAGAAGCGAACATTGACGCGTTGCAACAGCTAGAAGCGGTTTACACCGGAAGCGACTGTTGAAGCTTCAAGCCGCAACTGCTAGAAAGCAGTTTACACCGAAAGCAACTGTTGACGCGTCGCAACAGCTAGTAGCTGTTCACACCGGAACCGACCATTGACGCGTCGCACCAGCTGGAAGCTGTTTACACCGGAAGCGACCGTTGAAGCTTCATGCCGCAACAGTTAGAAGCTGTTTACACCAGAAGCGACCGTTGACGCGTTGCAACAGCTGGAAGCTGTTTACACCGGAAGCGACCGTTGAAGCTTCATGCCGCAACAGCTAGAAGCAATTTACACTGGAAGCGACCTTTGAAGCTTCATGCTGCAACAGCTAGAAGCTGTTTACACCAGAAGCGACCGTTGAAGCTTCATGCCGCAACAGCTAGAAGCTGTTTACACCAGAAGCGACCGTTGAAGCTTCATGCCGCAACAGCTAGAAGAGACCATTGACGCGTCGCAACAGCTAGAAGCGGTTTACACCGGAAGCGACCGTTGAAGCTTCATGCCGCAACAGCTAGAAGCAGTTTACACCGGAAGCAACTGTTGACGCGTCGCAACAGCTAGAAGCTGTTTACACCAAGCTGGATGTGACAAAGCGACCGTTGCAAACCCATTTCTTCTTCCTACAAGAAGTATGCTAGTGCTTGGAGTTCGTAATAAATAGAACGAGACATCAGTTTACTGTCGGGATTTGTCGTGTCGCGTCGCACCACGTCCAGTGTAGACACCATCACTGATTATAATGGGTTATTTTGTCGCATCGAGTCGCTAACGTCCAGTGATGACAGTGTAAGTCATTGAATCCTTTTCACAATCAGTGCATTAACACACACATATTTTTGCACAAAACTTTGGAACGCACACACCACCCATTTATCAATTCATACTTACATTTTTTTTCTAAATCTGGGATAAAAGTTAAAACTGAAATGTCTCTGAAATGTTTTCAGTGTGTTTTAACTGGTCTTGATTATGGCGCACATCACTTCGCTTGAGGTTCTTGATGCGCATGTGCTCACGCAAGAGCCCGTCTGAAAAGAGCCATGGGTGAAGCTAAAGTCTATCTCTTCTGCATGTTGGGAGCTGCATGTCATTTGTGTATTATGCTAATTAGTAACCACACGCTACCTCATTTATTTTTCTATTATCCATATTTATCAACATGAAGTTACATGCTTATGCACCTGCTGTGAATTATTTTGCGTGAAAACCACACTTGAGAACAGTTTTACACAATTTAGTCAAATTAACAAGGCTAACCTGATGTTGTTGATTACCTTTATAACTGATGTACTTCTTTTGTTTCTTTAAACACTGGCCCAGTGAGATCTATGGAAACAAACAGCCTGTCACTGCTCTATTCTCAGCTGCTGCTATCAGTACAGCTCAGCCCATGGTTATCTCATAAGAGCTTTTACAGAGACATGGACAGACAGTTGGAGGACGTGTGTCTAAAAGAGGGTGTCCAATTTCATTATCCTTTTGTTGCCTGCCTGTGTCCTCATCTGATAAATGGTAAATCTGTATTTTCCCAATTTTGTGGATGACGGGAATGATGTGTGCGAAAGTGTTGTGTGATCTTCAAAAGCGTATTAATAACATCTCATAACTCGGGTGGCCATAGCACAGTGAGGTCTGGAATGTGTGCAGCTGTCATCAGCTGTAACCTCTCATCAGATGATCTTGCCTAATCAATGGGCCCAGTGGGGAAGAAGTGATGTCGAGGCCTCTCTTAATGGCCAGTAGTAATTGAATGACTGCAAATGGGCCCCAGATGCAAAGTTAGTGTCGTCCCCGACTGTGATGCTAAATTCAATTTATTAGTTGTGCACAAGGAATCGAGGTTTGATTAGCACGAGCAAGTTTGTCTCTGCTGGTAGATACTGTAACAACGCCATATGGCTGTAAAAAGCATCTTTCTCCATTTATGCCAATTCAAAAGTAGCTACATGCTACAAATAGAAGGCAAAATTAGGTTTTAACAGCAGTGCCATTACAGAAACACTTTTGGTTTCCCAAAGAACCCTTTTCCACTATAAAGAATCTTTTGTGGAATGGAAAGTTTCCGTTGATTTTTCATGGTTCTATCAATCGACCAAAAAATAACCATTATTTTTAACAGTGTAGTTAACAGTTAACTGTAGGTATGTGTGATGTTCACACAGGACATCCTCATTTCGTAAAATTTTATTTTTTGAATGTTTTATTTAATTTTTTTAATCTATACAAATTTTTGAATGTTCTATTTTATGTATATAACCTAAAAACAATGTTTTTTTCTTTTTACGTAAAAAAAAAAAAAAAAATTCTATTTAGATTTCGTGCGTGCGTGCGTGCGTGCGTGGGATGATTCAGATATGGCTGTTACTTGACTGAAGCAGGCAGCCTGCCAAACTTTATTTTCAGGCTTTACTGCTGCACTAACTTTATTTTAATAGGGCTTATTTAAAGAAGTGCAAAGTGCAAGCTCATTGTGTGTGTATGTGTGAACTTCACCAGCAACATGTCTTAAAGGAGTAGTTCACCCAAAAATGAAAATTATACCATAATTTACTCACCCTCAAGCAATCCTATATGTATATGACTTTCTTCTTTCAGGTGCTATATTAAAAAATATCCTGGCTCTTCCAAGCTTTATAATGGGATTGAGTAGTGCCCGAGTTTTTGAAGCTCCAAAAAGCACATCCATCGATCATAAAAGTAATCCATATGGCACCAGTGGGTTAATACATGCCTTCTGAAGTGAAGCAATTGTGTTTTTTTGAGAAAAAATATCCATATTTAAAACTTTCTAAACTATAATGACTGGCTTCCGGCAATGGCCATACGCGCGTTCATGAGATAGTCGAAATAGCGGAAGAGTGAACTCTGAAACTCTAAAATCCTCTAACATTTATTCTTTAAAACTTCTAATTGTGACCGTTTTTTGGTTTTTCTCTATCTTCTGCCCTTCCACATTCGTCAGTTCTCACCTAAGCTTACGCTACGCCTACGTCAATCCAAGGCCAGTTTGCACCAAAAATAACTATAGCAATAACTATAATGATAGCAATATTAGCATCCACACCAATGCACAATATCGTTCTGTTTATTATAAGCGAGCTGCAGTTTTGTCGTCTGCCACTTTAAATGCTCATGCTTCAAGCAGGATGGATTCTGATTGCCTGTCTGTGATTTTATCATTTATCAGCTATAAAAAAAATTGTTGTGAAAGTGATTCCAATGATCTCATTCCTCAGTGTTATCGTTATCGTTGTGGTGTGAACTCTATTCTTTTAAATTTAGAACGATTTTTATTAAGGGCCAAGCACCGAATGGTGTGATGGCACCTATTGTATCCGTTAGTTTTCCTCTACTTCCTCTTCCTCTTCCTCCTCCACCATGGGAGTCTATGGCAACCCATAGAACCGTATGGTAAAAAGTTGTGACATTTGGCACACTGATAGAGGTCAGTCCAAACATTTACCACAGCAAATTTGGAGTCTCTAACTTAATCCTTCTAAAGCCACCAACTATCCAAAGTTTCACATACATTTATGCTAATAACTTTTAAACCAAAACATTTTTTTTCCCTCTGATTCCTTGGCTCAAGCCGATTCGCTTGGTCCCTATACGTAATTTTATATCGTTACAATTTTCCCGCCAAATTTTTCCCACCAAAAAAAAAATACTAACTAGAAACCATGTTGGCAAAAATGTATCAAAAGCTTTTTGATATACCCAACCGTTCTTAAATAATGCATGAAGTAATTTGACAAAGAGTGCGCCAAATTGGACACAAGGCTATATCTCCCCAACGCTTTAGCGTATTCAGACCAAACAGGCCCAAGCATGACCTGAGGCTTCATGCAGTGCTTTGGCACAGTGCCACCTACTGGTCAGATGATTATTGTTGCCATTTTTCTGAAGCTCCCAGCCATGCTTGCATGTCACATTGTTCCTTTTTGTGCTTGGCCCCGGTAATTTCTGCTTGCAGCTATATTATCTTTCTGTGAACAGGCCTTTAAAGGGATAGTTCACCTGAAAATTACAATTTTAAAGATATTGTAAAAAATGTGTTGGTCCATATAATGAAAGCCAATGGAGTCCAAAACAACATTGTATGGGCAAAAAGACACAGAGACGTTTTTCCAAAATATCTTCTTTTGTGTTTGTCAGAAGAAATTAGCTCTTGAAGTATATTCTTGATAATATGAAGTCTTTCTACACTGGAACAAACTCTGTCCCGGCTGCTTACAGCTGTGGTGTCTTGTATTTTTGCCAGCACTACATGCATGTAATGGCTCGAGAGCAGAAAAGTCACAGTAGTTTCATCCTCCACTTCCTCATTTGTCTTCTCTGATAGTTTGCGTGTCTTTATTAAATCCAATAGGGATAAAACACCGATGTGGCCCCTTCTTTCTTATGATTTTCACACAGATCATCCAACTTCCTTGAGTATGTGGCAGCTGTTCACAGCTTTACTGGACTCTTCTGTATTTGCAGTCATTAATATAATGGCTATTTGATAAACTAGTTTCCGTTCTGTGGAGCGCACATGTGGCCACATGCCTCATTATTTTTCTTCATAATTGCATCTTGCTGAGAGAAATTATAGAATAGATATTCTGTAATGTGGGATTTGGCTATGACTTTAATGCATCCAGCTTTATCTTTAATGCTTAGAGTTTGAAATGAAGCCAGTTTCTATCCATTTGTCTTCACTGATGTGCCAACAATTTAAAGTTACATTCCATCATCCCAGCAGTCAACAAACTGCTACTGTAAGGACAAAGCATACATAATATTGCTGCCATTTACATGTACACTTCCTTTCAAAAGTTTGGGGTCTGCACAAATATTTTTAAAGAAAGTAATTTTTTTATTCAGTAAGGATGCATTAAATTAAATTGGTAATATTTCACAGCGTGCTACTATTGACTTGACTAAAATCACTGGAAATAATTATCACTCTTACACTAGAAAAAGCTAAATGCTACAAACCAAAGTAGCAAAGCTAGCAATTAACATATAAAGTAAAATATTTTGATATCACAGACACTATGCTTTCAGCTAATGGAATGCTATCTTTCTAGAAGTATAGACCGCCTTGAACCCGAAGCCCTTTATTACTTGGCTCAGGTGAGATATGGTGAATTCAAGTTCTCCTTGGAAGTTCCTATATGAGTTGGGAAGTCATAAAAACGATGTCAGATGTGTTAACATCTTTTGGGTTGGAACAAGATGACGATGTACCTTTTCTACATAAAGTTGACCATACGATTTCAATTTTGATGTATAATCAGACAACATTTGTGATGAAGTGTCAGCGAATCGTTGTAATTTGGTGCGTTTGATGCTCCTGGGAAGTTTGCATTTACGAGTTGGAAAGTCGTAATTACGACGTCAGTTGCGTTCAAATCACTTTGGTCGTTGCAAGATGGCGATGTACCTTTTCTACAAAAAAGTTTTTTTAATTCTACATCTACAAAATGATAAATGTGCATGGGGTGTGTTTTTGGTTTGTTTTGATTCAGTTTAGGATGGTGCTGTAAAGTGAAAAATTATATGTTATCGTAATTGTACAATACTATGGTATTTTGTACATAAAAAATGATGCAGTCATTATGACTGTAGTGGTGTTAATGTGCGATCAAATCATAAATATGAGCTTTCCGACATGACTTGAACGCACTAATTGATTTAGAGTTGGGTCTGGACTCTGCAGGAAGGTAGATCTTAAGGAGCACAAGTCCTCTTTTTTTGCATTCAAGCTCAAAAGATATCTCGAGGAACTTGCGTCTCAGAAGGCGAGTGCATGTAAGTGCATTTGGGCAGGCATAGATTTCCATGTGAGGACAGAGACAGGTGGATGAGGCATAGGATCCTGATTGGCAGGAGAGGACATGTTTCTAGGTAGTACTTTGCAGCCATTGGCTGAGAAAGGCAGTATCGCTAGGGAGTGACAGGGCGTGATTGGCATCCACAGGCTGGTGGTGCTGACAGATGGTAAAATGCTACGCAAGCTCTGGACCGATCTCACTCACAGGGTGGTGGTAGTTGGGGCGGTCAGGGGGCGTAGTGTGGGGTGCCGGGGGCAAAGAATGCTGGAATGGATGCCTTAAATATGTATGTTGTCCTGAACTCAGATAAAATCTGCTTACGGTATGTTTGGAAATATCATCCAAGGCTTGTGAAAGTTATGTTTGTGAAGTCCACTTTATGAATACAGAGATGAAAATGCTCTCTTATGTCCACTTGATTCACTGTGACATTGCAATGAGCTGCATTTCAAAACCGGTTAGCCTGCAAATCGGCCAATTAATCTATTTTGGTTCTGCTTAGTCAACACGAAAATTTACACCCTGCCTCAGGGACCTCCTTTAAAGGAATAGTTCACCTAACAATTCAAATATTATCCATTAATATTTAAAAAAGTCTCATGGTGCAACCAGCACATATGATACCCTCATGACTGTGTCAAGGTCATTAAGTCTCTTAAAATATCAGATAATTTGACCTTTTTATGACAAAGCAAAGTTGGTCCAGGTTGTAAAATGCCAAGATGAAATCTTTTATTTTTTCCTGAATTCCTGAGTTCAGTTTCAAAAGTTACATAAAAGTTTAGTAATCAAAAAACATGTCTGATTAACTGAAATCATAAAGCTTTTACAGTTTAACAACACTTAATTTTTTTGGCAAAGAAAGTACTGCACAACAGAGGTTTAAGGCCCTGATATACTTCGTGAAATTGAAGAATGAACTGATCCTTCAAACTACTATTGGTTGGTGGTGATGATGTAATAGGTGGGTGTGGCTCTGAGGCCCTGCCTTCTTTGGCATGGAAATCTTTCTTCTGTTCAGTCAAAAGCCTGATGTATCACATTTTAACATTATTTTTCTAAAAACATAATTTTTTAAAAGTTATTTCAGTCCAGTAAGTGTTCTTCCTTAAATATTAATAACAAAATAAAAACTATTCTTAGGGAAAAGCAAACATTTTTCAAGTAAACGCAAAGTTTCTCTGGAAGTGCAAACATTTTTTGTGTGAGCGCAAAGTTTCTCGGGGGAACGCGAACATTTAGCGAGCGAACGCAAAGTTTCTCGAAGCAAATTTTTTGAGTGAGCGCAAAGTTTCTCCATTTTGCAAGCAGACGCAAAGTTTCTCTGGCAAGCACAACATTTTTTCGAACGATTGCAAAGTTTGTCAGGGGAATGCAAACATTTTGCGAATGAACGCAAAGTTTCTTGAGGAAACGCAAACATTTTTTGAGTGAGCGCAAAGTTTCTTCATTTTGCAAGCGGATGCAAAGGTTCTCTGGGAAGCACAAACATTTTGCGAACGAACGCAAAGTTTGTCGGGAACACAAAGTTTGTCGGGAACACAAAGGTTTTTCGAAATAGCGCAAAGTTTGTGGGGAAGGCAAAGGTTTTTCGAACAAGTGCAAAGTTTGTGGGGAACGCAAAGGTTTTTCGAACGAGCGCAAAGTTTGTCAGGGGAACGCAAAAGTTTTTCGAACGAGCGCAAAGTTTGTCAGGGGAACGCAAAGGTATTTCGAACAAATGCAAAGTTTGTCGGGAACGCAAAAGGTTTTTTCGAACGAGCGCTAATTTTCTCAGGGGAACGCAAAGGTTTTTCGAACGAGCGCAAAGTTTGTCAGGGGAACGCAAAGGTTTTTCGAACAAATGCAAAATTTCTCGGGGGAACGCAAAGGTTTTTCGAACAAACGCAAAGTTTGTCGGGAACGCAAAGGTTTTTCGAACGAGCGCAAAGTTTGTCGGGAACGCAAAGGTTTTTCGAACAAACGCAAAGTTTGTCGGGAACGCAAAAGTTTTTCGAACGAGCGCAAAGTTTGTGGGGAACGCAAAGGTTTTTCGAACGAGCGCAAAGTTTCTCAGGGGAACGCAAAGGTGTTTCGAACGAGCGCAAAGTTTCTCAGGGGAACGCAAAGGTTTTTCAGACGAACGCAAAGTTTGTCAGGGGAACGCAAAGGTTTTTCAAACGAGCGCAAATTTTCTCAGGGGAACGCAAAGGTTTTTTGAAAGAGCGCAAAGTTTGTCAGGGGAACGCAAAGGTTTTTCGAACAAACGCAAAGTTTGTCGGGAACGCAAAAGTTTTTCGAACTAGCGCAAAGTTTCTCGGGGGAATGCAAAGGTTTTTCGAACAAACGCAAAGTTTGTCGGGAACGCAAACGTTTTTCGAACTAGCGCAAAGGTTTATCGGACGAACGCAAAGTTTGTCAGGGGAACGCAAAGGTTTTTTCGAACGAGCGCAAAGTTTGTCAGGGGAACGCAAAGGTTTTTCGAACTAGCGCAAAGTTTCTCGGGGGAATGCAAAGGTTTTTCGAACAAACGCAAAGTTTGTCGGGAACGCAAAAGTTTTTCGAACTAGCGCAAAGGTTTATCGGACGAACGTAAAGTTTGTCAGGGGAACGCAAAGGTTTTTTCGAACGAGCATTAATTTTCTCAGGGGAACGCAAAGGTTTTTCGAACGAGCGCAAAGTTTGTCAGGGGAACGCAAAGGTTTTTCGAACAAATGCAAAATTTCTCGGGGGAATGCAAAGGTTTTTCGAACAAACGCAAAGTTTGTCGGGAACGCAAAGGTTTTTCGAACGAGCGCAAAGTTTGTCAGGGGAACGCAAAGGTTTTTCGAACAAATGCAAAATTTCTCAGGGGAACGCAAAGGTTTTTCGAACAAACGCAAAGTTTGTCGGGAACGCAAAAGTTTTTCGAACTAGCGCAAAGGTTTATTGGACGAACGCAAAGTTTGTCAGGGGAACGCAAAGGTTTTTCGAACGAGCGCAATTTTCTCAGGGGAACGCAAAGGTTTTTCGAACGAGCGCAAAGTTTGTCAGGGGAACGCAAAGGTTTTTCGAACAAACGCAAAGTTTGTCGGGAACGCAAAAGTTTTCCGAACGAGCGCAAATTTTCTCAGGGGAACGCAAAGGTTTTTCGAACGAGCGCAAAGTTTGTCAGGGGAACGCAAAGATTTTTCGAACAAATGCAAAGTTTCTCGGGGGAACGCAAAGGTTTTTCGAACAAACGCAAAGTTTGTCGGGAACGCAAAGTTTATCAAATGAACACAAAGTTTGTCACGGGAACGCAAATTTTTTTTAACTAGCGCAAAGTTTGTCAGGGGAACGCAAAGGTTTTCCGAATGAGCGCAAAGTTTGTCAGGGGAACACAGAGGTTTTTGGAGTGAGTGCAAAGTTTCTCAGGGGATCGGAAAGGTTTTTAGAACGAACGAAAATTTCTCAGGGGAATGCAAAACGGTGAGTGAACTCAAAAGCATTGACTTTTTTTCTTATTTTTCCTCCCATTTCATATTTTTTTCCACCACCATGTCCCCTTAGGTGCTCCGGATCAAAAAGACGCATGAACCATGATCTGAAGGCGGATGTTTGTGGAATTTTACTAAAAGGCATTTTAGTATAATTCCACAAACACAACAGGTTTACAACAGGTTTTCCAGCAAAGTTTCAATTATGTTGGTAATTTAGAGTCCATATCAAATATTATACAGTAGGCTTTATAGGGTTACATTTCTGTCTGTTCCAGATGTGGTGTTCATGCCACATGTTTTATTTTTTAGAAGGTGGTGGAAGTGCACATCCTGAAAAGTCCATCTTTCCATTCTTTGAAGAGTGTGTGTGTGTGTGTGTGTGTGTGTGTGTGTATACTGGACTAGACCATGCTGAACAGATTGAAGGCCGTCTGTGTTGGCCTGAGTGTGTGAATGTTGAATGTAGTCCACATAATGATGTGCTGAGCTGGCTGGACTTAGAATATTCTTAGGCTGGTGGTCCCAGAGCCAAATGCTCTGCAATCGTCTGGCCTCTGCCCTCAACACATGCTGTGACATGTACTGTCAGCAACCTGCAGGTAGGTGGGCGTCTTTTTCCTGTGGCTGTCAGCACAGGGGTTGGAGCCAGACCTCCATTGCCCAAACCGACCAATCAAACGGGTGTAGTGTGTCCAAGAACAGTCAGACAGAAGGGAACATTGGACATGCTGTTAGAAAGTCCGTTCCAAAACCTAGTGAGTAGCCGCGTCGCCTATATAGGCAGCATCCTGAAATGGAACCTTGCAAGTGACCGATTTGGAACGGCCTCATAAATAATCTCGTAACTGATTCCAGTGGATGTTAGCGTGTTGCTAAGCTAAACAACATGATAATCAAATTAGGGCCAGGATTACCACAATATGGTAAATGTGGACAGAATAAAAATGGAATTTACTGTATAACGCGGAATGTCACAAAATGTGGATGAATAAATCAAAAGTAGGGCTGTACACTTAATTATATCGCAATGAATGTTTGTTCTGCGTGTCTCTGTGTGAATGAGCACCGCAGTTTTGTCTACTGCACATACTTGTGTGCAATGGTCATGGTGTTTTTAGTGTTTGCTGTCTCACTATGTGAGGACATGAACATGAAACTTCATCTCCAGAGCTGCTCTAAGATTCACTTCACTAAACCTACTCCACACGGCTCTGGGGGGTTAATAAAGGCCTTCGAAGTGAATCGATGGTTTGTGTAAGAAAAATATCCATGTTTATAACTTAATAAAGTAAAATATCTAGCTTCCACCAGACAGCCTTCTGTATTAAACTTACGAAAAAAGCATAACTCACACAATGTATGACTAGGATGTAGCATAAGCGTTTTGAACTGCGAGAGGCGTTACACATAAGTTAAATCCAAAAAAAAAAAAATGGATATATGGAAAACAATCGACCATACCCTCAGAGTAAATGGTGGGAAGTATGAATGGACATGAGATCATTATGCCAGGCTAGCAAACAGTGTGACATAAAAATGACCTCAGGTATCTAGCGCTAGTTTCGACAACATTGTGCGTGAGAGCGCAATTGTTCTGCATGTGACCTATGCGCAAATTGAAGAACACCGATGCAGCCGTTTCATTTCCATAATGACCAACGCAATCTACCAAGGGTGGTAAATAATGGCACAAATACCAGTAAATTGACGAGTGCAAACCTTAGTAAATCACCTTGCATGATTCATTTAAATACTCTCCTCCCATAAATTTTGCATCTGAAAGGGAAACTCCTACAAATGCAAAAATAACTGTCCACGCCTTTTCAGCGCTAGTTTTTCACTGTGTCTTTAGTAATTCCTGACAGTAGTTTTTTAAAGCCAAAAGATGGTTTGCGCTTTTGCATGCTGTTATAAAATCTGGCCCTAAATTTCTGTCATACAGCACTTTGTTTGGAGATTTTTTTTTTGTAGTTCATTACATTTTCTTCTTGAAATTGTTTCTTCTGTGAAAGATTTTGGCCAAAATTAGATATTTTAGGAGGCTTCATATAGTAACACATCTACTTTTGAAAAAATACTCCCTGCATAGGCAGCTTACTGAGTTTTGGGCTACAGAATCTCATGGCGATTTGTAACTATTTTACGCTTTGTCGAATTGGTGGCGAATTTGTACATTTTAGTACAATCTGTTTACGCCCCACTGAGGGTTCGGTTACATGGTTGGACCTTCAGGATTGTAAATCTTTCCATATGAATCGCATTGATTCATATGAAAATGCCACTGCATAAAATACTTTTTCTCATGAGATCGCCTTGGTTTTGGAACACAGCCTATGTTTCTTGTCCAAAGGCCGAAAGCATATAACTCTGAGAATTTAGTAGGGACTAAACCAGTCTTAACATTTTATTTCTGTGCCGACAGTGTGACAATTGCTAGGCTGTTTGCCTTGCGCCAGCACTCTAACACCAGTCATCACCTTTGACGCACAACAGGTTTTAGTTGTCTTATCACAGTAAAATTTGGTTTTATTACAGAATCAGAATTTGTATGCGGGAATTAGGTGGTTATCCGAGTGACACAATGCCCTATTGTTTACATATCGTTTTCTTCCTTTAGAAAAGCTTGTAAAAGTCACCATATGCTATGACTAAATATGGACCTTTTAACAAATGCTCCCTCTGCGAGCTGGTTGTGTGTTGTGACGCTTCTGCAGCACATGAATCACGCTCCAGATGCCTGTGATATGGTACGCTCTTGGACTAGACTGTGGTTTGGGTCACACCAGACCAGAATACTGTAAATCACTCTCTCCTCAACTGCGTTTGGCTCAGACACTCTCTACAGCCCCAAGTGGCATAGGCTGCGTTTGCTGAAAGGTTGTTAATGTCGGAGTGATTTATTGTAAGCTACTTTGAAATTATTAGCGTACTTCACATTTCCGTCTACTATATGTTTTTATTTTATTCTATGGTTGTGCATTTAACCACAATTATGATTATAAAAACAAAAAGCTAATTGGTTGAGCCACATTTGAATGGATCCACCCCAAATGTCAATTGAGTTTTAGTAGAGAACTCAAAACCTTTTGGCAAACGATTAGAGAAATTAAAGTTGGTCTGTACTTTCATCAAACATTATAACAGTTCTATAAACTTAATAAATAATAATATTTTTCCTTGTGGCTCTATAAGCTTGCATTAATCTCCTGGGTGCCACTGGGGTCCTCGTACGAGGACATTTTATTTTAATGAATGTTTCTTACACCATACATGTCACAGTTTTAAGTCTAGATGACCTGTAAAGAGCACATTCAGGGCTTTTCAGAGATACGGTTTCACCAGGACAACAACTGTGACTGAATGATCAAATTTAACACTCTTATGGAAATATATTTTGTAATTATCATTTAAATTGGACTACTTTTCAATGTTATGGGGTTTCTAATCAAAATATGACTTTGTTATGATCGAGGGTATTGATTTCATAGATGTCCACTATAGGGGACACCAGGACTTACATCATGTTTATCAGGGATTTTGGGAGAAACAAGTGAATAGGGTAAAGAAATTACAAATTCCTACCAAATATTAGATATTTTTATGAAAATGTTGCCAACTATTACTCCCATTATTACACTTCTTTTTTCATTACATGTTGCTCCAAGAACACATTAATATGCAAATTAGATCCAGTGTATACATTGCATTGACTGGGGAAACCCATGTATGGCCATTTTACCCACATACTGCATAAAGTAAAATGGTATATCAATTCATTCCGTTATATCTTTCATAACATATTTGAGAATCATCTTTAAACAAAGTTGAAGAGTCCTGAAACCTGAAAATTGATTGCTGATGGGAAGAAAAAAAATCCCATTGTTTTTGCCTATACATGTCCACTTATGTGGACATAGCATGACATGAATAAAATAGCATTTAAAAAAAAATGCTATTTTCTCACAAGGTTAAAAGTTATGCATAGCATTAACATTACATAATAGATCTATAAAATTTGCAAACTGAAAAGTTTTAGTAACTGAAATTACTTTTTTACACCATAATGTACTTAAGTAGACATTTCACGACTTTTACAACAATATATAATCAAAAACACTACACCAGCATTATCATTAACTAAAACTTTAATTAAAAAATCTGAAATAAATATAGATACTAAATGTAATATCCTTTGCAACTAACTGAAACAAGTTTAAGTTGAAGCAATACAATTACAGAAAATAAACTGTAAAAATGGAAATAAAAACTAAACTGAATAAAAATATATTAAACCTAAATGGTAATATAAAAGCAAAAACTAATGAAAATGGCAAAATCACTGCATTATTAACTAAAATGAAAACTGAAAATATATAAATAAAACCTATATAAATAATACAATAACAGCTAAAACATCTATTAATTTTGAATAACAGATATTTGGCATCATAAGCCCCATGCTTTGACCAAAAACAAATTATTCAAGAGATCAAACTGAGTTGCTCATACAGAATGGCCTAAAAATGTAATTGAATTTATGTGATGTCCACCTTTTTTGTTATCAATAGTTCAATCAATCTTTAAAATGCTGACAATTTTTTTTCCCTTCTATTTAATGGTGGATGTCCCACACAGCTTGTGCTACAGACATCCTCAAAATAAGGAGAGATGTGCTGTTACATTTTTTAGCGATGACGATAAAATTCCATAGACTTGCATTGTAAGGAAGAACCTGAGCTATAGAAGCCAACAGTCAGCTGAGGTGTGAGGTTTCTCTCTCACGGTGAAACCAGCAGATTTATCTTCCAGTGCACACTGCCCTCATTAGGCCGTATGTGGATCATAGTACACAATTAATGTCTCGGATGCTTTGGTGACAGTGAGAAATCTGTCAGCACCATCTAGTGGATTTGCCTTTTTATCTGCTCACGGCAAAGAATGAAATCAGTCATTTTGAAATGACACTTTGTCAGGGATCAACTTAAACCTTGATGAATGACTCTTGCTATTTTTTTTTATTTTTTATCACGTGATCAACTCGTTCAGTTCATTTTTCATAAATTTTATTGAAGCAAACGTTTGTTTCGCAACTTTTTAAATTGCGGTTTGAATGTAATATACATAATGAAAAAATATATACATCTTGTACTTTTTGGCATATGTGTATGTGTATGTGTGTGTGTGTGTGTGTGTGTGTGTGTGTGTGTGTGTATTTCCCTTATTCACTCAATTTGTCGAAGTTCCTTTAAAATACAGGTCTCCAGTCACACAGTGCTGGTTTACCGCCACTCCTTTGTTTTGGCATCAGAATGAAGGTCTTGTTTTATATCAGTCATGTTGTTCCCTGTCATAAGGTTTTAAGAGTCCTGTTGCCCTGTGTGGCTAAAAAAGGGGAAAGAATCTGAAATGCTGGTTGTTGTGCCGTCCGTACTTAATGCCAACAGTTGGCTGGCTGTAAATCTGTCACATTGGCACCTCGCTGGGAATTGGATGCTGGTCCGCTTCTGTACAACGGGCTGTTTATGGCAGGCCATGTGGAGCATTACAAAACTATACCACCTAATATTATAGTGGAAAATTTAAAAAATATTGCGAGATTATCAAAATCACCTGTAGTTTTATTTTTTAAAGAAAGTGTTTTAGTTGTCATATTAATGACTATGTGATGTGAAACTATTTAACGAACAATCAGTAGCAAACTTTGGTCACACTTTATATTAGGTTTTACTACTATGTAATTACATCCAAAAATAAGTATTGTGTTGATGTTGTATTGCAAAACATTTGTGCTGATATTGAGGTGGGATACGGGTAAAGTTAGGGACCGGTTTGGTGGTATGGGTAAGTTTAAGGGTAGGGTAAAAGGGAAGGGTCAACAGTGTAACTATAGCTGGAATTACATAAACTAATTACAGATGAAAGGTAATTAGGTTACACTTCATTGTTACAGTGTAATTATATATTTAAGTACTGAGTAATATTAATTTACTACATTAGGATTAGGGTTTGGTTGAGGGTTAGTTGCATGTAATTATGCACAATTACTATGGTAAATATGTAACGTATGTAACAATGACACTGTAAAATAAAGTGTTACTGTAAATACAATGTAAAAACATGTATGCACATAATAAGTGCATTGTATTAAGTGGTTAATTTAAATGTTAGTACATACAGTTGTGCTCAAAAGTTTACATACCCCTTGCAGAATGCAAAATAATAGAGATCATACAAAACGCATGTTGTTTTTGTATTTAGTGCTGTCCTGAATAAGATATTTTACTTAAAGGATGTTTACATAAAGTACACAAGACAAAACAAAGCTGAATTTATTAAAATGACCCCGTTCAGAAGTTTATGAACCATTGGTCGTTAATGCTGTGTGTTGTTAACTGGATGATCCACGGCTGTTTTTGTGTTTTGTGATGATTGTTCTTGAGTCCCTTGTTTGTCCTGATCAGTTAAACTGCCCAATGTTCTTCAGAAAAATCTGCAAACTCTTCATTTTCCAGCAAAAACTTTTTGAATTTTGAAGATCAATGTAAACTTCCGGGAAACATGCAAGTATCTTCTGTCGCTTCTGAAGGGCAGTACTAAGAAAAAAATATGATCTTTAAGCAAAATAAGACAAATTTGGACATCTTCATCCTGTTTAAAAGTTTTCACACCCCGGGTCTTAATGCATCGTATGTCCTTATTTTGTTAAAATAATTACCATTTTGCAGATTCTGCAAGGGGTATGTAACCTTTTGAGCACGACTGTAGTAAAGACACCTAATAGATCAGTGATGACATTTTAGTGTAAATTAAATACTATTATAAATGGTCGTCTGACTTTACCCTTTACATTCACATTACATAAGGTTTTCACAGTACGAACATGCTGTTTATTGACTCTTTACAATAAGATCTCATTTGTTAACATGCGCAATTAACCTTTGTTAATGCTAATAAAATTGTTCATGTTAGCTCACAGTGCATTTGCTAATGTTAACAGATACAACTTTTGTTTAGAATATGAAGTACTATCTAAAGTAAAACAACATCCATCTTCTGTAACATTTCTCTATTTGAAATGCATTATATGCTCGTTTAATTGTTTAGAATTATCAGCAAACTTTTAAACATAAAATACATTATGAAACAACGATAACTGCAGAGGTAACAAAAATATATTTAAAAGATGTCATTTAATATTTAAATAATTGAAATAAATGAATATGCCTGACTACACTGTAAAATCGAATTAGTTAGACTTACTTAAAAAAAAGCATGCAAACCGATTGCCTTAAAAAAACAAGTAAAGTGAAATAGGAATAGTATGTTGTGTTAACATATGCTTAGTTAGTATAGTTCGCTTACACAAGAGTTCTAGTAACTAAAAAAGAACTGTAGAGAGTACTTGATCTTTTACTTTAGATTTACTTTTGACTTAGTAGAGCTATTATAGATGTTACCATTGTTGTGTTTTGATGCTGAATGTTGAAGTCTGTGTGTGACTCAAGCATGGTCAACTGCAAGATATTGTTACAAATATAGAGGGATAATATCAACCCAATTAAAAGTTTCACAGGTGTTTATGACGCAAGTGTTAGCACTAAAATTGTAAACGATCATTATACGACATAAAGGGAAATATTACATGGATTCATTTTAAAAGGTGACCTTAATTTCGGACTAAATTTCGGTTTATTACTTCCCTTCCTTTGAAACCAAATAACTGTGATTTCTTGTTGCATCAATGGGAAGAGAGTTATAATAATAATATGAATGTTCCAAGTGCCTAACCAAAGGGAACACTGATCACCATAATGGTGAGTTTTTTTTTTTTTTTTTTTTTGCTTGACAAAATGGCACTCAAACCAATCAATTAATCTTAACTTGGGTTTTCTGAGTAAGCAAGGAATATACATAGTACAGATTACTATATTTTTTACAATTAAGTTAAGACATTAAGTAAAGTTAATTAAAATGTGTCACTGTTGGATTTTACAGTGTAGCCTTTACAGTGTAGGACAAAATGAACTACAGTTATTCTCAATCATCAAGCAAAACCACTGTTATAGCGGAGACAACTGTTTCTTCATGTGTGCTTTAGACACAAAATTTGTAAAATAAAAATAAATAAGATTTTCTATGCAAATCTTTGCAACTCTGTCTTGTGTTTAAGGGTTGAGTTTGGGATTGGTTGGAAAGATTTCTCTCACTATAGCTCTGGTATTCAGTTCACTGCTCGGCTTCAGGGTTTGGTGACCACATGTGTTTTTGGGGTCAACCAGAATTGCCAAGTCCACTGTTTTCCTGCAGAATTGGACTACTTTTAAACTACAGGTTAAAGGTTATAAATTATATTTGACTGAAATCTTTTGAAATATGACACATTCTACCAATGATAAAACTGTGCTAGATGTTAAGTTTTGTGACGCTGTGTTTATGATCACTACAATATAGTTGTTGATATGAAATTAAACTCAAATTTCTATTGGTGTAAGTTAATTTTATCAACCATGTTGGAAGAACATTTCGTTTCACAGAATGCTCTAATTTACCTCACATTCTGATTTGATTTGAGTATTCAAACCATATAAAGTTATCTGAAATCAATTTGGTGGACATTTATACCAAAATTACAATATATTTTGATGGTGTCAATTTTTTCGTTTTATATTGTATAATATAATAAAATCATATTTTATTATATTGTTTAATTACATTAATATAATTAAATTATATTGTGTAATATAATTAAAATGATTTGTTTCGTCACTAAATTTAATGAAATTCTATTTGATGAATGTTGAGTTTCTCTGAATGGCAATACATTCCTCTGTGTGTTCATTCTTGACATTGATAGCAAAATTTATGGTAAATTTAATATCTCTGTTGAGACCTGCATCATTTTGAAAGAGTGTTTTTGTTTCTGAAATGTATGAGCTTCTTATGAATATTTTATCTTACTGTGGCAAACATTCAGTTAGTGATATGTATTGTATTTTATATAATGTAGGTGTGTGTGTGTGTGTGTGTAAACTGTTGCCTGTGGAATTAATGGTAAAGAACATTTAAAATCTTAGAAATAAAATAATAGCCTACAGGTATTTGTAATGTCATTACAGTATTTACATATAGTCTATTACAAATACCAAACTAAAAGACGGAAAAAAATATTCAATGTTGTAAAAGAAATTATGTTTTGCAACAAACACAAATAAGCAAATGACATAATGTACTTTTTTTATTTATTATTATTGCATGGTTATATATTTGTCAGTAATGTTGTCCCATATTTGCGGCCAAAGCTTCGACATGCTTGAGGTTCGTAATGATTTTCTATTCTCTGTTATTATTCCCAATAGTTGAAGCAGATCCGTCAGGGTGTTGCGTTTTTTCCCAGATGCTGTCAGCGCTTCAGTTTATCATGATAAGCAGGTGATACCACTCATCTGTCATTATAACTCACTGATGTTGCTAATTAAAAATGTGAAAACTAGGACAGAGAGAAACTCGACATATGAAGTTCAGAGCCAGGTGGGCGTCTTGGCAAAGACAGAATGCTGTCAAACAAGGATCACATTTAGGATTTAATACTCTAACAATGTCCTACAAACTCCTACGTGACTCCCGCAGAACATTTTTCATGGATTTGGATTGCTCCTGTTTCACTTAAACATTTAATTCTATTTTACAGGTCCTACTGTTAACATGCACTTTTTTTAATGTGTGGTTTGCAGTTTTGTCAGGCAATCTAAAAATTTACTTTGTGCGGTTATGTTTAAATTAACTTTTTTATTTAAATTAAATATTTTATTTTTTAATATGAATAAATCAACCTTGACTACATTAGGTTACACAAATAAAAGCCATTTGTAAGCGTTAGAACTGATTAAAAAATCTCCTTTATAAAATAACTTTTATTGTACATAATCTGCAAGCTCCAATAAAAGTAAAAAATAAGTTATTTGTAAATGTCGCACTTGTACATAAAACATTTGTACATGATTAATATTTTAGTGTGTATGTGTATATGTATATGTGTGTATATATATGTGTATATGTATATGTGTGTATGTATGTATATATATATATATATACACACACATACATATATATACACACACATGCATATATATACACACACATACATATATATATATATATATACACACACATACATATATATATATATATATATACACACACATATATATATATATATATATATATATACACACACATACACATATATACACACATATATATACACAGTGTTGGGTTTTTTATTACTTGGGCCAAATACATTTATTAATAACTGCTAATTACATCTTCAACAGTGCAATTAGATTACTGTAGTAATTACTCTCTCTAAAAAGTATTGGATTACTTATTACTAATTACTTTCTAAATCCCATACAGTATCAACATTGACCAGTTGAACAATACAAGGATGCACATGAAACTGATCTTTTAAATCTTTCAAATAAATAATATAAAATTGCATAAACTATTCTTGAACTGACTGTAGTATAAAGGGAGAAGGTTACATAAAGAAACATTTTAACATTAGATGTTACTTTTTGATGTTAAATAAATCCACTATTGTTTTATATAGAATTGTACTATAGTCTATACATTATTGAATGCAATTACATCAGAAGTAACTAAATTACAGATTAATTAAGAGTAATTCCTTACTTTACTTTTTCAAGGGAAATACAGTAATTAAGTAACGAGTTACACCCAACACTGAGATATAGGGTGATTGCCATTGAGATGACAAAGTGTCCCAATCACCCTGAATTCCCCCTAGATATAGAGTTAATAGAGAAATAGAGTTTGGGGAAAAAAGAAATGTGAATTATTTGAAATTATTTAAAATATAATTTTTTATTAACATTATAATTACTGTCTTTTTAATATTTAACTTTTTTTTTTATTATATATATATATAAGTCACACTCCACTTCCAAAAATCCCCCCCAAAAAGCAAGATTTAAAATGGAATTCACTCATGAATGTAAATCAGGACAAATTTAAGATTTTGAAACTGAAATATTCTCACAAAATTATGAAGAAATAAAGTAAAAGTAGAAGTATTTCTTCTATTTACACGTGTGAATGTGATATTTTTCCACCATACCGAGATTTCAATATATTCTTTTCAAAACTAAGGAATAAATATTATTTTTTCACTGAAAGCCCTTAAATACATTCACCCAAAATGTAAAGGTAAATTCACAGTGGTGAAAAAAAAAAAGGTTTTCAAGAGTTTTAGGAAAGGAAGAACAAACTGAAACTCTCCTGTGAAACTTCCATATGGATATTCCCTAAACAGGATTTTGTTTCTTTAATCTTTGGGGCAACATGATCTGTCAGATCGTATTTTAAAGACACCTCAACATCGCTGAAAATCACCAACTATAAATGCTTAAAAACTTTGCAATTCAACTGATTACATTTGCTGACGAATCATTTTGGATCCTTGGTGAATGAAAGTATCAGTTTTTGTTAAAGTAGAATCATACTCACCCCAAACATGTGAATGGTAGAAATATAATAAGAGGCCTAAATATAATAAACTCAGAATAATAATCAACATTAATATTTAGGGAAGACATAAAGACTACATTTTATTTGATGGGAGGCGGTAAGGGACCAAAAACATTGAGTTGTAGTTTAACTAGTTTATTTAATTAGCAAATATACTAATAAAAGAACTGTTTTTCAAAATCTATTTTGAATCAACATGACAAATGACTAGGTTCTACCTTCCAAAACACCAAAATAGGCAATGCATATTAAAAATTAAATCTTTGTTTTTTTCCTAACTTCCAAAACACCAAAATAGGCAATGCATATTAATAATCTAATCTTTTTTTTTTTTTACTGTCCAAAACACCAAAATAGGCAATGCATATTAAAAATCTAATCTTTTTTTTTTTTTTAACTGTTCAAAACACCAAAATAGGCAATGCATATTAAAAATCTAATCTTTTTTTTTTCCTAACTTCCAAAACACCAAAATAGGCAATGCATATTAATAATCTAATCTTTTTTTTTTTTTTTTACTGTCCAAAACACCAAAATAGGCAATGCATATTAAAAATCTAATCTTTTTTTTTTTTTACTGTCCAAAACACCAAAATAGGCAATGCATATTAAAAATCTAATCTTTTTTTTTTCCTAACTTCCAAAACACCAAAATAGGCAATGCATATTAAAAATTAAATCTTTGTTTTTTTCCTAACTTCCAAAACACCAAAATAGGCAATGCATATTAATAATCTAATCTTTTTTTTTTTTTTTTACTGTCCAAAACACCAAAATAGGCAATGCATATTAAAAATCTAATCTTTTTTTTTTTTTTTAACTGTTCAAAACACCAAAATAGGCAATGCATATTAAAAATCTAATCTTTTTTTTTTCCTAACTTCCAAAACACCAAAATAGGCAATGCATATTAAAAATCTAATCTTTTTTTTTTCCTAACTTCCAAAACACCAAAATAGGCAATGCATATTAATAATCTAATCTTTTTTTTTTTTTACTGTCCAAAACACCAAAATAGGCAATGCATATTAAAAATCTAATCTTTTTTTTTTTTTACTGTCCAAAACACCAAAATAGGCAATGCATATTAAAAATCTAATCTTTTTTTTTTCCTAACTTCCAAAACACCAAAATAGGCAATGCATATTAATAATCTAATCTTTTTTTTTTTTTTTTACTGTCCAAAACACCAAAATAGGCAATGCATATTAAAAATCTAATCTTTTTTTTTTTTTTTAACTGTTCAAAACACCAAAATAGGCAATGCATATTAAAAATCTAATCTTTTTTTTTTCCTAACTTCCAAAACACCAAAATAGGCAATGCATATTAATAATCTAATCTTTTTTTTTTTTTTTTACTGTCCAAAACACCAAAATAGGCAATGCATATTAAAAATTTAATCTTTGTTTTTTTCCTAACTTCCAAAACACCAAAATAGGCAATGCATAAAAATCAAAATCAAATTTTTGGGTTTTACTTTTTCTGCTACCTCATATAACTACACACTTAAGAGTGTTGTAGGTTAAGTTTTTCGTTCCTACATTTGGTAAACAAATATGCCTAATAAAAGTATATTTGATGCATTGGATGGGCAGGCACATCCCATTTGGGAATGGTTTCATCCATAGGTGTTAGTTCACATAACATCACCCTCCCTGTTTTCCCTGCACACACTTTAGAGCAGCACATGTGACACTGAACTATTCCAGGCCAAATGGAGCAGCATACATTTGTGGCAAAGGGAACTACAAGCGGCTAGTGTACACAGATCCCGCTGGATCTGAGCAGAGGCCAATGTGCTACGGCACAGAGAGGGAAACTCATAGGGTTGAGTGAAGGGATTGTGCGAGGTAAGAGCCGGTGGCCTGCTCATGCGGTGACAGTCTTTTCTGCCTTAGGTTGAGAAGTGGCCACCAAGTGTTTTTGATTTAAAAATGTTAGACATCTCAGGAGGCTGATTAATTGTTTCCTCTGTAAATGCAGATATAGTATGTGTGAAAGTGTGCATTGATATTTGTGGTGTGACATTACAGGAGACTGGTGCGATTGATGTGCTGTTGTACGGCGAGACAAAGATGCGTGTTGAATTTCAATGACGTGATTATTAGAAATCTAACGTTGAGAAATTTTTGAGCAGTGTTAGATGTTGTTGTAGTTTTTTCTTTTGCGTTTGGTTGTGTTTTTATGATTAGTATTTTTTGGGAAAACAGTGCAATTAACCTGGGGGAAAAAGTACTTTGTGGTAACATCTAAAGTATCTGGTTTGATTGAAGTTAAAAATCTTATATAAAATGTAATATAACTGAATCTCTGTGTAAAAAAAAAAAAAAAAAAATTCTGTAAATAAGTTGTAAGTAAAACAAAGATTACTGGCATATGTTTTAATATTTCACTATTTCTACTTCAAAATTTCATGTTTAATTCAAACTGTTTTTTTCTTTATGATTTTGGGGGAAAATTTACTCTCAATTTCTGAGTGAAAATTGTTTCTACACCATATGTTTTTTTTTTTTTAAATGAGTTACACCAGTGCATACAAAGACCATTTCAGGATGAAATATGTCTTTAATTTAACAATTGCAAATTTGCACTTTTACAGTATAGTAAACTATAATTTATAGTAAAATATAATAATTTCAGTTGAATGATTGAAAGTAAAGGATATCGTCTTACCAGGTTTTTGGTAGTTCTTATCACTTTTGGTAATCAAAGCTAAATATTGCATTTGAAATACATATTTAGGCTATATGCATAAAATTGTATCTTTATTATTTCTAAAAATGATTAACAATAATTAGATATAAACACCAATTAAGTTAAAACGACAGTCATACAGTCAGGACATTCTGCATTTACAGATTGTATTTGTAAATGTACACTTTAAGTTCATTTAAATCTGATGTGAAAAGAAACCTTGTGCATACAGTACATTACATGTCAGACACCAGATACCCCTGTAAGCAGTAACTGAATATGGTAATATACGCAGTGTAAAATGTTCATTAGTCATTCATGTTCAGGAGTACATTTAATGATCTTTCACATTATTTTAAGGTGACGTAGTTACACAATACTACATATATTTACTATAGTAATAACAGTAAATAATGCATAATTACCCTAAACCAACCCTAACCGTAACTCTATAGTAAGTACATGTAGTTAATTAATATTACTCCGTACATTTGATTAAGTACAATGTAACTGCGGCACCTTAAAATAAAGGGTAATCATTTTTTTAGTGTCCTTGTTACATGTACTTAACAGTAATAACAGTACTTTATGCATAAATACATGCAACTAACCCTCAACCAAACCCTAACCCTATAGTAAGTACATGTTAATTAATATTACTCCGTATTTAAATATAGAATTACACTGTAACAAGGACAGCTTAAAATAAAGTGTAGTTTAAACATTTTATTTCTACAGCAGGTTTTTATTATTGAACTTTTTATGAACATTGAATAACTATAACACGGTTAAGTGCTTTGTAATTATAGGATTAAATAGATTAAAAATGGAAATTAGTTTTTTTATTTTAGCATTAAATCAAAAAGAGCAATAAATCAGTGTCAGTGTAAAGTTGCCACTTTAAAATGAGAACATTTCAACTTTGCACAGCAGAACATGATCACACACACCACAACATTTAATACATAAACCTATGATAAATAAAATGAATATTACAGTAAATACAGCGTCATACAACAACATTCTAATTAAAACAACAAAACGAATCCCTTTTTTATGCTTGCTGTGAATACATGATACTATTTAACATGCATGGTTATGCTTAGATATATTTACAGTTGTTGTAGTTTCTTTGTGGCTTTTCTCATTTCTCATTTGCCTGTGCTGGTTAATGTTTTGGTAATCTTCTGAATGCAAATATAGACACGGGACTGCAGGGTTAGAATTTAGCAGATATTAATGAGAAATAATTCATGGATTTGACAGATTTATTTTATTATACACTATTTTTTTTTTTTAAAGATTTACTCATTTCAATTAATAGTAAAATTCCATCTGATTGAATTGAATAATCCTTACATATTTTAATTGAATAATTAAGGATTGTTCGATTATTAATATATGTAAGGATTTTTTGATTCAATTTGATGGAATTTTATAATTATTTTTAACAATCTTAAAGTCTTAATCTTCATTTTAGATAGATAGATGGATAGATAGATAGATATTAGTGCTGTCAAATCGATTAATCGTGATTAATCGCATCCAAAATAAAAGTTTGTTTACACATAATATATATGTGTGTGCTGTGTATAATTATTATGTATATATATATATATACACACACACATGCATGTATATTTTTAAAAAGTTATATTTATATATAAAATATATATATTTTAATATAATAATAATATATTAATTACTATATATATATATATTTCTTAAATATACATGAGTGTGTATTTATATATACATAATAATTATACACAGCACACACATATATATTATGTGTAAACAAACTTTTATTTTGGATGCAAATAATCACGATTAATCGATTTAATTTTTTTTTAGGACTAGTTCAACTTTTGTAACATTTTTAAATGTCTTTACTGTCACTTTTGATCAATTTAATGTATCCTTGTTGAATGCAAGTATTAATTTCTTTTTAAAAAATGGTTTTGAATGGTGTTGTGCATATATATATATATATTTCCATTTTAATTTTTGTTCTATTTTAATTTTATGTTTAAATGATGATGAAACTATTTCAGCCACTGTGTTTTGTTAGCTTGTATTGAAGTGCAGTTTTAATGTATCAGGAGGTATTGCAGATACAGACACCGCTCTGTCTCTTAAGCATGGTGTTGTGCATTTCCAGCCAATAAGGTTCAGCCCTTATAAATTGGAACAGGTGCTTTCAGGACATAATTTGTCCCATCATGAGGTCATGGGGGCATGACCTCTGTACTCTTGCCAATTTATCAGTGGATTAGCTAGAAATACACAGAGCCCTGGAGCTTGTTCCTTCCCACGGACCAGATTAGTGCAAAGACATTGTACATACACAATAGCGTATAATTATGCTCTGCACATTTCCTGTCCTAAGACGGGCTTGTATTAATTGGTGAAGGGCATTTGACACCTGGATCCTCTGCTTGTTCCAGACGACTCAAATGCAGAAGCGAGCAGGCAGCTGCAAGATCCATATTGGTTTTCGGTGGTAGCTGAGCGTGCTGTGTTGTGTGTCACTGGTGTATTTTGGGCTTTTGAGTCATGAACGATCCCGGCGCAATGTCCAACAGTCCTCTTTGATAGCCATGCAAACGAAAAAGCTGACGAAAATGTTTGTTTACACCGTTTTCGTCAATGATAATCAAGACAAACAATTTTGATTAAAAAAATTGTTGACATACAACAACAACAAAAAAGTAACACTGCAACATATTAGCAATGCGCTAATGAAGTTTTTAGAAGAGGAAAAGATATCGGCAAATGTGCTTTAGGCACTTAGGTGCTACTAACGTTACAATATTTTTGAAACCTAACCTAAGATCATTTTATAGCATGCCAACCATAAAACTAGACTTTTTAAATCCATTGTTTGCTCAGTTTCTGCACTCTTAATTGTGGACCAGCTGTTGGGTCTCAAAGGCCAGTTGTACCATAAAATCTAATTTATGTATGTTGTGTCTTTGCAAGATTTCCATTACAGTTTCACATGCCAGGTTATATTGTACAGGCGAATGTCTAGTAATGTGGTAATATACACCCATATTTAAGTACCAGTTTACTGCCCTTATACTGCTGCTACTGCTTATAACAATAAAGTGAAATAAATAAATCTGTATGTACATCTTTTAATGCCCAACCAGCAAAATAGTGTCGGCCCACATGTGGATTCACTTGTACCAGATGTGGGCCGGATCTGGGTCGAAACTATGTTGCTGTCTGGGTGTCCACAAAGAAAGTGCCTTTCAAGGCAAAAGAAGCCCATGGCTACATGCTAACGTGCTAACAACAATCCATTATTGAAACTAATACCTCTCTGTTGTGATCTGAGAAATAATACAAATAAAAACTAATAAAGCTTTTAGTGCATTTCTTGACAAAGACGCCCTTGGCTACATGCTAACATGTTTTCCCTGTTGAAAAAAACAGCATAGGCTGGTTAGGTATGTTTTGAAGTATGGCAGCTGGTTTGAGCTGGTTTAAGCTGGTCCTTAGCTGGTCATGAGTTGGTTTAAGCTGCTCAAGTGCTGGTCCTAAGAAACTAGTTTCAGCTCAGGACCAGCTTATAACCAGCACTTGACCAGCTCAAACCAGCTGCCATACTTCAAAACATACCTAACCAGCATATGGTGTTTTTTTTTCAACGGGGCACATCTTTGTTTATTTGTGGTCTGAGAAACGTTAACATCAAATTTAAATAAAATTTTAGTTAAAAAACACATTCTTGTTCTCTCAAAGAAATGTTTAGTCTTTTTTTATTACAAAGAGCCTTTCGAAGCATGAGATGTCCTTAGCTACATGCTAACATGCTAAAAACAATTAAATATCTGAGAAACAAGTCAAATTTCTATAAAAACACATTCTTGTTCTCCCAAAAAAATGTTTAGTCTCTTTTATTTTACAAAGTGCCTTTTGAAGCATAAGATGCTACATGCTAACACGCTAACAACAATGAAACTAATAGCTCTGTTTATTTGTGGTCTGAGAAACATTTGTCAAATTTAAATAAAACTTGACACTGTTTATATTCTAAAAAACACATTCTTGTTCTCCCAAAGAAATGTTTAGTCTTTTTAATCTTCATCAAAATGTATAAGTAGCTTCTTTTGCACCTGACTCTTTTTTTTTTTTTTTTTTTTTTTTTTTTTAACTCCAAACACTCTAGTCTACTTTTCACAATCCAATGAATTCCTCATGGATAAAGTCAAGTCCCACCCTACATTTTAAGCGTATTATATTAGCGGTAACAGTGTATGAACACTAGCAGTCGGTTAGCCTTGCTTAGCTCTTGCTGTGTAATGTCATTGACGGATGACAGTCACTGTAACTCTCCATGAATATCAGGAGTGCTTGAAACAGTGGTGGCCTGGTTGCCAATTTCACACTGCAACTCTATATTCATTAGACTACTGCTTGAAATACTGATGTAGCCATGTGTATTGAGTATAGATATTTTGGTTTGTTCTTACACATTCACTCTAGGGGTGTGTTCCAGTTGCCTATAGTGCCCTGCAAAGGACTTCAAAGTGTACTTAGCCAACTTAGGTGAGACTCAAATCAGGGAGCATATATTCTGAGTCACCTCAAACAACAAATGGAAGAAATCCATCAGTAAGTAAATCACTTCACAGGAAGTGGAGAGGTGAATTAACCCACAAGTCATTGAACAATGTAAAGGGACCCTGTGAATTGGAACACAGCAATGGACACCCACATCTATAATTAAGTGTGTTGTAAATATGAACATTTGTGTAATGAGTAGAAAAAAACCTATTATCTTATTATTTTCTGGTCTAAAGAAAGAAGGGATAACTTATTTAGAGCTGGTATTGATGTGTGAACTTTACGATCTGGAAAGGCTTCTGTAAGACCATGTCATAATCTTAAATGACTCCAGCACTACCCTGGAGAGGTGTTAATCCCCCCAAAAGATTCAGTTGCACAAATTCAGATTTGAGAGGATCTAAGGGCCTCTCCTTGTTCCAGTTGTTTATTGACTGCTCATACATGACCTTGGTCTGTATTTGAAACACCAGAACACCTGGAATGTACCTCAGGAAAGAACCTCTGAGAACAAAGAACTACAAAATCCCCTTATCACGGCCTGTACCTTTCAGAAACATCATTGTTCCCTCTTTCTCCACTATTACAACTCTTCCTTGGGGCTTTGCCACTTATGTCAGCTTTTGGCTCGGAGGGTGTGTGCTCAGCGAGAGTGGTATCAGACTTCCACAGATATTTTGATTGATAGTGCTTGCTAAATTTAGCAAGCATGTGAGCGCATTAATCAGTCCACTCAAACAGGGACAGGGAGTTCACAGTTTCTGAACTCATGTCTGAAGAATGTTTCTGAGCTAGACAAAACCCATTTCAGCACCTTGAGGTTTTGCAAAACAAATATGTCCATTTCAAAAGCTTTCGCTAAAATAGTGACCCATTTTTGGTTCCATAATATTCTGGAAACATTTTTTTGGTTTTAGAAAGTTCCTAGAGGTTTGAGGGTTTTATCAGGAAAGTTTTATGGAAATATTAACCAATTCAACCCTCTATGGAGACAATAAAGCTCGAGTTGCCATTGGCTAGTAAATGTTTTATTTTACTCACCAGGCTTTTTACATAGAATGCAAGAACAACGTAAATGAAAAAAAAAAAACGACATGAATATAATATAAAATATACATTTCAAACACTATGAAAGTCAAGTAAACAAAAAAAAAAATCAAACTAAGAAATAGCACAAATAAACAGAACAAAGATGCAAATTAAATAAACAGTGCTTTTCAGGTTTTTCAGATAGATCAGATACAAATAATATGAATAAAGTAATCAAATGTAAAATAACATTGCATAGTTTTCAATGTATAAATTAAATATAGATGAATCCTTATTAATGTTACAAAAGGTATTCAGTGATTTTTTTTTTTTGCAGTATGTTGTTTGATGAACATTAAAAACACAGACAGCAGCAGAAATATTAGGCTGCTGTCACTTTAAGATATAATGTTAGGACTATGTTTACTAGGACACTCTCCAAGACGGGCATTTAGAATTTTTTTGTGAAATTGCCCATTCAAGTGCAAGAAGACGTGAAAGAGAGTTCAATTCATTGTTCTTTGGATGTGCAGTTTGCGCACACAAAACTTCTCACACAGCGCATGCAAGTTATCTTTTGCGTCTTCTTGCACGTCTTCTTGCACTTGAATGTTTAAATTGGCAAGGCTTAAAACGTGCAAATTATAAACTTTCATTACAACGTAGCACTGGTCTGATCAGGAAGGAATCCTGCATGTGCTCTCTCTCTCTCTGACTGTGCGTGTGTGAGAGAAAGCAACAGAGGGCGCTCTCAGCCAAGTGCATAAAGCTCAATTAAATTATATCTGTGCTAAACTTTTTTTTCCTGCCTCTAACTCATAGGCAACTGTAATCGTATAATTTACTAGCCATAGGCTAATTAAAGATTTTTTTTTTTATTCGCCTCTCATGAAATTTGGTCGCATATGCAAGTGATTTACTCGCATTGTAGAGGGTTGCGATTACTTATTAAATCAGAATCAATGTTAAAAGAACGTGGTGTGTTTGCTGATGCCTATTTTTTTACTGTGTACATTTCCCATGGCTCATGGTCATTTATTTGACAAAATGTTGTGTGTGTCTCCACAGTACCACAGGAGAAAAGCTTGATAATAAGTCTGGTCCTCTGGGGGGAGCTCATGGTGGAGTGGGTCAGAACCTGCTGCTGAGTCCTGCAGGTCTTCAGCTGGCTCAGCTTCAGGCCCAGCTCACTCTTCACCGCCTCAAACTCGCCCAGACCACTAATAGTGCCGCTGCAGCCACTGTCCTAAATCAGGTCCTTTCCAATGTGGCCATGTCTCAACCTCTCTTCAACCATCTTCGGGGTTCAAGTATGGCACAGGCCCACGGTGGGGCCTTTCCGCCTCCACCCATAGCCTTCCCACCCCCAAATGCTGCCCTAGGACAACTGGTTGGTGGTGGCTTTACCCCAAATCCCACTGGGATCAGGCCCACTGCCTACAGTGGGGTGTCCAACCAGAAAGCTAGTCAGCACAATGATTTCGGCAAAAAGGCTGGAACATATTCGACGGACACAGACCGCCGCTTGCAATTCGGATATCTGGGAGGTACTTCAGTGGTCGCTAGTAAACCATGTGATGGAGGACAGTATGGTGGAGCCACTACACAACCCAGAAACAATGCCCACAACAATTTTCAAAGAGACTTCTACTCCTCAGAAAACCCAGTACAGCAAACTGGTTTCATGGGAGGAAGCAACGATCAGAATCTGGGATCTGTTTCTTCATCAGCCACTAAGGAGCAATGGAAAGGTCCGATCAACTTGGGGAAGATGGATATGTGTACAGGAGCAGGTTCTGGTGGTTGGGTACCACCCGGACCAGGGTTTGTGGGTCAGAGGGCAGAGTTGTATAACCCTGAGGAACCCACAGCAGATCCTAAGTTCAACTCTACATGTGGCCCAGGGACTGGCCCACCCATCGGGCAGCAAGGGGGATTTCAACAGCAGTCACAGGTTTCCCAGGGGGAAGAAGGTGTGACTTTGTCATTACAACCTCACCAGTTCAATGACTATCATGGGACAACACCTTCACACCTACCCCATCAGTGCACCATTTGTGAAAAGAAGGTTTACAACTTGAAGGTGAGTAGATCTGACTTGTTGGTTGAGATTAAAGTAAATGGCCCAACTTCAAAGTAAACACCAACTTCAAAGATGGATTAGCATCTGCACTACAAATTTAATATGGTCACATTTGTTTATGGCCCTGTTTACACCTGGTCTTAAGTTGCATTTTGTCCACTATCAATCACTTCTGTCCTGATTTCTTCGAGGGGAGGGTCTATGGGCGGGTAAATTAATGGTTTTTTTTCAGATCTTTCGATCTAATGGATAAAATAAGCTCGTGCAATGTACATATGAACACGTCCGGAGACAACAGAAAAACATTCAGAGAGCATCAGCTTTCGTTTCTGCTCTGACTGCCGTAAGACCAGCCAAATGTTGAGTGTGTGTTAGAAATCAGGAATGGTGAGAGAACTTTGAGCTTGGTACGTTTTTCATCTTCAAACCAACTTGGGTCTCCAGCTGACAAAGTTTAAATCCTGTCTGGCTAGCACGCTTCCCATAATGTTTACACATTAGGTCAGTAGGCGGAGACGTTGTGACGTTCGACCACTTGAGCGCTTACACTACGTAAGCAATTCGGTCAAATGCGTTTTCGACTACCTCTGAAAGTGGTCGAAAGTGGACAAGCTCAAAGCGTTTTAGACCCTGTTTACACCTGTATTTAGCATTGTTGACTTGTGATCCGATCGACCAAAATGCATCTTAATACCAGGTGTAAACAGGGCCTATGACTACTCTGAATGCTGGTTAGATTAGAAACTCTTTAGGATTCAGTTTACACCTGTGTTCAGCACTGTCCACTTGAGATCGGATCACCTGAGATTGGATCATAAACTGTTTTGGACCCGCTGGACCCTGTTTATACTTAAAGCCTAATACTTGTGATCGGATCACAAAGACGGATCTTAATACTAGGTGTAAACAGAAGCAACCTCACAAGAATTTGCCACATGTGCCGAATTTATGCTAAGCTTTGAATTCTGCTTAACGTACCTACATATGTCTATCCGGACGTCTCCTCATCCAGTATCCAGAATTGAGATCCAGTTGTTTCAACTCCAGCAACTGTTTTTCCCAGCTATTTCTGAGAGGGTTTTCGTGATACTTGGCTAAAACTGTCTCATTTGTTACACTAGGGTGTAAATGCTTTTGTGGCAGCTGGCGTGTGTCAAGTGGAGGCAGGTTTAGACCGGGGGCGAGGACGCAGTTGTTCTGTAGGAGTTTGCCGTAATCGCATTCGTTGCTTGTCCTTTCTCTGCTGTGAACTACTAGCACTCTAATTGGCCCAGGTTGTGGCTACGCCAGGGGAATCTTTCTCTCTCATAGAGAAGGATCATAGTGAAGTCTATCTGACAGGCGTGTCGTGTTTGTGTGTGTGTGCGCTGTTTTCAGGACTGGGACCAGCATGTGAAGGGCAAGTTACATCTGCAGAACTGTTCGCTCTACACTGAAAGGTGAGTACTGAAGAAAATACCATTTGTGCCATGTTACAACTTTCATCAATTGATCCTACAGTGCTGTTTTAAGTGTCTATCATGTTGATAAACCACCAACTCTGATGCATGAGTGGCTAATCGTTGCTAACCTGGTGTAGAAGCAAGATATTTTTAAAGGGCTTGTTTGTATGTGCTCTATTTTGATCCTTATTGCATACCGGTCATCGCCTGTGATACTCTGGTTAAACATTTTATGAGTACAACCAATCTCTGTATTATTTTTTAAGTAGTCTTCTTCCATATAGAGAAAGTTATGACCTGAATTTGAGCTGTCATAAGATATAGTCAGACCAGATGCACTGGGATTTAGGATCTAAATGCAGTGCTGTCCCCCTCACAGCCCAACGCTCGGAGCAGTGCACTTTCCAGTGTCGTCTGAAGGATGTCTCAACATGGCGTTGAGTAACACTATGGCATACACATCCGCTGCCAGTCAAGGTAAGCCAAATCTTCTAATTTGTCCCTTAATGTAAGTGCTGAAAATTCAGAAGACTGAAAGCTCTGGGACGTGATTTTAGAGAGGACTCTATTTTTAGGGCGGTCAGTTCAGTGGCGGGGGAGTGGAGTGTCTACTGACTGGCACACTTGAGTGACGTGTGTTAACACAGTTTTTGTCAGAAACAACTGGGGGGGGAAACTATTCATGGATCATTGTTTAAAATACTTTCTTTCTAAAAGTATTGATCAATCATCTTGTACTCAAGGGGTGTAATCACAGTTTTGATCGTCTAGCCATTGACTAGCATTAGCAAGAAGCAAAACGTGCTGCATCCGTAATCGCGTACTGTCTACAATTGAATTTGAACTTACTTTGCGACATTTAAAAAAGTAAGTTCTATATAGTATGAATATGTGTAGTATGAATGAAATTCGGATGTACTACATCTTCCATGTTGCTAGTCATGTGACCAAGGGCATCAGCTGCGTCACTTCAGTTCCATTCACAAATCCTCTTCTGTGGCCTCATGGGATAGTAAAGTGTCCATCAAATGCGCACTGTAGTTGGTCATCCGAGGACTTTTCGCCTGCTGTTTTTCGCATACTATGTATTCCGACATACTCTGTTGGCGTAGTGTTTTCGTAGTGCATTCTATATAGTAGGGAAATATCTGATTTTGGACACAGCGATGGTTAATCTGTTAAACTGCTAACACGGTTTTATTTCATTCAATTTCTCTTTTAAAAAAATTTACTACTTATTTTCCAAAAATTATTTGGTTGGAAATGAAGTGGCTTTATTTGGTTTTGTAGGTTATTGGCTAATAAACTACAATATTCCCTGACCCCAGCTGCAATTTCCTGTTTCAACAGGAAATACATCAACGCACATACAAAAATGTTTTAGTCAAACAATTTCATGGGGTCTAACTTTTTAATGGGTCCTTAAGTAAGGTGATGTGAACAATTTGCAACATGGTTGTTAAGATTAGATGTCATATCATTTATAAATACATTTGGATATCTGAAATGTTGTGTCCTGTTTTCTACAGATGTTTCAACTGGAAGTGCTTCATATCCTCTGCAGTCATTTCCTCTCTCAGGACCAGGATTTACTTCAGGGGCAAAGGTTAGTAATTTGTAAAGACCATTAAACAGACATGGATTAAGGAAAGAAAATATGCTGTCATATTTTTTTACGAATTAAAATTCACATGATATTTGGTGTTGACTGGTGTGGATTTGCTACTGAAAAACTCACCCAGCTCTTTTTGAAAAGGGTCTTTAATTCTGAATGTTTGTTGGCTTATCTCATAGCATTTCAGCTCACATGATTTGTAAAGAAGCCAAGAGTGTTGAGATACAGAGCATGCTATATTTTGGTCACACTATGTCAATGACGGACAGATTACTTAGTGCTTATTATCACAGTCTAACGGTTATTATTCAAAGGACAACTGAGCCATCTTCACAGCTAGAGCTCTTTGAAAACAGGTGGAAGCAATCAGTATTGTACAGCTCAGTCTGGAAAGAGTTTAATGTGTGAGTGTGGTTCAGTAGCATCGATAGGGGATTGTTTCAGTTGTGAAGATACGAGCATAACTATTTTGTCAGCTAAATGAACAGGGTCGGCTCAGGCGGTTGTTGTGTTGTCATGTTGTTGTAATGAGGTGGGAATGCACCAGGCTAGACAGATCTGGTTCCGTGTAAAAGCTGAACACTTGCTTTTGTTGTCCAGGGACTTTATTTAGCTGTGTGATCAGACTCCAAAATTAACTTTTTGCCAGTGACCTGCCAGTGCTGAGTGATTCGGAAAAAAATCTACCACCCATAATAAACGCAGTTTACCAGTAAAAGTGGTTCTTAAGTAGCACCAAAACATTGCTGGTCCGTAAGTAAGAACCGCTTGCGTCAGGGGCTGGGGGCGGGGTTAACGTGACCAACAAGATGAACACAAGCTTGTGACCGCCATTTTTGAAATAGCAGCTAATTGAGCTAATAGCAGCTCGATTGTAATCCCCGTCTATACAAATTACGGCGAGCTGCACGAATGCATTGGATTTGCTGTGTTTTGATGCTGATGTAGGTTCACAAAGCCATAAGCATCAATAGTAACGCAACGTTCGCCAATGTTGATGTTAACAGATTACAAAAACAAAAATACAGCAACAACAGTAATATTGTGAAATATTATTACAATTTTAAACAACTCTATTTTAACCCTCAGCCTTTCCTCATGAGTCAAAATGACCCAAAGCCCTAAAATTATACTTTTTTTTTGCCCAGTAAGCTTATTCATTTCATTTTGATATTTTTTTTCTATTTTTTTATGCAATTTAAAAAATATATATATTTACCTCTAAATTACTATATTTTATCAATAAATAATAAATAGTCATTTAAGCATATTCATCACATTCTTTTAACTTAAATTCAAAATAACTCACAAATTCATGCATAATCAATAACCCTTTTAATTCAGCTCAGAATATCTTACATTGAGTGTCTTTTCCGACCTCTTGTGAAAAAAAGATAATATATAATGTGATATTTCATGACTCTTGCCAGCTGTTCCGCAGGGTCCTAAAGTCAGTTTCTCTTCCGAATGCATTCAGATACACATGTAGACATTTATAAAAGAATTTTTTGGTAAAGTTTTAGCATTTGTAGTTTGAATTTAAAAATTTTTTTAGGTTTCTCTATGTGTACTGTAGTGTACTGGGGACACAAAATTTGGGGACACTAAATTTTCAAATAAATATCCAAATAAATTTAATTACTAAACTAAATTAACTATATCAACTACATTACTTAAATATATGTGATAATTGAAATGAGCTAGATGACATCACCGTTTTCTCCAGAGCGGCTGTACAGCCGAATCAAATTCTGTTCATTATTTTCCTGTTTAACACTGTGAGGCTGCTTTGAAACAATCTGCATTGTAAAAAGCGCTATATAAATAAAGTTGACTTGACTTACTGAAGCATTCCTCGCATTCCATTCATTCTTATGGGGGTCAAATTGACCCGTGAGGGAAGGATTTGTTACTTTTTATAATCTTTTTTTTTTGTGCATTAGTGGTTCAAGTGCGACAAAAGTCATAGGGTCTTGGACCACTCTGATGAACTCCCAATTTTTTTTATTTAAAAAAAAAAATGAGTTTCAGGTCAAATGTATCCCTGTGATGCAAAGCTGAATTTTCAGCATCATTACTCCAGTCTTCAGTGTCACATGATCCTTCAGAAATCATTCTAATATGATGATTTGCATTTATTATCAATGCTGAATACAGTTGTGCTGCTTCATATTTTTGTGGAAACCTTGATAAATGTTTTCAGGATTCTTTGATGAATAGGAAGTTCAAAAGAACAGCATTTATTTGAAATAAAATCTTTTGTAACAATTTGAAAGTCTTTACTGGCACTTTTGATCAATTTAAGGCAAACTTGCTGAATAAAAAAATAATTTGTTTTCAAAAAAATCTGAATGACCCCAAACTTTTGAATGGTAGTGTAATTATTATAGGTACATATTATAATGGATCATTACTGTGGCTACAATTTTAGACAATATTATATTATATTATATATGTTATATTAGTATGGGGAACACGCATCACTACAACTTTTGACTCAAACTAATTTATGGCTTATTAATAGTTAGTAAGTTGTTAAGTTTAGGTATTGGGTAGAGTTAAGAACATAATATGATCGTGCAGAATAAGGCATTAATATGTGCTTTATAAGTACTAATAAACAGCCAATATCCTAGTAATATGCATACTAATAAGCAACTAGTTAACTGAACCGAGGCGAGAACTGAACCCTAAAATAAAGTGTTGTATTATATAATATAATATAATATTAATTATATTATATTACATTGTATTAATTATATTATATTATTTTAAATGCATATTTCATTCATTGTAAAAATGCATTTCTTCTACATTAGAGGAGAGCGGGGCACAAAGTAATGCGGGGTTAGTTGTAACACACATGGTTTAAAACTTTCCACACATGCCAGGATGACGACACTTAGTGTATCAACACTATATAGAGAAAACATTGAGCCAAAATTCTTCGGAAGATATCACTGAAGATTTATTTAACCATAGCAAAAGTAAATTTCTTACTCGAGTTCATTTATCATCTATTGTAATATATCTTATATCTGTTATTTAACAGTTGATAGTTCTTTAAAGCTGATCTAACCAGCAGAAGACACGAGCCGGGTTTAAATCCCAGTTGTGCAGGTGAGGCATGTTGTGACAATGAGCCCCTATTAGAACTACGCTATTATATTCTATACTTTTATGAATTCTATTGAGAAAACATGAGAAAAAGGTGAATAAAGACTGAGAGTCAATGTTCAGAAATGATTCATTATTATTATAATTATTGAACTATGCTGTATAACTGTGTTTTGCGGTGTTTGTTGTCAAACTCAAAAATCTGTTTATTTTTAATTAATAAAAAATGACATTATTTTATATGAAAAAATTAATAATTGTATTTTACTGACATCACATTACACTTCCATTCTTTCGGGGTAAATCAAGAAAAAAGTATACACTGTATTAATCAAACAAAACCACATAATTGTACTAGACGTGGGAAAAAATAAACACTCTGAACCACAAGTGGATTTACACAAACTGAGAAAGTCAAAAAGTGTTAGGTTGTGCCCCGCTCTCCCCTACTCTTGTCATCGGTTTATCTTTTATCTTCTTTTTCTCTCATGCTCATTCTTTGTTTGCATGTAGTATAGTAATGTGAGTAGCGCTCCGACAGGCGGCTGTTTGTGTGTCCTGAGTGTGACTGATGGATCCTCACATATGGACGGCGTGAAGCATTGTTTTGGATTAGATGCTCCGACCTTGCACAGACGTCAAACCACCTATAATTGAAACCATGTCCTGCGTAGGATGGTATTTTATGCAGTTGCCAGCTTGTGGATTCAGAGACTTGCATAAAGATTCTTTATGGTGGTCTTTTTAGCCAAGTTATTTATGATTTAGTCCATTGGAAGAGGTGAAGGCACGGGCTAATGTTAGCTCCTATAAAACCCACCTGTTATACTGCAGCTGTAGCCTACATTAGCGGCACTTTAATAACTCTTTTAGTTTTCAGCTTATCGCGTGAAAGGATGCAAAAAACTCAGACTTTTCAGTTTTGAAAAAATCAGTCCACAAAGAAAGGGTGTTGTATTTTCAGCATCGACAGATCAAACCGTCTGGCCAAGTAATCAAGATGTGTGCGCTGTTCCAGGATTCTTTGGAGGCTCTGAGGCTGGGAATTCAATTTCAGTCCACAGAATCGTAACCTGATCCTTGGGGATAAAGGCTTCCTGACGGGAGGAATGCCAGGAGATCTATGCAATTCAGAAAGTGCATGCTTAAGGTTTCAGATGAACCTGTTTCAGGGATTGTGTAAAGCAGTTTAAACCCTCTCTAGATAAGCAAACAGATGTGAATGCATTTGTAGCATGATATGGTGCCGGTCATCACTAGATCTCCAAAGAGATTGTCTTTCATTCTCCTAATTTATGATGTGTTCATGACAAATCTCACTGTCATTGTCTCAGTTGACAGTCATATTACAGCACTACGTATTCCACTGCAATCTGTTACAGTTACATAAAAAGATGTAATCAGATTACCAATACATTTTTATAACAAACCAGTGACAAACCAGTCATTGCCATTTTACTGGTAACACTGAACACATCATAAATATTGCAACATTAATCTGGTTTCTCTTTTGGGCGGAAATGTGCCAGTATTTTGTTGGTATACAGAAAACCTTTAATTAATGGTTATCTAGTTTTTATTGAATTTCTCTTGTCTTTATTTGCATATGTGGCTTTAACCCTTAAATGCGTGAACGTTTCGCCAATCATTATTACATATTCGGGACTCTGAGTAATTGTTCTATAAACCACCAGGAAACAGCGGGGAGAAGAAGTAATGTAGCCTACACAGGTGACGATATTTATTTTAGTACACTTCACCAAAAACCACACTACAAAAGAATTGTGTAAACCTTGATATTATTTCTTGTGACATTAGAACAAAATGGATGTACACATGTATACAACTAAATTAACAATCTCTTAAATATTTCCTAATTTCACTGAACATTTTCACTTAGTTTCGTGAACATTTTTTTATTAAACATGGATCTTTATTTTTAATAAAAGGGCTTATTTCTGTTTTTGTAGGCTCATTTTGTAAATATAAGCAACTAATTTGATACTTAAACTTAAAATAATGAGACGTCTCATCCATAGACCGTAAAAAAATAGGTCTCATCACACCGGATCCCGTTTGCACGTACAAATTAGTTGCTTATATTTACAAAATGAGCCTACAAAAGCAGAAATCAGCTCTTTTATTGAAAATAAAGATCCATGTTTAATAAAAATGTTCACGAAACTAAGGGAAAATGTTTAGTGAAATTAGAAAATATTTAAGAAATCGTTAATTTAGTTGTATACATGTGCTCTAATGTCACGAGTAATAATCTCAAAAGAGCAAATAAGAACCTACATGAATAAATGAATTAATGTTTATTAGAAACTTACACGCACTCTTGCCCATCCTGTCAGATCCAGGGAAATACATATATATATTTTTTTTAAATAATACTGTTTTCTAACGTTTAACAATTCTTCAATAATTCTTTTAAATGTGATTTATTTTGCCATGTATTAGAACTCTATTCTAATATTAATAAAAATATGCTAATTCGTCTCTTCAGTTACGTCACGCCAGTAGTAATGTTACGTTCTTTTTCGCGCCAATATCCGGATTCTGATTCTAACTAGCAGCGTCACTTTTTTGTTATTAAAAAAAAATGGCTAAACTGTTAAAATTATGACACATTTGGGAAAGAAACACGTCTTGACAAAGATGACAGGACGCCATAACACTTCTGTCGTTTGAAAGTGAACTAACAGATAATTAGGATTATGATGATATTATCAACATCTTCGCTTATGCTTACAGGTGAAGTATTTCGTTTCTGCGACACTAGTAGCACCTAGCGGGAATTTCACAAATAAAGCAACCTTGCAAACGGTCCTTCCGCGCGTCGCTCTCAAACATCACAAACACAGCTCGTACGGGGGCTTGAGAAGGCATCAACATGTAGAAGTAGACTATATTAAAAGACATTAGACAAAAAAAGGTCCAACATATGAGTAGGGCTGGGCGGTATATCGAGTTTGTACGATATATCGATATATATTTTTTAGAAATGATATGGAATGAGGCAATACTGTTTATATCGATATACAGTAGATTGATACAAGCGCATCTGAAAAATAGCAGAATGAGCTGATGCAGGGAAAGTGCATGATACAACTTGTCCTCAACATGACACATACTTTATATTAAGGGCTTCAGAATAACTGGTGAGATATAGTTAACACGTATGGTTTAAAGCAGCTTGCCCTGTCAGATGCTCTGAGAGAGAGGCTACTTGTGCTGACAGACAGATAACACTGCGGTGTTTAATGCGTTTCAAATGTGGTTACAATGTTAGAATGTAATGTGATTTTAACCCCCTTTTTGTACATACTATATTGCATAGCCTACATTACATTCACTGTATATGTTTATAGCCTTCGATATCAACATTGTTTTTAGGACATCATTGGGCAGGATGTGAAATAAAATAAATTATTATAAAAATAAATACAGATTTTTTTAAATCCAAATAGAAAAAAAACGGGATATATACTGTGTATCACCATTTAACCCAAAAATACCGAGATATGGCCATATTGCCCAGCCCTACATATGAGGAATACTTTTAGCATGTGTTGCTATGTTTCATTCAGATTTTCCTTGGGGTAATGCAAATTATTCCAGCCCATCATCCACTTTCTGCCTACGCCACTGCTTGCACGTGTCACCATATTATTAACATTTGACCAAAACCGAGCTCAAATGGAGTTTTGAGGTTTTTGAATTGCGAATACTTAATGTCGGAGATGCACACTTTGTTAGTCATTAACAGCTGCATCTGAGGCAGTAAGTGTATTACAGGTTATACAGTTTACTGTAGCTATGCGACATTTGGCCAAAATCTCATGTTATTAAAGACTACACACAGGCTATTTAGGAGAGTATTGGCTATCTCCTCACCCTTTTTAAAGTGTTTAAATACTTCATCTGTTCATTTATGCTGCACAAATGCTTTTCTTACAGAGTATTTTTGTCTTATTTCAAGTACAAAATAAGCACATTTTACTAAACAAGTAAAATTATCTGCCAGAGGGGTAAGAAAAATAATCCTAATGCAAACACAGGGTTTTTCCTGGCTCAAAATGAGGCGGAGGTGGTAAAATCCTGCTTGGCTCGGGCGACCCGTGGCCCGCAATTTTGCCGATTGTCAGTTTTAAGGCTTTGTCATAAATCATTAAATAATTATGCAATTTAATCCTTTTTAAGTTATCATTTTGCAGTGTAAGATTAAAATTAAATATTTAAGTATTTATTCAATTTAGTAAATAACTGAAACAATCACAACAAATTGGCCAAATAAAACGGTTATAAATGTATCATTAATATAACTCTTTTATTTGTTAAACACAATCCAGAATCCACTAAGTACACACTTCTTCATTATACAAAAAAAAAACAATAAATTAATACAAATATATAATCATAAGCTATGACCAAATCTAAATTAAACTAGGTGAGTGGATAGTTACAAAAATTACAAGTAATTCTTGAAATAAACTAATTTTATAAAATCTAAACATGTTCATTAAAAGGTACAAATTACTTTGTGTTCTTATAAAATACATTTGTGAAAAAAAATTATATTATTAGATTTATATATGAATGTAAATAATTATATATAGGCCTACACAAATAATATAAAATTACAAGATGTTTATTGTAAACGTAATGTGCAGCTTTTTAATGGGTCAACAAAGATATGATAGATACAAGAGAACAAGATAGGCTTTTAATAATCTTTCAGTGCACAAAACTATGATCATATGAAACGCTTCAATACAGAGCGGCACAAACCGCGTATGCGCATCCCGGGTGCCGAATGATGCGCTTAAAGCAACATGGAGTCGGAGTATGCAGCGAAAAGTTCACGGCACAAAGAGAAGAGATGTTGAGTGCACAAATCCTAGTCTATAATGTATATCTGAGAGCACAAAATACAGAGTAATAAAACCAAGTTTTTAAGAACACATTAAATAAGTTTTGTGCAATATAATTTTTTATGTGTTTAAAGTTTTGATTCATGGTCGTTATTTTTTTAAATGCGCTTTTATGATTCATGCTTATAATAATTATATTTGCATTATTTCTTTTTCATTTTGTGCAATATATTTTTTACTTGTGTTTTTAAATGTTGAAATCATGCTTATTATACTTTTGGCGGAAATTTGACCCCATAGTGGAGCTATCTGTTTGGCCAAGGTGTTTGGGCTTTTTGCTTCTCTCTTTAATGGCGATGACCTTGAAATTCTGCTCATCTCTGCAAAAAAGCACATTTTATACTTTGAGTTTCAGACCAATCATAAAAGAAAATCTTTTGAGGGCAGTCCTTGCCAGCCAATCAGCGGCAGCCACAACCCCTCAGGAATTCACTGCAATGCCAGAGATGTTTCACTCAGCATTTCAACATAATCACCTTGATCATTGGCAGAACTTCAAGCTTTGACTGCCCACAATGAGCTGAACCAACTCCAAAACACTGGTGTTGTATTTCACTATCCCGGCACATAGAAGCCATTCAGAGTTACATTCTGACTTGTATAACATATAGCAGAGGCATAAACAGCCTGTTTGGGGGTCTATTTTGGTATGTGTTTATGGAGATCGACCTAATGTGACCTTTTTGGCAAAGTCTGGCAGGAAGCCGTTCACAGAATTATCACAAGCTCTGCTCAAACTGTTAAAGTCGGTCAGCAGCCAGAAATCTGATTAACATTGATATATGGCTTTGAATTCACAAGTGGTGGTCACATTCAGGGACTTTTTAGCTGTGCTTTGAGATCCGGTCTGAGCATCATGCTTGAATCATTTACACTTTATCATACTTCACATGTTTCACTACTTTCATTCTCACGATCGGCAGTCATGATAATTAATCGGTTCTCACACACTCTGCAGATCTCTGTGGTCCTTACACTATAATACTCTTCCTATGGTGTGTAAATTGCAGTGTAAACACTGACCCTGGTCTCTGACCCTGTGCTGATATGGGCGGTCCGCCCCTCACACTTGCTGCTGTCAATCAAACTCCCTGTACACATCCCACCTCACTGTAGCTTGTCGGGAAATGTAAATAATAATAATAATTTCACAATTTTAATTTTAAATTTTAATTTTAATTTGACACATTTTTAGAGTATTTAGATTGTGCTATACATACAGGTATCATGTGAACATTTTTATTTAATTTTTATTTCAGATAAGGTAAAATATAAACGCTACTGTAAAAGTTTGGCATCAGTACGTTTACTGTAACAATGCCCCCACAAAAATATTAAGCAGCACAACTGTTTTCAACATTGATAATAATCAGAAATGTGTCTTGAGCATCAAATCATCATATTAGAATCATGTGACACTGAAGACTGGAGTAATGATGCTGAAAATGTAGCTTTGATCACAGGAATAAATTACATTTTAAAATATATTACAATAGAAAACAATTATATTAAATTGTAATAATATTTCAAAATATTGCTATTTTTGCTAGGTGAGCATAAGAAAACATAAAAAAACAAATCAGACCCCAAATTTTTTGAATGGTGGTGTAGATTAATCAGATAAAATTAAGTTTTTACATTTTAGATCGCTTCTAGAGTCTTTAAATTATGGTATAATAATATAATATAGAATTATTATACAATTTCTATCTATTTTAGGTCTTTATATTGTGGTGTAATATAGATTACTTTGCTAAATTTGCATTTTTTACATATTAGAGAGACTTTCTGTAGTTTTTAATATATGGAATAAATGTAATATTAATTATCCAAATTTCTATTTTTTAAGAATTTTATCATTATTGTTTTAAAAATTAATTTCAGAATTTTGGTGTTTTATAATATTGATTATTTTTTTATATAATTTTGTATTTATTTAATGCAGACTCTCAGCTGAGGATCACAGGTCAGTGTTGTATTTCAGTACCAGTAGGGGGCATTAGTGAGCACAGCAGGGGCCAGGTGGATTTTTAACAAAATGTTTCAAGTATAAAGAGATCACACTTTAACACCGCCAGCCACAAATATGTTCACATACATTTCATTTGATATATTCAGATGCTCTTAAACATTTCCCACCATTGTTGATCAGATGTAAACAATTTGTAAGACAAAAAAAATGTGTAATGTGGAATATGTAATAATCTCAGGATTGTATGTTTCATTGTGTCCCGTCCTCTCACAGTTTCTTCAGCGTAAGGCGTGTCCCGGGCGTGTCGTCCACATCTGTAACCTCCCCGAGGGCAGCTGCACGGAGAATGATGTCATAAACCTGGGCCTGCCCTTCGGCAAAGTGACCAACTACATCCTCATGCGCTCGACGCATCAGGTACAATTCAGCCTTCAAGTTGGGCAGAGCCTGATTTCACCAAGTGCAACATGCTCCTGGATCAACATTCCAATCAACCAATCAGATTAGAGTTTACAGTTTATGTCAAGTTTAGGCTTTCAATCAGGGTTTGGTGTTTCTGTGTTATTCACCTATCATTTCCCACTGACTTTATAAGTAGGGTTAGGGATATAGTTAGGATTATATTTTCAGACAGGAATAATGTTCCAGGATCAACAAAATATGTTGACCAAGGAATGTGTCTGAAGGCCCTTTCACACGGGACGCGGCAAGCGGTGGAATCATCACGCAGCTGACGCTTTCTCTAGTGGAAGCATTTTATGCAGTTGAGGTTCGGTGCGTCCCATTCCGCATACTACCCGTCCTAAATAGTATTCGAAAATAGAATTAGTATGTCCCAAATTGTAGTATGTTGAAAAGAGTATTCCAAAGATACTCGGATGGTCTACTATTTCCGGTAAGAATTCAAAGTGCAGATCAACGCACACTCTAACGGCTGATATTGCCCACAAACCATTGCAAGTTGGACGAGAGGTAAAAAGTGTTAAAAACTACAGACATGACAGATGTGCGAGTCCGACGGTTAAGTAGAGAGGTTTAGGTAAAGGGGCTTGAGTGATCAATTATCAGTATTTAACCTGACGAAACGATATTTATTCAGTGTTGTCCACATTATATTTCACCTGCAACAGCATTGGGAACTGTTGTAATGATACGTTTGGCCATTACCTTTTCAATGCATCATTATATTTAAACTGCAAACACATGAGGAGAGTCTCTGCATTAAAGACCCACGAATGGCAGATCAACGTGCTACTACATTTCTCTCCGATACGGTAGTAAATTAAATTGAATGTGGAGGATTTTAACTGTGACAATGATTGATAGGGCAGTTTAAACGGTGACGGGATGTACGTAACTAAGCGACAGAGTCTGTTAAAGATGACGAAGTAGTATGTCCCAAAGCTTGCATACTCTTCTGCTACACACTCAAAAATATGTACTTTTTCTTCACAAAGAGTACATACTTTTAGGTCGTAGTATAAGTAGGCGAATTGGGACGCAGCAAACTGGCGGTCTCAGGGCATACGTTGTCATAGTTACAATCAACACCAAATTTTTGTGTTGGTGCCATTTTGACATCCATTACTCAATTATTAATTATTGTCATTAATTATTTATCAACAATTTCTCGTTTGGTTCAAATATTTTGAGGTTAACAGATGCATCTCAAACTGTGTTTTCCTTTCAAAACGCTCTCCGTCCACACTAGCGTTTTCAAGCGTTTTTCAAAAGTTTCTCACCCCCACTGAAACGTCGGAAAACGCTAAACTCACCTTACTGCGTATGCGTAAACCCTCATAAAAGCTCACTGAGATGATACAGATGGAACAGATATGATAAAGTTCTCATGCTATTCTTCTGGCAGGATCAGACATATTTAGCAAAATATCTCTATTCACTGATGCGCCCAGGTCACACTCACTCACCATTATATGTTTGGTCTGAAACACAACTGCTCTCATGTTTTGCTTTGTTATTTGGCTGACGAGCGGTGCCTGGTTTCCTCCAGACATGACGCTTGCCATTCAGGCCAAAGAGTTCAATCTTTGTTTCATCAGACCAGAGAATTTTGTTTCTCATGGTCTGAGAGTCCTTCAGGTGCCTTTTGGCAAACTCCATGTGGGCTGTCATGTGCTTTTACTGAGAAGTGGCTTCCTTCTGGCCACTCTACCATACAGGCCAGATTGGTGGAGTGCTGCAGAGATGTTTGTTCTTCTGGAAGGTTGTCAGAGTGACCATCTGGTTCTTGGTCACCTCCCTGATAAAGGCCCTTCTCCCCCGATCGCTCAGTTTGGCCGGGCGGCCAGCTCTAGGAAGAGTCCTGGTCGTTCCAAACTTCTTCCATTTATGGATGATGGAGGCCACTGTGCTCATTGGGACCTTCAATGCTGCAGAAATGTTTTCTGTACCCTTCCCCAGGTCTGTGCCTCAATACAATCCTGTCTCAGATGTCTACAGACAATTCTTTGGACTTCATGGCTTGGTTTGTGCTCTGACATGCACTGTTAACTGTGGGACCTTATATAGACAGGTGTGTGCCTTTCCAAATCATGTCTAATCAACTGAATTTACCACAGCTGGACTCCAGTCAAGTTGTAGAAACATCTCAAGGATGATCAGTGAAAACCGGATGCACCTGAGCTCAATTTTGAGTGTTGGGGTATTGTTTGTAGAATTTAATGGATTTATTCCATTTTGGAATAAGGCTGTAACTTAACAATGTGGAAAAAGTGAAGCGCTGTGAATACTTTCTGGATGCACTGTATCTTAAGCAACAGTGTGAAAGTGAATAGCACATAACAGCACAATACAAGTATAAACATGAATATCTATCGGTTCAATATGTGTGACATGACTAAACATGCATCATCGTTATCAAATACCTCCCTTTTCACAGTCCACACTGTCACGCGAAAACTGCGTTTTCAAATTTATCCACTTTGGAGAGCATTTTCAAAAAGCTTTGTTTTCATTAATAAAAACGTTGTCTCAGTGTGGACCGAAGGCCAAAACTGAGAGAAAAAGATGTGTTTTCAAACGAAAACATATTAGTGTGGACAAGGTCCCAAGGGGTCATTGACCCATTTAAAAAATAATGTGCACAGATAAATCATTTAAAATAAATACTGCCGTATTCCATAAAATAAAATGTCCATTTTGATTTCATGGTGACAAATTTTTTGCAAGCTGTAATATTCATTTAAACAACTGTTTTACCTTGGAATGAATATAGCAGTGTCCTGAGTTGATTTATCACACAGTTTGTGGTAAATAGTGCCAGGCTGGTGGAGACATTACTGCAGAAATAGATTTAGGCAGGCACTTCATGTGCTTTATCTTTAAACCCTGACACCGATGATGTCTCCATCCCCTCGATTCGTTAATCACATTTGATTGACTTTTTGATTGGTGCTGTTAGTACCTACTGGATCACATTCTGGGTCCAGTGCCAAGTTTGACATGTGCCTGAAATGCCTGGCTTTGAATTGATCTTGTAACTGTCTCGAAGATTTATTACTCAATTAAAAAGAATATATTAAAAGGTCTGTTCGGATCACATTTGGCACATTTTATGTTTCATGCATGCTTTCTGTCAGGCTTTTCTTGAAATGGCATACGTGGAGGCGGCTCAGGCTATGGTGCAGTACTACCAGCTGCAGCCCGCTACGATCAACGGACAGAAACTCCTCATCCGCATGTCCAAGAGATACAAGGAGCTGCAGCTGAAGGTACATGTCATCCTGGCTCATCATGATCACACTTGAACAAACCCAACTCAGAGTGTTTTGCTTTCTGATGCAGAAACCAGGTAAAGATGTCGATTCAATCATCCAAGACATCAATTCCCAGAGAGAGCGAGATGAGATGCAGGACACTGACAGGTGAGAATGACATCAGGACACATTGGGTCATTTTAGGTTATTTTTTAAGTTTGGAACCATTTATTTATTAAAAAATACATTAAAAATGCATTTCATATATACAAGGAATTTCTAATAAATTAAAATCCAAAAATAAAAATACAATTTTGGAGGGGGTAAAGTCAAAAGCGTCAGGGTAAATGCAATTGTCCTGATATCATAATGAAGAAAAAAAGTAGTAATGAATGGTGTGTGTGTGTGTGTGAGAGAGAGTTGTGTGTGTGTGTGTGTCTGGTAGACCCCACATTTCGGGACAAACAAGGACAAAGGAAATGAGGAAAACAGCTTATAAATCATAATAAATTGTTTTTTTTAAACTGTAAAAATAAAATGCAGAAAGTTTTCTGTGATGGGTAGGTTTAGGGTTAGGAGATAGAATATACAGTTTGTACAGAATAAAAATCATTATGCCCATGGAAAGTCCCCATAAAACATGAAGACTGTGTATGTGTGGACATGTTTTTCTATCCCAGTGGGGACTTCAGTCTGAACACACAAAGACTCATGGGGACTCATGTCACTGTGGGGACCTAAATTGATTTCCCCATGGGTACGAAAACTTATAAATCATTCAGAATAAGTTCTTTTAAAAATGTAAAATGCATAAAGTTGTGTGTGATGGGTAGGTTTAGGGGTAGGGTTAGTGTAAGGGGAGAGAATATACAGTTTGTACAGTATAAAAACCATTACGCCTATGGAAAGTCCCCACCAGACGTATGTGTGTGTGTGTGTGTGTAAGTAAATTACTGCTACTTTTAAATTTGCGTACAATATAATAATATTTGCATGTTAATGTATGTTAATATAGTACATACAAACAGCATTTACTTTAACATGAACAGGACAAAGGTGTGTCTCTTTTGACAACTGATGATAAATAATAGTGCTCTACTCTCGACCAGGTTTAGTTCTTCATGGCTAAAGTAGTGGCGTCCGACCATTCTTAATCAATGTAGCTTACAGCTCCCTCTGTTGGTAAAAAATAATCACTACACGACTGCTCTGGTAACCAACAGGCTATGATGGTTGGGATTTTTTTGCTGTGTATTTACAGGCTGTTTTAAACATTAAAGACAAGAAAGAGTACATTTGTTTTTTTAAATGTTTTTGTAAAATATTTTTCTTTTTCTTCATCATTGTCTCGGCCGCTGCTGGTTTGTGTAGGTACCTACCAGAACGTGCAAGATCTCGTAGCCCGGTCAGTCGTTCTCTGAGTCCGCGCTCCCACAGTCCGAGCTTCACTTCATGTAGTTCTGCCCACAGTCCACCGGGGCCGTCCTGTCGGCCTGACTGGAGCAACGGCATGGGGCCCCGCCGGGCCTCTTGGGACTGGACGTCCCATTCCCGTGGCGACGAGGACCCCCGTGAGAGAGACGACTGGAGAAATGACGAAGAGGAGCGAGCCAACGGGTGGCTGTCCGAGCGCAGGAAACCCTACCTTAAATCCGGGGACCGGATCAGCCCTCGTATGGGGCCTGGGGACGAGCGGGGCAGGGACTGGTACCCCCGCGGAAGTCCTCAGGGTTCCTCCTTCTCCTCCTACCACTCCATAGATGACTTTTACAAGAAAGACTCACTTTACAAGACTGATAAACTGAGCAGGCCACAACATCAGAGACATGAAGGGAAAAGTAAGAGACGAGAAGGTGGCGACTATCACAGGCCACGACACTCAGAGTCAGACGTGACGGACGACACAAGCTCCAGCCGGATTGCTGAAGACAGAGGACGCAGCAAGAGGTCCAGCCGGAGACAAGATAAGGAGGAGAAAGAGTCCGAAAATCAGGCATGTCCTACACATTTCACATCCTCATTAGAGATCATTTTAAGAACAACTTTGTATAATGTTTCAACTGAATCACAAGATTTGAAACCATACACTTTAGAGTTAAGAATATTAAACGTTAAATATTAAAGATATATAAAATATAGATTATATATTTTATAATATATCTTATTTGTATTAAAATAGGTTTTCTTTTTTAATGATATATTCTTTAAAATATATAAACTTGTTTTTTAATAATGTATATTCTATTATAATATTTTATTAATTATATTCTATTATATATTAAAAGTATTGAATTACTTATTACTAATTACTTTCTAAATCCCACATCAACCTCAGCCAGTTAAACAATACAAGGATAGACCCGAAACTGCTATTTTAATTCTTTTAATTAAATAATGTAATTGCATTAATTATTCTTGTGTAAAGGGAGATAAATATTCAATAACCACTAGAACAATATTATATATATTATATATTTTGATTATATATTATATACATTATCCCAGATGTTTCCAAGAATGTTTAAATCCAGAGAAATTTTAACCATGTCCGTGCGTCGCCTATCATTGACATCATACCCGCGTTACCCTCGATTTCCGTTTTAATATATGATATGTTTTATTAGACAGGTGAGCAACTGTTTAGATGCATTCATTGTCAGAAAACGAATCATTGTTATACAGCTCAACACATTTAGTCTTATTGTGTAAATCTAATTTTCTTGATTTACCGCGAGTGTTTTACTATGCCTCATATTGATGTAGCTCACTACAGTGCACCGAGTGAACGCACAGAGTAACGTTATAACATAACCTTCAACACACTCAAATGTATCTAATATGATAAAACAGCACTGCATTACCCCACATACGCATGAACGGAGACTGGAATAATAAAAGCTCCTCTACTCTCGAAACGCATGTCACACTTGCCTCTCGTTAGCAATCTCTCCAGCGGCCTCGTTCTGCTCCCACCCTGCTTCATACTACAGTAACGTTAATAAATCTTACATTAGCTCATACATGAATATGATTTCTGCCCGATCCCCTTCGGATTATTTTCCACCGGCTGTAGAGGTGAAGACGACAACTCCCATTATTCTGTGAAATCAAGGCGTCATCAAGCTACGCCTTTGTTTTGAATAAGCGACCTCTAGCGGTGAAAATGACATATTGTGGCTTTAAATTTAGATGATAAATCCACTATTGTTTTATATAGAATTGTTCTATAGTCTATACAGTGTTTCATGCAATTACATCAGAAGTAACTGTAATTAACTCTTTCCCCATCATTGATGGAAATTTCCGGCTTTTCGTGTTTTCACTGTTATACGGCAGGGGGCGCTATTACACATCTTCTGAAAGAGTACAGAATCTCTGGATCAAAACACAGGCGAAGAAGAAGCAGAAACGTAAGCTAAAGCCGAAATCGCCCCCTAAACCCTCATTCACTATTGCCTACGTTAGTCCACTAATATAGTTCACTTGAAGGAGTGAATGAAAACGAGTGCGTAAAGTTGGACAGCTGCTGAGTGTACATCGGCTGTACACTCGTTATTGCGGTGCAATGTGGGATTGAATGAGTGCACTCAATAATGTACACTATGGTTTCGGACACCACTACAAATGGCTGTCCCCTCAAATAATGCCCTGTTTGAGGGTATAGGGGGCGATTTCGGATTCAGCCAAGCAATCTCATATGTAATCATATGCATATGTAAAATAACACAATCATCAACATTAAACGGCATATAAATCAAAACTGCCTAATGTTACTGAATTAAATGTCGACCCTTACTTTACTTTTTCAATGGAAAAGTAATTAAATTACAGTAATTAATTACTTACACCCAACACTGCTTGTAAAGATCAGGTATTGATAAAACAGGTATTAATAAAACAATACTTATAAAGATCAGGTTCTGACAGGTTAACAGTACAGATAATTCTAGCAATGTCTGAACATGGTTTTTAGTTCTTTACGCATATAAGGTTGTTTAAAGACAATATCTGTGACACTATGGGCCAGATTTACTAACATCTTGTGCCAGCCCAAACCCTCTTTTGGTGTTAAAAAACTACTGTCAGGATTTATTAAAAACACGCAGTGAAAAAATAGTGCTGAAAAGGCGTTGACAGTTATTTTTGCGGCTGACCTTATTGCATATGCATTTGTTATGCACCATTATTTACCACCCAAAAAAAAAAATCACAAAAAGTGGCTGAAATACTATGTTTTGTGCATTACCCAGAGCAGCACAAGCTAGAATATGGAGGAAAAATATAATTTTAAATTTTTTTTTAAAGATGAGGTTAATTGCTCGCGGAAGAGATGAGTTCTCAGCTGTCTTTTGAATGTTGTCAGTGATTCAGCATTCCGGATGGAGGTGGGGAGATCATTCCACCAGCAAGGAACGGTGAATGAAATTGTTCTGGAGAGGGATTTCATGCGTCTCTCTGGCGGTACCACGAGCCGTCACTCCTTAGCTGAGCAAAGGCTTCTGGTGGGGGTGTAGACTCGTAGGGGCGAGTCGAAGTATGCGGGTGCTGAGCTTGTGATGGATCTGTAAGCAAGCGTCAATGCCTTGAACTTGATGCGAGCAACGTGTGGTAGCCAGTGCAGAGAGATGAAGAGAGGTGTGACATGGGCCCTTTTGGACTCACTGAAGACAAGACATGCCTCTGCGTTCTGGATCATTTGAAGCGTTATGATCGCACGCGATGAAAGTCCAGCCAGAAGTGCATTGCAGTAGTCAAGCCTAGAAATGACCAGGGCCTGGACGAGAAGCTGTGTTGCATGCTCTGTAAGGAACCGTCTGATCTTTCTGATGTTGTGCAGCGCGAACCTGCATGACCGAGCTGTCTTTGAAATGTGGTCTTTGAAGGACAGCGGGTCATCAAAGGTTACTCCAAGATTTCTGACCGACCTTGAAGGGGAAATCAAGGATGAGCCTAGCTGGATGGTGAAGTCGTGTTGTAGAGTCGGATTGGCAGGGAAGACGAGAAGCTCAGTCTTTGCCAGGTTGAGCTGTAGGTGATGTTTTACCATCCATGCCGAGATGTCTGCCAGACAGCTTGAGATTCATGCAGCTACTGTGGGATGTAGTGTAAATGGAGAAGAGGAGAGGTCCAAGCACTGAGCCCTGAGGAACCCCCGTGGTCACTTGATGTGCTTTGGATACCTCCCCTCTCCAGGCAACCTTGAAGGACCTACCTGTGAGATAGGACTCAAACCAGTGGAGTGGAACCCCTGTGATGCCCAGTGATGAGAGGGTGGACAGAAGGATCTGATAATTCACAGTGTCAAAGGCAGCAGATAGATCGAGGAGGACGAGGACTGATGATTTGGAAAGCAGCTTTTGCTATCCGCAGGGCTTCAGTGACTGACAGTAATGCAGTCTCTGTTGAGTGGCCCCTTTTGAAACCTGATTGGTTTACGTCCAGCTGATTGTACTGTGAGAGGAAAGATGAAACCTGGTTGAAAACAACTCGCTATGAATGTTAGGAGAGAGACAGGTCTGTATCGATCTACCAGTGATGTGTTTAATGTGGGTTTTTTAAGCAGTGGGGTTACCCGAGCCTGCTTAAATGTGGTAGGGAAAATGCCAGTGCGGAGAGATGTGTTGATCATGTGTGTGAGAGATGGCTTGTAGGAGGTGTGAGGGGATGGGATCTAGAGGACAGGAGGTAGGATGGCTGGAGAGGAGAAGTTTAGATACTTCTGTCTCAGTGAGTGTAGAGAATGAGGAGAGAAGATGCTGTAGATGTGGCTGATGCGTGTTTGAGGTGCTGTCGATTTTGTTGTGGAAAAATGAAGATTTAGCTGCATGGACTTCATCTGAGAAGGATGAGAGCAGAGAATGATACTTACCCAGATCAGACGGGTCATTTGATTTGCGTCAATTTTTCTCTGCTGCCCTGAGTTTGGTCCAGTGTTCGCGAAGAACATCAGATAACCAAGGGTTAAAGGGAGTAGCGTGTGCTGGCCTAGAAGATAGAGGACAGATACTATCTAGACAAGAAGTTAAAGTAGAACATAAAGTGTCTGTTGCAGTATTTACATCCATAGATGAGAATTGTGTGGATGAGGGAAGAGAGGGTGACACAACAGAGGAGAGATGAGAAGAAGAAAGAGAGCGCAGGTTTCATCTGGAAGTAACCGGTAGAGGGATTGTTGGTGCGTGGGTGGAGCTGAGGTGACGCAATGACTAACAGACAGCAGATAAATGGCTGTAAAGTTGGGCGTATTAACATGTGGCTCAATGAGTTTCTGCTCCCTTCTGGAGCCTGTCCCTAGTGGCCAGTCGATGAATTGCAGTTTAAGTCACTTCCGTATTGGCTTCAAGAGAAACTGAAGGGTCTTCACACGAGGAGGCTGAACACGAGGGCTAGTGCAAACATGCTTAATAAATAAATGCCTTTCACTACTTGAGTGAAAACAGCTGTGGACACTTTTATAATTAGCACAAAAAAGCCAAAAGCCCATAAATGGCTCTAATCAAAACGAAACTATGAAAAACGAAAGCCGTTCATTTAAACAGCCGCGGTTATAATTCAAATGCAATTTATTATGACAGTATAAATTATAGATAAGTACAAAAATCGAATTAGTCCTCCTACTAGCAAGTCATTCGCTGAGCAAACACAACAGAACAGAGTATTCACAAAAACACTTATGGCTCGCGCTTCTAAACTGTCCAGACGCTTCTCCTAATAAGTAACTAACTGAGTTGAGCTTATATATGTTCAGTCCACCCTTATAATTAGCACAAAAAAGCCAAAAGCCTGTAAATGGCTCCAATCAAAACAAAACTATGATTCACTAGGGCAACTTAAGTGCAAAGAAGCCAGCAATTACAAGAGTTCAGCACAATGCAGCCGTTCGTTTAAACTGGGATATCATATTCCTAACACACCATTAGATAAAACATAGGCGATATCCTTTCCCTTCAAGGTTTATCACTGGAACAGCATGATACATCCACACAAGGCAAACTGGAGCTGATATAGATATCTACTAATGATTCATTCTCACATTTTAACATATAGGGACCTGTAAAACCTACAAATGGCAAGTGTGTCAGTGGATACATGTGATACATATGTTACTGACCTTCATGACCCTGGGCACAGCTGTCTTTGCATGTCTTGTACAGCTCATGAGGACAGCGAAAGAAAAATTAACACGAACAAATGAAGATTGCATGAAGATCAAATGAATGAATTACAAAATAATTGCATATATATTCTTTGGAAGACGGCCTAAATTAATAAACACTAGATCAGACCCTCATTACCTCTCAGATACCAACTAGATGTTGCTTGTAACACTAATAGCCGAATAGATAGATAGAATAGATATAAAACTATGATTCCCTATTCTTTATATAATAAAACCCTTCAAGACAATATTTTAATAGCACTGCTTTTTATGCATTACAGAAGGAAGAACATAGAGACAAAGAAAGATCAACGTCTCCTCATAACAGCAAACCTGAAGACTCCTCGAAGTGTGACAGAGATGGTGACAGTGAGGTAAACATTCATTCATCTATAGGGTGACCACCTGTCCTGAAATTGGGAGCTTTCCTGCAAGACGTAAGCAGTGTCTCGCATCTCAATTATGTCTGTATTTTTTTTCTTCAAACCACAATTAATAAATATAATATAAAAACTTGATTGGCATTTAAAAAGCCATTTGCGCAGCCATTTTCTAGCTAGAGCGGGAAAATTAACCAAGCAAGAAATACAGGACTTGACATTAACACCCGCCAAATGCTGGTGTATTTCAGCAGTGGTGTGTAACACAGTCACTCCTACTAGCCACTTTGGCAGGTTGAAATTTATATATAATATATAAAAATTTTTTTATCAAAAATATAGATTTTTCAATACATGAAATATCTGAAATGCTTCCAGTGCTCATTTCTCGCAGAATAGACACACAATACCTGCTGCACTTTCTCTCATCTCTCCGACTCTGACACACAAACCCGCCTCCTCTCACTCGTTCGTTTCATTTGCTCCGGATGAATATTGTTGCTGTTACAGGGCTTGAATTTCGCAGTGGGATTGTGCATAATTTTACTCATTAACAGTGCTTTAACAGTCAAATACACACAAAATAATGTCAAAATGCCGTTCTTGAAGAGTATTCATGTAAACGCGGTCAGTTATGTTTTAAGTGAACGTAAACGGTTGAGAAAGAAAACGCATTTGTAACTGTATAACGGATCCGTCATGATATATTATCATGGCCATATTCCAGGATGAAAATGTCAAGATTCATCAGGCTCGTATTGTGAAAGAGTGGTTGGGAAGGGAGCATGAAGAATCATTTTCACACATGAATTGTGTCCAGACCTTAAATTCATTGAAAGTGTTTGGGATGTGCTGGAGGAGACTTTACAGAGTGCTGGACTCTTGCTTTGTCAATACAAGATCTTGACCAAAAATGTATGCACCTCTTGATGGAAATAACATCACTGTATTTATTTCCATCAAGAGGTGCATACATTTTTTGGTCAGGATCTTGTGTGAAAATTATTCTTCATGCTCCCTCACAACCATTCTTTTACAATTGGAGCCTGACGAATCTTGACATTGTCATCCTGGAATACAGTTATGATACATTTTTCATCTGAATAGAAAGTTCAAATAAAAGCATTTATTTGAAATAGAAATCTTTTGTAACGTTATGAATGTCTTTACTGTCCCTTTTGATTAATTTAATGCATCCTTGCTGAATGAAAGTATTAATTTCTTGCCAAGGGACTGGAAAGTGGAGATGATGGAGAGGAGGAGAGTTGGTATCCTAAAAGCATGGAGGAACTGTTGACCGTAGATGAAGTCGGAGGAGAGGATGACTCTATAGTTGAACCTGATCTACCTGACCTTCAAGAGGAGGACCGGAGAGTTGAGTCGACGACAGAGAGCCCTAAACCAAATGCCAAGACCCCACCAACAGAAGGTGAGGACACCGTGGTGGAGCCTCCTACCCTTCCAACACTGGATTTGGTCCCAAAGGAAAGCTCTGGAGGTGCTCAGGCCTGCCCCGGAGAGACGCCCCTGAAGGCATCTGCCCTAGAGCAGCCGGTCTCTCAACTCAACCAGTTCCCGTCCCATGAGTTCAAGAGCGCTTTGGAGGAGACCTGCACCACCACTGAAATGGATACACAGACCAACACAGCCACACCAGCCGGGCATCCAAAACACAGCAGCACGTGTGAGAGTGGGAAAGTGACAGACTCGAGTAATGACGAGAGAAAGGCGGCAGAGACGGACAACAAGGAGCCATGTCTCAAACAGGACAGTCAGAAGAAAGGTACCCACAACCGACTAGTTTGTCAGTATATAAAAACCCAGTGTTGGGGAAGGTTATTTTACTAATGACACGTAGTTCTTAATAGGTCTTTCATAACTACGGTAGCCTCAAACAGTAGAGCATGGCACTAAAAACGCAGGTGCGATTCCCATGGAAAGCAAGAACTGATCAAATGTGCACCTTGAATGCAATGAAAGTCGCTTTGGATAAAAGCATCTGCCAAATGCATAAATGTAAATGTCATAGAAGTCTAAAAAATGTGAATCTAAATTAATAATCGCTTAAGATCGTTGTTTAGATTCACTGACTGAGTACTTCAAACCATTAAATCACGAGTGAGTTTGAAAAGTGAATCCTTTTGACTGATTTATTAAAAGAATCATTTGAGAATCATTTGTCTTTATAACTTTATTTTACAGTTTGTGTACTTACAGTGTACTTACCTAAGAAAATACTGGGTAATATAAGGTAACTACAGGGGTAAAAGGGTTAGTTCACCCAAAAATGTATCCCATGATTTACTCACCTTCCAGCCATCCTAGGTGTATATGATATTCTTCTTTCAGCCAAAAACAATCAGAGTTATATTAAAAAATATCCTGGCTCTTCCAAGCTTTATATTGGCAGTGAATGGTACCTTAGATTTTGAAGGCCAAAAAAAAAGTGCATCCATCCATCATAAAAGTAATCCATACGACTCCAGGGGGCCTTCTGAAGCGAAGTGATGCATTTGTGTGAGAAAAATATCCATATTTAGGGTAAACGTACCCATTAAGCACACTACTATCTTTGAGCTCAGATTATAAAAAGAAAAAAATAATTTATCATCATACTTGATGTATTAACCAATTGATGTGTTTGTTACTATATACCTCCTGTAATTTCAAGCTTATCAGACCATTGCACACTGAGATATGGGTATCTGTGTGTTCACACTGTCTGGCGGCCATTTTGAAAGCTGTCTGAAAACTTTCACCAGAAGAGTAGCCCCTTAAATGTGCATTTTTTAGATGTTTAAGTTTTTATTCTGAATAAGTATAACTTCTTATTGCAAAATTAAGAGATTAATGTTTAGACTTTTGCATATTATAACCTGGAACCTGGATATGGGAAATAATTACAGTTAGATCCAAAAGATAGTTTTAGCAACATAGCACAGATGCTACAGAACACTGTTAGCTTACTAGCTGTATAAGACTGTGTGCTACACTAATATATTACTTCACAGGCATTACTGGCTTGTACTTTTAAATCCATTATATTATAGATTTACAGTTTATTGATGTTCTGTGGTTTTACACTGCTGTAATTTTTAAAGACTTCATATTATTGTAAGGTGAGCTTAAAGGGTGCACTACTATGAAAATCACAGCTTCAGTGTGACATCAATAAGAAAAAGTATTAATTTCATAGATATTTTCTATAATAGCTGTTCATATTAAAATATGTATGAACTTAATATATGACCTAGATTATTTTATTTAGCAAAATTGTCCTTTTAAATTTATACATTTAATATTTATTAATTAAAAAATGTTTGCTGTTCCAATAAAGCTCAGTGTGCTCCCTTTAAGCTCATCCACATTGAACGTCTATGTAAATACTTCATAAACAGACTGTAAATATTAACTGATGGTTGTCACTTCAAGTTAATCTTTAGAAAATTATTCTTTAAAAATGTTGTTTAAAATAAATTCATATTTTATTTTAACATAACTTCTTGTACTCAAACCAATACCCTGTGCACTAAAATGTCTCAATGTAGATTTTGGTGAGCTTAATAGGTATGTTAACTCTAACTTTATAAACTATAATCACTGGCTTCCGGTAATGGCCGTACGCAAGTCTAGTTCTGGCGGAAGAGTGACCTCTGACCTGACATGACGTATTGACAAACGCAGAAGCGCAGAGGTTAGAGCAAAACAAAACACCGGTCACAAATTAGTCTAAAACAAGATTTTTTTAAAGAGAAATGTGGGAGGAGCTTGAGTTTGTTGCCCAGCCCTATTTGTTTGAAGCACAAGAGGCATCTACTCTAAGCTTACACCACTCCTACATCCTACGTCATGTGTTGGGTCAGAGGTCACTTGCATACGGCCATTACCGGAAGTCAGTGATTATAGTTTATAAAGTTATAAATAAGGATATTTTTCTAACAAAAACATATCACTTCACTTCAGAAGGCCTTTATTAACATCCTGGAGCCGTGTAGAGTACTTTATGATGGATGGATGCACTTTTTTGGGGTTTCAAAATCTATGGTGCTATTCACTCCCATTATAAAGCGTGAAAGAGCCAGGATATTATTTAATATAACTCTGATTGCGTTCAGCTGAAAGAACAAAGTCATATACACCTAGGGTGGCTTGAGGGTGAGTAAATTATGGGATCATTTTCATTTTTGGATGAGCTATCATTGTAATAAGTACATGGAGAACAGGGCTGTAAAATAAAGTGCTACCATGATATCTGCTGATAGCGAATTTGGATTTTTTTTTTTTTTTGCATTCGCTGTAACTTTTAGTTGCACTCTGGAGAGCTGCTAATATTTGTTTAAATTAGCCAAGCAAAAATGATTACACTTGCATTTTTGTTCTGTGGAAAAGCTTTGACATTTTGATAACTTTATTTTTTGACAAAGGTAGGTAGATGATTTGGAATTTTAATAAAAAAAAATTCTTTTGTTTACCTACAAAAACTGTGATATTCAATCATCAAATATTTTTTTACAAGTTAAAATCTACTTGCTAAAAAATCTTACAGGGGATTTAGTGGCAGTTTAATGTGATTTACAGGCATAGATAAAATAACGTCCTCACGTCCGTGATTCACAACAAACCTTTAAGCATTTTATTCCACCTGTTTTTCTATTCTAGTTATTCCTGACTCATTACCGGCCCCTTCACCTCAGGCGACAGACATCTCTGCTGCGTCACCATCTCAGGATCAGGAGAAAGCCATCAGTGAACACAGCATACCGTTAGGTACGTCCACCAAAGTCAAAAGAGTCGAGCCGAACACTGTTTAGTCCAGAAGAAGAAAGTATGAGCAATAGGAACAGCAGCGCTTTGCTGCGCAGGCAGCGCTAATGAACGGCTCTGGCTGTGATGTAGGCTCTCAGTGGGTAACTAAAGCCTTTAAGGCCAGCTGATGTCAGTGGAGCATTTGTCATCCTGTTGAGTGAGGTGTGAATTGCACCCTCGAGGCCCGAGCTTGTGTACTCATTACCACACAGCTAACGCACTTGATTCCCTCACAGAAGAGCTGACTATTTCCCCCTGCACACACACAGTATATAGCTCAGAAAATTGTGGCGGTTTGGTGTTGTTCTGATTTTTGGCTGCTTTTGTTGTTTTGGCAGGTGTGGAGTTCGTTGTGCCAAGGACGGGATTTTATTGCAACCTGTGTGGCTTGTTTTACACCAATGAACAAACAGCCAAGACGTCACACTGTCGGAGTACAATTCACTACAGGAATCTACAGGTCATAAATACAAACATACAGTCTTCCTTTCTCTTTCCATTAAAATATGAACATTTTCTCTTAACCTTTAAAGTTATATGCAATTTTACTGCTTTGAGCCCTGACCTCAAACCGATAGAACACCTTTGGGATGAATTAGAGCGGAGACTGCGAGCCAGGCCTTCAAGTTTAACATCAGTGCCTGACCTCACAAATGCACTTCTAGAAGAATGGTCAAACATTCCCATAAACACACTCCTAAACCTTGTGGAAAGCCTTCACAGAAGAGTTGAAGCTGTTATAGCTGCAAAGGGTGGGGCAACTCCATATTAAACCCTATGGATTAAGAATGGGATGTCATTAAAGTTCATGTGCATGTAAAGGCAGGTGTCCCAAAACGTTTGGCAAAATAGTGTATAAGATTAGCTACACTACAGTCTAGCTAACTACATGGATGCTGCTTAAGCAACTCGATTCAACGAATCAGTGAATCGTTTCTTAGAATTAATCAGAGTGGACTGAGAGGACCACTTAGCAGAGCGTATTTGACTATTGCCCGCTTGGCAGTAAAGCCGCACGCAAACAATGTGAAATTCAAACAGCGGTGTAGCATTTAGCCACGCTACACTGCTACTTGTTGGAAATAGTACCTTGTTACTGAAAATGCTACACTTACTTAGTTACTCACCACCACTGGTGACGGCAATGTAAGATTGACTGATCTAAGGAGCCCGGTCCTCTGGGTGGGATATAGTTTCTCATTATAACCCTTCAGAAACACACACATACAGACAGACGAACACACTTTCCAACACAACATAGTTGAGGCGGCAAGGAGCCGGACATTCCCCGTCATCACAGTCAGACCACAACCAGTTGTCATGTCTCTCAGACTAGAGTGGTCGGCCAAAGAGCGTCACCTCATACTTCACTTCTCCGCCTTGAGGTCTGCCAGCTGTGTTGAGTTTACAAGAACTACAGTGAGAAGATGACAGCTGAATTTAACACCAGAAGAGCAAGACAGGTGAAACCGAGACAGACAGAGAGAGAGAGAGAGAGAGTAAACACTACAGGAAACACCTGCTTTCCTCCCACTTTTTGACCTTCTTCTGTTTCAGCTCTCCTTGTTTCACTGGTAAACAAATACGCTTTTCCCATTTATGGGAGTTTACATGAACTACATGCACTTTTATATCATAAAAACAGACCTCAACATGATTCAACAGTCAACTTCATACTCATCAGCACAACATTAGTACAAAATATGAAAGTCAGTTTTTTCAAATTATGCAAAAAGTGCGACAATATTATTTAAGATGACTAAATTAGGATACTTAAAAAGCTAGCTATGAAATTAGCCTTAGCAAGTCCAAGTTTTCTGTCAGTTTATCCACTGTCGTCAGTGGACAAATCACATAAATGTATGGGTTTGAAAAATATATATTTAATAGAGTTTGGTTTCTGGGCCATAAGTGCCCATAAACATGCAATATCCAATTGTAGTATAAACTTCAGTATAACAGTTAGGTGCTGTCAGTCAGCCATTTTAAGTCAGAGAAACCAAACTGTTGCTCTTCAAGGCTGTATAGCTGCTCGTATGCCTGTAATTTAAAAGTAAACTGTCATTTGTGTAATTTAATGGGGGATTGTTTGTGTTTTTATAGAAGTATCTGTCACAGCTGGCGGAGGAAAGTCTCTTGAACTTCCACACGGAGTCGCCGAAAACTGAATGAAACGTGAGACTACCGGGACTGCACCACTGCTGGGACACACTGAATGAGACAAATCCATCGAGAGACCGAGAGATGCAAGACAAAGACCGGAGCTATTGGGTCCTCTGTGTACTCTAGTTCATAGCAATGTGAAATGAACGTTTTTACGACTTAAAAAATTGGTTATTAAATATATTTTAAAGGAATATTTCACTGGAAAAAAATTAAACACATTACTTTTTTGTCAGTGAAATACAAAGTGATTTTTTTCAGAATGTTTATGCTGCTATTTTTCTGTCCAATGAAAGTAAATGGGGTCTGTGGCTCCAAAATGTAAAAAAGCATCATAAAAGTAGTCCATGTGCAGTGCTGGGTAGTAATTGATTACATGTAATCTGGATTACGTCAGATTCCTAAAATTACATAATTGTTATTAGATTATATTACATTTTAAAATACTTGTAATCAGACTACAGTTACTTTTTATTGATTACATAATTACTTAATCACAAAATGGCTGTTCATCGGAGTGGTCCAAGACCTTAAGACTTTTGTCGCACTTGAACCACGAATATACACAAAAAAGGGACTGGATTCAAGGAGTTTGTGGTTGTAATAAAAAAAAGTAACAAATCTTTCCCTCACGGGTCAATTTGACCCCCTTAGAAATGAATGGAATGCGAGGAATGCTTCAGTACACAGAAAACTAAAAATGCTAAAACTTTACCAAAAAAAAAGATTTTATAATGGCTACGTGTGTCTGAATGCATTCTGAAGAGATAAACTCGAGAACTTTAGGATCCAGTGGAACAGCTCTTTTGCTCCATATAGAGCTATAAGGCCATCTAGTGGCATAAAGAGTCATAAAATATCATGTTATATATATTTTTTCTTTCCACAAGAGGTCGGCAGACCCAATGTGAGATATTTTGAGCTGTATTATGCATGTATTGGAGTTATTTTGAATTGAAGCTGAAAGAATGTGATGAATATGCTTAAATTATATTATTTATTGATAAATTAGTTATTTAAAGGTAATTTAAGGTAAAAAATAATAGTCATTTAGGTAAATAAAATAAATAAATAATAATAAAAAATAAGTTGCATTAAAAAATAGAAAAAAAATATTAAAGTGAAAAGATATAAGCTTTCTGGACCAAAAAAAAAAAAAAGGTATAATTTTAGGGCTTCGGGTCATTTTGACCCACGGGGGATAGATTTGTTACAGGTTGTAAGGGGAGGATGAGGGCTACATTTCCCTTTCTAAAAAAGCCTATTGCTTATATATGTTCAGAAAGTCTTCTAGTTTTGTGGAATTACACACCACTAGTTAGGCAGCTAGCGATAATTAAAAAAAATTATACATGGAAAATTGAGAGACCACACACCATAAACAAAATATTTTTTAGTAAGTTTTTAATTTTGATATAAAAGATTTAATTAATTCGATTTTAGTCAATATTACAATATTACCGCCTGCAGTTCCAACACAAACCCAAACCCCAACTCGAGAAAGCCACTTCGTGTTGTTGATAAAGAGTGAAATACATTTTCTTTCTCTTTGAATTCTTATATCAATATATTAAATCAATGTGATAAATGAGTTAGGTCAAAAGTAATCAAAAAGTAATCCGATTACATTACCTAAAATGTGTAATGTAATAGATTACGTTACTAACTACAATTTTTATCATGTAATTTGTATTCAGTAATGGATTACAGTTTGTAAGTAATCTATACCCAGAACTGACCATGTAATATGCACACTAATATTCTTGTGAAGCCATAAAGATCTTGGTGTGAGGAACAATCTAAAAATAAAAAAATAATAATTTTTAGACCTCGACTACAGAGCATGACGTGGAAGGAAAAGATATCATGGCTATGTTGTACTAATTCGTTCTCTTTGCAATTTATTTAAATCATGGCCAACAAATCAGGGTTATTGTCACTAACAAACCATTAAAAAATTTTTACTTTGTTACTTGAAACACAACAAACGTTAACTGAAATAAAATATAAAAACGTAAGCTTATTTTATTTCTCATTTTCATTTAGCTAAATCTAAATAAACAATTAATAAATAAAATAATACAAACTATATAGACATATTAAAAAAAACAAAGCCCAAAAAAAAAACGCACAACAAAATTACTAACATTAAAGTGAAAACAGAAAATATATTAAAAAAAATCAAATTAAAAGTATAACAAAAACTATAATTGTATATCTATATACTAAAATAACACTATTTATATATATATATATATATGACAGTCTCAGTTCCCATTCACTTTCATTGTATGGAAAAGAGCAGCCAGAACTTTCTACAAAATATCTTCATTTGTGTTCCATGGAAGAAAGAACGTCATAGAGGTTTGAACATGAATAATGACAACTTTGGTCTCTTTAAGTACACTGTCCTCATTCATAGGACACAAGGCAGCGTGTGTATTCTCTGCAGTCCAGGAATTTTTATTACACTGTGAAAAATATGTATCAGAATGTGAAATGCACTGGTAAGTGTAGTGTTTACATCATTTGCATCTGCCTCATTCATACTCTAAAGCTTGTGTATGTGTTGATTTTCCTCTGTAGACTTCAGAAGTGCCTTATTTCAATTTCTATTTAAATTTGAAGAGGTGTAAAATTATCCTCAGGTTAATACTTGTGAATATTCTGTTGTATTGCATTTTCTGTGATCATTTTTTTTGTCAGTGTTCAGGTCTTGAATCTGTTTCATGCTTGAAATATAATTTTTTTCTAAAGTGCCTTTCAGGTGGTCAGGTATAGTGAAAGACTCAAAATGCTAAAACATCAGTGTAACTTAATGTCTGTCATACTATTTTGCTTGTGCTTTCATCACTGCTGTACACAGAACTCGGACTTTAGGGATACTTGAACTGGACCATGCTTATTTATCTAATATTAAATGTATTGTTTAAAGATAAAAACAACTGAGTGTGTGTGTGTGTGATAATGCGAGTTTATTATTGGAATGGTTCTGGAAAACTTTTTCTCTGCTGTTTTATATTCTGTTTAATAATAGCATCCCATTTTCTGAAAGAAAAATCTGTATAATTATTTTGGGTTGCATATTGATGCAAATATTAAATAAACATTTTGGAAAATAGCGTGGCTTGATATTTATTTGACACTAAGTGTAGGCCTGTACATTATGAAATAGCCTTTGCATCTTTTTTATCCATCGTATTTTTTTTTTATGGGTCAGTTGAATAATATAACGGAGAGAAAGTGACTTCATCCTCACCAATGCGCAATCTGTTACATAATGACATCATTTCTGTTCCAGCGTCCATCGCCGGGCGGCGGAAAGTCACGATCTTTAACGAACGCCTCGTAGAAAATACGAGAAAGACCTGCTTCATCAGAACTCAATTTTCATTGGTCACTTTGCTATCCGCCTCTATTATTCTGACCAATCAGAGAGCTCGCATGGCAGCATTACACTATCGAGTTGCTGGGCAGAGAACACAAAATCAACACCAGCTGAGAGAGTACGCTCGAACTTGGACGACGCGATAAAGCAGGTTAGTAGGATTTGTTCTTCATCGACTGGCTGTTGTTTGAAAGAGACTTATTGTGCAATATATAACACTTTTGAAGGTTTTGTCTCACACGCTACGTCAAATAACGACAAAAACGCGTTTGTTCGCTGCACGTCGCGAGGCTTTGTTTATGTTTATGTTGCGCTCGTGCATTTGCGCGTGCACATAACACCATATTAAATGCGTGCTCTACGTAAAATGTAAAACGCGTTAATAAATCGATTATGAAAACTAAGCATTCCTTCGCCAAAACACTTTGTTTTAGAGACTGCAGATCTCCTGTCTTTTATGGTAATGCGTCCATTCATTGTATCAGGCTTGTGTATGAGCCAAATGGACGCTGCTGATTGGAGCAGCTGTCTGAATGTTTTCATGTATACATTCATTTATGCTTTAGACATATTAACATTAATATCTCTGCATTCCTAGGTGCAAAGGCACATTTCATACGCTGAAATACTTAATTCCATAACCATGGCAACTGACTGTGAGGCATGGCTTAATGCAAACCCCGTTGGTAAGTTCAAGTTGATTTTTATCGCGACATTTGGTGAATTTTTTTTATTTTTATTTTTATTTTTTTTATATAATTTTAAATGTTTCTAGGTCAGTGTATGACAACTATTTGCCCTTATAGTTGGTTTTTGATATGATAAGTTGCCAAGGTCAGGGCTATCACTTGTTTTTACTCTCTCAGTGGAATAAAAAGTCATTGAATGGGCCTAAACTTTGGCCCCTTAGTGCTAATGCTATTTTTATGTATATTTAGACTCAATATAATCAAAGTTGCCATGCATATTCACATATTGTCATCCACAGAGGCCGGAAATCTTAGTGATTCCTTCCCCTCCGGGGACGAGGACAGCCCCTTTAATGGAAATGTCAATAAAGAGATCAATGGAAACTGGATATTGGCCCCCACCGGCAGCATTCATGAGGCAAAACTCAAGGCCAAGGTGAAAAGACGTCTGAGGAAGAACTCCTCCCGGGATTCAGGCCGGGGCGACTCGCTGAGTGATAATGGCGATGTGGTCCGGGCTACGGTTCCGCCCACCAGCCCTAAAGGCAAACTGCTTAACCGGAGGTCAAGGATGGGCAAGGGACGAGGCCTGCCGAAGAAAGGTACTGGTGCTGTTTTCATTTCTTTCCATTTCATTTCAGACCATTCATACCAAGAACCATACCTATATTCACGTCTATAACAACGGACCAAAACATTCTGGACTTAACTGATCTTGGAATGCATGTAAATACGAATAAATTGCATTTGGAATTCTGAAAGTTCCGGAAGTCCAGTGCACTTGGGCTTTGTTTATATGTTTTCAAAACAAATTAAAGGGATAGTTTACCCAAAAATAAAAATTTATTTACTCCTCCTCAAGCCATCCTAGGTGTATATGACATTCTTCTTTCAGACGTATACAATCAGATATATAAAAAAATGGCTCTTCCAAGCTTTATAATGGCAGCCCAAAATTTTAAGCCCAAAAAAGTGCATCCATCCATTATAAAATGTATACACCTAGGATGGCTTGAGTGAACGGACTGACACACTTCAGCTACCGAACTCCACCCACATTCACACATACGTTCATAACAGACGGTCACTCCCTTTTTATTCAGATGTTGTTTTATCCAGTGGTGGTCCTTTTGTAGAGGGTTCAACGTCCCTGAGTGCAATAGACCTGAATTGATTAGGAAAGGTCCGGCTTGCAGAAATGGCCTACATACTGTCCGACTGGCTGTGTCAATTACACTACATCTATGCTGACTTGCTAACATAATGCCAAGCCTGCAAAAAAAACAACTCTACTCTCTTTGTGTCTGACAGTGATCATTTAATCGTCTAGATGAGTGTTTTAGCTGTCCCCTCCTGACCTTTCCACCTCCCCTATCACCCGCAAGATAACTTAATGGCACACTTCTCTTTTTGATTCCCTCTGCGACGGCTCAGTTGGCCTTGTTTGTGTTACGTAACTGCTGGTTAAGTCAGCCCACAGGGCAGGGCAGGAGATCCTGTTAGCTTTTCTTTGGCCAGAATCCTTCAGATACAGGCGTCGCAGTGAAAATCTAGTTGGTTTGGAAGTGCCATACATAAGGTAGAATGCCTCTTAATCCATATAGGCCTGAAAAGTGGATTACAGCATAATGACAATCGTCTTTGCGGTCAGGCTGAGCAGAAGCCAGTAGTGTTGTTTTGCACTTAAATAAGAAATTACAAATTGATGACACATTTTCATTGTCAAATAGTAATTTGATTTAGTAGGAGCAAACATATATTTCGAAATGCTTGTTGATCTTGTGAACGATTCATCCATGCTTTTTTTTTTTTTATCTTCTCGTAATTCTTTATAAAAATGTGAATTAGATTTTTGGGTGAAGTGTCAGACTCAATTTTGTCAGTTTAAACCCCACCCCTTTCTGCCTACATACAATCACCAACCAATGGATAGAACCAAGTGTTCACCTTTTTTTTCTTTTTCTTTTTCAATAATCTGAATGGCTTGGATGTACATCACGATACTTAAAAAAAAAAAAAGAAGATTTGTTGTGACTTTAAGTTAAATGAAGAACAATTTATTTTGAATTTACGATATATACGATACACTGCTGATACAATACTGATAATATCACGATACAGCAATTCTCCGATACTCAATATATTGCTAGACAATGTTCATGGTATTATCTGTATACTTTACTTTTACCAGGCAGTTCTTGCATATCACTTACTCTTTGACAATTTTGTTTGTCCCATCAATGGTATAAAAGCTGAAGTGGGTCCAGACTTTTAACTTAAATGTGGCTGTGCCATCTATTGTTTTACTCACACTGCTGTCCACCATCCTGTTAAAAACCTCTTTTTCTTAGGCTAGTTAACTTATGTTCACATTTCCCTCAAATATGTTGAGTACCACCTCGAGGAGCCATGAAGTAGTGACGCTGGGAGCAGGGAAATCTATTTAGAGAGGGCCTTATTTTATTAATTAAAATATCGATATTTAGGACGTGATCTTGCTCTCGCTCTGGTTGATGCGCACGTGCTCACCCGGGAGAAGTGCCCATACATGGAATTATGCCCTTTATGACCTCATACAGGGCCATACTCTGGGGAAAAAAACTTTACGAAACTTGTTCAAATCCTGAAGGAGTGTATTTGGCACAGTGCATTTATTATACGTCCAACTCGTTTTGTGAAAATTTGGCCATGTTTAGCATGAATCCAACTCTTTAACTGTGTAAATAAGTCAGAATGCATGAAATGGCATTAGACACCCCACCCCAGAAGCAAATTGCTGCCCAATTTTTACTAAACACTTTATTTTGACCATTAAAAGGTATTTTAAGATGATTATTTTAGCGCTTGCATAATACAATCGTTAACTCCAGCCAAAAGTAAAATGGTTAACCAAAAGATTAAGTCATCCAAAAAGGAAAAGTCTGTTGTGATAATCATTGTAGCCTTTTGACTTCCATTTTATGGAAAAAGAACAGAGAGTATCTTTTATGTTCCATAAAAGAAATAGTCATACCGGTATAGAGTGGCACACGTGTGTAGCAGAACATCTACACTATTGGATGCCAGTCTAAGCCTTGCGTGCACATACTGCTTTGGTGCTTTTTACCAGTTTGGTTCGAATCAGTTTCTATTTCTAGGTTCAGTATCAGTTTGACACTTGTGGTCAGAGCTCTGCACATATCGAGAGATGATGTCACCAGCTGTGAATTAAAGGGGCACGGCTCTGTTTAGGAGAACCGTTTCAGAAGGGACGAGACTGTGCGGTTAACATGACAATGGCAGGAACAGTATGTACTTTCATGTGCCACAGCAGAAGGCACTGAAAGAGTTATATGGTTTTCGTTCTTCTTTCCGTTCTCGACATGACATCGCTTTCAAAGTTCCTCCAATGCATTTTATTGTTTTGAAAAGATATGTGTTTTATATCCGTAGGTGGGGCTGGCGGTAAAGGGGTATGGGGAACACCTGGGGAAGTTTATGACGAAGATGAAGTTGATGTTAAAGATCCCAATTACGATGCGGAGCAGGTAAGAACCACACAATACACACTTGCTTTTGGTTTTAAACCATGCAAGTTGGCACTCAAACTTTGTGTTTCTCCAGGAGAACTGCGTATACGAGACAGTCGTCCTCCCTCTGGACGAAGAGACGTTTGAGAAGACAGTCACTCCTATTGTTCAAGAGTACTTTGAGCATGGGGATGCTAATGAAGTGGCGGTGAGATTTATGACTGTGTTGTTGAATGAGGAGACGGCTTTTGCCCTTTCATATCTAATCAGTGTCATGCAGTCCTCTGCAATTATTTTTTATGAGTAAACAAACATGTGCAAACCTGTGAAACAGTGCATTCTCATTATAATCAGAACATCTCACTCTATTCCGTTAGGAACTGCTTGCCGAGCTGAACCTGAGTGGCATGCGTGGGGACGTGCCCATGCTAGCCGTATCGCTAGCGCTGGAAGCGAAAGCCAGCCACAGGGAACTGACGTCACGACTGCTCAGCGAACTCTGTGGGCGTGTGCTTACGGCTAGTGACGTGGAGGCCTCCTTCCACAAACTGCTCAAAGAGCTGCCCGACCTGGTGCTGGACACGCCAGGGGCTCCACAGGTAACGCTAAAGCCAGTGTACCTGAGTTTAAGGTGTCTGTAACTTTTGCACAGATATAAAGGCCAATTCACACTGCACAGACAAACGGCAACAAACACGTTTGTTGGATTGGTGTGTTACACCAGTCTGCATCTGTTGGAGTTGGTCAGTAGGGTTGGACGATGTCTACCAAATTGGCATTGGACTGTGAAACATCGTGATGGGGGTTGGGGGCATGATGCCCTGTCATTCACCATCTCGCACATGACAGGGCGTTCTAAAAACGCGGCGCTCGTTAAAATCAGTTCAACTTTTAAAAAACAATATATTCCCATATTCCACTGCCTGCGTTCTGTGTGAACGAGCCCTTACAATTTACAGTGAAGTGAAATAACTGCCAGAGACAGACGCGCTCAGCACTTGTCATATATCACAAATATTCAGTGTTTTCAACCACATGAGGTTTATTTTAGGTTTCAGACATTTAAATATGCATAAGTACTAGCAAAACAATACATTTAGAGTTTGTAAAATACACACTGATGTCTATGGAAGCAGCAATAACAATCTATTCAAATATAATTTGCAGATGTGCTTTATTCATATCAGATACACATAGTGTAAGCAACTATAAACTTCTACTCTATTCTTCTCCCAGTTCACCGGCCACTTGCATGTATTTCGGGAGAAACTGATGAATTCACGACGCGTGCTGTAAATCCGTCTGACAGGACTCTGAACTGCGGCGCAAACTAACGTGGCACCCTTCTCACATTATAGATCAAGATCAAGGTCCTTTGTAAAGGTTTTTAAAGGACAAAACACATTCACTTACACGTATATGAGAATCAGAATATAAGATGGATGATGACATGTTAAGCAAGTTTGTGAAATATTTTGAATAAAAAAAGGAAAAACAAAATAAAAGCGATACATCTGCCATACGCCGCGATTTTTGGCTGATGTGAGTCACGTGACTAGCATGATGTGTCACCATGAAAACAATATCACGATGCCGGCTCGTCATGAACAATGGCATCGTCTATCGGCCCAACACTATTGGTCAGGGTTTGTTTTAACCCGACTGAACATGCTCAATCAGTGCTTGTTGGTGTCTTTTTTTTTTTTTTATATATTTCTCATAAAATTCTAAATCCAATGGCCAAACTTTGTTGGTGTTTGTCTGTGCGGTGTGAATGGGCCTTTAATATACAGAGATTTATGTACTATTTTTTAATTATTATTATTATTATTATTATTATTATTATTATTATATTCTATAATATTATATATATTGTATTATCATGAGTGTAATTTAAAAAAAGTATATGAGAAATATTTTACGTCTTTGTAAATATTTTAATATTTATAACATTTATATATAATTGTATGTATTACCATAATACTAATTTTATACTTTATGGCAGTTTTCAAAGCTTTAAAGAAAAAAAATCTAAATTCTCTTGACACATAAGAGGTATTTGCACTATTAAAAAGTTTCAGAACACAAAACTTCCTTGTTAGTCCAAAACAGCTTTTATTGGAACCAAGCTCTGAAACGACTTGTTTCGGATTTTGTCACATTGTGACGTATTAGTGTGACGAAAGACCGCCTCTGCAAATTCAAATCAATGCCTACTTCTACATTATATCTTTGACCCCGCCCACTGGGGCGTTATTGAGAGAAGGAAAGAAGAGCGATACAGAATCACTGGACTAAAAATAACATTACCTTCCAAAGGATACTAATGCTAGGAAAGTGCTAATGTCTCAGTTGAGCATTATTTGTTTGTTCGTTACATTTCACTGTGGATTCTTTGGTAAATCAGTCGCAATTTCGGCGCAGGCTTTGCAAACAGACTTTTACTGTAAGATACTAACCCGACAGTATTGCCATATGTAACAAACATCAAACAGTGTGAGTACACTGAAGTCTCACAGCAGCCAATCACAGCAGAGGGCGTTTACACTGAAGTCTCACAGCAGCCAATCACAGCAGAGGGTGTTTACACTGAAGACTTACAGCAGCCAATCACAGCAGAGGGTGTTTACACTGAAGTCTCACAACAGACACGCCCCTTCAAACAGAGTGTTTAAATCAGAGGCTAAAATCAGGGTAGGAAAAGTGCCTTTTATTTCTAAATTATGATTTTTTTATTTTTTTTTTAATGTAAAAATCATACTAACATTATAAGTGCACCACAGGAAACATTATAAAAATGCAGTTCATGACCCCTTTAATGAAAATGTATAATATATGCTTACTTTTATTATGAATCCACGTTAAAAAAGAATCAATTATTTCTTGAGGTGAATTTAAGTGGCATGAACAGAAGACAATCAATTATTTGTATGACATTTAATCATCAGCTAAAGTTCATAATCATGAAGCGCTCTAGCTGAGGCGCAGGTTTTTACAGCGTAACATTTGCCACAGTTTCATTTGCGTCTTCATGTTTGCTTTGCTAAAAGCGTGTTTGATGAGCTGCGGTTAACAATGAAAACTCTGTGGTCGGAGTGTGTCTGTTGGTGCGGATGAACCAGTCAGAAGAAACTTTCAGCTGTTTCCTTTGGCTTCATACAAACACCAGAGCTTGTGCTTTTGTCTGGGCTGTGTGCAGAATGCTGGGTCAGCACTGTGCCTCCAAACACACTCTCTGCTGTACAAACACATTTACCCAGCTCTCTCCTGTCAGCCTTCACTCCATACACAAGAGCAGATGTTGTTTGAGTGCTAGAATGTGGCAAACGCAACCCTTTCCCCCTGTCACACCCAAAACGATGTACAAATATTGACCTCCTACTCCATTATGAACTGATGTGTATTACTGCATTATTTGACACTGTGTTCCCTCCAGCTGTGCACACAACTGCTCACAACAATTTCAGTGGAATTTCAAAAATGTCACAGTGAGGAACTTTGGGCTTTTTTTATGCACTTTTAAATTCAATATCTGCTGTGTTAACTGATTTCAGTTCCTTTTTGGATCCTGTGAAAATTGTGAGGGTTTTTTGTGTGTGTGTAAACAAGAAATATAATGCTTTCAGTGGAAAACATTTAGAATGAGTGGAAATTTTTAATATTTATTATGACAGAGAAAATGGACCAAGAAATATTACTTAAATTTTTTTTTTTAAAAAAGGTTAGAGTTGACCACAAAGTATTTTTTTTTTTTTTTTTAATGTGAAATATTACTGCTGAATAATATTTAATATTTGTATTATTTGGAAGTTTTGGTGTCAACAAGAAATGTGGAAGGCTCTCTGAATAAGTATGAAATGTATATATATTTTTATATTTTATTTATTTATGACAGTGTGACTAGAGAGTGAACCAAGAAATATTACTTTTTTTTTTATTTTTTTTTTATAATCTTTATATTATTCACTAGTGTGATTTGAAAATTGACCTAGATTAAAGTAACATTTTATGTGAAATATTGTTTAATAATATTTATTATTTGTATGTTTTTGCAGCTTTAAAGAAATCCATATATCTGTTTTAATTCCTGATTATTTCAGTTCCTTTTTTGGTGTCAAGAAGAAATATGGAAATGCTTTTCAGTGGAAAGCTCTCAGAATGAGTGATCCCTTTACCTTGAATTATATATATCATTTTATTTATTTTATTCATGTCAGTGTAAACCGAGAATGGACCAAGAAATATTACTTTATTTTTTTTATTTAAACAATTTTTATTTTATTATTTTAAGTGTGATCTGAAAACGGATGACCTAAATTAGAGTTTACCAAAAAATATTTTTTTAAAAATCTGAAATACTACTGTTTAATAAGATTTAATATTTTTATTATTTGCAGCTTTACAGAAATTCATATAGGCCTATTTCAATTACTAATTATTTCAGTTCCTTTTTTAGTGTCAACAATAAATATGGAAATGCTTTCAGTGGAAAGCTCTTGGAATAAGTGATATTTACCTGCAATTATGAAATGTATATTTTTAATTTATTCATGACTGTGTGAATAGAAAATGGACCAAGAAATATTAATTCATTTTAATATTATTTTATTCAATTCATGACAATGTGATTTGAAAATGGACCAAGATTAGTTGATCAAAAAGTAAAATGCAAGGATTTGTCAACGGTAATATTTTAATATTATTACTATCATTAAAGGTTAAATAATAAATTTTATATTTAGGTTTTTAAATCCTTAAAGGAAATCTAACCGGCCTAATTAATATTTCTCTTTCTTTTCAGAATGAGTGATCTTTACCTGCCTAATTCCCATTTTCTTTTGTCTTGTAGATGCTCGGCCAGTTCATCGCTCGAGCCGTTGCGGACAACATCCTCCCAAACAGCTTCATTGATGGCTACAAAGGACGAGTAGACTGTGAATACGCCAGGTATTGAATGTTTTAACTTATTGAGTCTTATCGTGTGTTTTGAATGCGTGTGTGACATTGGTTTGTGTCGTTTCATCAGATCCGCTCTGGATCGTGCGGCTGTGCTGCTGAGAATGAGCCGATGGACCGGCCTTCGCATCGACAGCCTCTGGGGTTCGGGTGGTGGCCAGAGACCTGTCAATCAACTCATCAAAGAGGCAAGGACACACCCACTCACCGGCTGCGTTACATAACATCGTCCTTTGTGTATGAAAGGGCAAACTGGAAGATTTTATGGCACATTAAGGTCAACGCATGCATTCAGCCTGTAAATCTAACGGATTGCATAATCGTTGTTGTTGCAGGTTAACCTCCTGTTGAAGGAGTACCTGTTATCAGGTGACACCGTGGAAGCCGAACGGTGCTTGAGAGAACTGGAAGTTCCACATTTTCATCACGAGTTTGTTTATGAGGTAATAACGACAACAAAACAGGCATTTAAAGTGGAAAGCCTGATACGGCTCTGCCTGATTATCTTTTTCTTCTTCAGGCTGTTATCATGGTCCTGGAGTCTAAAGGCAACAGAACCCTTCAAATCATCCTACAGTTGCTGAAGTCTCTGTGCGCCTCCACGGTCATCACTGTGGACCAGTTGAGACGGGTATGACGTCACCTGCTGGTCACTTTCAATTACTGCAGCTTTAAAAGTGCTTCTTATCAGAGTTGTCTCCTCTTATAGGGATTTGAAAGAGTCTACATGGACATGGCAGATATCAGTATTGATGTGCCATGTGCATACTCGCTCCTGGAGCAGTTTGTGGAGCAAAGCTTTAATGCCGGGGTCATCGATAGAACACTCCGGGATCTCTGTCCTTGTCGGTGAGGGAGGGTTTTGTTTTGTTTTTGTTCTTTTTTGTATAAAGGCAAAACTTTGCATGTAGTATTATTATTATTATTATTATTACCTTTATGAATTATATTTATTATGAATAGCAGTAATGTATAAAAATATTTAATTTTTGCATAAATTATTATATAAAAATACATTTATTATGAATAGTAATGTATAAAAATATTCAATATTACTAAATGTATTACATAAAGTATTTATTGATGTATATATTTATGAATAATTTTAATATACTAATTACATAATGTATTTATTACAATGTATTATTAGCATGTTTATTATTATTATTATTATTATTATTATTATTATTATTAGCATTATTACATCAAAATGATTTTGACATGTACCCAAATTTACTTTTTAAAAATGATTTTAGTCGAATAAAATAGTTCTTTCCTTTGTCATATTTCTTATGAAATGTATATTTTTATTATTACATAATTTATATTATTTATGATTAGTAATATATGAAAAATTATGTATTTATATATTTATTATTACATGCTGTATTATTACATACAAATTATTTTTGTCATGTACCCAAATTAACTTATTGAACTCATTGAAATGAACTAATATTTTTTTTGTTTTTTGTCAGGGGCCGAAAGCGGTTCATGAGTGAAGGAGATGGTGGACGCCTCAAACTGGAAAGCTTCTGAGTTCAGGAGTCCCACAAGCCATTTCTGTGGCAGCTGCTCCAGTTTTGATGCTCACTGGAGTTCTGTATTTCTTTAAGTTGCTTGTATTTGTCATGCAAGTTTAAGTACTAAAAACTTTCCTCCTGTCAGAACTCAACGTGACCGAAGGGCCAGGCACTTTTCAAATCGGAAGATGAAAATCCCCCTCGATCCTTCTGATGTGACTTTTATAAGCTAATCCTGAAAGTGCCACACTTATGACTTGGTCATTCCATGTTTTGTATTGCAGAGTTCACTGCCACTCCTGTTCTCCAGTTAGCAGTGTTTGTAGAGACTTGTGGATTTGTGTACATAGCTTTATAAGTGGGGGCATGCAAGTTGGAAGCTCTTTCTCCCTCCTGGGCTGCTTTTTGTATGCTGGGCTTGAGTTTATTTTCTCTTTGGCTTTTCAAAGGTGTCATTTATGATGGTTACTGACGAAAGGGCAAAACTGAGCAATGTACAGCAGCTGGGATCACTTCACAGAAGTGTCAAGAACATTTATTTTTATATTTCAGTAGACTGGGATGTTAAACGTACCTAATTTGCTCTTTGTTTAAAATGGTTGACAAATAAATAATAAAGTTTGTCATTAATGGTACTTGGGATTTCTTTATTTGATGGATGGATGATGGATGGACCGACAGATAGATGGATGGATGGATGGATAGACGTATAGAAAGATGGAAGGATGGACATATAGAAAGAGATACCATAGATGAATAGATGGATGGATACCATAGATCGATAGATAGATAGATGGATGGATGGATACCAAAGATAGATGGATGGATGGATGGATGGATAGATGGATATCATAGATTGAATAGATGGATGGATAAATACCATAGATAGATGGATGGATGGATACCCTAGATGATGGATGGATGGATAGACGTATAGAAAGATAGAAGGATGGACATATAGAAAGAGATACCATAGATGGATGGATACCATAGATAGATAGATGGATGGATGGATGGATGGATGGATACCAAAGATAGATAGATGGATGGATGGATGGATAGATGGATATCATAGATTGGATGGATGGATAAATACCATAGATAGATGGATGGATGGATACCATAGATAGATGATGGATGGATGGATGGATGGATGGATACCACAGATGGATGGATGCAGTGGCAGCGTTTCACAAAAACCTAGGGTATAGCATAAGTCCTTCTGGCCATTCAACAACAACATTCCCAAATAATCACATTATATCTAAACAAAATTTTGACAAATCCACTAAAAGTACTTAACAACAGATTGAACAACAATACAAAATCAATGCAAATACTGAAACAGTCCTATAAGCCTTCACTGTGTCCTAACCAAACGTGACACGTGAGAAAAAATATATTTATTTTAGACAAGCCTACTGTTTTTATTTATGCACCGTTGTGGCTGGAACAACATACAAAGTGCAGATTACGTTCTTTATTTAATGTAAAAAGAATTTAAAGTGAGTTTGAATATCATTTTTCGTGACTTTTATAGACATCCTTACTGAAACCAATGGATAATTCACCTCAGATCTTAAAAATAAATTAAAGGAAACAACTATGTTCAAACTGTCATGGTGAACAAACAAGTGTATTCTATGACTTAAAAAAATGGTTTCAGTCATTCAGTATGTATTTTTAATCATGCTAAAATTGTGTACTGTTTAGGAATTCGATATTGTAGGCTATTTATCAATTTCGTTGCGAATGCAGTCAGTGCGCGTGCAGAGAGCCCGCCCACACGCTCTTCTGATTGGCTGTGATTTTTGATTAATTGATCTCGGGTCGAGTCTGGTTTGCCGCTGAAAATCTTGTCGCATCGCGTCTGGTTAGGACACGGCGGTAGACTGTTTACATTTGCTTTTCAAAGCTGCAACAGAACTGAAGAGCAGCATCATGAGATGTTTATTTCCCCTGCTTGTCTGAACGCCAGGGTATGGCAAGCCATATTCTGCCATATGTAAACGCTGCCCCTGAATGGATGGATGGGTACCTTAGATAGATAGATAGATACCTTAGATGAATGGATACCATAGATAGATGGATAGATAGATGGATACCTTAGATAGATAGATGGATAGATACCTTAGATAGACAGATGGATACCATGGATAGATAGATAGATAGATGGATGGATGGATAGATACATGATAGATGCATACCATAGATAGATAGATGCATACCATAGATAGATGGATGGATAGATAGATACATAATAGATGCATACCATAGATAGATGGATGGATAGACGCATACCATAGATAGATGGATGGATGGATAGATAGATACACGATAGATGCATACCATAGATAGATAGATTGCTAGATGGATACCATAGATGGCTGGATAGATAGATTGATAGATGGATGGATGGATGGGTGGATGGATACCTTAAATAGATAGATGGATGGATGGATAGATGTTTTTGAAAGAACATTTTGTGATCAAAAAGTAATATTGTGAAATTATTAGTTTTCTATTTTAATATATCATTTATTCCTGTGATGGCAGGATTCTGATTGATTTTTTTGTAACATTTTAGATGTCTTTACTGTCACTTTTGATCAATTGAATGTGTCCTTAATGAATAAAGTATTAATTTCTTTAAAAGATTATATATATATATATATATATATATATATATATATATATATATATATATATATATATATATATATATATATATATATATATATAAATAAATGAATATATATACATTTAAATGTGATATTTACGAAGTACAATGTAAAAACTAGACAGAAATATATAAAGGCCGGTGCATAATACCAATTTCATGCATTAATTAGCTGCCATTTTATTTGACAAAAACCCACATTCACTTATACACATATTTACAATGAGATTTGAGAATATAGCCATTGAGCCCACACAACACTGCAACTGTTGTGATTGAACTTGCTGACGTGGAACAAAAACATCTGAAACTGAACTGCCTCTTATAAATAATAGTGATTTGAACATATCTAAATAATTCTTATGTGGCCGTATGAACTAAAGCATACATAACCTCATGCATAAATACAGATTCTAGCAAAAGAATGAGTTGACCGTCATACACGAGCTATGCCTGACTATAATAGTGATATGTGCTGATATTAGGTTGTGATGGAAGTGTGCACTTGATTCTTAAAAGTGTTCCCTACTCTGCTTTTTCAGTCTGTTGTTCCTTTGAAGCCAATTCCTGTTGTTTAATGATCTCCTGAGCTTCTTGCTGCATCTTCTCCAGTTTCTCCAGCGTCACAGATTTCAGAGGAAGGAGTTTGGGTTTGCACAGGACCATGGTGGGCACATCCTCCATGGAAAGCTGACCTGCACGAGTGAAACACAACACTGACTGATATACTCATATAACACACATGCGCTGGATATGAAATAAAGCTGAGCTATGGACTCCAGCGCTGCAGATGTTTATCTCGAAGGTGGTGTGGTTGTCACGTCTTTCACTCGGTCTGTTTAAGGGTGAGATTTCGAAAGCCCCGCACTAGATCGACCACAAGTCTGCAGGGCAAAACAAAACAACACCAGTGGAAAAACTTACCTTGTTTAGGCAGAACCTCTCTAAACATTGACTTCACTTCAGGCATTGTGCTTCAGCAAGGTACCTATAAATGACATGCAAAAGACTATTATTATACATTAATGCATTTTGTGGCTATTTGAGTGAGTCTCATGAAAACACACACACATACGCGTCTGGCGCGCTATCTTTGTGGGCACTCTCCATAGACGTAATGGTTTTTATACTGTACAAACTGTATATTCTCTCCCCTTACACTAAACCCTACCCCTAAACCTACCCATCACACAAAACTTTATGCATTTTTAAATTTGTAAAAGAACTCATTCTGAATGATTTAAGCTTTTGTACCCATGGGGACCTCAATTTAGGTCCCCACAGTGACATGAGTCTGTGTGTGTTCAGGTTGAAGTCCCCACTGGGATAGAAAAACATGTCCACACATACACACACACACACACACATAAAGTACAGTGTGTCCATAATTGAAAAGCATTATAATACAATCTACCATGTATCAATATTGTCACATACATTACACATAAAACCGACACATACAATTCTATACTTATTAACATAACTTATAGGTGTCTAGGTTTCTATTAGTGACTAACGACAAGTAATAGAAGGACAGACGTTACTGCTGATAGACGACAATACTACATACTAGTATACTATACATTCATATAGATAATGCACCCTGATAAACATACAAAAGCATAAAATATGCTTCGGTTCACGGATTTACCGTTTATCTCGTCAGCTGGTGTTATACGCACTTCCGGTTCAGCTCCTTCTGCTCGCACGCGCTATGTCGCGAGACAATAGGCCAGTGCTGCCGCCCAGCGACAGTGACGTTGAATGTTTTTGGCTGATGACGGTGGTAATAATTTTATAATTATAATGTATGTATGTATGTATCTATATATTTATTTATTTGTTTATTTAGTATTATATTATTATTTATTATTTTGTTTAATAAACAAACAAACAAACATTACGTTCATAAGCTGCCCCCACCAGCAAATATCCCCAAGAAAATGTTTGGGTCATGATCATACGCATATTTTTGGACCATTATTATTATTATTTTATGATTGATTATTTTGATAAATAAATAAATAAACATTACGTTCATAAAGTGAGCCCCCACCAGCAAATATCTCCAAGAAACCTTCTGGGTCATGATCATACGCATATTTCTGGACCATTATTATTATTATTATTATTATTATTATTATGTGTAATAAATAAATAAATACAGTTATTTACCATCAATAATATTATTCTTAGTAATAAATATACAAACAAACAAACAAATACATTTATTTACCATTATTATTGTTGTTGTTGTTGTTATACACATGATTTTCACAACATTTAGGCACATTCATTTTTCCTCAATTTCATTGTTTCACTAAACTGCACATTTATCAAAGAAAATCTTGAATCAATTCGTCCATATTTCAGTTTTTCATATTTCCTGTATTGTGTTTTCTGATAGTTCCGTCCTCCAAATCGCCCCTTTCTCTGCTGATCACGGCCAGGGCATTTTATTGCGTCTGTCATTGCTGCGAATTTTCCAAAACAAAAATAAACCGGCGCTCCAGAAGTCTCGTGACGCGTCTGTGACGCGCGCTGGGGAGGGGAGCGCGAGCTGCAGCGCTGCTGGAAAGGAGGAGGAAACAAGGATGGCGGAGTCACACCTCTCAAGGTAAAGCACTTTTACGGCTCTGCGCGGCTCCGAATCGCACCTTCCGCGGCGCTGGGTTTATCTTCTGCCCGATAAACGCGCGCGTTCGGCGGTCGAGCGCGACAGACGCGGCACTGTGCGCGTTTGGTGGGTTTGAATGCACTCTTTTGTTCACTCCCGGAATGGCCGCTGCTTTATGTGCGTGTGTGTATGTGTGTGTGTCTGTGTGTAGAGTGTGTTTTCTTTCCCCCCCCCCACATATTCCGTAGGCTTGCGAAAAGAAAGAGAGAGTGTGTGAGGGAATAAAAAGAAAGGTCCCGCGAAAGCCAAGTATGCGCGCGGAATGCGTCTGAGCCACCAGACAGTAAACAAAAGAGTGATTTGTCCCAAAATGGTCATAAAGTGAGAGTCAACAAAGCTTTATTGGCATGATTGTTAACATTTACAATATTGCGAAAGCGTATAAAATAGGCTATTTAAAGCACACACACATTTATTACAGAAATAAATACGTTTAAGTAAATAAAGAAATTAAGGAAAAAGAAAGAGACATTATGAAAAAATATACATTTATCGGTGTCAGTTGAACAGTACAGCACGACTGCTGATGCGCGCTCACGCAAACACTATGCGATTCCTTCTTTTGAATCGAATCTTTTCAATGATTCGATTGAACCCATTCACAAGCAAACTATTTGCGTTGCGTTTTTTTAATAAACCGATGGCATACACTTGTTTTAAAAATGCATGTAATGTTTTTACAGTGCTTTATTTACATGTTTTTTTTCTAAATGTATGTTTAGAGGTTCCTGTGTAACAAATGACACAATTTAGTAATTGCACTAATAAAACGTGCAACACTTTACGTTTACTTACAAATAATAGCCTATGTAATACATTTGTCATTGCTTGGCAAAATTTTACAGTCAACATCTGGAAGCTGCTTATTCGGGAATTGCGCATAAGGGTGAAAAAGCGAATGATGTGATTCGCTTAGCCTTAAATATCACTCCGAAGCAGAGATAGATTTAGTGTGCATTCAAGGGCACTTTGGTATTTTTCAGAAGAAAAATATGTTATATTTATATATAAAATATTTATATTTATATATAAGATAAATTATATAAATATATATATATATATACAGTATACACATGCAAATATTTCTAAGGAGTGTGTATTTATATATACATAATAATTATACACAGTACACACAGATATATTATGTAAACACAAACTTTTATTTTGGATGTGATTACTTATGATTAATCGATTGCCCAGCATTAATTTTTATATAAAATAAAAAATATTTAGTACAGTACATTTCATTTACAGTAAATTTAAACTTCCATAACCTTTTCATACTTTAATTGTCACTTCAGCAATAATCTTCTGAGTGTCTTCTTTAAAACAAGACCAAACTTAGGTCTATATTCCAAAGCATTCTTAAATTACAGCCATTTAAGTTTGGATAGTGCATATTTTCAAAAAGGAGGGTGACTGTTAAGGGGTTAAAGATTATGAGGGCGCATTAATAATAAAAAAAATTTACATGGATAAATCATTTATAATAAACACTGGAAAATTGTCAATTTTGATTTAATGATGACTAAAAGATCGGCTGATACTTTTTGTTAACCGATTCTTTAAAACAAGCAATTCTAAAGAACCGATTCGTGAAAAAGAATCGGACTTTCCATCACTAACGCACGCGCACGCGCACACGCACGCACGCACGCACGCACGCACTCGCTGCGGATTGAGCTCTTCCCGCTTTGAGCTCGAGCTGCTCCGAGTGCCGTTTGGCGGATGACAGTTTGTTTTCACAGAGGGCCTGTCTGAAAAGAAGAACGAACATTTACCTCCTCAACTACGGGAAGTGAATCGTTTTTTCGCCAGGATGAGACCGCTTATTCCAAAATGTACGAGTCTGGTGAGAAGTGTGAGGTGACATTTGTGTTTTGTGATGTTTTTTTGTGGGAGCTCGCGCAGGGCTAACGCTGCTAGCCTGTTAGCCGCAGCTGAAGGGTGGCTAATGCTAGCAGAGAGATTTCCTTAGCCAGCTTTCAAGCTATCCGTATATGCTGTCATATATCACGACACAGCGAATGTGCTCAGATTATTTTCATTTTTTCTTTTTCGTTTGAGACCTATATAATGTTAGTCGTTATTAATGACATTTATGGTGTTTATGTGGTTTAATAGCAAGGAATGTTTAGCTAGTTAGCCATATCAAAACAGACGCTTTGTGTTCTCAGCCCCCTCACACATAAGATTTTTATTGCTTACCATTTTAAACGTTTTATTATGCATGTAAATGTGCTGTAGGATAATTATCTGGTCTGTTGGTAAACGAAACTGGGCATTTGCAGCTTTTCCTAACCCGTTGATGTGTAGGGTTACATATGTAGGCCCTAAATCTACATCTAAGCTATGTCTCTTATACAAAGCTTTTGATTTGCACTTTTTTTGTTGTGGTTTTATTGTGTACCAGTGTGCTGTCAGTTCTCATAAAGGCTATTACATTGCATAGTCTGACACTTAAATGGGTGTTAAAAATGTGTCAGATGCTTGAGAGTGAAGAATGGTCTTTAATCTGAAAAGATTTTGCTGAAATGTCAGGGACATTGTGCTTGTGTGTTATTTCTAGTGTATCTGCAACCTATTTAGAAAGAATTTGTGTTGGTGGCCTTGTTTTAAAGCCAGCATCCTATAGCGGAGCGGAGCAAGTGAAATTGACACATTTAGCTAACTGAATATATCATGAACTAATGTAGACTTTATACTTCATCCCACAGGATTGCACACAGCCATCCAATTTTGAGTTATGATAAACAATAGTCATTTGCTTCTGTCTTAGTTGGCATTCCTGCGCATTTCATGGATCTGTTTTATAAATATCACATGCATCATCTCTCTATGCTAGATGTGTGGTAAGAGAGGAAAGATGTATTTTTTTCCCCGCAGTCGGATGTAAGATTAGGAGAAAGTTGTGCAGGATGACCCCTGCCTTACTGTGCTGTTCAACAGTCTTCGCCCACCACACGCATCCAGAATCGCTTCGGTTTTCTCCATATTAACTGTCCAGTTTTATTTCCTGTACTCTGGATGTTTCATTTGAAATGCACTGTCCAATAGCTGATAATTATATTATGGCTGATGATCAATATTGTAGTCTGTTACTTTGTCTTTTGTGCAGGCACTATGAGTTTCCCATCTTGTACTTTTACAGAATGATTGATTACGGTTTAGTGCTTTTGTAATTGAACTATTTTGATTTTAGTTCTGATTTAACTTAAAGGGATAGTTCACCAAAAAATGAAAATTCTGTCCTCAAGTTGTTCCAAACCTGTTAGAGCTGCCCGATTAATCGTTAAAAGGTCGCAATCTCGATTCAAATACCCATGTGAGCTTTTTCCTAAATGACATTGATTTGCCTGTTTATTAAACCTGACAAAATCACAGTGAACATTCAGATCTACGTTGGGTATGTGAGGTATGTGAATGTGAGTTTCCCTTTCAAACCATAGACTGTAAAAACTAGCAGGGTCAAGTAGAGCTGTACGATTAATCGTTAAAAGATTGCAATCTTATTTCTAAATGACAACGATAACGCTATGTCTATTACCATGGCTGTTTCACTTCGCAAGCATCAGCGGAGTGCGAGCAGCGCATAGTTTTCCGCCGCCCATGTTTAATGAATGAGAGAGACGGCCGTCACGCTTCCGATGTGAATGCTCTCACATTGATATGGGCAGGGCAGCGAAAAAATATGCGCTGCTCACGCTTCGCTGACACAAGGTTACCCTTTTTAAAATAATCGCACAGCAACATTTAAATTTGCGTTCACGCTGCCGATGATCCAGAGAGAGAGAGAGCAGTTGCCATGTAAATGTACAGATAAGCAGCTTCACAGTCTTTTCAAACACACATTTCCTTATTTATGTGTTACAAACATTTAAATAGCAGGGGGACAAATGTGTACTGGTATAGTTTGGGTTGATATCTAGCGATCAAAATAGAGCAAATCACTTTGTATCGGTATCTGTAACTGTATTTTTGCGATCAAAGTGACTGATTTTGTGGTGGTAATTTCCAGAAATTTGTGAAAATTTTGCAATTTTTAAAAAAATAATTAGGATACCACATTTACCATGTTATGTATTATGTTAAATGCACAATAGTCATACATGACATAGAACAAACAAAATGCACAAATCTTGTTTATTTTGGTATCTTACTAAAAAAAGGCTAGTCCAGTGGTGTACTATGTAGCTTTAATAACATGATCACTTAGGGTGGGAAATATGACTGGGAAAAGTAAATCACAGCAATAAGCAATTGCCTAATAAAGTTCTCAAATAATTAATTAATCAAGTAAACAGTCAGTAATACAATAAGAAGTAGGCTACTGTTTGTTTTTTCCAGTTGTTGTTTGATGGGTATTGGGGATGGGCAACAGTGGTCGAGTACTTGAGTACTCGAATGTGACAGCGACGATCGATCATGAAAACGATGATCGCCCTGACTTTAAAAAATATATTTGTCTATTTTTCTGATTGGTTATTTCGGCATTTTGCGCGGTAATCGAGGTCTAATTGGTTAGTTAGACAGCACGCCTTCCAGACCGGCGAAATAAAGTGAAACTGAAGCGCGCACTGCAGCGATGCCTGGAATCATTGTGATCATGAAGTGCAAGATGTGCAGCGCCAATCTGTCATATACATAGCATTATAATGAAAACAAGATTGTGATTGTTGTAAATTCTCTGTGCTTTAGTTCCCCGTGTATCAGCGCGCTGTTAAAGGAAATCCACGAGAATTACATCAGACTAGCGCGGTGAAGTTCATGTGCGCATCCTCGTCGAGTCCTTTTGTGCAGATGCAAGTTGTAAGATTACTTTTATGTTGTCTATATCTGATTAATATCATATAGGACGCGTTTGGTTCAGTTTATTAACCAGCTAGCAAAGCGCCGCCGTTACGACTAGTGTTCATTCTCTTCAGTTTCAGCTCAAATGACACAAGTGTAATAGTGTTGTAAATTCTCTGTCTTTTGTTGTCTGTGTATCGGCGTTGTTTTTAAGGGAAGAGCGCATTCAAAATGTGAGTTTCCCTTTTAAACCATAGCCTGTAAAAACTAGCACGGCCATGTTCACGTGCGCATTTGCTGATGTACCGAAGTTGTAATAGGTACATATATGCTTAATCTCATATAGGATGCGTTTGGTTGAGTTTATTAACCCGCTAGCAAAGCTCTGCAGGGTGGTGTTTATTCACAGTTTCAGCTCAAATACAATGCCTGATATTATTGACTGGGTTATTTGAGACGGTTATTTTGTTTTTAGATGTTTCTTTTTCAAAAACATTTATGCATCATAATCTAGCAGTTATTTTTTTCTAGTCATGTGTTCATGTTTTCATAGACATGTCATGTTTGTATTTGTCAACATTAATTTTCGGAACAGTCTTAAAATAGTTTCATATCTCCATGAAACATATCGCCCCCCGCACAAGCCCCGCCCTCGAGTACTCGTTTTTTTGAGACCTGTCGATGATCGAAATGAGAAATTGACAAATTCCCATTCCTAATGGGTATAGGCTATATTAGGTTGCTTTCACTTTAAAGACCTACAGTAATGCACGGACCCAATACTGTCACACGTCCCAAACTTATACACTCGCCGCCAAGATGGACATTTACGCATAATTAGGTGTGTATTTGATTTTGATTGTTCAAGGGCAATAAGCCAAGGAATAGAACACATTTCTGTATACTCGCGAGCGCTGACAGGTGGCAAACGCGTGCACAGAATCCTCAGCCAGTCTGACATCGGTCCGTGTGTCAGTAGCGAATTGAGTTTGTGGTAACTCTTTTTTTTTTTTTTTGTGTTATCTGGCATATCATACTTTTATTTGGTCATTCATCCATCTTGAGTAATCAATTCGCCCGGTCCTTGGCACTTATGCAAGATGGCAGGTGAAAAAGATTCGCTTTCGCTTTCACAAAGACCACATACTGCGCATGCACCACAACGTCTGTATCCTCTTGAAAACAATGCATTACAGCTTTAAATAAATTAGAGATAGTTCAATTAGATATGATTTATTTTTTGTGAATGAAAAAAAAAAATGTTTGTGATTATTTTGCAGTGAAATTACAAATTATGCAGGATCGCAAAAAAAAGCGACATTTCGCGTTGTATTCAGCGATCGCGGAATCGCGAAAAACTGGAGGGACTGCATTGATGACAAGTGACCGTTAAAAAATGTATTTGTCATTGAATTATTCATTCAAGAGATTTGCTCAGAAATTCAGATTCATTCAGTAATGAGGGAATGGTCAAAAAGCAGGGCAGGAACATGCTTACTAATTGAGTTTTTTTTTTAAAAAAATTTATTTTTAATAATAATACAATGAATAAACAATGAATGGTAAGTTCTGTCATATTATTCAATTACTTTTACTGTTTTTTGCCGTGGTATCGATTCAGTATCTGTATCAAGGTATTTTAGTCTGGTATCGTATCGAAGTCATAATTTTGGTATCAGGACAACACTAGCTTGATCTTTACTTTTTGTAATGATTAGGATTGATTTTTGCTTGGTGCAATGCTGAAAAGTTGCTGTGTGGCGTTCTGCACCTCTAATAAGTTAAAAACCCGATCTGAAGTTTTATACTGCCAAATAAACAGACAGAGCCGTTCGTCAATTCCAACAGCCTGTGCAATACGTCCTCTACAATTAAACATTTGCACTACATGATGCTGGTATTATTATAAAGATGAAAAATAAGAGATTTCATTAATTGCAATGGCAAAAGTTTGTTCAACAATGACGCCAATATAGTCATACTTGTCACGGGACTCGAACTGCATCAAAAAAGCAGTCAACTTATTGTTAAAGCAGTTTTTCACGATGAGCTATTAAATAGTGACAGAATGCGTGAGGTTATTAATGTACAAAACATTCAAAAGTCGTCTTTATTTCATTATGGGAAGGGCTGGGCTCATGTTTGTGCTTCTTACAAGCTGTAATAGTCACATTACATGTACGACACTTGAATTACATTTTCTCGTCAGAATGCATGCTGTTCCCCCAAAATATTACATGACATAATAGCCTACTTCATAAATAATTCGAACAGGCACTAAACAGTTTACTCCACAGATAAACCAGTTAGTAGTTAGGGGGATTTTACACAGTTTTTGTTTGTGTCTGTATACATACTTTTATATCAGATGGACATCTTTGACTGTTGCTGTTTGACTTGATGCTTGTTTTCAGGATCTTGCACCACCTGTGGATCCAAATTAGCTTCTTTTTGACACATTTGTGTTGTTGCTGACTTTCAATTGGTATGACTATGAACTATTTTGAAAAGCTGAAAAAAGTCCCACTCTTAATTAGGGGTTGGAATTGCGAGAGGCCCCACGATGCGATATTATCGCAATACTTTTGTACAAATTTTTTTTACTTTTTTTTTTTTAATATCGCGATATGCTGAGTATTGCATTATGACTACTTAATTACTACTATAAAAAATCAAAACGACGGTGGGAGCAGTGCCGCAGTAGGCAAGTGATGCAGGCTTCTTTGATTGTAATTGCGAGCAAAGTTCTGTTGCAGTGCGCAGCTGGCTTGCACTTGCTTGTTAGTAACTAACACATAAACATGGACAGAGCGCTCCACGTTCAGAAATATGCGAGGATGCGCTTCCTGCACACACAGCTCACTGCGCTCATGTGTGAGAGTGATGCGCTGTTTGTGATATTACAGTCTGAAATAAATATTTCTAATTATTATTATTATTATTATTATTATTATTATTATTATTTCCCGCATTATAAGAGCGGAGCTTATGGTAAAGTTCTGCACAATCAAGCTGAAATTCAGTTCCTGAAAATATTGATAATGGCTGTCCTTGTATCGATACAATATCCCAACACAAAATATCGAGATACTACGCTGTATCGATTTTAGTTTTTTCCCCCACCACTACTCTTCATGTATTTTTATGATCAATCATTGCTGTGACTTTTGAGTGCTTCTGCCCATCCCTGTTAGAAAGGGAAGAGATGGCAACCATTTTATCATTTACCATAGCCCATGTTTTCTTTGTTTAGTTGGATGGGGTTCTGTGCATGTTTGGATATTGAACTGCAAATGTTTGTTTTGTTTTACTCGTCCCTCATAGCAGACCTGTTCTGCGAAACCAGTGTCTTGCTCAGAAATGGTATCAAGTGGCCTTTCTCCGAAATATCACAGCCTTGGGATTTCTAGGGAGCTTATCTGAAGTCGTGCGGGCTTAGCTGCCTCTAATTTAAAGATGTCACACTATAAGAGTGTCAGCATCTGAAGCTGACAGTGGAAACAGATCCCACAATGAATCCAAGGCTTTGAAGTGGCTTACAGTGACCTGTTTACAATTTAATCGCAGCATTTTCCTAGGACACAGGTCAGCAGAAACTGCTGCAATTCACTCTGAGACTCGCTCATCTCAAGAAATAAACCAAATTAGTAGGTGGAAGGTCATGAAATTGAAAGTTATTTTGTCTTAGCTTCAGGTAACCTCAGTTACACATTCAGTGATCGTTGGAGGTCAGTTAATGTATGACATATTGCTCTTAATGTGAGGAGTTTGGTGCATATGCCATTTGTCAGTATCTTACTGAACATATGAGTGTTCACTACAGTATTGCTTTATTATTATTGTAGACGATGGGGGTGTGAATCGTCACTGGTCTCACGATTCAATTCCATTACATGTCAACGATTCAGTCCTCAATTTTCAATATTACTGCACATTAGGGCTGGGTAAAAAATATTGATTTCTCGATTTAAATCGATTCTTATTTTTACGAACCGATTTTGATTCTTAAATCCCAAGAATCGATTAGTCATCCTGTTTTCAGTTGATGAATGAATGAATGAATGGAACAATGTAACTCGCCTCCCATCCAATAAATCGCAACAATCTTTGTGCTTTGTTACTATTGATATAAAACAAAGTCTCAGATTTCAAACTACGTCCATTTTATTACGAAATTCATAAACATAAATACCGCTTTGGCGCTGTGTCGTGAGATAGCTCTGGCACAGCTCAGTTCAGTTCAAGAGAAGCGGCTGTGCGGAGCGCACATGAACTGATCTTCTCTTCTGCCTTAATACCATTTACAGCGTGAAATAAACACGAATGAGCATATGCAAGTGTGTTCAAAGATTGAGTACAACTTACCGAAATCCGTATCATGTCACATGGAATCACTCAGTGTTTCAATTGCTGAAAAAGACGTCAACATTTACCTCAGAAAACTTATATCCAGTGTCCATAAACTCGTTAGTCAGCTAGAAAAATTAACTCTAGAGAGAAGCATTTTGATAAATATATGCACAACATTACATATTCATTATAATTTTAATGTTCTTCCATATTTAATGCATGTTTGAATAAATCTGGCAAGTTTTTTTTTTATGACAGCCACCATTTAAATGTTTATATATATATATAAAAAAAAAACAAATTGGAGTAGAAATATGATTGTTAGGGATGTAACGATTCACTCAACTTGCAAAGTGATGCGATTCACGATACGATTTTCTCACGATTTTTTTTTTAACAAAATGAGATTTAAGACAAATTATAAAATAAGTGTCCTTTTATTTCTCAGACAAAATTCTGCATATTTCTTTGTAAAAATGTAAATGTATATTTGATGTCAAATAATAACTCAATTGAAATCCTCAAAGTCTCTTCAAGGAGATCTTCCAGTGGTGTTTTCTTGGGAGGAGGTTGTTTCAGCTTCTTCACACTCATCCTGCACATCTTGGAATAGCAGAAATAAAAAGACTAGGTCAAGTTTAAGTTCAACAGTGACAGGGGTTTCACATTGTTATAAAGGACTTTTAATTTTAATTTGTATCATTACACTTGCAAGAGTTAGAAAAACAGAACACATTTAGATAAATATGGCATAACAATCAACGAATTATTGAAAAAAAAAAATCCATGTACACATTTAGAGAAAGAGATAGTAAAATAAATACAACACCTGGTTCTGCAACAGCACAAATTTCTCCTTCAGTCTGTGGAATACATCCTTGCGCTGGTCTTTCTCTTGATGAGGAAGAGCCTGGAATTCATTTACTACGGCAAAAAAACAGCCTTGTATCTTTCGCTGTGAAAACACTGATGCACCTTGTGATCTCCATGGCAATTGCCCTCGACGCCGCGAGTGGGACTGCAAATCCACTGGTTAGTGTGGTTTGGCCTATTATCTTTTACATGCAGACGGAGGTGACTAGAGCCTCTTTCTGTGGTGATTTATTAGTCGTCGGAAAGTCAAAATAACGCCACAGCGGCCACACCTCTGATTTGAATGAGTCGACGTAAACTACGTGCTTGTCGTCGCTATGCTTCTGTTTGACGGCGCGTACACACGGGTGCGCTCGCGGCCTCGCACCCAACTTCCATATGAATGAACTGAAAACATTTGTTTATTCCACTTTTCTTCGCGCCAGTGTGCACGTACAGTCCGTAATGCTAGCTACAACTTGCTAGTTGCTGTCGTGCCTGTAAAGTAAGGTCCCAGTATATGGTTTCAGCGTCCCTGCTGTTTAAAACGTGTATCGCGATTCGTTTAACATCTCAACCGACTTGAATCGTCACACATTTGTATTGATTTTCAACCGACTCCGACTTAATATTATAACTTTATTATTATTAAAAAAGTGTAATTTAAGTGTTTGTATACAATTCAGTTAATTTTTACCTTCAATATTATAGTAGGCTATGTAGTACCGACTGACTCCCATAGTTTACAGCATTAGTTAAGAGATTTGTTTTCCTTGAGAAAATTTGCCATGTGTTGTACCTGATATATATCCAAAATAATCGATATTGAATCGTATCGAATCGAATTGCAAGCTTGTGAATTGAAATCAAATAGTGAAATTTGTGTCAATACCCAGCTCTACCCAGGGCCACTGTCCTACAACCCTAATCAAACACACCTGAACCAGCTAATTAAGCTCTTCAGGATTACTAGAAGGCAACAGGCAGGTGAGTTTGATCAAGGTTGGAGCTAAACTCTGCAGGACAGTGGCCCTCGAGGACCAGGGTTGAGAACCCCTGCCTACTGCACATGGCTACATTTTTGTCTGTGAATACAAGCAGTCAGATATATGAACTCCCTTTTTATTTTATCTTCTCCAAGAAAGTACACTTCCTGAATGTAGCAAACTTATTTAACGATCTTATTTACTTTGTTAGCACACATTACAGGTCTTAGGGTGAACAATTAATCTGTTAATACACAGAAAAATTTTTTTGCCGTGGTAATCTTTAATCAAAATCTGAAAAGTAACTCACGGTCTGAAATGGCGTTCCCTTTCCGATGACGCCAATTTGACGGCTTGGGTTTGAATATCCTTAACCACACCCCTCCAACCTTTAGTCTGCTATGAGCAAGAGATGGAGAGGAGGAGCGCTGAAGTAAAACCCCACCCTCTATTCAATATTCTGTTTCACTTGGAAATACGCACAGCACTGAAATAAAATCAGTTGCAACTTCCGGTTCACTGGGACTTTAAAGGGATAGTTCACCCAAAAATGAAAATTCTCTCACGATTTACTCACACTCATGTTGGTCCAAACCTGTAAGACCTTCGTTCATCTTCGGAACACAAATGAAGATATTTTTGATGAAATCCGAGAGCTCCCTATAGATATTATTACCACTTTCAAGGCCCAGAAAGATAGTGATTTTTTTGGGTGAACTAACCCTTTAAGTTAGACGACAGGACCATTTAGAACTAACAAACACTAGTAAATACTTAATGAAATGAAACTGTGTACTTGAGTTACTATAACGCTCTCACACTCACACGCTTTTTTTTTCCTCCCTCCGCCATTTTATGCTAGTGCGAGAAGCGCGTACGAGACGAATGATGTCAGAGAAACGTCAGTAGGCTATAATTGATTATGGTCTATTACTGCATCGATGCAGAATCGTCCACGTCCGCATCGCGATGCAGCGATTCATTTCAACACCCCTAGTAGACGAGCTGGACTCTTTGGCCGTAAAGGTCTTCTGACCTGCGGGAGGCCTGAGCTTTGAAGAGCGCTCCCAAAGATTATTCCCAGCGGCATTAACCTTTCTGGAGCTCTGATCTGAGCTTGGACTTCAGCTGCACACACACTTTTGAATTTCACGATACAGGGCAGAGGAACACATGCTTATGCAAAGATAGCATCTAACAGAGTACTGAGGCTTTACTGATTCGGTTTGGTTGTTGTTTTATTGGATTACTGAGTGTTGAATGTCATTTGTGATTTAATGAACATTGTGAAACACCTACCTGGCATCTCGCAGGTAAAGCTACACATTCTGTTACTGTGGTTGAAAACTGCTTTATCTTTTTATGAGCAAGTGAACAAACTTTTCAAACTGGGGTCTCGGGACGCTAAGATAATGAAATATATTCAATGTGATGTGTTTTTTTGTTGTTTTTTTTTACACTGAAAGATAACAAATTTGATATTTTAATTAAATTCTTCTCACTAAATCCTAATGACAGCACTAGTTTTTGACAGTAAAAAAATTGCATATAGTTTTGTAAAATAATCTAAGGCTCCTACTAACAATGATGACCGCTATAACAAACAATGCAGCTTTTCAACTGATTGAAGTAGTTGATTCATCTAACAATTATTAATTGATTTAATACTTTCTAGAGATGCACTGTTTGACTGGACATCAGAAACAGTTTTTTTTGTTTATTCTGGCTGATCTCTTTTCAGGACTTGCACACAAAGTGCATTGTAATCATTTCCAAAAATGTAATTTGTTTGGAAATATTAGTCTGTTCACAACACGTGAAATATTGGAAGAAAGATATAAATATTGAATATTAAATTAATGTACTGACTGTCTTCAGAAAAGTTGATGGCATTTTCTTTTCGTTTTACCTCCATATAATGCCTATTTAAGTAGTGTTTAAGTAGTGTTTATAAGCACAGCCCTGCTTTGTTTACAGCAGTAACCAAGGAAACAAAACTGCTGCTGTTCCATAAGCGCCCCCTACTGTCATAGAGTGAATTTGCATAGTCCGTCTGCTGTTTTTGTTTTGTGCAGGGGTGTCTTATGTAGCATAGTTTCACAAATCTAAAGTCAGACCATTCAGTTTTTGCTTTAAATCTTGAAATTATACAATCTAATTCAAATCAAAAACAACTGCTCATGCTACATGTGTGTACAAACTTTTTGGAATAACGCACATCAAGAACAGAATGTTATTTCACTATTTAAGATTCACCGGCCTGCCGACAGGCTTCCGTTGTGGTAGCCCGTCTGGAAAGCACATAGCCCTAGGACGTTACATGTTCTAGTCTGATCCCGAATCGCAGCACAATGAACCAACAACACCTCAAATAAAGGATTCTCCAGCCTGTGACAGTTATGCTCAGTTAGACACGTACACATAATCAATAGATATTAAACGATCTGTAACAACAAAATACTGTCACATATACTGTGCTTTATTCATTCATGTAATCTCATCCTGTCTGCAAATCCAGTCTTTTGTTTACAAACGAATCTGTGGTGAAATGAAGGAACAAATGCGCAATGTCTTCCCCACGTGAGCTGGATATTCATTAAAAATAAAGTTCATCCATGCATTCATAATATTAGAATCCAAATGAAGCTTATGCAGCATGTTTATTGCTTGGAAGTTCGTTCCGTTTTAGCTCCACGTAGGCCTATGTTATTTATCTATAACTGTGGGCGGGGCTACAGAATCAGGCGCTCTTCTTTTGCAGTGACTGTGTTCTTCCATAACCAGGCACAGCGCAATATCTTGCTATCTTTGGCATGTTTATTGCTCGGTAGCATGATCCGTTTAGCTCTACGAAGGCCCATGCTATTTATGTTACATTTCTTGCACAAGTTGGTGGGCGGGGCTACAGAATCAGGCGTTCTTCGGTTAAGGCGGTTAACTCTGACGTCACAGAGAGGCACATTCTGAGATCGAGCGTTTGCTGGGCCTGGTGTCAATAAAAGCTTTTATTTGACTAACAAGGAAGTTTTCAGCTTTGAAACTTACACGATATTCTTATATCACAATGAAATTTTATATATCAAAGGCTAAATGAAAAGTTGATTTCTAAATTCACGACCCCTTTAAACAAAGGAAAAAAATCGGCAACCGGTATCGGATTCTGTCAATTTGCTTGTGTAAAAGAAAAAAAAAAAACTGAATCGGCCGTGAAAAATCATGGTCGGTGTATCACTAATCCTTTCATTAGCTTACCAATAAATAATAGCTCTAACTTAATCTTTCCACAGCATTGATCTTTCAATGTTGCAACAGTGCAGGTTTGCAGAGAACGCAGTTGAATTCTGAAACTTTGCAGGTGTCAGTTCGGTTACAGAATGCGTTTGTCACACTTGTATAAAATGCTGTATGAGCGCAACCGTATTATTCACAGAATATGGGACTGTCAACTGTATTCTAGTTCTTTTTGAATGCAGCATATATCCTGTTATTAGTCGATAGTGAATGAATAGTGTTGAGTATGATTTACTTCAGTGGCACTTGCATTATACTCATTATATCATACTCATTTTCAGCATGTCCGGGAGCCGAAGCGGCCATCTTAGGCGATAAACGTAAACTGTGTGATTGAGGCATTCCACGCAAATTTTTATGCAATACAACAATGCATCAATGTCATTGAAGCACCGTTCCAGCCATACTGTCAACCTGATAGAAAGAAAGAAATGTTCCTGATTAATATTAACTATTTGCTTTAGTTTCAATATAAAAAGCCAACTCTCAAAAGTCCAGTTGTGCTTTCAGAAGAAACTAGCCTGGCTTTTTCCACACCCTCAAAATGGATCTAATGCATTATTATCAGTGAAACACTCCCATTGTGGAAGCACCCTATATCATTTTTCTTGCAGTTAATAAGTTCCCGCACACCCACCAGTAAAGGATCATCTGATGCATCACCAAAAGAGATTTAGGATTTAATTGCCCATAATTGCATCAAGTGGCTGACCATTGACGGCCTGAATGACTTGATGCCCCTTCTTTCTGAAAGCGCTCGTGGTACAAGCATACAGGAAGGAACTGTATGTTTATTGGTTAGCAGCTCACATTTGCATCATTGAGGGAAGCTCTTAAAGACCTTTATCACATTTAGGATTTAAAAAAAACTTTTGTCTGTAAGTCATTAAGTCATAAGGCATAGTGCATCTTAACTGAAACTGTTTGTTTTGTTTAACAGCCAAAGGATGTGAATCCCGGCAACCTGTCTGTGTAGAACAGCTCTAGCCGAGCCGAGGGAAAGAGTGCCGTTCAAACAAGCATGAGGCTGCTGGCCTCCTTGCCACACCGACTACAACAAACACGCCTCGCCCCTATGGAGTTTTAACCCCTGTAGGAGTACAGGCTGCCTAGGTCCACCGACACTGGTGAAGGAACACAGGTATGTATGAGCGCGCACAGGTATAACAGCCCCTCCCTTTGGTTCTGCCCTTGAATAACAAAATACTAGAGCGAGAGAAAGAGAGCGAGAGACTGAGGGTCCCATGTGCCATTGGGCAGCAGGGCTTTCGCCATGAGCAGTACTCTGGGCAAAGATAAAGACTCTAAGGAGAGGGAACCCAAAGCTGATGGGAAATCCAAAACCAAAGGGAAAGATGCCAAAGACGGGAAGAAAGACACGAGCGGCGCTTCGCCGGCGGTGGCCTTCACGTTGGACAGCACGATAAAGCGGCCCAACCCGCCGCCCAGCACGCGCAAAAAATCCAGCAACGCGGAGGTCATCAAGGAGCTGAACAAGTGCCGTGAGGAGAACTCAATGCGCCTGGACCTGTCCAAGAGATCCATTCATCTCTTGCCCTCTTCCATTAAGGAGTTGACCCAGCTGACCGAGCTATACCTGTACAGCAACAAGCTGCAAAGTCTGCCGCCCGAGTTGGGATGCCTGTCGGGACTGGTGACGCTGGCGCTCAGCGAGAACTCTCTCACCAGCCTCCCCGACTCACTGGACAACCTGAAGAAGTTGCGTATGCTCGACCTGCGGCATAACAAGCTGCGGGAGATCCCTGCCGTGGTGTACCGCGTCACATCCCTCACCACGCTCTACCTGCGCTTTAATCGGATCACCACCGTAGAGAAGGACATCAAGAATCTGTCCAAACTCACCATGCTCAGCATCCGAGAGAACAAGATTAAACAGCTGCCCGCGGAGATCGGTGAGTAAGCTGCAGCTTCAAACTATTCCTTTTCTTTTTAAGGCACATTATGACCATCAAAATAAAAAAATATATATATTAGCTATATTGGTTGATATTGAATTTTAAACTGTACATGCTCATTTCTCATATTTTTTCATTTACTGTCACGCACTTAAATTTAAACTTAAAAACATAAATATTTTTTAAAAAACATTTGTAATTTTAGGCAAATCTCAATTTTTTTTACATTTATAATGTTGTGATGCCTAAATCAGTGTTATTGTCAGTTTTCATTGAAGTAAAAAATTATTTTATGTGCTTTTTTAATATTTCTATTTAGTTGCAATTTATATTCATTTCAATTTTAGTAATTTTAGTACTTAAACTTATAGTATCATATTTTATTTTGTTGGCAAGGCTATATATATATATTGATATATACATTGAGATATATATATAGTATATATCAATGTGAGAAATCAATGTTTAGTAGTCTCTTAATTTTTTCCAGAGCTGTATATGTTTTCCCGCTAATGTTTATATTTTATTGCATTTCAAATAGTGAAAATGCTGTTTTTAATAGTTTGCGGCACTGGTGTAAATTAATTTGTATTTAAAACTATTGATTTTATTTTTTTGTTTTATTTTGTGAATATTTAGACAAAATAGTATAAATATTTAATTTCATTGATCTGACCATACAAACCTAACAAATCTGACCATATGTCATGGTCCATTATTTTAATAAAAATATAAATATATATATATATATAATTTTTTTTATTTTATTTTTTTATTTTTTTATTAAAGTAATAGACCATGACATATGGTCAGATTTGTATATGACACTATATATAGTGTCATTCCATAAAATCTCTTGCGAGTATAAAAGTTCAATGTTCGTTTGCAATGATTCTGCTGTCTTGTGTTGTAGGTGAGCTCTGTAACTTGATTACGCTGGATGTAGCCCACAACCAGTTGGAGCACCTTCCTAAAGAGATCGGCAATTGCACTCAGATCACCAACCTTGACCTGCAGCACAATGAACTTCTTGACCTACCTGAGTCTATAGGTGAGGACCTACTCAAGTTGGGATCTTTATTGTTGAAAGCAAACAAAAATTGTACTGTACAGTTCTGCTTTGGGGAGATTTGTTGGTTTTGTGAGCATTAAGTTTTACTTTATACTGGTCTAATTAAGTATAGTCTGATCAGTGGAGGAAGTATGCCTACATGTTCATGTAAAGAGCAATCTACCAAGAGCAGCGCAAATTAGCGTCTGGTTTAAGACATGCTTTTTTTGGCTGGTAAATAATGGATAGAGCAAATAGAAAATAACTAAATCACCTTGCATTATTCATTTAAATACTTTCCTCTTATGAATTTTGCGTCTGAAAGGGAAACTCCTACAAATGCTTATGCAATAAGTTCAGCCGCAAATAACCCTGTCCACGCCTTTTCAGTGTTCATTTTTTACTTTGTCTTTAGTAAATCCTGACAGTAGTTTTTTTTAACACCAGAAGAGGGTTTGCGCTGATCAAGCTGTTAGTAAAACTTGCCCTTGTACCATAAACTTAAGCATATCGATGGCATTTCTCATGTTCATTTACTGTTTCAGGTAATTTGTCGAGTATAAACCGTCTGGGTCTGAGATACAACCGCCTATCAGCGATCCCTCGATCTTTAGCGAAGTGCCGAGAGCTGGAAGAGCTCAACCTCGAAAACAACAACATCTCAGTGTTACCAGAAGTGAGGCTTGTTTCAGCTCATTCCAGCTTTTAATAGTTATCAGTCTTGTATAATTTGTCATTTTATTGATCCCTATCTCTTCCACCTCAGGGGCTTCTGTCCAGTCTGGTGAACCTGACAAGTTTGACACTGGCGCGGAATTGTTTCCAGTCTTACCCAGTGGGTGGCCCGTCCCAGTTCTCCACCATCTACTCACTTAACATGGAGCACAACCGTATCAACAAAATCCCCTTCGGCATCTTCTCCCGAGCCAAAGTGCTCAGCAAGCTCAATATGAAGGTAATTGTTCACATGAGGTCACTGTTGAAGATATGTAGGGAAACAAACTTTGTAGGACACGGGCTTTAACTACAGAGCAGAATATCATTGAGGCTGTTTTGTCCTGGACTGATAAGCATAGCTGTGGCTAGTTTTGCATGGCTAAGCTCTTCTGACATTTTTTTTCTTAAAATGTAAAAAAAAAAAAAAAAACATTCAATTGTTTGTTTGAAACCATGTTTACAGGACAACCAGTTAACATCTCTTCCGCTGGATTTTGGGACGTGGACCAGTATGGTGGAGCTGAACCTGGCAACAAACCAGCTTACCAAGATTCCAGAGGACATCTGTGGACTTGTGTCTTTAGAGGTGACATAATGTTCTGTATTTTAACGAATCACAATTGCCGAGTTTCATGATAACAAACCCATTTTTGTCATGTAGTTAGGTCTATGTTTTGACTCATTGTTTTCCCTCCGTTTCCTTCAGGTCCTCATATTGTCCAACAATCTCTTAAAGAAGTTGCCTCATGGGATTGGGAACTTGCGGAAACTACGAGAGCTTGACCTGGAGGAGAACAAACTGGAGTCCCTCCCGAATGAGATTGCCTACCTTAAGGATCTGCAGGTTGGACATATGTCTACATAAGCAGCTGCATTTTAAGTCTTCAAATAGAGTCTTTTGTTTCTTAAATATTGTGTGAGATTTTTAGTTAGGTCAAACTTTTATAGTGATACTTTGCAGAACTGTCCTTCAGGGGACATGGTGATGTAAAAAAAAGATGGGAGGAACTATTTTAATCCAATGCATTTGAATTCTTTCGCAAAAGTATTTTTTTGCCCTGTGACACTTTTGGTCACAAAAGCATTGAAATATAGTTCTTCCTCCCACCTCATATTATTTCCAAATTCTGTGATCGAATGCAAAGTTTCTTGAGGAGTTTTTCTTAAGTTTTTTTTTTTTTTTTTACAAGAGAACAAGAACGATTTACAAACAGTTTTTTCAAGAGAACAAATGTTTTTCGAATGACTGCAAACTTTCTCGAGGGAACATAGTATTTTTTTTTTTACAACAGAATGCAAAAAAAATTTTAACGACCGCAAAGTTTCTCGAAGGAACGTTTTCAAGAGAATGCAAACATTTTACAAATGGCCGCAAACTAGTGCTGGGCGGTATACCGGTTCATACCGAATACCGGTGTTTATTTTTGTTATGATATGAATTTTGATTATACCGCAATACCGGAATATGTCGCTTAAACAATGTTCGGAACGCGGCGCAGCGCAACACTGTTTGAGAGGGGTCCCTCCCTTTTCACTGTTGCACTATAGTAAGGGCACAGCTGAGATCGCATTACAGCCTATGGCAGAATCCGAAATCGCCCCCTAAACCCTCATTCACTATTCCCTACGTTAGTCCACTAATATAGTTCACTTGAAGGAGTGAATAAAAAACGAGTGCGTAAAGTCGGACAGCCGTTGTGTGTACATTGGCTGTACACTCGCTATTGCGGTTCAATGTGGGATTGAATGATTGCGCTCAATAATGTACACTATGGTTTCGGACACCACTACAAATGGCTGTCCCCTCAAATAATGCCCTGTTTGAGGGTATAGGGGGCGCGCGCAAGAGAGTGGGTTCAGCTCGGAGCGCTGCGATGAGATTAACAACGCTCACCACATGGATCATATAGATCAGATACAGACCGGAGCGAGTGCGTTTAAGTTTTTTATGGACATATTTCATATACTCTAGTGCTCTAAACATGATCCAGCTGCGTGTATGTGCACATCACGTCTTCTTCAAATGAAATATATGTGCAAACAAGGACACTGATACTACAGCCATACGTCTGATCACGACCGCGATGACACGATGGGTTATTCTGCTATCTCTCCGTGGTCATATTTTAATATTCATATATCTGTAATGAGTGTGTAGTCTGTGTTTTATTGGTTGTTGTCTCCCCACAGCATCATTTTGTGGGGCTTTGCAAACCTGTATTAATTCTAGTGTGGAATTTTTCTACAATATTCACTCATCATGACAGTAAAATAGAGCATTCTAGTCAATTTACTGAAGTACTTCCTCTCTCAATCAGTAGAAAATGCATGGGGGAAAAAAATACCGTCATATACCGTGCAAACCGGTATCATTTAGAAAAATACAGTGATATACATTTTTGGTCATACCACCCAGCACTACCGCAAACTTTTTTGAGGGAACTTAAGGTTTTTTTTTCAAGAGAACGCAAACGTTTTACAAATGACCGCAAACTTTCTGAAGGGAACGTACGTTTTTTTTTTTTTTATACAAGAGAACACGAATGATTTACAAACTGTTTTTTCAAGAGAACAAATGTTTTACGAATGACCACAAACTTTCTCGAGGGAACATACAGGTTTTTTTTTTTTTTTTTTACACAAGAGAATGCAAATGTTTTTTTTTTAACGACCGCAAAGTTCCTCAAAGGAACGTAAAGTTTTTACAAGAGAACACAACATTTTACGAACGACCGCAAACTTTCTCGAGGGAATGCAAAGATTTTCCAAGAGAATGCAAACATTTTACAATTGACCTCAAACTTTCTTGAGGGAATGTTTTTTGTTTTTTACAAGTGAATGTAAAGTTTCTCAGGGCTAATACAAAATTTGTGGTAGAAAACGCTAAAGTATTTCAAGCAAATGCAAAGTTCCTCCAGGGCATGCAAAAGTATTGCGACAGAAATTTTTTTTTCTTCCATCTCAATTGTTTCGCATCGTCATGTTCCTTTAGGGGGTCTGCACTAAAATATAGAAGTATGTTTGTAATACAGAATGATTTTTGCACCTCACTTTGCTTGTTGCAGTGCATTCTGGGATTGCCCCATCCACAAAGGACACGCTATGAACTGTATGGATGCTGTTATACTAGTTGATTTGATTGTGAAACTCATTTCAAGCATTTATTTGCAGAAACTTGTTTTGACCAATAATCAGCTGACCACTTTGCCGAGAGGAATCGGTCACCTGACCAACCTGACGTACCTGGGCTTGGGAGAGAATCTACTGCAGCACCTACCCGAGGAGATCGGTAGGACCTCGCCGCCGCCCTCAAACGCACGTGGCCACACAACTAATACGCAACTCACTCACAGCCCTTTTTTTCTGTCCAACCCACAGGCACACTGGAGAACCTCGAGGACCTGTACCTGAACGACAACCCCAACCTGCACAGTCTGCCGTTCGAGCTGGCCCTGTGCAGTAAGCTGTCCATCATGAGCATAGAGAACTGCCCCCTCAGCCACCTCCCACCGCAGATTGTCGCCGGAGGCCCTTCCTTCATCATCCAGTTCCTCAAGATGCAGGGTCCCTATCGCGCCATGGTCTGAGACGCTCGCACACCGTATAAAGAGGAAACCGAAATGCCACACGACGTTACCTTGCTGTCGTCGTCATTATATCTAGGACAAGAAACTGCGCAACTGGGTTCCAATTGATGGACGAATCATAGCCAATTAGGTCCCCTTTACCCCCGTAGAAAACAACGTCTAGACTTCTGTTGCCAAAATTAATGTACATTAGTGATTCTGAAGAGGCGCTCTTAAAATGTTTCAATCATTTTGCCAATTTATTGAAAGTCATTACAGGGGTTTCGATGCCAGGAAACAGTTGTATGCAAAAACAAAACATTTTTACAAGTTCATTTTTGCTGCTGCTGCCGCCATACTGTATGCGAGTTATTTGATTTTTTTCTTTTTTTTTTTTCTTTCTTTATTTAGCCACACTTTTTTTTTTTATCATCCCACAACCAAAATATTTTTATTGTACAGAGGACCTGTTTGGAAGCAGTGAACAAATTTTAGTGTTTTTTTTTTATTAATTGTTGTTATTATTAGAGAATTGTGCCTATCCAGTGCATTTGGGTGGTTTGTGTCTGAACATAATTATCCAAGAGGTTTTTAATACAAAAAGGATGAATTTGCAAAAGTCTAATTTATTCTGTAATGATTGTTGATTCTTTTGTCATATTCATTCCTGTTAGCTAATTGGACGTGTTGCTGCGCTTGACGTTTTAAAATCTGCTATTCTTGTTTTCTTTCTGCGATAGTGAATGAATGAATCAAAAATCACTTTTCACAGCAATCACGTCACATGGGTTTAGCTAGTTGGAGCTAGTGAGTCACCCTGGTATCGGGGGTCTCTGTTTTAGAGGTGGGGTTTGTAATTGTTTACTTGTTTGCCATATCCACAGTGTTGCGCTCTGCTTCTGTCCTATTGGTGAGAGTCGCATCTACATATCATATCAGGTGCTGAACAATGCTAGCAGTTAAAGGCCCACGTTTACTGTGAGGAATGCCAAACACCCATTCAACATCACTTCCATTCTTTTTTTTAAATTCTGCATTTATTCCTTCAAGTTTTAAACTTCACCTCTTGATTTCTGCTCCAGAATATTAAACAACGGTTACTGTTTTGTTTTTTTGCACCGTTTGTCCCACATACCGCCCCTCTAATGCTGCTGCCTTTAATGCACTTTGTATTGATATTTGGCATCCTCCTCAAGTAAAAGGGTCGTGATATTTCATGTTACCGATTAAACATATGGATGGGGGCATTTATTATTATTATTGTTGTTTCTGAAGTATTTTATCTTTTATTTTAATTCTCTATCATGTATATTTTATAACAATGAATGAAAACATTTGCCTCAGCAAATTTGAACGTTAACATTCTATTAAGAACCTTCTTTCTCTTTATTAAATGTTTTGATTTAAACTTCTGTCTGACTAGTTTGTTTCTATACATTATCACTTTCAAATGGTGCAGATCGTTAAGTATTGCAAGTAAAAACCGAGATGTTTTGATTATACAAACCTTTGTTGAAGAAAAGATGGAATTTCTTTTGGTTTAGTATTATCTGTAAATTTCCACCTCCACTCTAGTTTATCAAGCCAATGTTTTGTTGGTGTTCTGTCCACGCTGTCTTTTTTTTCTTTTTTTTTCGTCCACGTTTCCTCTCGCTCTTTGATCCATAAGACATTGTGTGCATTGGCAGCAGTGTAAAGGCTTCAGAGAGGCACTTCGCATTCGTGGGGCCATGAAAAGGACACAAATCGCTGCTTTATCAACCAGCAGAACCTGTTGCTGCTTACGGACCTCCTAGAAATGTAATGCTGTAAAGGAACCGGCCCTGCGCGAGACATTACGGACTGTGTTCTCGGGCCGGTTCCACCAGCATGGACGTTCTGCCACAGATGAACTCCCTCTGGACCTGCTCAGCCGATACGGTGCATATCTTGCGCTGAATAAAAACAACACAAATACAAACATTGTAAAAAGGGCTTTCTCTGTTCATGCTTAACTATACACCAGAGGCATTGCATTCCTGGTTTTGTATAAAAGCTTAGAACTGTACATTTGAGTTTTCTTTTGTGTGTGTGAGTGTGTGCGTGTGTGTGTGTGAGAGGGAATAGTTAGATGTTAACAAAATGGAATTATGATGTGACAAAAAATGCCTTTGAGTACTTCAAGTGAGACGTGCATTAGGGACACATGTCCCATTTTAAGTTAATTTTTTTTTAAATTTATGTGCCATTTATGCAGGAGAGAGGCTGGTTTTTACACAAGGTAATGGTATGATCAGTTTTGGATGAGAATGCATCACAAATCAGGAATGTAGTCAAAAAATGTGCTTTTGATGGTGAATTAACAACATAATCAGCCGTGGTGGCAATTTTCATTTTGATCTTGTATTGTTCTGGTGAATCCTTATGATTGGAGCGTAAGGGTATGCTTTATTATTTTTATATTGTCTGTGCATTTAGGCCATAGAAGCTGTATAAAAGAAGTTCATATTCCATGTTTTTTTTTTGTTTTTTTAAACATAGGAATGTTGTTTCCTGCTTTTTTTCTTGCCTTGCTATGTATAGGAATCAAGCATGTTGTTTTTCTTTCTTTTTTTTAAGATTCATATGTGTCTGGTTGGGTGGACAGGGATGTAAAAAAGTACAAGAGATAAAAATGTTGCTCTTTCATAACTGCAAAATGTTTTTTGTTTAGTTTTTTACACTTCATATGGTGTGTGGTGTGTCTAAGCTACTTTTCTCTAAAAAAAACAGCCTTAAAGGTGATTTCTCTTTCTTTCTGACTCAGCCCGAACGAGTAACAGGACCCTCTTCCGTCAGATCAAGTCTTTGCTTTGATAAGCATTCTTCAAATAAATGTTCATTTGACTGCCTTACGAATGTCAAATATGCTCCTCTCTCACCCGTCATGCATTTTTTAGTCCAGATCAATAATCCAGTCAAATTATTGCTTCTGTCAGAGAGAATATAAAACTGTGAAAACTCACTTTGGCTATTTGTTTGCCTGTTAGAATATCTATCTATCCATCTGTCTGTCTGTCCACCCATCATCCAACAAACCATCTATCTGTCTGTCTGTCAGTCTATCTATCTGTCTGTCTATCTATCTGTCCGTCTGTCCATCTGTCTGTCAGTCTATCTATCCGTCCATTTATCTATCCATCTGTTCATCCATCATCCAACAAACCATCTATCTGTCTGTCTGTCTTTCAGTCTGTCTGTCCATCTGTCCATCCGGCTGTCAGTCTATCTATCTGTGTGTCCATCTATCTATCCATCCATCCATCTGTCATTTATTCTATCTATCCATCTGTCTATCTATCTGTCTGTCAGTCTATCTTATCTGTCCATCTATCTATCCATCTGTCCGTCTGTCTGTCCGTCCATCCGGCTGTCAGTCCATCTATCTATCTATATCTGTCTGTCTGTCAGTCCATCTATCTATCTATGTCTGTCTATCTGTCTATCCATCCGGCTGTCCGTCCTTCTATCTAGATATATCAATGTCTGAACACACTTGACTAAAACTTGTCACTTGTCTTAATGACAATAAAATTTAAAAATTACAATTATTAAATGTAAACATTTTTAATGGGTTTGTTTAAACTGAGCAGAAAAAAAGTGTCCAACAGTGAAGTCCTTCAATAGAAAAAGCATATCCCATGATGCACCTCATGAAGCTGGTTGAGAATGTACAGAGCTGAAATATACACACTGTGGCCTCTGAAGAACCTGAGCTATAAAATAGTTTAACATTTTTGTTCACTACACAATTCCCAAAATTATCTTCTTTTTTTACGGTCTATGGTTGATACCGGTAGCTTACATTTCCGGCAGGTGTCGCTGTTTCACCGCTCCTGACTGAGCGCGCGCGTCCTCCGCGCTGTTTATCCGTTTGTCATTCATCTCTTAGCCTGGTACTTGAAAAACTAGTTACTTGTAGTAACGTTTTTGGTTATTGTTAGGGTTCCCACGGTCATAGAAAGCCTGGAAATGTGAAGGGATTTTAAAATGGCTGATGTTCAGCCCTGGAAACGTCATGGAAATGAGTAGGATCTCAGTGAGGGCAAATCTTTTACTTCAGTCAGCTCTAAAATATTAAGTCAGGTAGATATTCCTTTACTTTTAGGGTAAGACTTGACTTGAAATTCACCTCGGCGTATATACATTTATAAACTACTGCACAATTGAGTTGTATAACAATATTTTAAAAGTATGTGTATTTAGGCTAGTTTTTGTTCATAAGTTGATTATTATCACCGATAAACAACCACTTTGTTTAAGTTAATTAAACCAGTCGGGCACTTATAAAAAGTGTTTTAAGAAGTTTTAAGTGCTTTTGGCGTCTCCGCCTCGCTTCTCTTGGCGGCTGCTAAGCAACGTCATGTCGGAGGCTGGTGTTACGAGTATAAGAGGGCGTGGCTCAAGTACAGCATACGAGGGAAGTAGTTTAGAACGCAAGCGAGCGCGCGCTCTCACACTCTCCTCAGCGCGGGTCTCTCTCTCACACACACAGCGCGCGCACAACAAGCTAATAGGATTACGCGCCTCTATTAGCTCTGTGCGCGAGACACATCCTGCGCGCGCACAGCTGAGTTGAGCGCTGATGATGAAGCGCAGTCTTTACACGCTCCACCGACGAGATGCGAGCAATTAATTATGCCGTTTTTGTAATGCTGAGCGACTTAAAAAAGAGAAGTTACACTCTGAGGAAGATTTCTTGGATGGCTTGATAAGTTTGTGGGTCGTATCAGGCTTTTTTTCCACTGAGGTAAGGTCCATTCCTGCCATACTTTTTCTGTAATATTGTAATATTATGGTATTGCTTAAAGTATTTTTTTCCCTTATTTTATTATTTTAATTTTAATTATTCTTATTAAATAAAATAAATTACATTTCTCCTTATTTCTTTTAATAATACAGTTTTAATTATTTGTTTTAGATGTCAAAGTGACCGAAAATGTCACTTTTGCCTTCAATAATACAGAAAAAAATGAAGTGCCATCAACTGAAAACATTTCAGTTGTGAGAGGAAGAGATTGTGATTCTCAGCAATGGGGTGTGACAACGTGACCAATGGGACAGAACACTCGTACACCCTTCTAGTGGCCCTTCCTTTGAGCGTTCTGGTGGGGCTCCTCATCCTCCTCATCGTCTTCGGCAATGTGCTGGTCATCATTGCCGTGTTCACGAGCCGAGCTCTCCGGGCTCCCCAGAACCTGTTCCTGGTCTCGCTGGCCTTCGCCGACATATTGGTGGCCACCCTGGTGATGCCGTTCTCGTTGGCGAATGAGCTGATGGGCTGCTGGGTCTTTGGGCAGGTGTGGTGCGAAATCTACCTGGCCTTGGACGTTCTCTTCTGCACGGCCTCGATCACTCACCTGTGCGCCATCAGTCTGGACAGGTACTGGTCGATCACGCAAGCCATCGAGTACAACCTCAAGCGCACGCCACAACGAATCAAGCGCATCATTTTTATCGTTTGGGTCATCGCCGCCGTGATCTCCTTCCCGCCTCTTATAACCATGGAGAAGGAAGAGGGGAACATCTGTGAAATCAACAGAGAAAAATGGTACATTATTTCCTCTTCCATCGGGTCGTTCTTTCTGCCTTGCATCATCATGGTCCTTGTGTACATCCGAATCTACCAGATCGCCAAGAAGAGAACCAGAGCGCCTCCTGGGGACCGGAGGAAAAAGGAAGCGGGCAAGAAGGAAAACAACCCCCATGAGAAGCTCAACGGGGATCCGAACGTCGAACCGGACGACAAGGGTGCGATAAACGGCATGGACATGGAGGAATCGTCCTCCTCAGACGACAAGGTCCCCAACCCTTGCTCCCTCAAGAAGAAGAGCTCAAAGGGAAAGACCAAGCTGAGCCAAATCAAACCGGGGGATGCCGACAGGCACGAGGCCTGCCAGGCCGCCAAGACCAGCAGGTGGAAGGGCCGTCAGAACCGGGAAAAGCGTTTCACCTTTGTCCTGGCGGTGGTCATAGGCGTGTTTGTCATCTGCTGGTTCCCGTTTTTCTTCACCTACACGTTGACAGCATTTTGTGACTGCGTCCCCCCAGCGCTTTTCAAATTCTTCTTCTGGTTCGGCTACTGCAACAGCTCCCTCAATCCCATTATATACACCATCTTCAATAATGACTTCCGCAGATCCTTCAAGAAGATCCTCTGCCGGAGAGATAACAGGAGAATGGTGTAAATTGGGCTGCGTTTCCTTTATCAAATGTAATATATCACCTGCCGTTTAAGAGAAGTACTTGTGTACTAAGCCAACATGTTGTGTGTCATTATACAACAAGGCCGAGGGGAAAAAAAGACTCTCATGCTTTGTACAAATGCATGGTTATGCAAATACAGCACAATATGTGGCAGATTCGTCCATTTCAGAAGTGAATTGTGTCGTTCTTGATGTGTGAAGTTTCGTAACTGTAATATTTCATCGTCTGCTAACGTGGAGGGGCAGTTATGCATCACAAACCCCGCCGAATGTGAAAAACAATTCAAAAAGTGCCAAAGGACTAAGGATTGTTGATTTGGACTGCTGTGAAAACTGTCCAACCACGCCAAAACGTGCATGTCGATGTCTTCTCGCAGGGCCTGTTTATTTCCCTGACATATTGTATAATTAATAGTGAAGGTGTTGATATTGTTCGGTGGTTTTATTCCTGCCAGTAACGGTTCATTTCAAATCTCGCCGTGGACCATTAAGCAAAAAGATGTTGACTGGAATCTGACAGGCTTGTGTCACAACAAATTTCTCTGGCTCCTGATGTAGATTTTATATGTCACCCTAGATATAATGGATGGATCTTTAGTGCTACAACACAAGCAAATTAGTTCCAGTCTGCGACTAATAAACTGTGTCAAGCTGGCTGTTGGTTTAGCTGGCGAATTTGTAGAAACACACAACAAAACCATTGAATATTCAGCAAGATATCGAATGACTGACAACAGAGTTTCTCCAGGTCAAGGTGAGGTCAGGACTATCGTGTGCTTTCTGTTCTCTTGGGATGCACGGAGAGATCCAGTTGGAGTGAGATGGAGTGAGTGTCCAGTGTAATTGCTGTGTGACCCGAGTAAAATGGCTCAAAACAAAGGTCTGGAATGACATCTACAAACTACCCGTCACTTTGCATTATTGCCATATCTGAAAAAACTAATCGTGATGTATGACTCACTTCGATATATATTGGCTGTTTTCTGGTTGTCTCCTGGTTGTGCTCTCAATGTGTTTTACCACTGAGATCTAAAAAAATGTATTTGCACACACTCTAACAAAGAGAGAAAACACTCAAAAAATAAAAAGTACAGAACAGTTTTTTTTTGTCTGTTATCATTATAGAAATGTGACTGAAGATTATCCAAAACATGGCAAAAAAAGCTTCTGAGAATAATACAAGTTAGACTGAAATGAAGTGAAAGAGTTGCAAAGCTAAATTATTTACAGTAATGATTTTATAATGGAAGAGTATGTGGCAAATTATTGACTGGGATAGATATTAAAATACACACTGGTTCAAAAGTATCACTGAAAAAAATGGTGCAGGAACAGTTTACACTCATGAAAACTGTAAAACATTATATGATTAATACGTTATGACAACATGTGTTTTTACATTGCTTTAACTCATCAAAATAAATTAAGCTATTTTTAACAAAAAAATGTAAATACCCCCTGTAGTGAAAATCAAGTTTGTAATGTTGTTTACACACACACACACACATATATATATATTACACATTACTGTGCTTTCATACAAATCATGTGCAAAATTCATGTCAACACTATTGCTGAGTATTTTCTCCTTAAAACTGCAGTGAACCAAAGACGGTCTCAAAAATGCAGCTTGAAATCGAAGGTGTTTCTGACGTCACAAACTACCTTGTAACCAATCAAGGCTTTAGCATATCATTATCTGTTCTCTGAAGCAGTGGAGTCCCAAGAAAAGCCAGGTTATCCCGGTATATTTTTCTGTTGATATGAAAAACCATGTTTATTTTAGTGGGTGAATTATATATGTGATGTATATTACAACTATATGCCTTTCTCCACTGACTTTCCTTAAAAGCATTTCTAAAGATGCTGATTTTTAGAAGGCAGATGTCTGACTCTGAGATGGTGAACAGGAACAGGGTTTGTGTAACATTAGCAACACATTATTATCTGTAGTCGTAGTCAAGCAAAAGGCTAATTATATTAATTACCATTGTGTTCAACGTTTTAGAGAGCAATACCTTTGTGCAGCGTTTACTACGGAAAAGTTGACCCGAGTTGGTGTGAGTGGAGGCGGAGCTAATTTGCATATTCATGAATCCACATATATACTAAATTAAGCAAGGGTGTCGAGTTAAGCTGAAAGTATACTTCATTTGTTTACGCATATGCGAGTGTATGCGCACAGTTGGACGCACAGCCTTGCAAAGTATACTTCTTTTGACTCGTATGCGTACACAGGCGTTCGACGCATGCGCAGTTTTGAGCAATCGCTTGCAAAAAAATGAAGTGCGCATGTACAAAGTAGGGGCAGTTACAAAAATCCGGCGGTGCACGTTCAGTACGCGCGTACTCTTCTGATGATGAAATTTGCGTAACGCACACTGTACGCTGACCCTCTTGTACGCGTAAAAAGTGAAGTATAATTTGGCCTTTACATTCAAGCTATTTTAAGGCATGAAGAATTTCTTTCCACAGTCATTTTGATGATCAAAGATGAGTTTTAAGAGATTGACTGAGGGGCTTTAAGTCAGTTTAATGTAATTTAAGTTTAAATGACTTAAACATCCAATTTGTTTTACAGAAATTGCTAGTAAATTTCCATAATTAAGTAAAACAATGACAGCTTTGAAAAACATTTTTTACAGCCAGATCCTTGGACTGACAGTATATCAACTGGCACTGCAGATGGCCAAGAAATTAATAAAAACAACCACGGTTTGATTGACATGCAAATTGACCAATCAGAGTTCATTTTATTAATTCATTCGCCCAGTATTCACTTAACTTTCTTATTCTGAACCTTATAAGTTTTCTGAAAATCACATGCAATTGCGCAAACCCCTCAACTTTCACAGGGAATGAACAAAAAAGAAAAGTTATCTCTCAGCGATTATCTCGTCATTTTGCCCGTGTCTCAGTTCAGTTTGACTTTAATGTATCAGTTGACCGTTCACCTCAGAAATGTCTCTGTTTGCTCTGCATGTAATAATAGCACTTTACATATATAGTGTAAAACACTGCCTGCGGTTAAAGTTCCTCAGTGGCAGCAATATACATTTATAGCCTATGCCGGAGCTGGAGAGAATGTACCGAGACCTTCATAATTATGATGGATCATGATAATTTCATCTCATCTATAATCACCATTAAACCAAGACAGCGGGGTGACAATTACGAAGTTTAAAATGAGGTTTTTATTACACAGACCTGTAGCAGTTTCCGTATCCTTTTACAAACTGACATAAAAGGCATTAATGGCAACTTTAAAGATATGGCAGCGCATTACCACCAATAGGTGGTAGCCTAAATATGACATGATACGAGCTGGAGGGGGATCTAGGGAAAGGTTGTGCGTGGATATACTGGCCATCCTGAAGTGTGAGTGGGAGATCGGAGAGATGGCCTGGCCACGCGATGAGGGACATTCAGTGGGCGTGCAGGGATATTGTACTTTGAAGTGACGATCTTCACTTCATAGTGTGAATGAGAAGCGCAGAGAGAGAAGAGTGTATTGGTCAAATTCGTGAGGGAAAAAAAAAACTTAATTACATCAGCACAGGAGAGGACTGTGAGAACAATCGCTGCCAGGGTTTTCAAGGTTTTCAATTGTTTGCCTTGACAGCCTTAGAAGTGTTCTGATAAGTCTAAACGTTTTGGTTACACTTTATTTTAAGGTGTCATTGTTACAGTGTAATTATATATTTAAGTACTGAGTAATATTGATTAACTACATGTACTTACTATAGGGTTAGGGTAGGATTAGGGTTTGGTTGAGGGTTAGTTGCATGTAATTATGCATCATATACTGTTATTACTATGGTAAGTACATGTAACGTGTAACAAGGGCGCTGTAAAATAAAGTTTTACCATCGTTTAATGCTCATTTCCTGGGTGTTTATTTAAAAAAAAAAAGAATGATCATTATTAAAATAATTACTATTATATCAGAACAAAAATTTTTTTTTTATTATAGCAACGTTTTATCAATTATGTAACAATATTCATATTTATCATCATTATTATTACTCTATTACTCTAAAATGTATGATTATTTTATTAATACTAATCATCATGCTTACTAAATAAATATGGTTGCACTTTATTTTACAGTACATGAACATACAGTGTACTTACCTAAGAAAGTACTGTAATATAAGGTAACTACATGGTTAAGGTTAGGTTTAGGGTTATGTTCAGGGTTAGTACCTAGTTAAAACCCAGTTATTGTAATTACTATAATAAGTACATTGCATGGGACTGTAAATAAAATTCTACCATAAAAATTAAGAGAATAACAATAATGATACATTTAATTTATTATTATTATTATATTAAATGTGAATTATTATTATTATTATTAATCATTATCTTACTGGTGTTACACTTATTCATTTGTGTTTGTTCTTAGTTTTGTTTTCATGGACTTTTAGTTTGTTTTCGTTAGTCACATGTGTTCCTTTGTTTGAGTTTCCCGTCACTTATCAGTTCCTATGGACAATAATCATCATCACTGCTGTTTGTCATTTAGTTCATCACCATGTGTATTTAAGTTCCTCACCTTCACTCCTTGTTTGTCTGGTCTCGTTTGCGTTAGCATTTGTGAATGTATTACCTGTTAGATTGTTATTAAACTCTGTATTTGGACTTTATTCCTGATCATCATCTGTCTGCATAACAGGAGACCAGACCCTAAAAGATGGATTATGCAGCAAAGGGGCATTATTGCCCAAAAGGGCATAGATATTTTTTTTGTAATACTGAACTATTCTGCCATCTTGCCGTCACTTCCCCTATTATGATGAGACCCTAAAATCGCTGTTCTGGATTGGGGCCAACTACCAACATCGGTCATACCGTCATCAGGTGTCTGTAGAGCTTCTGTCCCTGATCCAGGACATAGCCAGACCCAGAGCCCAGCCCACCACCACCCTCGACCGCAGAGACTTCGCGTGAGCTCCCCGCAGACGGAAACCGACCGACCGACCGCCTGCCGCGATGTGTGAGCCAGAGCCCGAAGAGGAAGGGACAGAGTCGACCTTCGCCCCAGAGCCGGTTCCCCAGAGTTCGTCTGACCAGGGATGTGAGCAGCAGCGACAGAGAAAATACTGGTGGATTTGGACACGGAGGACTGGCTGATGGATTTGGACATGGAAGTACTGCCTCTTCTGAATCATCGCTGTTTCAAGACAGCACTGAGACTGTTTCATTAACCTGTTGGAATAACCATTATTGATCTCATCGAGCTTACCTCTGTCACCATCAGCACAACATTCAGCCAGTCCTCCAGCCTCGCCTCTGCTGGATGCCTGCAGCCCTTCGCCTTCCACAGTGATTCCTTGCTGTGACATGGAGCCTCAGGTTGTGCAACCACCAGTCTCGCCCGAGCAAGAGAATCCTGTGGCTCCGCCTCCGATCCCTTCGCTCCACCTCGGCAAGTCGACCTGTCTACTTTGGCTCCTTCCACCTTCTGCTCCACCAGAGACCCTCGACCTTACGGGTCTACCGGGTTCCCTCGTCCCACCGGCTCACCCTTGGTCAGTCGTCACACTACTTCCGCCACGGACTTGCGAGCCTTCAGCTGCGCTCAGTCTCTCCACCCCTACAGCTACAGTGGGTTCCTCCTTCCCTCTGGCTCCGCCTCTGCCTCTGTCCTCCATCACACCGACTCCGCTTCAGTCCTCAGGCACTCTGGCTCTGCCTCAGACGCTCGTTGCAGCGTCTTCATTGCCAGCGATGTCGCTCAGTACCATCGGCTCTCCGTCTGCACCTTGGGATCCATTGGCTCCACCTCTGTCGGTCGTCACAAGGATGTTGTCAGCCACAGCTACACCTTGGCTCATTCCTCCCTTGGTTCCGCCGAGGGCTGTTGTCTCTGCTATGCTCTGGGTCTACAGCAGCGTACCTCCACCATCCCTTCGCCGCCTCCTCGTCTGTCTCCTTAGCCTCCTTCTTCTCCACTCCACGGCATGAGGTTGCGCCTTCCAGGAGGGGGCTGTTACACTTCTTCAGTTGTGTTTGTTCTTAGGCCCCGTACACACGGATACGCATTTAGCTGTATACGTAAAAATTTTGTATCGTATCGCTGTTTTGTCCAGACGGATCCAGCATTTTGGGAAAAAAAGATTGGATAGGGAAAGCTCTGGCTTCGTGTCGATGTGGCCTTAGTTTCGTTTTCATGGACTTTTAGTTTGCTTTCGTTAGTCACATGTGTTTCTTTTGTTCGAGTTTCCTGCCACTCATCAGTTCCCATGGACACTAATCATCACAACTGTTCATTATTTAGTTAATCACATGTGTATTTAAGTTCCTCACCTTCACTCACTGTTTGTCCGGTCTCGTTTGTGCTAGCGTGATGAACTACCTGTTAGATTGTTTTTAAACTCTGCATTTGAACTTTATTCCTGATCATCATCTGTCTGTCTGCACCTGGCTAACAACAGGTCTGTTTGTGGTATTATTAATTTATTTTACATTTAAAATTTTGGCTTCTTCTCACATCTCATATTATGGGTTTGAAAATGACTTATAGTACACAATTAAAGGAATGTTGTGAGTTCCAAATAAGCGTTTGTGACATTGTGTTGATTACCATTGTTTGTGAAAATGAACAAAAATCTCATCTACAATAATGAACTTACAATGGATATTATAACAGCAAGTAGGGGCCTTCATATTGAAGCAGGTGCCTTGGGCCTCTCAGGACCATAATCCAAGCTTAAACAGGAGGCAGTCTAGATAAAATGACTGAGACAATGAGCACCACATCATGGGTTATGAGAGCTGGCATATGCTGCACTGCATGATAAACTTTATTCTTACCGAACTCTACCTCATCGACACAGATGAGTGCACTGAATGACAGAACCAAGAACCAAAATGCTCCAGATGCTGTCTCACTTGAAACTTTTAGACTTGGCTTGTGGCTATCTGTGAGTAGAGGTGCAATAGATTTGTGTTTGTGGCTCTTTTAAACACCACCAGTGAATTCAGAAAGTTGCGAAGCCTCAAATGTCAAGCTTAAAGAGAGGCTGAGCGCTTTCTGCAGAGACCCCACTGTGTGTTCTTTATGCAACGCTGTTAATCAATAGCAGTTTCTCTCTTTTTTACAGCAAGCAAACAAAAAGGCAGACATCTTATTAAAGAGTGTGATGGAAAGGGGGAGGGAGCGGAATAGAGGAATTTGTTTGCCCCATCCAGCATGTTTCCTAGACCCTACTTTCCCCTCACAATACACCCTGTGAGAAATCAATTTGTGTTTGTCAAATGAGCAATACACTTAAAACCACTGAAATGCAGCTGTGTACCAGGAGTCATCGCAATGTGTTTTAAACACAGCGATGCGGAGTGCATTTGAGAGAAAACAAATGGCAGAAATGCAGCGCTACGAGTGCTTAATTGCAGAATGCAGTTTATAAATTAGCCTGCGGGGACACAAACAACATGAGATGAATGTTGATGGGGTCCGTTAATTTTCAATTCAGTGTGCAGTTTGAGAGTGATCCCAAGGAAAGAAAATCACAAATAAATCTAAAATGTCCACTAATGAGGCTATATGGTGAGCAATGGAGTGTCTTTGGTTTCAAAACAATTTTTTGTGTGACACCCGTAATCTAACACGTGTCGTCTAGTAGTCTAGTGATGTCAACAATGTCTTAAAGGCACAATATGTACGATTTTTGGAGTAAAATATCCAAAAACCCATAAAACAATGTTATATATATTTGTTGACTTGTGTACTTCCATTATCCCAAATGTTTACAAGAATGTTTAAATCCAGAGAAATAAGCAATTTTAACCAGGACATCCTTTAATATATAATGTGTTTTAATAGACAACAATAACTGTAAGACAGTTAGTCTTATTGTTAAAATCTCGTTTTCCTGATTTACCACGAGTACCATGTTTTACCATGCCTCATATTGATGTAGCTCACTGCAGTGTGAAACAAGTGTCTCATAGCAGCCGCCGAGTGAACGCACAGAGTAGCATTATAACATAACCTTCAACACACTCAAATGTATCTAATATGATAAAACAGCGCTGCGTTACCCCACATACGCATGAACAGAAGAAGCAGAAGCAACGACTGTGGAATAATAAAAACTCTGAAATCAGGCATCATCAAACTACGCCTTTGTTTTGAATAAGCGACCTCTAGCGGCGAATCAAAAGTCAAAGGAGGGAATACACTAACAACAACTTGCTCACAATTTACTTGCTCTTGGTTTTGTTTTAGCACACTATTCACTAAAGGAATTAATATATTTTAAGATGTCAGTGCAAGCTGTTAGTTAAACCGGAACTAACTTCCAAGCAATAAACATGCTGCATAAGCTTCATTTGGATTCTAATATTATGAATGCATGGATGAACTTTATTTTTAATGAATATCCAGCTCACGTGGGCAAGACATTGCGCGTTTATTCCTTCATTTCACCACGGATTCGTTTGTAAACAAGAGACTGGATTTGCAGACAGGATGAGATTACATGAATGAATAAAGCAACACATTAAAAAATGTTTTTTTTTTATATGTGACAGTATTGCATTGTTACAGATCGTTTGATATCTATTGATTATGTGTACGTGTCTAACTGAGCTTAACTTAGCACGCTGTCACAGGCCGGAGAATCCTTTATTTGAGGTGTTGTTGGTTCATTGTGCTGCGATTCGTAATCAGACTCGGTGTGTGCGTGTTAGTGATGCACAGTTCTCGGTTATATCCACCGATCGGGCGGGCCAAGTAATAAAAAAAAACATTCAAATTAATTGCGGGTGGATGAGAGATAAATCATTGTGTTTGTTGGATAAAGACATTTTGCGAGCCCTGTGGGTGAATCATCCCGGTTGCCGTTTCCCAACACGCTTTCAAAACAATTCCTCACATGTACTCACGGGGGAGCCGAAGCTCATTGTAATATGCAAAACTGTTATCCAATCATAACAGGGGGCGTTTACTTCCAAGTCTTCAGTGCAGCACGCCCATAAAAACTGAGCGTTCCAGGAGAGAGGCTCAAAACCAGGGTAGAAAATAGCCTATTACTTATTTATTATGATGTTTTTTAATGTAAAAACCACGCGAACGTCATAAGTTGACCTCAGACAACAGTATAAAAAAATAAAAAAGCCAGTTCATGACCCCTTTAAAACAGCTCAAATATGCATTTTTGTCTGGGACTAAAGCTTAAGCCTTGTATATGATACCGGGGGGGGTTATATTTCATAATTTGTACAAGTATGTGAAATCATATAATATATTCTAGGAATTTTATAACAATTACAGTTATGTTTATAGGTTGGGCTTTATGTTTAGCCCTCTGGGCCTCTTAAGTCAGAACTGTCCAAAAGATTTTACACTTTGAATTTTTTTTTACATTTTTTGCTTCATCGGAATGGGATGACACATTTGTTGACTTTTGTCATGTGAACACACAAAAAAATTATGGACATGATTTGGATATGTTAAAGGGTTGAAAAATAAAAAGTAACACTTGTTAACTTCGTGGTCAAAAATGAATGACATAGGAATGGGAAATACGAAAAAATATGAAAACTGGTGATATAAACTACAAATCAGCCATGATGAAAAACAGCAATGAAGGGGTTAATCTTCAAAACATTTTGAGTGCAAAATAGACACTCACACACACACACATTTGAACTAGTGTAATTGTAACAGAGCAAGATCTTGCAAATGTGTAAAATAAAATCAACAATTCAACCCTAATGGACTATTTTAAAGTATCACTATCCATTCCTTATTTTGTTAGATTTTTTAATTATCAATCAAATACGGAGTAACAAAAATGCTTTCCATGTGTTTTCTTTCTAACAAAATTTTACTGTTTGATTGTAATCATAATGCAAATCTAAAACTTATAAAATATCTTTAAAAAATATATATCTAAACCTTGAGGAAAAAGTAGTATTTTAGAGTGTCTAAATATATATCTATATGCAAAACCTAATAAAAGTAAGTAATTATGTAAAAAAAACAACAACTAGGGAATCCAGCCTCTCTATATATTTATATAGGGAGCTATACAAGTGGTTAAACCATGACATTGCAGTTTTTTTAAAACTCTATTTTAATTTTAAATATTGCATTTATTAAAAAAATAATGTTAATTTTTTTTCTTCAAAATTATATAATAATTAATATAATAATTGCATAAATATTGCATAGTATCATAAAATCCCCTCAAAATTCTAAATAATAATAAAATTTTACATGGATTTTCCCATTGATTTTTAAGGCTTCGGGCACTTTTGACCATGAAGGTACCAGGTGTGACACAAAAATGAAGGGGCTCACAGGGTTAGGCTTAGGACTGTGTTTTCCACGATCTAAGTCATACATTTTCTGCCGATTTTGCAATCTTATACAAGTTATCATGACTTCCCATGAGACAAGGTTGGACACATTCTATTAGCGATACCAGTGTTTACCATTTTGTTCTGTTGAAATGGCACATTTCAAAGTGGAATAACTGGCTGTAGCATTGTTTTTCTAAGAAACAAGTGTTTGAACTCTCTCTGCAAACATATTTTTTTTGCTTTAGTACAGTAAAAAAAAAAAAAAAAGACATACAGGACCTTGAAGTCACCTGAGCTATGAAAGTGCAACATCTGAGCAATAGAAGTTTCCTCTGGGGATGTTTTACCTTCATTCAAGAAAAAATACTAGTTGTCACACTGAACTGAGGAAAGCTTGCGAGTTGAGAAGCAAAAGAAGCATTTGACCTTGATGTTCTACCAAATCAGCATGATAAAGTCCCTGGAGAATGTCTATGATTTCTGTCACATGAACTGAAAATGGCCAAGAGGTCAGATAGCTTCATGCCGTTATAAAGATGTTTGGGTCGTGAGGACGAGGAGGGCCACAAATGTCATGAGACACTTAAACAGTAAGTATTTCCTGCGGTGAACAAATCAGCATGGAGTGAAAGCAGGCTTCTCCGGTAGCCGGTTCACACAGGGTCCGTTGGGAATCAGTAGCCAGTGTTTCGGACGGTTTCCTCCTTGCATCTGTTGCCCTTTTCTCATGTGGCTGTTTTGATAAGTGGAAATTTGCTGCTGAAATTTGAAGATCTTCCAGACAGAGCATTCATGCTTGTGTTAGAACGTACATGCATGTGTTTGAGTACATATACTTGTCAATATTAAAGGAACACGCCGACTTTTTGGGACTTTAGCTTATTCACCGTATCCCCCAGAGTTAGATAAGTCCATACATACCATTCTCATCTCCGTGCGTGCCATAACTCTGTCTGACGCACCCACCGCTAGCCTAGCTTAGCACAGAGACTGGAGGTAACCGGCTCCATCTAGCCTACTGCTCAATAAGTGACAAAATAACGCCAACATTTTCCTATTTACATGTTGTGATGTGTATAGTAACATCGTGTACTAAGACCGACTGAAAATTAAAAGTTGCAATTTTCTAGACCGATATGGCTAGGGACTATACTCTCATTCCTGCGTAATAATCCAGGAACTTTGCTGCCGTATCATGGGTGCAGCAGGCGCAATGATATTACGCAGCAGTCTTAGTACACAATGTAACAATACACATCACAACATGTAAATAGGAATATGTTGGCGTTATTTTGTCACTTATAGAGCAGTAGGCTAGCTGGAGCCGTTTACCTCCAGTCTCTGTGCTAAGCTAGGCTAGCGGTGGGTGCATCAGACTGAGTTATGGCACGCACAGAGATGAGAATGGTATGTATGGACTTATCTAACTCTAGGGGATACGGTGAATAAGCTAAAGTCCCAAAAAGTCGGCGTGTTCCTTTAAAACAGAGCAAATTGGATGATGAGGTAAACATTGACTCACTGAGGGAACACAAGCAGTGGAAAAACACTGTTTTAATTTTAATGAGATAAACTGAAGCTACTGAATAAAATTAATCTGAAGTTTCTTCCAGTGATTTGGAAGGAGATGTGTATGCCAGAGACATAATTTATAATCTTTAAAATTTCTTTGTTCATAACTGCACCAAGCTATTGATTCGTTATGATATCTGATTCTTGTATACGATTCTTTTGAGAACAGAACTAAATGATTCAATCATGAATTGGTGCAAGTAGTTCTCTGACTCATTGGCTGTGTTCGAAATCGCCCTCCACACCTTCATTCCCTACATTAAAGCACTAATATAGTCCACTTGAAGGAGTGAATGAAAATTAAAGAGTGAATTCGGACACTGAACGCGCTTGAAGGGCTGGCACTTTTGCATAGCTTGTGCTTAGCAAATTGGCAGCTCCAGAAGTAATGAAAATGTTTATCTTAAACTCTATCACGGAAACTAGCGTGTATAAACCTTATTAAATTATTTAATAATCAATAAAAAAAATATTAAAATATATTTTAATAGGGGTACATAGGGGAGGGGCCATGGGGGCACTTGTTATGCACTAATTATGGTAATAAATTACCATAATTAATAAATAAATAAGTATGCTATTATTTATTTATTTTCCTATTTAATTATGCATTTATATGTATGATTTGTTTTATTTATTTGAGAATGTTTCTGGTAGTCAGAGGACGTTTTGTCACTAACTTCTATCTTCAGAGAAACCAGAACACACTAAATTTAATTTGAGACTCGTTTTCGTTCACTTTGCTTGACCAGCTGGAATATTCTAAACTAAATACATGTGAAAGGTTTAAAGCACTAAGTTTCTAAACGAAAAAATGTCAGTTAAATTAAAGTTTGACATTGGTCACAACTACAAAAGGTGATAGGCTATTAATGATTATTAACCAGGTTAATCATTAATGTGGATCTAAAGACAATCATAAAACACAAGCTACATAGCCTATACAAAATATCTTCATAATCTCTAAATATTAGTCATATTATCCATAAGAAAGGTACATGCCCATGCTCTGAGAGGCGCCGGCGCCGCTGTTCCGTGGCTTGCAGTTTATAATGTTGCAATAATTTTTTAATGATTTAAAAAACATTTTTTTATTACAATTCCTATAAAGTCATTGTCGAGTCATACGGTTCGAGACTTAATTTAGAGTATTCATTCATTCATTCAAGTCACTTTCTTCATTTATTAGAAATCTTTCAATTCAAAAGTGCATCACAAAACTCAAGATCTCCACCTCTGATATTTACAGCTTTTAAAGTGTGGAACGTGAGATAAACATAGATTTTTTTTCCGCATCTCACTTGCAATATCCCTTGTGTATCGGCCGGGGAAGAAAATCACAATGCAGGAAGCCCCTGATTGTGTTATTCTGTATTACATTCAGCCACAGAGCATTGTAATGATTAGCATTATCTTGGTCTAGGAGCTAACATCAAACCTGGTCTGTCCTAACACTAAAAGACAGTACCAAAATCTGGCCCCTCCCGTCTATGCCACTGAGTCTATCCCTCACAGCCTCGCTTTCGTACCTGTCATGCCGCAGCTCTGAATAAGATCTATAGAGTGGTGCAGGTACGACATCACTTTGTAGGCCAAAACACGGAAGCGAGTTTGCATTTAGCAACTCCGGTTCCCTATACACTATAGAAAGTCATTGGGTGCTGTCAACTGTCTGGTTAAAATATATTTTTTCTGTGTTAAACAGAAGAAAGAAACTCATACAGGTTTGGAACAACATGAGGGTGAGTAAATAATGATAACATTTTTGGGTGAACTATCCCTTTAAGAGCGACTGAACGCATCAAAAGGTTTGGCAGTTCATTATGCAAATATCAGCCGAAAACGACGTCTGTCCTGAGTTTATGCTGGCTTTAACGCATAATGATTACACATTGGACACTTTGCAGTTGTTACATTCATGTTAAATATTGCAGTTTGGATGCTTTCATTGTAATTATACTGGCTGGGTTTACAAAAGTTTATCAAATTGCCAGCATATCTTTACTTAAGACAGAAACAAAGCTTGCCTCTTTCTAACTGTAGGTAATCGCTTGTATCTGTGTTGTATCGTGTTGCCACCATAGACTGTAAAAAATAGGTTGCCATAACTTGCCACTCTCTACAGACACACCCCAAAGCGGAGGCATTTGCGTCGACAGGTTTGTCTTTTCGCGGCGTCACGTTAGGAAGCCCCGCCCACAGCGAGACCTCATTGGTCCAAAATCCCACTTCACGTAACTGTATATTAAACGTCAATTCTGATTGGCTGTGTCGCCTCAGGGAGCAGTTTCATTATAGTGTGGACAGACAAATTACTTGACGCTGGACGTTTGACTAGGTAAGCTTTGTCAACGGCATTTAATATTAAATGACAGTATATAAAGTAGATACAGGAAATAATTTCAATTTAAATTGAGTTGGGAAAAACAGTTTGTCACACAGCGTTGACACTTTCCCACTTATAATGGCAGTCTGTGTGGGCAGTTTTCGTTGTTATTTCATTTTTACAAACTGAGGGATGAGTTGAAATTATTTTCTGTGGTAAATGACAGTATTTCACAGATACTGTCGATACAGCATAACTTTTATTGACCCCAGAACATTCCATTAATGTTTTACTTGACTGTAGGTATAAACATTGATCCCCACTCCAGCAGTATTTCACCACTGGTTTTATTAAATTCTTTTATGCTTTCATTTTGTCATAAAAGTGGGAAAAGACATGGCGCCTTGCACATATAGTCTGCCTAACACAGAGTAATGGTAATGTAATTATTAAGAAAAAGGCTTCTGTAATAGACCGACCGTAAATCCACACCAGACAGTTGCCAGACCTTCATATGTCTACTTCGGTTTAATAATGCTATGGCTAAGATGAACAAATTTAACCATTCTACCTGAGGCGTTAGTCTCTTCTGTCTTTATGTCTTAATGCTGAATAAAATCGAATGAAAAAAATGGTTCTAGAGCAGAGACTTCAGAATTGAGGAGGCAGTCCAATGTAAAATCATATTCAAGGTCCATTTGTTGTTTAGTAAATTGTGTTTCCTGTTGATAAAGAATAACGATAAATACTACTTGTTTAGCTGGTTTATGAGCTAAACTACATATCCCATAATTCTCTCTGGCATAAACATAAAATATCAATATTGTACTTCTTTGGAAAGTTTGCTTTGGAAAGATGTTTCAAACTCCTAAAACGAACACCAAACAAATTTCATTTTGGCCGGATTTTGTTCGAAATAACGTCACACCAGTTTGTTCTTCGATTCCACTTGAAGTATATCGAGGCCTTTAATGCTAAATGAAATTGTCCGGAAATTTCCAAACACAATCACTTGAATGCAAGTGAAATATATCACCCAAATATCACATAAAGTTTTAAAGAACAAGGTGGATAGAACACAATGAGCAATTCTCCTCTACTTGCTATGCAAATCATGCCCCAATCCATTTTAAAACAATTTTTATTGAATATTTTCTATTTCACGCTTTTGTTAATGCCTTAATATATCTCGGTCCCTTTGTGATGTCAGTTAATTTATTGCAATGTTCCCAATCCAACAGATGAATCATGTAGGACATTATTGAAAAATACGTTGAATTAATCCAGGTGAACAAGGTCTTAAATAACAAAATATATCATTATATAAATTTGGTACATGATTCATATAAAGGATTTTCATTCCAAAATGAAAATAGAAAAATAATTGGTTGGGGCAGTAGTAGCATCAATTTCCCTTCATTCTTTCATGCTCCCTCTCCAGGGCACTTACTCATAATTGATGTGCAGGTAATCCTATGGGGTCCCTAAGGGACAGATGTACTGAACGAGAGAGAAGGAGAGTTGACATGAAGATGTTGTTGTAATCTAAAGGAAAAAGCGTTCAGAAGAAGCATTATTTGAAAAAAATGGAATATAATATAATATAATGAAAAAGGTCTGCAAAGTTACAAAGCACAAAGTTACACCAAAGAGAGTTATTCTCTATTTCAGTACTGTTTCTGAAACGCCTCCATTGTAGTCTTGAGTTTTCTTCCTGGAACAAACACGTCACTATATTACTCATTTAAATAATTCCCACTCACGGCATATGCAAAAAAGGGGTGGGGTCTGGTTGAGTTGCGTTAGTAGTGTGTTCAAACTTGCAGTTGTGGTAAGGGTCGGGACATTTCCCAAACATGCTCGAAACGCTTGACCAATCACAACCCCTGGACCAATCAGATTACATTGCACTTTTCATAGAGACAGCAACTAAACAGAGCGTTACTGACAGACTGGGAAGAGAGGTGCTGCAACAATATAAAGTAGGTGAAAAATAATGTGTTTTTTGAACATTCAGGCACGCAAACCTGTCTAGTAGAGCCCCCAAAAAACAGAACACTGTTACTGTATCAGTATGTTATTGAATTGTGATTCCTAGGTAGGTAGCTACACTGGGAGATACAATGTGCATTTCATTAGCAAAGTACAAGGTGTCCAGTACTATTGCACCATTCAATCACATCAGTTTACTCAGTGCTGACATACACTTCCTCTTTATGTTTCTCATATCAGTCAACGCAAGATGCTAATTCACACACCGCCCCTAATGTTCGCACTGTCTGAAACCCAGACCTCAACCTTCCCCCGTAATCACCAAAACACACACACACAGAGAATAATTGACCTGAGGGTGTAAAGACAGAGGGTCATCAGTCATCAGCAGGGAAGTGCCCACAAATGTGCCATAACCCAGAGGTCAGAATTGCTCAATTTTGGAAATGTATTTCCCACAAGCAATTAGTTTGTTTCTTTTCAGATTTTTATTTTATTTTTTTTAAGCTTGAAATGATTCAGCACAGAAATTATGCATTTATTATCACCAATCAGTTACTCAGTTTGAAGGACTGTATTTGATTTAAAGCTAAATAAAACATTTATTATACTGTAGTGCTCAACAGACGCATCCGGCCCATCAGGCTTTATTTTGTGGCTTGCATCATCATGCCTAGTTATGAATGTGCTTATTTTAGTTAGTCTTAAAAGTTGCTTGAAAATGAGACACTAAGATGCTAATTATAACATGAAGAATGCAAAAGGCAGTCTGCTTTTAATTTTGCACTTAATCAGTATCATTCTTATTGACAAAAAGTAAGTAACCTCTTTATCAAAAAGAAGTCACGTGACTTGTAGCCAAGTATGGTGTCCCATACTCCGAATTTGTGCTTTGCATTTTACTCATCCAAGTACACACACACACACACACACACACACACACACACACACACACACACCCACCTGGAACAGATAATAGATTGGATAGTTATTAGAAAGTTATTAATTCCGTGAGGATGGGTGGTTCCCCCCTTAACCTGTGTGGTCGTCAAGTCAAGTCAAGTCACCTTAATTTATATAGCGCTTTTTGAGTTTTTGATTAATTTCTGTTGTAAAAACAGATTAGTTATTTAATTTGGTGCCTTTTAAACAACACCATCTTCAATTAAAACAGAAAACCCCCAATGCGTTCCGGACCCCATCCGCACGGCAACAGCTTCTGGTGGCCCGAGAATGCAAACCATGAAATAGGTTTGAACTAGTTTTGAAACTATACCATCATCATCCTAACCCCTAAATAGTTGAATCCGTGCAAGCATTACGTGTTCAGCTTATAGGCAAGCGTGTTTGAATATGTATGTGTGCATATGTGTTTTTATCTGTATAGAGGGGAAAGGAAGGATGCCTTCACAGGGGAGAGTCTAGTTGACACGGTCTCTGCTGACAATTCAGGGATGCGTTGGTCGTGTCTAGGCGCAGGTCCACCATCTGATCTGGATACGGCAGACTACAGTAAACCTCAGGATAAACAGAGAGACTAACATTAGCGTAGATGCCATTCTTTTTATGATGTAACAAGTACATCAGGTGTTATGGGAAGTGTTCCCGGTTCCGGATGACCTAGTTATGCAGCCTAAAACAATAATTTAACTGATTTGAATAATATAAATTGATAATGTTCTATGTGTATGCCACAGTGGATTTTTATATTCTAGGTATTATCAACTGGCCAGAGTTTTGAGACCGCAATAGACGTGATGGAGTATAATGTGTTAAGAGCTCGCTCAAGTACTGGGGAGCTAAACCATTTAGTGCTTTGTAAGTAGTAAGCAAGATTTTAAAATGTATTAGATTTTTAATAGGGAGCCAGTGCAGGGTTGACAGAATTGGGCTAATATGGTCATACTTCCAGGTTCTGCTGCGTTTTGGACCAGCTGCAGTTTATTTATTAAGCGAGCAGGGCAACCACCTAGTAGAGCATTACAATAATCTAGCCTTGAGGTCATGAACGCATGAACTAACTGTTCAGCATGTTGCATTGAAAGCATGTGCCGTAATTTAGATATATTTTTAAGATGGAAGAAGGCAGTTTTACAGCACAGAGCAACTATCATTCTATTTTTTTTAGGGTTATGTTCTGTCTTGTCTTAGTTTTCATTGCGTTCAGTTGCTATTTTCCTTTGACCCAGTTTTCCCATTTGTCTCATTGAATCATCCCATTCACCTGTGCCTTATTAATTAACTCGTTAGCTCCTTTGTTTCTCCTCTGTGCTTAATGGGATAGTTCACCCAAAATTTGATGTTTATCTGCTTACCCCCATGGCATCTAAGATATAGGTGACTTTGTTTCTTCAGTAGAACACAAATGAAGATTTTTAACTCCAACCGTTGCAGTCTGTCAGTCATATAATGCATGTGAATGGTAGCAAAATCTATGAGAGTAAAAAAACCATAAAAAAAAACATGCACAGACAAATACATATTAGACACATTGATGTCTTAAAGGATTAGTTCACCTCAAAATGAAAATTTCCTGATAAGTTACTTACCCCAATGCCATCCAAGATGTCCATGTCTTTCTTTCTTCAGTGGAAAAGAAATTAAGTTTTTTGAGGAAAACATTTCAGGATTTTTCTCCACACAATGGACTTTAATTGCAACCAATATGTTGAACGTCCATATCAATGCAGATTCAAGGCACTTCGAAGTGCTTCAAATGGTACTGCGCGATCCCAGCTGAGGAATAGGGTCTAATCTAGCGAAACGATCGGCCATTTTAAAAAAAATGTATACAATTTATATACTTTTTAACCACGATTGATCGTCTTGTGTTGGTCGCAACGAGCCAGGCATTACGTAACGTACGTTGAAAAGGTAAAGCCGAACATGGGCGGAAGTACCGCCCCATTGTGGTTAAAAAGTATATACATTTTTCTTTTTTTTTAGAAAATGGCCGATCGTTTCGCTAGGTTAGACCCTATTCCTCAGCTGGGATCGCGCAGTACCATTTGAAGCACTTCAAAGCCCTTTGAAACTGCATTGATGTGGACGTTCAACATATTGGTTGCAATTGAAGTCCATTGTGTGGAGAAAAATCCTGAAATGTTTTCCTCAAAAAACTTAATTTCTTTTCCACTGAAGAAAGAAAGACATCTTGGATGGCATTGGGGTGAGTAAATTATCAGGAAATTTTCATTTTGAGGTAAACTAATCCTTTAAGACACGAAACGATCGAACAGTATTTATATCATTTTTTACCGCTAATACACCACTATGTCCAACAGCCTTCAGCGTGCGATCACTTCTGGTGAGTGAGGTCAATGTACAATGTACACGATATGGCGTAGTTTATGCAAGCGCCGGAAGTGATCTCTCGCGCGTATCTCTATGCCAGATCGTGTACAGACCTCACTTACCGGAAGTGATCGCACGCTGAAGGCTGTTGGACATAGTAGTGTATTAGAGGTAAAAAAATATATTTATATATAAATTCTCGCACAAACCTTTCGTTTCGTGTCTTAAGACATCAATGTGTTGTCACGAGCCGCAGGGTTTAATATGGATTTGTCTGTGCATGTTTTTTTTACTCACAGATTTTGTTACCATTCACATGCATTATATGACTGAGAGACTTCAATGGTTTGAGTTAAAAATCTTCATTTGTGTTCTACTAAAGAAACAAAGTCACCTATATCTTAGATGCCCTGGGGGTAAGCAGATAAACATCAAATTTTCATTTTTGGGTGAACTATCCCTTTAAGCCCTCAGTTTCAGTCTGTTTCTTATCCTGTATTGTTTAATGTCTACATTGAAGTGGTTGTTCTATTCCGTGTTTCCAAGTTTATCTCCTGTGTGTTTTCCTTCTTTGAATTTACAATTAAAAGACTATTTTGTTTACTCCATCAGTGTGCACTCTTTACAGCCACCCAAAAACCGTGACACTCTTGGGTCTTAAAGTGACAGCATCCTAATATTCCTGCTGCTGTCTGTGTTTTTCATGTTAATCAAACGACAAAGGACAAAGAAAAAAATATTCACTGCTATTGACAGAATAACTTTTGTAGCTTTAATAAGGATTAATCTCTATTTAATGTATACAGTGAAGACTATGCAGTGTTATTTTACATTTGATTACTTTATTAAATTTCTGTTTTTGAAAAGTGAATTTTCACTGGTTTCACTATAATGTTGGTGTCCTACCTGTCTGTTTTTGCAAATTACGATCCGCCGGTAAAAGTGACCGGCCATTGGCAGGTGTGGCAAAAAGTTATATATATGCTAAAGCCCTGTATATATATGCTAAATCGAATATATATGTATATACACTCACCTAAAGGATTATTAGGAACACCATACTAATACTGTGTTTGACCCCCTTTCGCCTTCAGAACTGCCTTAATTCTACGTGGCATTGATTCAACAAGGTGCTGAAAGCATTCTTTAGAAATGTTGGCCCATATTGATAGGATAGCATCTTGCAGTTGATGGAGATTTGTGGGATGCACATCCAGGGCACGAAGCTCCCGTTCCACCACATCCCAAAGATGTTCTATTGGGTTGAGATCTGGTGACTGTGGGGGCCATTTTAGTACAGTGAACTCATTGTCATGTTCAAGAAACCAATTTGAAATGATTGGAGCTTTGTGACATGGTGCATTATCCTGCTGGAAGTAGCCATCAGAGGATGGGTACATGGTGGTCATAAAGGGATGGACATGGTCAGAAACAATGCTCAGGTAGGCCGTGGCATTTAAACGATGCCTAATTGGCACTAAGGGGCCTAAAGTGTGCCAAGAAAACATCCCCCACACCATTACACCACCACCACCAGCCTGCACAGTGGTAACAAGGCATGATGGATCCATGTTCTCATTCTGTTTACGCCAAATTCTGACTCTACCATCTGAATGTCTCAACAGAAATCGAGACTCATCAGACCAGGCAACATTTTTCCAGTCTTCAACTGTCCAATTTTGGTGAGCTCGAGCAAATTGTAGCCTCTTTTTCCTATTTGTAGTGGAGATGAGTGGTACCCGGTGGGGTCTTCTGCTGTTGTAGCCCATCCGCCTCAAGGTTGTGCGTGTTGTGGCTTCACAAATGCTTTGCTGCATACCTCGGTTGTAACGAGTGGTTATTTCAGTCAAAGTTGCTCTTCTATCAGCTTGAATCAGTTGGCCCATTCTCCTCTGACCTCTAGCATCAACAAGGCATTTTCGGCCACAGGACTGCCGCATACTGGATGTTTTTCCCTTTTCACACCATTCTTTGTAAAGTCTAGAAATGGTTGTGTGTGAAAATCCCAGTAACTGAGCAGATTGTGAAATACTCAGACCGGCCCGTCTGGCACCAACAACCATGCCACGCTCAAAATTGCTTAAATCACCTTTCTTTCCCATTCTGACATTCAGTTTGGAGTTCAGGAGATTGTCTTGACCAGGACCACATCCCTAAATGCATTGAAGCAACTGCCATGTGATTAGATAATTGCATTAATGAGAAATTGAACAGGTGTTCCTAATAATCCTTTAGGTGAGTGTATATATATATATATATATATATATATATATATATATATATATATATATATATATATATATAAAATTGCCATCCATTATGAATTGAATTTGGCCCTCTTCATCTTGAAGTTGAGTACCTCTTTATTGTTGTGTTGCTGAGGAGGGCTATCACAATGAACGTGTGATTCTACATTAGACGTTTTAAATTGTGAAGAGCATTTTTTGCCGCTTCTGTAGCCCACTCTGATTTTTGAGGCACTGTTGGATGCATTAGTACCTTTATGCTTTCCAAACCCCCAACCACCCTTTCCTGCCAAACAAGAGCATTTTTGTCACTTACGTTCTTCCAGAATCACTTTAGCTAAATCCACACTTCACAGCTAATTAAGAAGAGCGCTGCGCTCTTGTGTGCCCCGTGTGTTAAAAGAGTCACATTTTGCATGCCAATACATATGGCAAAAGCCTTTCTTTTTGTTTCCATTTAAACATCTCTGTAAAGCAAGATACATTTATTTGAGAATTGTTTGATTGGATGGTGTTATATGCACCAGAAATGGAGCTAAACCAATGCTATGTTGCTAAAACATTAGCTAAATAATGATATGGCACCAGAAATATGCATTAAGAAAGTGTCATTTTTGATTTCATGTTTATTTTAAAAGCTGCTTAGAGCTTTATTGGTTAGAGCTTTTGTTTTTTTGTCTAGCCAACAATGTGTGTTGCTCTATATTCACACTTGATTCAAGGTTTAGTCATCTATATAGTGTCATAAGGTTGTGATTGTGACACAGGCGCTCTCCGGATATCCTATTGGCGGAAATTTTTCAGCTGTTGGCTCTTCAGCTTATTAGCGCTGACGCATTTGTGGAGTATCTGGAGCTCAGCATCCCTCCACCCCTCAGAATCATTTCCTTTTGTCTTTATCTTCTGACAGCACTCATACATTGTGCTTGTAATCACATGAGCTAATATCTAACTGCTATGCACAGCTTCCCGAAACAATATTAGTTAATCAGTCCTCCTTCGCCCAGAGCACAAGAGTTACAGCTACTGCATGTTACACAGAGCTCTCATTCAAATATAGACAAAAGGGTAGACCTTTTTTGTAAATAAGCATGATAATTTTATTAAAATTACCACTCCTATTTGTAATTAAATTTTCATGGTAAATTTAGGTGTCTTTCCTTTTCCTTTTTAAATCCAAACAGTGACACTTTTGGCCAGGCAGCGGTTCAATTTCATTCCCTTGTTTGCTGTACCTGTGCTTTTCCTGCTCCGAATGGGTCCACGAGGGGACATTGTGTTGCATGTATGTATTGCTGAATTTCGACACGGGTCACCTGACCTCTATTACAGTCCTTCAGTTTCTTTGCACTTTTCACGCCATTAAACTGTCTGCTATTTTCCCACAACACAGGTTTATCTCTCTAATACAGCATACTGGACAGGCACAGCCTCATTTTATGATGAATTATTAATTTATTTAGACTAGTAATTTATTTAGAGCCGCAGAAATGTGCCAGTCATGCTCTCTGCATTGAAAATGCTTCACCAAAGTACATTAAAACAACTCTTGTGCAAGTTAAACGGTGGTTAAACACAGAGGTGAATTACACATAGTTCCAGGCTCATGTGTCACTAAACACTGGCCTGAATAATTGAGGAATTATTGAGAAGAGTAATGAGCCCTTTTGATCTGTGTGTTTTTATTAATATTTAAACAAAGCTTTGTGGAAAGTAGAACTGCACAATTATCCTCCTAACAATTATCTTCAGATAAAACCTGTCAAATAGGCACAGTTGAGTTAAAGGCACTCCCTGAGGAATGTTTTTCCCCAAAATATATAGTTTTATTTAATATTGATGGGGGAAACACACTGTGTAAAAAAACCCCCCATAATTTTACACTTTTATGGTGTCCTTGTTGCATTGTAACTATAGATTTAATATTAATTTAGCAAGGGTTAGGATTGGGGTTTGGTTTAGGGTTAGTTGCATGTAATTATGCATCATTTATAGTTATTGCTACAGTAAGTACATGTAACATAGGACACTAACTAATTTCAATAAAAAAGCAAACTTATGATATAAACCAATTTTGGTTTATTTATTTTTTTAAGTACATTTACATTTTGGAATTATTATTATTTTTTAAATATAAAGGCTAGTACTAGATTTAATCATTTGTTTATAAGTACATATTTAATCAAAATAACCAAGGTTATTGTTTTTTATTTATCAGACATTTCATAACCATTTTAAGTATTCAGTAAGTGCAGTAAATGTATAAATTATCTACATCTTGGAGCTTTCATATCTCACATTTCACATCTCTGTTGATTGCAGTACCAAAACATTCAAACATGACCTTGGCTTTGCTAGCGTTATTTGTTATATTCAATGTAGCATATTAAATTTAGTTATTATGTTAATTCTCTGAAAGTAAATGTGAGTAATTAAGCATTTGGCTTTATTGCCATTGTCACCTCCGCTCAGTGTCTCTTCAAAAAGTTTATAAACAACAGTAAACAATATAATTAATGAAAAAAGAAATAGTGACACACATCATGACATTTTGTCCCAATAACTTAGGGTTTACCTGAGCCACACACACACATACGCATTCTATCCCCTAACCCTACTCCTAAACACAAAAACAAACATTATTTTGTATGATTAATAAGCTGTTTTCCTCAAGGGAAAAAAAAAATGTCCCAAAAATTTCTGGTTTTACTATCCTTGTGGACACAGACACACACACACACATAGTTTTAAGTTTTAAACAGCCCTGTCAACATCATATCAGAAAGTAAATAATCGAACAATTGAAGCCCCAAATCCATGGAGTAGTCCCAGACAAAGCCTGGTGAAAGCGTTGGGCGTTAAGAGATGAGCCATCACCTGGATCTACATCCCGCTACAGATGGTGTTCTATTTATTGAAAAGTCTCCCTGAACCTCCGTTACTTACAACAGGATCTGTCTGAATATGCCAGTACTCTACGTTAATACCCTCTGGTTTGTGTCCAGTGCGCTTGGGAGAAGTTTCTAGTATTGTGCTCAGCTAGTTTGGTCAGTTGAGTTACAATAATAAAGTCGAAACTATCATGTATCATAGATGCATTTTACCACTAGATTGTGTGTGTGTATATATATATATATATATATATATATATACACAGTGCATCCGGAAATTATTCACAGTGCTTAACTTTTTCCACATTTTGTTATGTTACAGCCTTATTCAAAAATGGATTCAATTCATTTTTTTTCCTCAATTCTACAAACAATAACCCATAATGACAACGTGAAAGAAGTTTGTTTGAATTCTTTGCAAATTTATTAAAAATAAAAAACGCAAAAAATTACATGTACATAAGTATTCATAGCCTTTGCTCGATACTTTTGGCACCAATTAAAGCCTCAAGTCTTTTTAAATATGATGCAAGCTTGGCAAACCTATTTTAGGGCAGTTTCTCCTATTCTTCTTTGCATGACCTCTCAAGCTCCATCAGGTTGGATGGGGAGCGTCTGTGCACAGCCATTTTCAGATCTCTCCAGAGATGTTCAATCGGGTTCAAGTCTGGGCTCTGGCTGGGCCACTCAAGGACATTCACAGAGTTGTCCCGTAGCCACTCCTTTGTTATCTTGGCTGTGTGCTTAGGGTCGTTGTCCTGTTGGAAGATGAACCTTCACCCCAGTCTGCGGTCCGGAGTGCTCTGAAGCAGGTTTTAATTAAGGATGTCTCTGTACATTGCTGCATTCATCTTTCCCTAGATCCTGACTAGTCTCCCAGTTCCGGCTGCTGAAAAATATCCCCACAGCATGATGCTGCCACCACCATGCTTCACTGTAGGGATGGTATTGCCAGGTGATGAGTGGTGCCTGGTTTCCTCCAGACATGACGCCTGCCATTCAGGCCAAAGAGTTAAATCTTTGTTTCATCAGACCAGAGAATTTTGTTTCTCATGGTCTGAGAGTCCTTCAGGTGCCTTTTGGCAAACTCTAGATGGGCTGTCATGTGCCTTTTACTGAGGAGTGGCTTCTGTCTGGCCACTCTTCCATACAGGCCTGATTGGTGGAGTGCTACAGAGATGGTTGTTCTTCTGGAAGGTTCCCCTTTCTCCAGAGAAATGCTGGAGCTCTGTCAGAGTGACCATCTGGTTCTTGGTCACCTCCCTGATAAAGGCTCTTCTCCCCCAATTGCTCAGTTTGGCTGGGCGGCCAGCTCTAGGAAGAGTCCTGGTGGTTCCAAACTTCTTCCATTTATGGATGATGGAGGCCACTGTGCTCATTGGGACCTTCAATGCTGCGGAATATTTTTTGTACCCTTCCCCAGATCTGTGCCTCCATTTATAATCAATTTATAGATTTTCCTTGTGTCTTCAATTTCACTTTCCATCCTGTCAACTTAGTCACTTAACAGGCTCACAAGCAGACAGAAGATCCATGTCAGATGAGATCTGAGATGGAAAACAGTTCCATCATTGTTAGAGGCCATTTACACGACACTGTTTTCAACTAAACTGTTTTGGCCGTTAATTTACACGACAACAGTGCTTTGGGGGCCTGAAAACACAAACTTTTGAAAACGGGTTTCAAAATGTACGTGTTTGAAAACAATACTGTTATCTCGTCTCCATGTCAACTACAAAAACACAAATTCGTGAAAACGGTGATGTAATGCACATGTTCAGTCTATAGACCCGTAGTGTTTCCTTACAAATTGACATTGCCAACTACTGGCCTGGCATGAATAATACAGCGTTTTTAGACGTTTTCGCAGATCCTTGTGAATGGGCGTTCTCGTCTGTACACGAAAAACGCAAAAGGAAAATGCTTCTGTTTTTAGCACATCGTTGTCGTGTTAACTTGCCCTTAGACAGACATTTAGTAGCACACTTGAAGCTCTTTGATCTCATTTGCGCACATTTTTTACATCAGGTAAAACTTTGAGGGTCAGACTTATTGCAATTTGAATCACTTACTATGTAGTAGTGCCTATATAGTAACTCAATTTGATTTACTTGCTTAAATTTATTTTACTTGCATTTGGCAGGTGGAGAGTGTTCATTTTGGATCCTTGGCAGACCAGGAAAGGTGCATTTACATAATTATTTACATCATAACCTTATATATATATATATATATATATATTTTTATATCAAAATGTAAGATTTTTTGGGGGGTGGAAAAAGGCAAAAATAAATAAATAAATAAAATAGAAATACTACCTTAAATGCCAGCTTTTATTTATTTATTTAAAAAAAATACAGAATTCAAAAGGTGCACTGCATAACAGAAATGCAGTAAAATAGCAGGTAAACCTCACTGCTAATTGCATGCTAGTTATTAGGAGCACGAAGACCTTGGGTTGTCAAAGTCCTTTTAGCATCCACATGGGATTTAACTTTTACTCTGGTGTAGCTCACTTCTCTCTGGGGACAGGAACAATCTGGGACATCAGGTTTTAGAAAACTAACCATTTTTCCTCCCCTGAAATCTTACATTTAAATAAGTAAAAGTGATTTATGATTGTAGCTCCCCTTGTAGCACACACATTTGTTTATTATGAAAATTGCAGATGAGGCGTTCCTGAAGTTTCTTTTAAGAAAGTAATCACATCTGAAAAGAATTTCAAAATTGGTGTGTTATTGTGCATTGGATGTTATTTTCATAACATCTCTATCCCATTGCTAATGGCAAAAACTCAATTACATGGTCAGGACCAACTGCTTCAGACTCCAGTGTTGCTTTAAACCAATTCCATGTTTTTCCACAAATTGTTGTCATAAATTGATATCAGTGAGGCGGTAATTTTGTTCTGCATATTGAATGCACAATGCAACTTACTGTTACAAAGGGAATTTGTGTTTCTGCTGCAACCTCTGATACCTCCAATGATTTCACATGGTTTGTATCCAGGCAACTCACAGCAACGTAATTATCATTCAAGTAGGGAAGCGTCCACTTATTTTTTTTACATGCACGCTCAGCCATTCCCATCGTTTATGGAGGAAACTACAATGAAAAGGTTTACAAACCCTGTCACATCCCACTAAAAGCACCTTAAAATAGCCACAAGTCGAGAACATTTTCTCCTAATGTTTTTTTTGCCTTCCAATCGTATTGGTATTGAACTTGTGCGACACACTCTCATGGAAAACCCGCCACATTTACAGCCAATTATGTTTAATGAAGTCTTCGCTTGAGGATTAGCGCTCAAGGAAATCTGTTAAACTTCCTTGTTTAATCTAGTCTGTTTTGTTTGAATGCGATTAAAGCGAGAACACCATGTCAACAAAGTTGACTGATAGTATTAGTCCACAGTATAACATTTCATGCACGGCACACATATTGGGTTTTGTGTGTAGATCATATCGCGATCTTGCATCCTGGGCAAACGGATCACACTCATGATTCGCAGCTCTATTAGCCTCCATTCTCTGTGTTTTCCCAGAGCTCAACGCACACGTGCTCTTCATTTCTCCAGTATAGGCCTGTCCAACAGGTCGTAAAGTGTGTTTCAGGGCTGCAACTCAAACATATTAGCCTGAGTATGGCTCATTTGGCAACAGGAGTTGGTGTGCGTCCTTGCGCTGTATTGGGTCGTGGGCGGTCACATCCTGATTACACAGAGTTGGGTAAACACATCAGCAGACGCATCACTCAGTATTGGGGTTAGGATGTTCTGTACATAAAAACACAAAGACATGCACACATTACCAGAAACATATTATGAAGAGCGCGAGGGTGGAGTAAAATAAAAAAATATGGAATATAGTTGGGGAGGGGGGCTGAGTAGAAAAAGAGCTGCGCACTAGTTCAGGAGTTGTGTTATGAGACCGACATCATGAAAAACACGGTGTTCCCAGACTCCCAATCTATTGTTGTCGACTCAAAGCCACAACCAGAAGCTCTCAGAGCAGCAATCCTTAATCAAGCCAGGGTGGAAAAAAACAATCGCTCAGAGCCACAGTAGCTAATAATAGGAAAATTAATGGAGAACGATGTTGAGTGGATGATGACAGCACTTAGTCATTCATTGAACACTCTGCATTAAATCACTTCAGAACACACTACATGTTTACACATTAAAGGAAAAGATCGCAGTCTAAGCGTACAAATCTATAAAATCCACTCAACAGCCCTTTTCGGACCCTAATTGTTTCTCACCATGACGTCCGTAAAGGAACATTTGCTCTTGAGTTACAGGTTCAAGTTGAGACTCTGATCTGCGTCCACTGATACTTGTCCACAGAGCTGAACTTTTTTGAACATTTCACCACTATTTCCAACCTTGGGGTCCATGAAGGTGCTAGAGAAGATAGGGAAAAATATCAACAACAAAAAAATCATATATAAATTTCTTTACAATTTTTTATGACATTTATTACATATATATTCTCATTCAAAAATAAATGTAAAAAATGTATATGAAGAAATAAAAATGTTATAAAATATAGAAAATATTTATATAAAATGATATAAATATTTTATCTACACTATATTGCCAAAAGTTTTGGGAACGCCTGCCTTTACATGTACATGAACTTTAATGACATCCCATTCTTAATATGGAGTTGGCCCACCCTTTGCAGCTATAACAGCTTCAACTCTTCTGGGAAGGCTTTCCACAAGGTTTAGGAGTGTGTTTATGGGAATTTTTGAGAAGCGCATTTCTGAGGTAGGAATTGGAATGCCCGAGGCAGATCCACACCACCAGATGGAACCAAGGGACAGGGACAGACAAACCATCGGTGGAAGGGCTGGGGAACTGGCTGGCTTCGGTAGAAGAAGCGGGAGAGGGAGGTTTGGTGGGAAATCTGGAAAGACAGGAGACTTGAAGCTGGGCGGGACCAGCAGAAACAGGAGATCCAGGAATATATCCTCCTCAAATGCCTTTAAAAAATGTCCAGAGGCCAGGCACAACTCATCCACAGCGGAGGGGGTGTGGGCAGGACTTCCCTCCATGCCCTCGAACTCCAGCAGCACTCCCTCAATGATGACCTGGTCAGACGCGTCGTTGGGCTCAGGTTCCGGGGTGGGGTAAAGCTCAGTTGGGCTCACTGGCACATTATCTGTGGCAGGCTAAGTCTCTGTGTCTGAGGTGGAATCTGGCTGATGCTCCGTCTGGCGGGGTGATGGCTGACTGGGCTCTGGATTTGGTGGAGTGAGGCTGGGGCAGATGGTGAACAGCGAATTGTTGTTCACCTTCACCCACTCCACGAATGTGGCAAAGTTGTCTCGAGGACCGCCCCCTGGGAGGCGTGCCTTGGATATTTCATTTGGCATGGCAACTCCAAAAAATCCCAGAGCGGTCCCTCTGCTCCAGGCATAAAAGGTGAACTGCAGGAAGGTCCATGTTGACAGGGTGGGGAAAAAAATTATTAAATGCCGCCAAAACGCTAGTTTGTTGTTTTGTCATTTGTCTGCTAACAGGAAGGAGAATTCAATGCAAATAGTTTTTATTCTAAAAAGCATACGAGTAATACTCAGGGAAACAGCATAGAAACACTCTAGAAGAACAAAAAAAGCTAATTTATTTGGCAACAGGTGAACGGGATGATCAATCAAGGGAACAAACAGGCACACACTGGGAAACTGGATCACACAGGTGAACAGATTCAGAACTAAAACACAATGAATCATAGCCATAGCCAAAGCCAAAACAGAACATATATTTACAAACTTTTATGTTTTATGTATCGATTTGACAGCACTAAATAATATATATAATTATATATAATTTATGATAAGATGTATATATATATGACAGAATTATGTTTTTTGAAAAAGTTGTGCGTGGATTAATGAATCACAATGAAACAGAGTGGTGTCTTCGAAAATCTGCTGAAAAATATAATAATAAATGCATCTCTAGCACAGTGAAGCATGGAGGAAGAGACTGTGTCATTGTGTGGGGAGCCTTTTTAGCTGCTGGGATTGGTGAGCTGCTTCACTTTGAAAAGCCATTTAATGCTTCAGAGTACAGGAGAATATTGCAGAATGTCTTGCTTCCCACAAATGAAAAGTTGTTATGTAAAGAAGAATGATCAGATGTTATTTTTCAACCAGACAATGCTCCTGCCAAAATTGCAGACAACCAAGAAGTGGCTTGAGAAGTCCATCAGGCTCATGTTTTGGCCTTTGCCATAGTACAGATTAAACTCAAACTCAAACGATACTTTATCTACAGTATTCGTGCAGTTCTTGCTAATTTCCTGACGAGTGGTTTGCGATTAAAATGGTTAAGACCATTAAAAGACCACAAATATTTTGCTAATATATACACACACTATATTGCCAAATGTATTGGGACACCCCTCCAAATCATTGACTTCAGGTGTTCCAATCACTTCCATGGCCAAAGGTGTATAAAATCAAGCACCTAGGTATGCAGACACTTCTACAAACATTTGTGAAAGAATGGGTCGCTCTCACCAAGTCCAGTGCAATGCAAAGTGTCGGATGCAGTGGTGTAAAGCACGCCGCCACTGGACTCTAAAGCAGTGGAGATGTGTTCTCTAGAGTGTCCAATCACGCTTCTCTGTCTGGCAATCCGATGGACGAGTCTGGGTTTGGCAGTTGCCAGGAGAACGGTACTTGCCTGACTGCATTGTGCCAAGTGTAAAGTTTGGTGGAGGGGGGATTATGGTGTGAGGTTGTTTTTCAGGGGTTGGGCTTGGCCCCTTTGTTCCAGTGAAAGGAACTCTTAATGCTTCATCATACCAAGACATTTTGGACAATTTCATGCTCCCAACTTTGTGGGAACAGTTTGGGTATGTCCCCTTCCTGTTCCAACATGACTGCTCACCAGCGCACAAAGCAAGGTCCATAAAGACATGGATGAGCGAGTTTGGTGTGGAGGAACTTGACTGGCCTGCAGAGAGTCCTGATCTCAACCCGATAGAACACCTTTGGGATGAATTAGAGCGGAGACTGCGAGCCAGGCCTTCTCGTCCAACATCAGTGCCTGACCTCACAAATGCGCTTCTAGAAGAATGGTCAAAAGTTCCCATAAACACACTCCTAAACCTTGTGGAAAGCCTTCCCAGAAGAGTTGAAGCTGTTATAGCTGCAAAGGGTGGGCCAACTCCATATTAAACCCTACGGATTGAGAATGGGATGTCATTAAAGTTCATGTGCATGTAAAGGCAGACGTCCCAAAACTTTTGGCAATATAGTGTATATATGCAATATTTTTTTTTTCATTTTTTTTTTTATGCTTAGCATTGTTAAAAGAAAAAATCCTGATAATTTTTTGGCCTGTTCCTTTTTGTAAACTCAGAAGATTCAGACAAGACATTATACAAAACAATTATCATCATGAATAGACATTACGGTAACACTGTCGACAGCCCTCTTAACTCATATTCTCTAAAAGGATCTGTCTTTTGTAGTTTGTTCAAGGATGGATTATGAACCGAGTCAATAAAGCCAGTCCCCTGGGGCCTCTAACAGTCAGGGGCCTCCAGTTGAGAGGCCAACAACAGGAAACAAGGGTATGTAAAATGTATGTAGATATATGGACAGGACTTGAATGTATACCAGAACCTTGTGAGCATTTTAAGGGCATCAAATGTGAAGGCTCCTCCTAGGCAAACAACAAACAACATATAGGTGAATTGCATACATCCTTTGCAGAGAAGATAATCCCAGAAGGCTCAGTACAAAAATGTCAAATTATGAATCCAGTCAATTATCTTGTATTTATTTATATACTTACAATTCATTTAATACTGAAAAGTTTGTTCAAAATAGTTCAGTGCAATTAACAAATAATTATTTTACCCATGTAGAATGTTGACAACTTTCTTTAGTGTGTAATGTTGCTGTTTGAGCATAAAATGGTCTGCAAAGTTACAAAGTACAAAGTCACTCAAAGGGGAGTTATTCTCTATATCAGTGCGCTCTGTTTCTGAACTCCCTGAAACGCCTCCATTATAGTCTTGAATTTTCTTCCGGGAACAAACACTCATAATTTAAATAATTCCCACCCAAGGCATATGCAGAATAAAGGGGTGAGGCCTGGTTGAGTAGTGTGTTATGGTAAGAGGCCAAACACACGCTTGAAGCGCTTGACCAATCTCAACACACAAATCCAGCTGGCCAATCAGAGCACACTGCACTTTTCAGAAGGAGGGGCATAATCCGCTATATTGGGTGTTGCACTTTCTCCCATTTGTTATAATATAATATAATGGCATTACTGACAGATTTGGAAGGGAGTGCTGCAATAATATAAAATATAATAGTGGAAAATAATGTGTTTTTTGAACATTCAAGCATGAAAACATAGTAGCCCAAATAAAAAATCTAATTTTACTTTGTAAAAGGGCATAAGCCCATTTTTTTTTGAAAGAAATTAATACTATTCAGCAAGAATGTATTAAATTTATAAAAAATGATAGTAAAGATTTATGTTGTTAGAAAAAATTAATAATTTAAATAAATACTGTTCTTTTTAACTTTTTATTCATCAATGAATCCTGAAAAAAGTATAACACTGAATACTGAATACTGAATAATCATATGACACTGAAGATTGGAGTAATGTTGCTGAAAATTCAGCTTTGCATCACAGAAATAAATTATATTTTAAAGTATATTAAAATAGCATAAAATAATAATGTTTCACGATATTACTGTTTTTTCCCCCTGTATTTTTGACCAAATAAATGCAGGCTGGATGAGCATAAGAGACTTCTTTCAAAAACATTGAAAATAGCAATGTTTCCAAACTTTTGATCGATACCGTGTATATATAGTATATATATATTAAATGATAAATCAAAGTTGCATATTTTTATTATTTTTCAAATATTTAAGATTTTTGTATAATATTTTAATATAATATTATGGGGTAATTGCAACTTAATTGCAACAGACCACATTCTCCAGGTATTATAGAGCTTGTCAGGTTGTATGTGTGTGTGAGGTGACAGCAGCACCTGTTGGGACAGTTTAATATCCTCTCTACCCACAGAGCTCTGCTGAGGAGAGATGGCACAGGACACAGCTAATGTGGTTGTGTCTGCTATTAGCCTCTGGGCGATACAACCATCCTTGCTCTCTCTCTCTCTCTCTGTGACCATTAGGAGAACAGCAGGGGTCTTCAGCATTAGGCAGAGTGGCAAGAGTGCATCACCCTCCCCCATTTTGTCATTAAAACGCATTAACCTCCTCTGAACAGACCGCCGTGTGAGGAGGGCTTCACCTGATGGAAAATACTTTTACATATAGACTCTTTCACAGCTCTTTGATTACAGGGCGCCTCTCCTCTGATGGCTCGTCTGAAAGCAGCCCTCTGATCAGAATGCAGCAGATTTTTCATATAGGAACCTCGATCCATCTGGAATATCTTCTGCTTTCATTTAACCATCAGACGGGCATTGTCATGGAAACGATTCCCTCCAGTCTATGGTATATGGAATAAGAGGAGATAATTGCGAGTGTGAGAGTTGGTGGGTGGGCGGGGTCTGCACTTCAAACCAAACTGTTTGCTATCTATCATTTGATTTGCTCAGTGGCATCTCAGATACGCTTTAGGACTAATACATAACCAATTCTTGTGTGTTAAAACCCTCAACTAGCTGCCTCTCAGATTTTTGAGTAGTTAGTTTAATTAATTAATTAGTTTGTTTATTATATATATATATATATATATATATAATTGTTTCCATCAAAATGATATGGTTTTAATATTTTACTATTATTATTTTATTATAGACATTTATGATGGGGGTGACAATATGTAGATAATGATCAAAGAATTATCATAATATTTTTTAAATATCCTTTTGTTTATATACAATGATCAGGCATAACATTATGACCACTGACAGGTGAAGTGAATAACACTGATTATCTCTTCATCACGGCATCTGTTAGTGGGTGGGATATATTAGGCAGCAAGTGAACATTTTGTCCTCAAAGTTGATGTGTTAGAAGCAGGAAAAAAGTTTTAAGGGCCAAAATGTGATGGCTAGACCAGGGGTTTTCAAACCTGTCCTGGAGGACCCCCAGCACTGCACATTTTGTATGTCTCCCTCATCTAACACACCTGATTCAACTCATGAGCTCATTATTAGATATTGCAAGACCTGAAGTGGGTGTGTCAAATATGGGAGACATACAAAATGTGCAGGGCTGGGGGTCCTCTAGGACAGGTTTGAAAACCCCTGGGCTAGACGACTGGGTCAGAGCATCTCCAAAACTGCAGCTCTTGTGGGGTGTTCCCGGTCTGCAGTGGTCAATATCTATCAAAAGTGGTCCAAGGAACAGTGGTGAACCGGCGACAGGGTCATGGGCGGCCAAGGCTTATTGATGCACGTGGGGAGCGAAGGCTGGCCCGTGTGGTCCGATCAAACAGACGAGCTACTGTAGCTCAAATTGCTCAAGAAGTTAATGCTGGTTCTGATAGAAAGGTGTCAGAATACACAGTGCATCACAGTTTGTTGTGTATCTGTGCAATCAGAATTGAGAACCAGAACGAAGAGTTGTGTATATATATACAGTCAAACCAAAATGTATTCAGACACCTTCAACATTTTCTCACATTATCACAGTTTATTCACTATAGTTTCAAAAATGGTAATAAAATATGACAAGAACTCAAGAGTTAAACTGTGTCAGAACAAATTCATCTTGATAATGTCAGATAACTTAGAAAGGTGTGTAATGGATTACAATCAACCAATCAGCTGATAAAATTTTAAAAAAAATTTTATTTAAAAATGTTAGGTCGGAATTCAAACCTGTTTTCCTGCAAGTTAAATAAAACACAAGACTAACACATCTTACAGACCATTTTTATTCTTCAGTTTTAAGCGAAAAATACATCAATTAGATGCAAAACAAGAACCTTGGAGTGACTTATTGAAGCCAAAATGAATGGTTTTAACTGCGAAAGCAAGATGAATTAAGCTGAATCTAGAATAAGTGCACAAATTCATCTTATCTCATGTTTAAAACATTCTGAGTGGCACCTTAGTGTGGAGGGTTATGCAATAATGCTCACTGCTGAATATATAAATGTAGTGTTAAATACCTTCTTTAAAGCCAAAGAGAGCTAATACAGGCAGAAAGAGGGACAGAGAGAGAGACAGATTGATGAACTGGTAGAATTAATGAGATGTTTGACATGCAAGGGGTCAAACTCTTGATGTGAAAGTTTAACGGCAAAAGCGATATGCAAATTCAACTTGAATATTCTCCATCTTTTTTATCTCTTTCATGCTTAATGGTAATGGATACCCCAGGGGAAACCATAAATCTTGATCTTCCTCTGCCTTATGGTAATATGTTCACCTTTATGAACTGTTGATCTTCAGATGGCGAACACGAAATGTGTGACTGCTAATCTTGATGAGTTGAAAAATGTTGTTTACTTTTCACTATGCATAGAGGAACTGTAGTTATTTTTCAGTTGTATTAAGTAGCACTATCTGATGAATTGATGATGATCTGCAAACATTTTCAGCTGTTTGATCCTGGAGGAATCATGTTGCCCAGGGACACACAACATAAAGTATTAATAGAAAAGGCATTTTAAAGTCATCACAGGAGTGCTCTGGACAATGCATAAGCTAGACTACTGTAATGTCTAGTGTCTTGGTTTTGTTTGTTTTCTGTTTGAGTTTAATCAGTCATGTTTCCTGGTTTGTCATGTGATTCCATTGGGCCCTCATGTGATCATGTCATGTGCTTCTCTAGTCTCTTGTGTCATGTTGTCATTGGTTGATTTAGTCATGTGGAGGTATAAGTTCAGTTCTGTCATTGGTTCATTGTCTTGATTGTTCACAGATGTGTCTTGTTAGTCATCAGTCTCTGTGTATTTAAGCCCTCATGTTGCCATGCGTCTTTGTCTAGTATGGATGGGCAAATGAAGCCTAATGAAGCACTGAGGCTTTCCCCTGATTGTTTCAGGAAAAGATTTGAAGCATCAGGAGTGTTGAAAACAGTGCCATCCTGTGGCAGGTCAAATTTATAGCAGCCATAAACCCAAGTGCGCAGCACCGTTGTTTTATCTATAAAGCACAAATAAAAGCCTAACAATGCTAAATGATCAGTTTTCTGATGATATAATTCACATATTATAGTTATGTGATGCAAGTAAATGGTGCTCTAATTACAAACCCGATTCCAAAAAAGTTGGGACACTGTACAAATTGTGAATAAAAAAGGAATGCAATAATTTACAAATCTCATACACTTATA